>OZ023165.1:10717319-11317319 GCA_963678695.2 Diplodus puntazzo | reverse complement strand
CACCCGGGAGGAGCTCAGAGTAGAGCCGCTGCTCCTCCACATCGAGAGGAGCCAGCTGAGGTGGCTCGGGCACATGATAACTTAATTTACAATAATGTGACATGGTTACTCTTCTTTCAGATAATAATTTCAAAATGTGGACAAGCTCCACAGGTCATTGCCTTTTTTTCTGGTACAATGGCTTGACAAAGAAATACTGACACAGAAGACAAATAACACAGACATAATGTATAGACATTAGAAAGTAATAAGCTACTTTACAATATTACAGTCTGCATAGAGTAATGCACCACTAATTACAATACTTTTACGATACTTTAACCACAACTGCCACAGCATGACCAGACACCATAAAGTGGGCGACATGATTCTTCTTCAGGATGTACTGTCCTGGTGGCGCACCGGCGGAGTCGGCATGGTGTGGCTAAAACATCAGAGCTAAAATTGAAAATGTTTTTTTGTGGTGTGGTACTCCCAACACTGATGGAAGTGCACGGTGTCCTCTGGTCCTTAGTCAGATCCACCCTCTTGTCCAACTATGACTCCAAAAAAAACAAGATAACAATGGCTTCAAAAGAATATTCCACAAACTGATAGGTGACTTCATGGTGGCTAAGTCCTCTTCTTTTATACGTTCTATGAGCTTCACCCACGAAAGGCATCACAATTTCAGCCTGACATGAAGTTTTGTCATTTTCTTGTCCATAGTTAAGATATCCAAAGCATGCAAGATGCAAGAATATTACACTGGGTGATGACTTATCTCAGTTGGGTTGCTTATTACAGAGCCAAATGGGTGCAATTAGATGGTGGGATGCATGGTTGAACAGTCAATTGCTTCTGTATGTTTGTTGACAGAAATTTTGACAGAAATGGCTGCATGTGGTGAGGATCGAGAGCACAATCTATGGACTGTGGGAAACCCAGGAGAGCACAACAACAAGCAATCTTCACACAGAAAGGACTGTATCTATCCACTGTGAGGCCACAGAGCAAAGCCTTACAGTACATGATAACATTAATACTTGATGGAGATTCCCTCATCAGGGTGCAATTTATTTTATAGACCTGGAAATTTGCCAAGGATGTTGTTGTACCTGCAGGATATCAGCAGCATTTCCCCCAATCGTGCAGGGCAATCAGTGGAATTTTTTAACCGAGCCATCTGGGCAGTATGTGTAAACCACGGAATGCATCAGACGTCCCGCCAGCCACGCCGGACTCCCCGCTGCCTCCTGAGCGACCCTGAACTCCAACAATTACTCTCTTCTGATGCTCAGCGCATCGCAAATGCATGCGAGCACAGAGCGATGCACGGCATGCAGCGTCACGTTGAGCAACATAAGCCAGTACAATTATCTCTGTATGGCTTCTATTGCAAACATGCCAATTACCAGCACTGCCACCTGCACACAAATGAAGTCCCACAGGACTGTAGCACGCCCACTCTGACAAACCATTCATATACTGCACTTGCCTGTGAATTTAGGTATAATTGTACATACATACATCTGCTACTGTGTTGTGCCTACAGAGTATCTGGCCCTCTTGAAAACAGTAGGCTAACTGAAAGGTCTTTAAACAGCGCTTTGTTAAAGGTCATAACATTTTCATGTTGACAAATCATTTAAACAAAATACGCTTCTCGAAATTAGTTAGAAATATTGGGATTTTTTAGATTTAACCTTACTTGATTAATTATTCTGTGACATCTGAATGTTTATTACGTGTTGTTTGAATATTTTTGGTCTCCAACAAAAATTTTATTTGACTTTCATTGCATATCCCTGCACATATGCACCCATATCCCAATATACCTTACTAGTTTTTAGCAGTGTGATACATTCACAGAGCTTGTAGAAAGGTGCAGAATAAAATGATCTCTTTTTCTGAAAAACATTACTGTGATTGTGAATCAGTCATTTTAAAGTGTTTGTTGGGTCCAAAATGATTGCAATGTTAATCTCTGTGTCAGAATTCTGCTGGTTGGTTCCAGCTTCTAGCGAGGATTGCCAGCCAATAGTATAACGCCGTTGGTATCACATGGTATCTGTGTTTCGTCAGCAATCAGTGGTGTTGGTAGTCGACCCTTTTCAGAAAAAGATTGTAAGAACGGTTGACTGCTACAGTATGCGCCCAGCATATTTTACTTAATGTTAGCAAGCTCATGATAGCAGCATTAATGTAAGCTCGCATTGGAGTAAACATGTATGTAGCGGCTTTTTGCACCTAACGATCAATGTCAACTCTGAGTTGTTCCGTTTTACAGGTTTTGGTGAAAGACTATGAACAAAACGTCTGGTAAAACAAAAAATGTGCGCTTGCAGGTCACCCCCTCTCTATAACAGCGGCGTCCAGGTGACAGGTAAAATTATCTAGGTTAATTAAGGGGTCCATCCCCCACATCACCATACCAAAACAAGTGAAAATAAACAAAAAAACAAATCTAATGCAAATATATGGCCTGTGCAATGTATGGTACACTGTGATCCTACACTCTCACTGAAGTTACAGACACAAGTGATAGTGAGGTGATAGTGAGTGGCTGAGACAGAGACACTATTCCCCCTGTTACAAGATACCGTACCATCACAGTGATTTTGAAGCTGTTATTTGAAGGTAAAAAATAATCAACAAAGTTTTTTTTTGCTTTAGATCTATTACATATTCTTACATTTGACTTCTGTTACGCTGGAAAAGCCTCTGCAACAGCATTTAGATCATCACAGGACTCTGAAATTCTTTCTAATTAAATAGATGTAGGCAGGTTCCCTGAAGGCAACACCTGACAGCGCGACTCCCCTGACACCGTCAAGCGAAATCAAATCCTCACTTCTGTCACATCAGTGCAGACAGCATTGACTGGCCGACATTGCTAATCACTATTCAAGAGCGGGCTGTCACAGTTTCACAAACGGATATATTAGTCTAACCCTGGCTGTAACACGGGCAACTCTCTGACCGCTGTTATGTCAGATCAGCAATCTGTTTCCTGTCACGGCTTCCCGTTCAGATCTGACCCTCGCGCTGTTCCCGGACCCCCTCGGTGCTGCGTCGCTTTTCTGAGCTCGGCAACCATCCCACCTGTGAGCAGCTGTGTAGGGGGGGAGGCTGCAAGGGAAATATTGATTGTAATAAGCCAGGCAAATGACCTCTGGAGTATTTTTAGACCGGAGCCATATGACTGGGGAGGAAGCGGGCCATTTTCATGAATGAGGAATGAGTCGCTCGCTTCTCTCTCGCGCCGACGGCCCCCGCCACGATGTTGAAGAGTATGCAAAGCCCTCCCCCGAGGCTTGGTTAATTATTCAACCCTCCCTTCTCCGTGTATCCCCTCCGCCGCCACCCCTCTCAGCTCCTTATCCTTATCCCCTGTGCCCTCTACAGGAAACTGCCGGTGAGTGATTGAATTGTTTGCTGATGGAACAATCTCCGCCATCTTTAACTTAAAAGCCACTCACCATAAATCAAAGCAAACATATCTGCAACCCCGAATGATTAATGCAATTTAATATCCTTATGTAAACGCTTTTTCCCCTTTAGGGCGCCACAGTCATATGAGAAACTTACATGTTGAAACAAGGGTGCAGCACGTGATAAGACTGGATCAGTCTTAGGATCTATCAAGGAAGTATCGCAGGGTGCCTCCAAGCCCTTGTCAGTCGGGTCACATATCGTTCCAGTACGTATGTGAAACTTCCTCGCTGATGAGTTGGCTAAATGATTCTGACTTTTGAAGATAAGCACCTTTTTATGAATGTAAAATAGGTTTTTAGTGAGAGTTATTAAATGGGAAACACACTAGGTAATCTTCTCAAGCACAGGAGAAGATACCAAAAGCCGTGACTTTTCAGAATCCGAAGATGCCTGCTGTTTACCTCGCACAGAAACTGAGCATTTTCCCCTGAAGTCACCCATAATGAAACGTATACAGTAATCATAATTAGAGCCTTGTCAAAGCATGGCCATACAGTAGGTGTGTCCCTCTTCATCAGACAGGTCCTTTCCTCTGTAACACGGAGGAGTGCACGTTTCATTTTTCTGTGACATGTGACGTGGGCGTTTGCACATTCACAAGCTCTGCATCTTCTCAGCTAATTCCTCCGGACTAAAATAGGTTCACCAACTCCCCCTTCAGGATTCATCCACCCCTCCGACCCCGCCATATATTACTCTGAATGCTGGCGTTAGGCACCCAAACCTTGATTTACTTGTGTCAGATGAGGATTTCATTTAAGCATATGTGTTGAGGTGAAACTCAGGCCTCTGAACAAGTCTTATAAATCCACCAGTGTCGCAATGTTTGTGATACTGGATGGAGATGTAACATTTACAATCAGGGAATGTAGACTGAGCTACAATGCAATGCTACATTAATTTGCATGCTCTTACTTTACATCCATATTCATTAAATGTCAACCATCCTCTTTCAGCAGCAACCACATTTTATAATAATGAATGCTACTAGCATAGTGTTTCTTTACCTAATGAGGGAGAAATTTTACGTTGGATGTATCCGCAAACTGTTCTTTCTCAGTGTATTTCATCTGTTGTCCCTATAGTATGCCCTGCAGTTAAACTGCATTATTTATGATTCTTCACCACTTGAAAGGATTTAAACAAGATTTAAACACAATATTAATTTACTGTCAGCTTAAATGGTTTTTATGGCATTTGCAAATTATTACCCAACTGTTTTTGCATTCAGCAGACATGGAGTAACATTAGCACTCAATTGGAGTTGTGTTTCTAGCCACCTGACAAATGTAAGTCAGGTAATCACTCCTAGCTCGGTCTTGCTCTCCGGCAACTCCTGAGGGAAATATGTGGATCTTTAACAACTAGATGCTCCACTCTGTTCATTTGATAGTCGCCAACACTGCCTGGCTGATGTTGGTGGTCATCAGGTGACATAAAGTCTGTTCATGAGAACTTTTTCACTTCAAACAGACAACAAAAGACCCCGAAGCACTCTGTAGAGATGAGGGAAACTGCAGAATCAGGTAATAATTTATTTAAATTGGCACATATTCATTTGATCTGTTGTTCAATATAAAGTCATGATTACTGCAGATTTGAATCAAGCATGTGTAATATCTTTATGGTTATGTTTAAAGGTGTTATAACATTCAGCCACTCAATATGGCATTTTACTCTCCCCCTTCCATTGCATTCATGATATTCCTAATGTTAGCTTTCTACCATTAGCTAACATTGTTCACACTAGCTAGTTAACATTAGGGCAGTACGGCAGCACTCCATTCCAAACCATTCTTACAGACTTTTTCTTTGTTCGTTTTTTTTTAACAAACTGGCAACTTGAAACACTCTGTAGAGATGAGGGAAACTGCAGAATCAAGTAATATTTATTTTAAATGGCACATATTCATTTGATCTGTTGTTCAATATAAAGTAATATATATATATATATATGTACATATATATATATATGCCTACATAGAAATGTTATCTGTATGACATTTCAGCAAGTTAAAAGACCTTGCTCACGGTAAGGGAAGTAAGATGGGCTAACATGTTGATGTTTTGCTACTTTTCGCTGAAACCATCATCTTGCCTCAACTGTGTGAGATGTGAGAACTTTGAAGTACGAAGTTGTGTACTTGTTATGCCCACCCTGACGTCACTCACTTGGAAAAAGCATCGCCGGTGAATGTAAACCTGTCAGCAGTTATATTTCCTGAAGGGGAGACGGGGTTGTGACAGCACCTTTGGTTAGTGATAACACTTTTTTTCCCACTGTTAAACTCTGTTTATTGGACCAGAAATTTGCATGCATATGCAGGAGACTATCAGCGTCTCTTGCAAAGTTTCTCAGTCTTTTTTCATTCCTCGCTGCAGAGATAAGGGGGGCTGTGTTGTCGCAGAGACGTGACGGCCTCCTACTGAGTGTCTGCAACTCCGGAGTAGAGCTACAGCACCTCTGATTATTTTCAACTTTATCTTGTGTATGTTGGTGGCTTAATAGAAGTATTTACATTTTAAATGTGTCGTGTTTGTTGTGCATTTGTCAATTCCCCGCCACTTGCAATTTGTGTTCATGCAATCACTGCCAGGAGTGATTAGTCATGAATAATGCATTTTGTCTTTAAAATTCAGCACTCAGGGTTTGATTTGCACAGTTATATTTTCTCCTCATCTCCCTTCACTTATCCCCGATACTCCGCCTCCACTCGCTACCACCAGCAATTCTGCATTCGTGTTAAATAATTCAAATGGCGCAATAATCAAATGGAATGGATCCCCGCAGTCTGTGTATTCACTCCGCTTTAACTGCTGTCCCGTTTTTTTTTTTTTTTTTTTCCCCTCTGAATGATATCTGAGAGGCGACCACCTCGCAGCTCCTCTGTAGCTGCCGGTAGGATGTGAAGCTGGCAGGCCAACGAGAGCGGGGAGCTGCGGAATAAACCGATTCCTCCTGGCAATCCCTGGCACAGCGATGCAAGAAAGACTTTATTTTTTTTCTTGTTATCTATCCACATGTGCTGAGGAGGAAAACGGGGGAGTGTGGTGGGTGAAGGGCCGTTGGGGGTGGGTTGGGGAAAGTGGGTTCTGATGGGATTTTCCCCCCCATGACACTGCCGCGTTCAGTGCTTGCGTCAATAAAGCCGGCTTAAACTGCTTAATTATATTATGTAAGCTACGAGATCAAGGAACATATTGAAAGCCTCCTTCCTCGGTGCAGTGCAGAGTGCGTCTCTGGCCCACGTCTTCAGAAGCTTCTACCTCTACCTCCACATGCTCTTATTCCAAACTGAAATTAACCTCGATGTGTTCCGATGAAGTCCACGATTGGATGATTCCCTTTATTGTCCGGATAACACTTTTCCGAGTGCTACATCTCTGTCGAGCACCCGCTAAAATATCCACTCTTCATCACAAAAGAATGATCCTTATATCTCCTTGTTGCATAAATTGACACTAAATGAGTGTCTGTGTTTTTTGCCCCGCACAGATTTCACAGCTTTTGGACGGCTGTATTTTTTGCACACGGTATTAATAAAACATGTGCTGGAGCTTTTAAGTGGCACAACTCACATTCTTATCAGCATAACGCAACACCCTGAATAATTTCTAAAGCGTTCTGTGGCCTCCACCGGGGAGAGGAAGCATTTGCAATGTGATACAGTAGAAATTTGTTTGCGTGGTGCGAGAGTGTGTGCAGGAGATTAGGACCTACAAGACCCCGGTGATGGTTTGTTGCAGGAATGCAAATTTGTTGAAAGTGCCCTCTTGGTGCGTAGATAAAACATGACAGAGTGCCCTCTAGGCCGCCCCTCCCAGCGGGCAAAACATGGTTGAGTGCCCTCTGGTACTTGAGAGGGCACTTTATCATTTTTGTACACTGATGTAAATATTTCATGATAAATGTATCACAACCCCACCGCATACAGCTTGCCCCCGCCCCTCAAACATCCCCAGTCCCCCACTGATCATATATGAAATGATCTATGTTTGATGGGAATTCAGTGCAGGCTGCATTAAGAGTTTAAAGAGCAGCCAATGTAAACACACAAATTTCTTGAATGATGAACTAAATAACACAAAGTCAGGGCCTCCGTCCATCACTTTTCAAACAAAAATAACCCAACTGTTGTGTCAAGCAGATGGCTAAAACGTAAATCCGTCTGTATCGCTGTATGTCAGTCTGGATTGCCCTTTCATTTATTTTTGACATGATAAATTACTTTCGTATTCTGTGTTCTAATTAAATATAATTTCTCATGTCAGTATTTTGTATTTTATTTTGAATTGTTAGCACTTTGTATGATTGGCATTCCCTGTAATTAACTGTCAGTTAAAATCATGCCCACATTGACGCTACTAAATGGCTAAAATGTAATAATATCAGCTTGTATAGAATGTCTTTTGTTTTCTAATGAATGATGAATTATTTTCTCATACCAGTATTTTGTGTTTGCTACCTTATCCGGAAGTGTTTGTAATATCATTGTGATATTTTTGATGTTTTTGCGCCCATCTCTGACTTTCAAATAAGACATTGTTAATAATACATTTTTTTCAATTATCGTCAATAAATTGATTAATCATTAACGTCCCCTGTTTTTAGAATTGGCATTTCCTATATTCAATACACATTTGTAGTATGCATGAGCAGTGTGTTTTCTGTCATATTAAACTAAACTGCATACTGCATGTGGCATTGTGTCTGGAATTGGCTCTCTTTAAATGCAGATGAAACACAAAGATTGCCAGTTCATCAGGCTCTAGAGATTGATTTTTGAATCCAGAAGGTGGGAGAACATTGAAGGAACAATGAATGAAACACACTTAAGAGGAACGGCGGCAAGGTTTTTCTCATAGTTACTCTGCAGAGGCAAGAACAATCAGTTTCTGTTGTTGCCGTATGGCAATAGGAAAGCAATGAGCCATGGAGGGGCACAAATTATTAGGGAAGTCAGTTCTGTATGACTGCAGCACCATTAAAGAGAGAGTGTCAACTCTGTTCTTATTGGGAAAATAAAAAGCTGAACTATTGCAATGACGATGTATGGCATGTGATTGCTCGCTGATCGATAATCCGTCCGTGTGTGATAACGCACAATGTATTCTCAGTCATAATAACTCTTAACATGTCTCTCAGCTCGGGCCTCGGCAGAATGACTCACTGCCTGACTCACAAAATCTTCCACGGCTCTTTGATTGTCCGCATACATCTTGTGAATTACTATCATTTTCTCTTGATTGTGACTGCGCGATATACATTTTAGCAAAGGGTAACTGCAAAACAGCCATTTTCTGATGTGAGCCGTTAAAAATAACAACCACGAATGGTCGATAAGGGAGATGCATTCCCCGAGACTATGGGTCTTACATGTTGACTGCACAGTAATTACATCTCCCGAGGATCCAGGAGTGGGAAGTTTTCAAAAAGGGGGGGGAGGGGGTGAAAGCTGGCAGGCAGGAGAACTTCATGCTCTGCAGGCATCGCCATGCACTCCTCCCTCTTGAAACAAAATATGAATGCTAATATCGGCAAACAGACGGGGAACACTAGAGACGCTCTGTGCTGCTTCATTCATCCCTTCCTCCTTATGTTCTCTTTCTAGCCATGAAATTAAGTGTTTTTCGTTCACACGCATCTGGCAAATAAAGTCCTACCTTGGTTTTAAAGAAAAAATAAATCCTTGGCTATATTTTCTGAACTACCTTGAGGCTTTACAAAAGATTCCTGCGATAGCAGTGCCATCAGCTGCCGCACAGCTTTTAGTTTATTTCCGAAGTAACTGAAAGGAATGGAGGCACTTTATCAAGACTCTGGAAACTTTGCTCGAAGCCTCTTGATAGCTTATTTTGTAAATCAAGCTCAGGCTTTTAGAAAGTGAGTGTGACAAAAGGCAATGATAAACACAGTGTAGTGGTGAGTAGGGATTATATCATTAGGATTTTATTGATACCGATACCGATACTCCTTATCAGTACCGATACTTATCGATACTACAACATGTACTTACTTACAAAATGTTAAAAGATTCAATCTTCTTTTTAGTATCACAAGGTAATAATAAAGCTTCAACAGAACAGAAGCTATGCAATTACAAATAATCCGGAACAGATAACCAGGACTTCTATATCCGGCGGATGCCGAAGCACGACACAGCAATTCAGCTCCGAGCAGGCAGGAAGTCTAGCACGGAAATAACAATATAACATCCGGTTACTTTTCAAAATAAAACACTCCGTGTTGACACCAGCCCACAAATCTCAAAAAAGAGACTAACACAAGCTCTTCTACTAATCCCTCGGTTGGGAACACTTCCTGTTGTACTGCCATCACGAGTGATTATGTGATTATCGCGGAACGCCTCGGCCTTGTGAAGCCAGCTGTCTACCGTACTGCACCATGGCGGACTCAAAACGCAACCAGTGGGGGTTACCAGACGGCGGATGGCGGAGCAAAACTGGATCGGAGCCGTAACACAGCAGACAATATCCAGTGGAAATTTGGTGTAAGCAACATCACCAAACACTTGGAGCGTGTGCATAGTATGAAGCTAGAGGAGTGCGGCGTGTTGGATTGCTATAACAAAGTGAGTAAAGTTAGCAGCCTGGCTAACGCTGAAGACTGCAGCGCCGTGGCAGCAGCACCCAGTTTCATTTCTGCAACGTCAAGTCACGGTAAGTTTGTTGTTAAGTTTGTAGTCATTACAGTTGGGTAGACGTTCAAAAACCATCCATGTCAAAAACCGATAAAAAATCGTCCAAAAAAAAGTGAAAAAAAAAGTACAGATAACAGTACTGTTTGTCCAGAATCTTAACGGTACCCTGGTAGCAACCCAATTAGGAGCCGGTACCAAAAAGTACCGGTCTTCGGTATACATCCCTAGTGGTGAGTCAGGAAGTTGTCTTTCTCAGCTGTGGATAAATGTGGATTGTTAAAGTAGTTTGTCAGATTCTTCTTTTAGCAGGTCTTCTTCATCGTTGCTAAGCAACTCGCTTGTCTTTAAAAAAAAGCCTTTTTATTAGGGCTTTAATTGGCCTTTTTAAACAATAACACTTCATTAACAGGGTAGTAACTAGCTTCAACCTAAGCAAGATTACTGGGTACCTGGGTAGTCTTGGACTTGCTTGACCTTAGCAACCTTAAACAGCTACAGTAGACAGAGTAGAAATCCTTTGCACTAAGCATATATTAGAAAAGTTTAGTGTTCAATAAGTTCCCACTCTCTGCTTTTATTAAAGGGCTTCTTACAAAGATCATCAAGACAACTGATACAAAAGCAGTAATGCATCCAAAGATACAAAAGTAATTACTAACATTGTCTTTAAGTGTAAGTCAAATTAAAACTACTATTGTGGTTAGAAATGGTCAGAAGAGGTTTTGTGTTAACCAAAACTGATAATGTAGAGTTTGATTGAGAATTCTGCCCTATATCATCCTTAACCTGAGCAGAGTGCACTTGAGATGTTGTATCTTGACTCCGATGATGCTCTCGATGCTTCCACTCAATTCCAGAGGGGAAATAGGAATCGTCACCTGTGTCACAATGTTACAAGTAAGCTTTTCCTTACATTGTGTGCCTAATGTCCTGATTTGTTTTCCGCGTCGGATGAATGTAGAGTTCAGTATATGTTTACTGACAAAGTTCTTTTTAGTTCATCTCACTTTGTGTTAAATTCTTACCACTGACGTAGAAGGCAACTTTATGTTCGATTTGATAAAGGCACAGTCAGTGCTCAGAAGTGCCCAAGTTGTTTTGCAAGAGGTATGATTGTGCTCATGTTGAACATTGTTTAATGTGAACAGGGACGTACTCCAATCGGTCCCCCAAATCTCATTATGTCGCTCTTTGTTATGTTTGCATTGAACTCGTAAGCCCGTGCAGGCTGGGCACCTCTTGGCGTATGGCACTTTGACATGAAAAAAAAATTAATTAGCTGAAATATATACTACCATATACAAAAATGACACCGCCGATATTGGTGGAAGCGTGCAAATTCAATGTGCATTGCCACTCAGAGGAGGAGTCTCCCCTCGGTTATTGGACAGGTGGACAGGAATGACTTCCTGCAATGGTTCTTATCAAGAGTCTTCGACTGACGACGCTCTGTTGTCTGAACAGTAGGTTGCGTAGGGGGTGTGAAGTGTAGTCCATTATGTTAAGCATTAGTGATGTGACGTGCCAATACCAAGTCAAACCCAGGCGTGTATTGCCGATACCACTACAATACCAATACTCTGTCAAACGCTGCCAATAGCTACACACTCTCCCTCTGTACCTGGACAATGCTTGCCGAATGCCAAAGGACTCAGTGACTGAAGTCTGTTTCACCCTGGCAGCACCTTTCCTCTCTTCTCTTTTCCTTTTATAAATCATATTCTGTATTGTGATTTAATCTCAGATGCTTCAGGTTTGTGGTGTCGCCACAGTCCTCCCACACGCATCACATACTGTACAGCCGCCATCAAAGTCGTCATCTGTCGTTGACGCCCGCATTTATTGAGCCGTGGTTCACAGATGAGACAGGCAGAGGCAGGTATTATTTAGACCAGGTCCTGCTGATTGCTTAGTTATTTTCTGCTCTTTCGTTGATTATGAAACACACATTACCCCAAATCACTGAGTCTAGATTTCGATCTTTTAATATGAAAATCGATTCTAGAACAGACACAATCAGGATCAGAAGGATTGATATCTTTGTACTAATCTGTTGGAACACCAGTATTGAGCATCCTGTGCAACACCCCACTCTCCAAAACCAACTCTGGTGGCTCTGGAGCAGTACCCAGCACGGAGCCAGCGTTCCTTATCTGTTTGTTCACTTCAAGTCGCTGGCTCTGATTCCGCTGCCCCAACAGATGGCTGCAGAGAAAAATGGCACTTTCCGCAACAGACTGGTGGAAGACATGCGACATCTTGCTGCACACATTGAAGGACCTAAGCGTCCCTCAAGAAGTCCGCTCCGTCCCGTCCCGCTCGGGGTCTCTGTGCCACAGTTCTGGTCCAGTCTGTGTTCAGGTGAATGCCCCGCTATCTGGAGTCTTCTGCCATCCTCCACATCTTCTCCCGGAACGGAAACTCCAGCAGTTCTTCTGACGTGCCTCATATCTCACCCCATAATTGCGTGTTCCTGATACTGATTGGTTGAATGGAGTCTATTTTGGATCTGTATTCCGTCACTGCAGCTCAAGGGAAACAATAAAAACTGTGTGAATAAGATCTCTTATTTATAGACGGAGAAGATGATGGTAAATAACAGGTATGACGAGTGCAGCATGTTTAGCAGTTGATCTCTGAGTCACAGCGTTTCAGTCTTGTGTATTTGTCTTTAGCGAGCGTTAATCACACCCTTTCTTGTACTTTGGCACACATTGTATGTTTTTCTCCAGCTCTGGAGAAAAAAACCTCGACTCCTTGCATTGCTTACTTAATAAAGTGTATATACAGTTCATAAAGCCAATTCCTTCTGACTTTTGTTTTCTACTACTTTATTCTTTTTGTGTGTTTCTTCTCTCCTTTTACTACATTATTACTATTATTTCCCACTTGTTTCCCCCACCCAACACAAAACAGCACCCTCATCTTTTCTCTAATTAGATAGATAGATGTTGCTTTTATTGGCTATCTGAAGAGGTTGTGGTTAATGGGCTTGGGATTGCTTTGTTGCATCCAGGGTCGCTTTTTGTGTGACAACAAGGAACTTTAATTTTTGTTGTTGATTCTGGCGGCCCCTGTGGATAAAAGCAGTGTGAGCGCCACAGCCTCCTTTAGTGAGGTCTTGATCTGGCTAGCACGTGCATTTGTCTTCAAAATGAGTAAAAGGAAAGAGTCAATATCTTCCTTTTATTTTTCAAACACAGCTGTTTGCAGGATGTGCAGCAGGGGTAGTCAATTACATTTCAAATAGGTCCAGTTGGAGAAAACTTCCTTAAGCGAAGGTCATCACAATGTTTAACTTGTATTATGATTCAGTGCCATACACTGCATGTGAAAGAGGCCTAGGAGTTTTTTTAACATCTGCATGTAGTAAACAACTGACTGCAGAATTACAATTCTATATTTTAACATTATTTGATGTCAGGTTTCACGCTGAACTGAAAGGATCCTAAAAAAAGTTTCAAGTAAAATAAGGGCTGCATTTTATAAATACAATACACGACAGAGAGCTTTCGAAATATTTGCTTCTTAAAATAAATAAGAATTAAAAAATATTTATCCTTAATTTTTATACTCCAATTTACTTTTCAACGACTAAACAGTCTCTGGCCTTCTCCTGTCCCACTCCTCCACTCTCTCTTGTTCAGTGAGAGAATGGAGTTCCATTTTTATCTGCCAGGGTTTCATCTGGACTGAATGGGATCGGGGCTCTTCTCATACACGCGTTTGCAGCAGGGACGATGCTTTGTTTGAATAATGTTGATAGTGCAGAAAGGTCCTTTGTTTTCTGTGCCCTTAATTCAGAATCTAGAGGGTTGTGTTTGCTTGGTGTGGCGTTTCACATCTCCACTTTTAATAATCGCCACCGTCTCGGAACATATGAGACAGACTGCTTTTGTGCCGCCTGTGCGAAGACTGAACATGTAGGAGTCCGTTCTTGATTAAAAGCTCTGTTTTCGTCGTCCACTTTTCTCTTTTCAGAGCGAGCCATGTGACAATTCTCTTTTTTGACTTGTGTGTTCCTCTGACAGCTGTCTCTGTCTATGTTTAATTTGTCACTGGCTCGAGTTGCCCCGCTTGTCCCAACGTGCCGATTTGATTGTTATGTGAGATGATTTGCAATTGCACGCAAATGGTGTGTTGGTTTCAAGGGGCCGCTAAACTGTTAAAGGCTGCCAGTTAAAATAGAAACACTCTGTCAAAATCTATTTATTTAGGCCAGGGTCTGGATAGGATGGCGTCTGGGTTCGGACCTGCACCACGGTCCGCCTGTTAATGATCATTAATATGAAGTGATGAGGAAATGTATCTATGTGTGGATATCCAATATTATTAAATGTAATGTGATAATGGGGAAACAGAGCTGATTAATAGCAGCTACAATGCTCAGATGAGGGCTTGAAAATTGATGGATCAGAGATGATCAATGTTATATACTTCACCGGTCAGTGGTTTTGATGTTGTGGCTGATCGGTGTATATACAAATACTGCTTCTGTCTTCAGGCTGTGGCTTGCCAATTTATCCTCAGTACTATGACATAAACATTTGTTTTAAATTTGAATATTTATCCAAACCGGATCATTTGGAATCTGAACCGGTGACTAGATTTAATTATAAGAATTGTTCAGCATATTATCTCCTTTGCTTATTTAGGTCATATAAAGACATGCGTATTAACATTTTATAACCATGGACCAAGTTCCTTACATTTGACACTTCGGTTTAAGATGGTTATATCTCTGTGATGACAGACGAGTCTGAGCAATGAGAAACTGGAACATGAAGAACCTGGCTGCTTGCCTTTTTATTTGGTTACCCTATACTAGGCTGTGTAAAATTCTTGATGAAGCTGCATTAGCCTGTAGTGTAGTGTCAAGTTATGGCTCACATAATATGAATTAATTTACTGTAGAAAATTGTATGCTTCAAACAATGTTCATGTGGGATTGTTGAACTGGAGGTCTCCGTACAGATCTGTCTTACTCAAACCCTTCAGCTCATCTTGGGAAGCGCAATCTGACAATGTTTTGTAGTTTTCTACAACAGACAATCTCACAATTGTGCCCACTCTATGAGAGCGACTGTCCAGGTATGTGGGGGTAAGAAAAGCTGCAGGATTTGATGTTTGAACTGCTTTTTCATTCTTTTTCACTGTATGTGTGTGTGGTGTGTGTGTGTGTGAATGAGCGCAACCCCATGAGTGCCTTCAAGAAAAAGATTGTCCCAATTTGAGGCATTATCACAACTGGCCCCTCTCTGTGGTGACAGGCTATTCGCTCCACTTTCGAGTGTTTCCTTTCAGAACAGCTATACATGTTTTGATAATATTCTGTACAATCCTGTTTGTTTTGGCTTTAAGAACGCTCCATCTGGGTTTCCGTGGGCTGCTCTGTTTCACCACAAATGTGCATTTGCTGCCGTTTCCCTGGACGAAGAGACTTGCTCGGTTGCACAAGCATTTCTACTGCTTTTATATACAAAATATTTAATTAAACTAATCGCCTTGGCCAGGGGCTCTGCGCCGCAGAGAAAACCTGTTACTTAATTTGCATTTAAATAGAAAAACACTGACCAAATATTTTGCCGGTGGGTGGGATGGCTCTCCGTCAGCTCGGGTGATCTGCTGTGATTTACTGCCTTTGAAATGTTTGATTTGTGCATGTAATGATCATCGGCCCTCTTGTGTCTTGTTATGATTGATTGCTTGATGGCATGATGGGACCTGCGCCCCTCTTCCCTGTTTGCCAGGTAGGAGAGTGTACATTTTCTCTGTGGATGCGTGGACTTTTTGTCATCAAGTGGACAAGAAGGCTCATCTTTTACACTCACAGCCTGTTGAAGCGGAACGTTCATTTCATCAGCCCAATTGGCAGTCATCGCGGGAAATCAACCCTTTAAATTGTTTTGATTCATACTGAGGGGCCTCTCTTGTCCCCGTATCACTGTGGCCATTATCATTGACTTTGAAATGGTAATTAAGTATCGTTAATGAATATCTACAGTCTTGATTTATGTGACATGAACACACTCATTACATCCAGAGCGACCGTATATTGACTACATTTATTCAACATGACAATTGCATTGATGAGGGCACGCCTGGACGCTAATTGAAGTTGATGCACATTTTTCTCGTGGGATTGGAAATTCTGAGCGCGTGGGTTTGTGTCTGTGGTTGGTGAGAATGATGGAGGAATCACCAATTTAGCTTTTGGTTAGACTGGTTAGATAAGACCAAGAGACTGGGATTGAAATCTGAAATGATCGCCAAAGGCAAATTGATCATATCCTTTGGTAGTTATCATCAATGTCAAGCTAAGATGAGATAATCACGTGGCTTCTGCGCTGAGCCTTTAGCCTACTGTTGTGGAGACAATGTTTTAAATACAAGTTCTGTTTAAAGGTGCACTATGTAGTTTTGGGGAAGACATTTTACTTGGAAGAATACATTTTATTATGTTTTTATGCCTAACCAAACTAAATAAACAAACCTGTTACTGTTACAAACTCATACTGTTTAATTTGTTTGTATTTGGCGGACCCTGCCACCTTTCTAGCTTCAAACGGTGTCCTTATTTTCCGCCGAGAACTGCTTGTTTATTGAGTTCAGGAAAAAATAAATATAGAGTTTGTATTATTACCTCATTAATATTGACAAAATTGTCAACACTGTCTGGTCGGTTTGTCTGTCCATCATTTCTGTCTAAAACAAGATATCCCACAATGAGTGTTGTGTCCCTGTTGGTTAGTTTCAGTCCATTACTGCAGTGCTGAAGCAGTTTTTCACATCTTTAAACATACATGGTGGGTTTCCATCAACCTGCTTATATGCGCATTTTCAATTTCCACATAAAACCTCAGTGGCCAACGTTCAGTCTCTAGAGAACAAGGTAGATGCCAACAGGGCCAGGATGAAGTACGCAAGAGACACAGGGGACTTTAGCATCCTCTGCCATATGGAAAACATGGCTGACCCCCTCGGAGTTCGCTCTCGGTTTACCACATGGAGAGGACTGCGGACTCTGGAAAATCTACAGGAGGGGGTATATGTCTCGTGGTGAATAATCACTGGTGCAATAGCAAGAACATTGAGTCTCTCACAAGCTCCTGTTTGCCCAGTATGGAGCTCCTGGGCATCAAATGGCCATCAATCAATCTTTAACGGGAATTCTCTCAGTGTGGTCTATATTTTACCACAGGAGGGCAAAGACACTGCTCTGTTTGAGCTGTATGATGTCGTCAGTTACCAAGCTAACCATGGAGACACAGCCCTCATCGTGGGAAGGGATTTGCCAAATTGTTGTTACAAACGTGTCCAACCAACCATGCCTGGACCACTGCTACACAGAGTTTAAATGATGAGTTCACCCAAAAATGCATATGTTATTAATTAGAAAACTGATTTCAAAAGACATTGTCATTTACACCCTTTCTGAAGCTGAAATTGTTTGCTGCTAATCTAAAAGTCCTTTCTGAATTGAGGGTACGAGCTCAACCATGCCTCAAGGTTGTAAATGTTTTTCAGGTAAATTTCAGGGATTTCTGAGCTTGGATAACACCGCACAACCTGTAAGCAGTCATTTTTTTAGGTGGTGAATAGACAATGGCTCTAAGAACAGGTACATTACAAAGTGCAGTCTTTCCACACTGTCAACAAATCAGAACACACCAGCACACATTTCTGCAAAATAAACACTGATAATATATTTAATTTGCTTTCCTCAATATTCACTTGTGACAACTAAAGCATGTTTTAAATGTTTAGCCGTCCGAAGCACCTGGATATGATGAGGGAAAGAACGTCTCGTAGTTAAAAATGAAAGAAGTCACTACTGAAGAGTTATATTTCATTTGTTTTCTTAAGATCATATGTTATTTGTGTTATTTTCACTAGTGCAGTGCCCGTAGGAAATATGTAATCCTATAGAAAAGTGGGAGGTTAAGTAGCTTTTTCATGGATGACCAAATGAGGCTGTGTTTGAAGGTGGGATATTTAGGTTTGTTGTGAAATCCGATATTTTTGATTTTGCCATTATATTTCACCTTAAAAACTATTTACCTGGTGTCATTATTTTCAGCACAACTTCACATGTGTGACTGTACAGTTATTTTTTTATTTTGACATACTGTATTAACACAATGGACCTGAAATCACAAAAAAAACATAAAATCCAAAAGAAAAAGTTAGATTTTTTTTTACTGTTAAAACCACAAATATGTTTAACAAACCATTTTTTTTTTACTTATAATGCAAATATAAATTGTTGTTTGCTAAATATGTGCATAAACTTTAAAAATTTACAAAGTTATATGTAAATGCAGGCAATGCTCAGGGCTCACCTAGCTCCTTCCAGCTGAATGAAGAGCTGCACTGCCTGCTCCTCATTGTTTTGACTCATTAAACAAAAAACGACTCCACTACACACTAACTATACACTCCAAACACGCTAAATGTCACAAATCTCTCAACTCTCAATATCGCTATCTCTACAACGACCGTCGTTGCCTGTCACTCGTCCGCCTCCGTCCCTCCCACAACTTCCTGTTCCTCAACAACCAAACTTGCTGCTTGGAAACCTTTCGTGACAAAAGCCCGTTTTTACCGTTTCTTCCTGCACCAGACACAAAGCAAACGTGACGGCAATGTTCGTGAAAAAGCGTGGCGGACATTATTTACCCTAAGTCCGGTTTTGGGCGTGCCGGTGCGTCCGGTCCGTCGACTCGGGAGGTGGGCCGTGTAGGCTAGCGGCTAGCAGCTAGCTACACACGAACATCCACAGATTCCGATTCCACTTTGTTGTCCGCGTGTCTCCGGATCTCCTCAGACCCGATCAGACTTGGTCCGGACTCGTTTAGTCTCATTAATCCACAACAGTCAATTTAGATGCACAGAACAGGACCAAACTACCGGCAAAATCCCGGTCCAGCTTGCGCTGCTGCAGGTATAAATCCACTTGTTTCTTAAGGTATGTCGTAGGCTTGAGCTCTGCAGTGATTGGCTCTGGTGCGCACGTGACTGTGGTGGCTCCGGTGGCTCCGGTGGACAATGCTCGCGGAATTTGTAAAGCATTTATGAAATAATTTATTAACGGTATCATTGCAGTCCAAACAAATCCGACTTTGCACACCCTTGAACCACGCAGCAGCCATGTTGAAACTCTCAGGTCAGTCTGATCCTGATCCGCAGAGATATTTGAGGGAACAGACACACACACAGACAGACAGAGATTCCTTGCTTTTATAGAGAGATGAGATGGCAGTTGTTGTTTATAACAAGAAAATTTATCTTGAGAAAACCACTCCATAAGATAGATAAGAGTGGACCATAGACATTTTTTTTGCCTTGGATATTTCTGCTCTTCACTCACACAACATTCACCCTACCCTCCTCACAATTAATTATATGCGGTACAACAGCGTAGTTACATTGTCAGTACCAGTGAATGTAAACTAGACAGTAATTATTTTCCTACAAAAAACGCCTTTGGCAAAGCCATTTAATTATAAACACAATATTTAGGAGGCGGTGTTTGGTGGTAGGCAGGGGGTGTGTTATACCTCTGATCTATATCATCTGTGTATGTACAGCAGGCCAGACTCTATCATTGAGAGTGATTCTGGCTGATGAGGTCCCTCGCTGTGTTGCTGACACCTTAAACAGGGTCAGACTGAGTGCACTGCCTCACAGCTACAGCCAGTGACATGAGAGCTTATTTATAACCCATTCCAATGGATCTAACCCTGGAGTGAATCTGCTGAATGAACACCAGCACTAGTCCCCCACGTACCTTTCACGCTTATGAAACATTCACACGAGCACATGTACTTTTTTCAAAGCACTCATATTTTCATCCTAAAAACACAGTTTAATCCCTGTGATACTGTCATACTGATTACCTGAAAGCCTAAAGCTACTGAACATGTGAGCTCTCCTTCCATCAAGGCAGAAATGGTTTGAAAAGCATCTGTTGTATTCACACAGCTTTGATTCTTCATGCATTTCCAATGTATATAATCTGAGTAATAGATATACATTGTGGTCATAATGACTATGGGCTAGAAATAAGCGAGTCTGCCTGTTTCATTTGATTGATCTTGGATGAAAAGAGATCTATCAGCACTACTAACATATTCATACAGTAGCTAAACACTTCTTTGAACGATGCTGTAAATACATCACTTGCCTGCAGCACACAGGATTTAAAAGACGTTCCTTCAGTATGTGTCAGTCTGCTCTACAAACTTGTCAATCGAGGTGAGCTCTCCACTGTAGGATAGCTAAGCTTATAATATGCAGCACAATGACCCAGAAGATTGAACCAAGTTTACAGACAATACAGCTGTTTATTCATGCAGTTGAATTCACACCCATAATCCCGATGAGTGCAGAGCGTCAGAATTTTCAACTATTTCATACATTGAACATTAAAATTAAAGGTCTAGTGTGCAGGATTTAGTGGCATCAAGCAGTCAGGTTGCAGATTGCAACTCAGCTGAACACACCTCTATTCAGCCTCCCTACGGTTGCCACTAATAACCCAAAAGACCCCCTCGAGAGCCAGTGTTTCGTTTGTCTGTTCTGGGCTACTGTAGAAACATAGTTGTGCAACATGGTGTACTCTGTGTAAGTGGACCTGCTCACTGATAAAACAAAGGAAATCTGGATATTCACATCTGCCGGCAAAGCCAGCTAACTTCCAGTTTAGCCCCTGGCGAATGGACGAAACCAAATGGATCAAATTATGACAATGAAACATTTCAGCTTAAAGGGACACTTCACCGATTTGCATTGAGCTTTGTATCTTCAGGAAAACAGTCATGTTTTTGAATGGTCGTGCATCATTCCCTCAGTTTGCCCTGAGACAGGAGAACTAGAGATTTCAGTGTTGGACTTCCTGCTTTCAATGATGTAAAAATCGTCATTTTACGTCATTGAAAGCAGGAAGTCCTATATCTGTGTTGAGAGGGAAGACTACAAACGCTTCGCTCATTTTTCCAAGGGTGGGGGCTAGAGGTGGGACCCACTCACGCTACAGACCTATCACAGACCAATGGGCGGGACTTCACTTGCAGAACGAAAATACATAGCTGCCATCTTTGTTGGCCGCTAAGCGAACAGACGCTGTGGAGCCAGGTTTGACCCACGATGGCAGATGATATGCAATATGATATTTCAGACAACGAAGAGAGTGATTTCGAGAGCGTGATGCTCGAGTCAGATGTTCGCGGCTACCTGTACGAGCCACAATACAGCGACGAGCAGCTGAGGGAGATGGAGGCGAGCAGGGGCGGACTGGCGGTGCCACCGGTGCTCTTGCTGTGCGCCTATGGACACCGAACTGGACTCTGTCTGCTGCAGTGAATCCCAGAGATGCCAGTTTCTTCGCGACGAAATATCTACAGCGGACGGAGATATGTGTGGTGTGCCGGATTAGTGGGAGTGGCTTGCAGAGCTGTGCATTGTGGTGCATTGTGGGAGTTGTTGTCTTTCATACAAATGCGCCCTAAAGTCACTTTCTGCCTTTTCTCAGTCAAATAAGCACAAAATTCAAAAATGATGTTACATTTTGACTACAAATATGACCCTCTTTCGATAAAGATCAATGTTCCCACCGGTGAAATGCTTCTTTAAGGGTAAAAGTATTTTTGGGCCAAGTGTATCACTTTTGATCACTGTGTCAAATTTGCTTTCAGGCCTTCCCAGGTGCTTGACCCACGCCCCTCAGCCCAGTTGCCAGGATGTTATGTGCAGTTCACATTTCTGCAAACCACAGTAACATCCATTGACATGCATAGCCTACCACATGTGGCATATCAAGCTTCTAAGCCCCCTCTTGAGGCAGAAACTGGAGGGAAAGGTGATTATACACTTATCCCTCGTAAAGTGGAATCAGTTTTTGAATCAGAATGTATAGACTTAAATATATATAGTTGTATATATGTAGTATGTTTTATCTAAAGTTTATAAATGTGTTTTAGGCACTCAAAATATATTCAAAATCCATAAATGTTCGTTGAAACATATTGTGGAGAGGAAGGGTTTTCTCTCACAAGACCTCAGCGAGAAAGTTTCAGTTTCCAGTACAACAGGGAGCCAATTTTGCCAAGAGCAGAGCGTCAGTCTAGCAACAAACCATCTTTGTGCTGTCATTTGAAGGTGGGTCACCACCAGGGGTGTTTGAATATGACTGCAAGCCTGGTACGCGCTGAGTGATGTCACCGACTTGTGAAAGACATTCCCTCTTCGTTACGACCCACACAGCTCAAACCGAGTCATTCTTTTTTTCTCTTTTTTTGAGGACGTGAATAGCTGAGGATTTAAAAGTTGTTTTGCCAAATGGGTTAAGAGTTCAGAAACTTTCAGCCACTGACAAAAAACATCCTCCAGAGATCCACAATCCACTGCAGCTTTTTCACCCTCACTTGAGCATTGATAAAAACTCCTCTTAAGTATTCATGTTGCTGCTGATTTTGTGTGCTTTCAAAGAGACTTTTTAAAACTAGAATCTCTACCGATGAAAAAAAAAAAAGATACTAAAATGCTCTGGGTTGAACTCACTTTTTATAATGAGCTGAAGGCAGGGACACTCTATAGTAAACCCACCAAAACTCATTCTAGACTTCTTTTTATCGTCTGCACAAAAGAGCTTAGTCATCTCAGTGGGCTGAAATCTATGTAGCAAGAAACTCAGGACATCTGTCATTGTAAATCATATGATACAGTATCTGAAGTGACAAAAAGAAGAAAGCTTTGCGGAATATACACCTGACTGTGAGCCCTGTGATGCTCACTGCCAGGGGACCATGGTTGACCCTGGTTTTCGTTTATCTCGAAGTGAGTCTGCATTACAGCATTGTCTGAAGTGGTATGAAGCATTTTGTGAAAACCCTCTTTCATGGACATTCCTCATATGTTTTCTTGTATTGCTGTTAATGCATACAGTACAGCCCCAGCTATAGCTGCAAATGAGCCTTGTGTCTGCTTGTCTGTCAGAACAGCATTTCAGTTTTAGCTCGATCCAGACAGCAGCTGAGAATGCAAAAAAAAAAAAAAAGTGGGACTGATTTTGTGAGTAATCACCAAGACATGAAAGAAGAGTGATGTGGGAGACGGAGCGATCTCTGATCTACTTCGTCAGCTTAGTTGACTTGTCTTGGCATTGGTTAGGTGGTCTGAGGCCTTGAGCACCATGTGTACTACACTAGCCTGTAATGGAAAGCAGTCATTATTATCTAATTAGGCAGACTAATGACGTGCCACAGAGAGCCATAAGGCCAAAACAGTCTCCTTCAAGCCCGTCTGTTTTTCACTGAAGGCTGCTTTAATGGGAAAGACGTTTTATTATCCAAAACATCCAAATATTTCTCATGAGAAAGTGTTGTTTGTTAGAATTTTAGTCATATAGAAATAAGAATATTAGTGGTTAAATAAAAAATAGTAAAAAGCATGGTGAGTAAATAATGATTGGTGGAGCTGACAATTGACATAAGACAGTGAAGAAGAACGAGAGAATTGGTCCATGATGGTAACTCTGCTGATACCAGCCCTGTCACATGACTAAAATGTGGCAGTGAACTTGTCTGCAAACCAAGGATACGGTTCACATTTGTACGTATACTGGAGGGGATAGTGGTGGGTCTAAACGAGAAGGTTCCAATGACCGCAATTTGAGGTTGAGTTTTACTGCTGTGTTTTCTGGTGGCAAAAACTGGATTATTATTGATAAGGACTCAGGACATCTGACATCTGACCAAAGCAGGTATCTTAAGCTAAAACAGGATTGTTTTTCTAAAGCATAAGCACAGCATCTTCATAACATAAAATTAAAAATTTAACCTAAAGGAAATTGTAAAGTCTCAACATAAAGAAAGGTAGTGCGTAAACATATCTGTGGTTTGCAGAAACTAACATTGCAAACATTCTGCGATTGGGTCGGCTGGAGCACAACAGTTTCAGTTTTGATCAGGAGAGAGAAGACATGCAAGAGTGAACATGATTTTTCTTTTTACTTGCAAACTTTCCTAGTGTCCACAGACCATTCTGCTTAATTATCTATCCCAACTCACAGTTTCTTCATTCAGTTCACAAGTGTCCTTGAGCAATAATCTGAACCCCACCAGCTCCGGGGTCTGACCTCTGAGCTGCAGAAAAATTAGACTTTCTTTTTCATGAATGAATAAATGATTACCATCCTACTGTTACTGACTGAGGGCATAGCAATTGTCGCTGAGTGTCATTCAAGACGGTGCTGGTGACAGGGGAACCAAACGCTCTGTTCTGTTCAATGTAGTACTCATTGACACCATTAAAACTGCTGTAAAGTAGGGCAGCAGTGCCAGTTCACCAGGAAGTGAGAGCTGGAAATACAATTCATTAAGAATTTGAAACAGTTTGCTGCAGTTGTGAAATGATGCTCATGATCAAATATTTATAGACACTAGACGTGTTCTACTCAAATCAAGTGTTTATATTGGGTTCTGATCAGTGTTGCGCAAGTTACTTTCAAAATGTAATATATTACATATTACTACTTAGCTTCATTTTAAAGTAATATGTTATTTTACAATATTACGGTCTGGTAACACGGATTGAAACGTGTTCAATTACATAACTGTAGTAATATAATACTGAAATATTACATTACTACATTGCAGCTAAAATTAATATATTACTGTTGTATTAACCCCAACACTGGTTCTGATACCCTTCCCGCTCAGGGCTTAATGTACTGTAAAGTGTCATGGTTGGGCCAGAGTTGAGTTGGGTTATTTTCAAATGTAATTTTTCAGAAAATTTTCTTCAGCTATGTCAACGGTCAGTGTATCATGCGTCGTAAGTGCAAATTTGCTGCATTTTATGTTGTTGACTTTTTTGTTAGAATTATTAAATGATTGCAGTAAAAAAGTAAGAAAAAATGTTGGGGCAAGGCACCTTGATCAAGTGCCCATCTACCCTGCTTCTCATCTATCGTATTTAGGAGTCAGTGAGTAATTGATTGATTGGTAAACATACTTGATCCCTTCAGAGAGTGCAGATTTCTCAAATAGAAAAGTAGAAATACCAAGTGTGTTGGGCATATCTTAGTATGGAAATTGTTGCTCCAAGTACAGTTGTAGACAGTAACGCATCAATTTTTTCCTTGGTGATGAAACATGCCACCAAGGAAGTGGTTGGGCTGCCACTGGAGAAACAGGTGCTGGGGTGTTGTTGAGTGTCCCAGGGACTGAAGGGATGACCACCATCTGAGGATCAGGACCAGGAAGTTCCCCTGCCAACTCAGGAAGCGGTGAGATGTTTGTAAACCCAGAAAGAGATCAATTGTCAGCCCAGAATCAAAACACAGAAGGAGCAGTGACATTGACCAGGACCCCCAAAGGAGAAACAGTAAAGGCATCAGTCAAGACCCCAAACACCGTACCGGGACAAGCATGGACTGAAACTACCCTCTACCCCTATATGAGGCAAAAGACAATCTCCTGATACAGTGTCATTGTAGTTTACCCTTGAACTAACCCTTGAAACTGGGGCAGAATAATCCCCAGGGTTCAGTTGGGGTTATGGTAGAATACCCTCTGCTCCTGGTTCAGTCAAAAGATCACCTCCTGATAGTGTAATTGTAGTCGAGAGGAAAACCCTTAACATTGGGGCAGAATAATCCCCAGGGTTCAGTCAGGGTTGAGGTAGTCTACTCTTTTCCTATGTTTAAGCAAAAGAGGAGCCCCTCATAGAGTGAGATTGTAGTCGGGTCACTGACAAAGAACCAGGCACAGGACTGTTGTCAACCATCCCAGAGACAGTAGGGGGGACCGCAGTCCAAGGAAGTTGTTCAAGATCAGGAGGCTATCAGATGACCCAGGAAGAGGCAGATGTCAACCTGGAAACACAACACAGAAGGAACAGAGACGTCAGTCTGGACCCCGAAAGAAGGAACAGTAAGACATCAGTCAAGATCCGCAATACCAGACCTGGACAGAGGTAGAGAGAGACTTCCCTCTACCCCTAGGTCAAGCAAAAGCCAACCACCTGGCACAGTATCATTATAGTTTAGAGACTAACCCTTGAAAATGGGGCAGAATAATCCCCAGAGTTCAGTTGGGGTTATGGTAGAATACCCTCTGCCCTTGGTTCATGCAAGATATTACCTCCTGATAGTGTGTCATTGTAGTTTAGAGACTAACCCAGGCAGAATAATCCCCAGGGTTTCAATCAGGGTTGAGGTAATCTACCATCTTGCCAAGGTTAGACAAAAGTGTGTCATTAAAGTTCACGAGGATCTTTGAATGCACAAATGCAAAGGGATGCCGTGTCAAAACAATGTGATTTGTCTGTCAGGTAAATGTTTTTATCATTGCTTTATATTCCAGTTAATGCATCTGAATAATTTGACTGTTCTCTAAATCTTTAACAGTTGCATTTGCTTTATTGTTCATATTCACTAAAGAGTAAATTGTATAATTAAAGATTTTGAAAATGTGTACATGTGTTTTGCCATTATAATGTGTAAAAAAAAATATACAAAAAAATGAAGCAAATATGTCAGTTGCACCACAGCCGTGAGAGCCGTATGGTGTTGGTCTATTTTTTTTTCCAATATGATTTAAAGGGGCACTATGAAGTTTTGGAGGAGAAAGCTAAACTCAGAATTTTAATATTTACAATATTAATATTAACTGAATCAACAAGCTGTTCTCAGAGGAAAATAAGGTCCTGGAACACTGTTTGAAGCTAGAAAGGTGGCAGGGTCCGCCACATAAGAACAAAGCTTAACAGTATGAACAGTGCGTTGTCCTTCAAGGTCAGTTTGTTTTTTTCAGTTTAGTCAGTCATGAAAACATGTTTATTAAGTTTGCTTAGGTATGACAAAAAAAAAATCTGTCAATGAAGATCTTTCTCTTCTGATTAGAATGGCTTTCTCTAAATTACATAGAGCACCTTTAATAAAATGTTCTTTCAATCTTTGCCTTCCTTTTTGCAATCTTTGGAGCTGGGTGTAACAACAAATCACAACTTAGCAGAGGTAATCCAAGATGTTGGGATGTTAGGATAAATTGGAATACACTTTTCCGTCTTCTTCCTTAATCGGGTCCAAACCCTAATTACCATGGTTACTGAACACTGATAGGATCTTCAAGTCTGGAAATTGCTGTCCCCAGGAGCTTAACTTGATGTGCTCCACATGCTCCTGCAGGGATGCCATCTAGGTAAATTAATAGAGAGTCATTAATAAAGTTTCTGAGGATATAATTTACCGGGGCCTGGAAGACAGTGGGGGGGCATTGAGTAAGGAACAGCCGACAGGTACCTGGGGCCTTGGACAATCAGTCTGTGGTTCTGACGTGGTGAATAGAGGAGCTGGTGTTGATGTAGGCACTGCTGGCTGGTTGCTGATGGAAAGCAGCGTTATTTTTTCACGGATGACATCCACCACTTGTCTTCTTTTGCAGAGGATGCAGGGAGAGCCCCAGAAACGGCCTCACTGACTCAGAGCCAGCTGGGTTCATTTTCAGATTGTACTGAACAGGCTGAACCTCACAAACACGTTGCAAGACAGTTAAGGGCAAAGTCCAAAAGAGCTCAACAGTCACCGCCCACTTTTTTAACGGCTCCGGTTCCGAGGTAAATTTGCCATTCATTCACTCCATTGACGTTTCATAAAATCCTTATATAACGAGTTTTAAGCCTGAAACCAAGCCAATCAGCTACGAGATGAATCACGACCATAAAACATTTAATTTTGTGCAAAAAAAATGTTGGAAAAAAGCAAAGGTACAAGACTGTGTACATAATTATCTTAAGAGTAAAGGAACTACTCATCCCATAACCATTGTGAATGTAACAGCGACGTCTCTGATTGGTGGAGCTCGCTGTTACCATGGAAATGTTTACCGAACCCGCGAATTTCATGTTCGGGTGAACCCTTTCGACACTCTTCTCCTCATCTCTAAAAAAAACGCAGTAGGTCAGAAAGTGAAATCATGGTAGCTCTGTGGTAAACGATCGTAGAGTTCAGTGGTAGCAGTAACTAAGGAACATGAAATTTGCGGGTTTGGTAAACATTTCCATGGTAACAGTGAGCTCCACCAATCAGAGACGTCACTGTTACATTATAGGATTGTGGGTAGTGTAGTACTTTTCCATGACATCGCGAATAAAGCATGTTTTTCTTAAAACAAAGTTGGTATCATATGGACTAATGCCTTCTACAGGATCATATACCATCGTTTCACAATCTCAAAACTCGTGGTAAGTCTACTTTGGATGGTTACAACATTATGGCCAATAATCAAAATCCTCTAATCAGAATATGAATGGCATTTTCACTTCCGGAACCTCACTGTTGAGCTCTATGCCTTCAATCCAAAAACAGGCAGAGGTCAAAACCAGACAGAGAAACAGAGATTTATACGCAGATTCATTTATACAACACGTATCAAGATAATCAGCAAATGGGTAAATAAGTGTTTAATACTTCTGTAACAAGCAGGTTGAGGTAAACAGGAAAAGGATATACCAACAATGAAAACATATTGTAATTATGGACTGATTTTTGAACCAACTTTATAATAAAGGTAGCAAAGTCCCAAAAACAGTGCTGATTTTACTGAGCTATACAGTTGAATAACACAAACAAAAATGTGTGTGTTGGTTACCTTTATTGCCCACAGGGTTGGACTATAAGATGGTTTATATCATGTGATGTGAAATGTATCCTCTGGTAGAGATTTGGCCATACTATTGCCACTGCGGGAGCTATCCCTTGGTGTCTCTGCTGCATATTCAAAGTGGGCATGTGATTGTGCAAATCCAGCTGCCTAGCAAGGGTGATGTGATTTTGGCAGCGGGACTGCTCCCTATGTTCTCAAGTGACGTGAGAGCGAGAGACCGGGGTGGTAATGTAAGCTGGTTTGACAACTGCCGCAGAGGAGGAGAGTGACAAGATAAAATACTGTAGAGGAGGAACGTGAAATTGTGAACACAGAGCAGGTAAGCTTCCATTTTGAGCCTTTTATATTTTAACGTGAGTGTTATCTCATGTGAGGCAGTTGTTTTTGTTCGTATGGAAAGTTCCATTTAAAAGATGAAAACAACTGAATGTTGTTTAATGGAATATGGTTATTTTAAACAATTTCTTCACTGAATTTGCAGAACAGCTACCTCTTATTACGCAGTTAAAATTTCATAGACCGTGATAGCGTTTTTGGCTTTTTGTCCACCTGTAGTTATCCTGAACTTTAACTGTCAGGCATTCAGACATTTCCTAACAACCTCACAGGTGCCTACCAGGCTGACATTGTGCCATTATTCTCCCTCCCATCCTCCAATTACTTCTAATGTTTGTTTTGAAGACCACTACAAAGCTGAAGTTTTGCTACCCGCCAACATGCATTCAGCCCCTCCACCATCTGCTGCTGGTATTCACTGAAAGCACGCAGCTTTTGTGCTGTACATTTCTCTGTCACCGAGTGCAAAATAAATATGATTGTCTAAAATAGTTTGTGTGTATTTAGTGTAATATCATCATGTCTAAAATTAATGTGATAATGCTGATGTCAGGGTGATAAATGTGGCACCTTGAGGTAATACACAGCTATCTCTTTAAATAGTTTCTCTGACTCGTGTTTAAAGATTGTTGTCAGCATAAACAGCTTCATAATTTTCTTCAGAAAACATTTGGCAGTCACCGCGACAATCCACTTTACTTTAGTCAATCTAAAAGCTTCTTATCTGCTGATGCACTTTGAAATAAACCAAGCAGCAGCATAACTTTGCTCTGGATGGGGTTTTAGAGGTGTGTGTGTGTTTGTGTGTTGTTTATTTTTAGATGACAGCGATGACCAACACTGTGAAGTTAAATGTCACAAAGAATTAGTGTGACTTAGAATGGTGTGTGTTAGTGTGTGTGGGGCGAGAGAATACAGGGGTGGGGCGGGTTAATGTGTTAATGTCAAACCTGGTTAAACATTAAACAAATTGTAAACATTTGCATCAGTCATTTAGGACTGGTGCTGTAATTAGGGAAGGGATGGAGGAGGCATTTAATCTAATGTATTATCCTTTTCATCAGTGGCCTAATGCACACATTCCTACATAGCCTCTATATTTATAGTGACATGCATGATCTGACACTTCAAAGAACATGGAATTTAATGCCAGTGAAATGCTGGCATGTTACAACCTTGATCCACATATTTGCAGTTGTATATTTTGTGGATTTTTGACATCAGGCAGTTTGACAACGGTGAGACCCAGTAAAGAAACACTGCCGTGGAGCGGCTCATGCAACACTATGCTTTCACTATAATCAAACTGGAAACACTAGGTGTGAGAGGTCCGTGTAAGTGTTGCCACGAAGAGCCAGTCAAAAATGTTTTAAAAAGGTATATTTATAGTCTATACTGTGTAAATTTAAATGTCTGGTACAAGGAATGTTGAAAAAAAGGAAGAGCCTGTGTCATTGAATTCTGCATCGGTGCCGAACTTTGATGCAAGCCCTATTGAAACCTTTGGGGAAACACACTTAAACTCAATGTATCAACGTTATATAACATTCAATGAAGAAACGGCTCTACAAAATGAAAAAAAATTAGTGATTCGTCTAAATGTGGGCGTTAGATTGTTTGCTGTTAGGTCTCCAAATGGTGATATCTAAGTCAGTAATTTCTGCACAGTTAGTAAAGAATGGTCATTCATCATTCCCCTCAGTGTCACAGTCTAACGTTCTGAACGGAGGTGTGACGGAGGTACCCTTTTATTGTTGCGTTATCAAGCATGTCTTTCAGGTGTTTTCGAAGCCATTTCTTTTGATTTCTATGTTAATTAAATTATTTATTTGCATGTTAAGTTAATTTTATGCTAGATTAATAATTGACTGGATTTCCACATTGAGGTTAACAGCAGACAATAAAAGAAAGAATGATAATATTAAACTACACTAACTCTGTGCCCCAGTTTATCGGTATCGGTGATCAGACAGCTGGACAGAATCGGGTAATCAGTCAGCTATATAAGCACCTTTGTAACCTGGTTCTGGTCTCTTGCAATAGGCTGGGTCCGGGGACAGCATTTCGCGTAGTTACTGTGTCCAAATACTGAAGACACAATCCCAAAAACCAAAGCTGACCGTCTTGCTTTGGCCTGTTACTCACACAATCCTCTGCAGTATGTACGCTGGCGGTGCAACCACTTAAAGGATACATTCTGCTGCACATCACTACCAGTGGACTGCGTATGTTACATGTTCAGTGTAACCAGTGTGTTAACTTTTATCTGAAGCCACAATTTACTATACATACAAAGCCACCACTATACTATAAAAAAACAGTAAAAACTAAACATTTCCCCCCTTTCTTTGTTTCCATAGTAACCATATGGCAAAAACGGAGTCAAACACAAAAGAGAGCCGCAACATAAATGAACATTTAAATATAAATCAGCATAAGCCTGAGTGACAGATACAAAGTCATCATGAGACTTACTTAGGTATAATTATTTTAACCATGACATCTTGGATTCTGCCCCCTGACAGTTTGAGGCAGGAAATGAGACACTTTTAAAGCGCCACATGCATACAAGCTGGGAAAATTGACTTGTACAAAATTCAGGACAGTTGCTGCGAATGCAAACAGACAAGCGAATCACCATCAAAGTGATTTGTCATGGGGGAGATCAGGAAACGTGTTTGCCTGAAATCCCTGCCTCACAGCGGGCACATTTCAAAAGTTGTGCACAGAAAACCTCCGTACGCCCCGTTCACTCTGGAAATGCTTGAATGAGTTGGGTAGAGGTTATATAACGTGGTAACTGTCCCAGTGCTCCTCCATCAAAGGCAAGGTCTGAATTAGTTAAATATGCCCATGAAACACACAATGATTCATTCATAAATCATCAAAGTTGTCCTGCATTGTGAAAATATGGAAGCAAACATACATACGTAAACAACAAGCTTTTATTGTTGAAAATGGGGCCATATACTGTACAGATGATTACAACTAATATCTCATAATGAAAGCGCACTGGCCACCCCATTTGCAGGACTGGACTCAACTGGTAACTTTTGTGAAATGTTTTTTGCAGTTTTGCGGGGTGTTTCAGGACGTGTGTAGTTCCTAGTTTAGATCCACCTCAAGAGAGGGCCACATGCAAACACCGAGGGCTTTTGGTGGAAGGCTTCATCTCAGTCCTGCAGTGTCTCGCTGCACAGCATGACTTCCCTCTGCCACTACTTTGAAATCAGTGTAGAAAAAGTATTCAGAGGCTTTCAATGAGAGAAAGTTAACTTAGTTATACTCCCAGTAAAGTCAAAGTTAAAAATGGTACTTGGTATGTCATCAACATGAGCTGACATACAGTTTCATAAATAAAAGTCCTCTAGAAGAATGGTCTCCAAGAATGATATCAAAGGTGCTATTTGTAAGAAAAGTTGATTTTTTTGAGTCTCATTCTCAACTTGTTATAAAAGACGCATTGGGATGGTGGCCAACCCGACCTACGATCACAAAGCATCAGGATTTGCCGAGTTGGGAATGGTAGGCCGAGTTGAGTTGGTGTTCTCCTCTGAAATGTGGTTGGAAAAATGGATTTACTCAAGATCAAAATACACAAGTATTCTTACTTCAAAATTGTAATTGAATACAATTTTCCACATCTTGTTTACAGCTGTTAGTAAAGTTATCATATAGTAGTTCTAGAAGGAGCACAAGAACAGGTACTCAAACATGACTGAGGTTCTTATTGATCGCCCACCTTCTTGCTATCTGGTGGACCACGAGCCAGCGTAATTTATGTTCAGTGGTTGTTGGTTGTTAATGTGTTATTTGTGTTTTTCTCACAGTTGGTTTGTAAGATGAAAAGTCAGCAACTGTCTTAGCTGCCCTGGTAAACACATAGACCACTTTGGCTGTTGCAACTGCAGTGTCTCTGGGCTCGTTAAGTACAGCCAACAGGCCTGGTGGTGGACCAGTGGCAGGGCAGCCCACCCTGTGGCCAGCTGAGAGCAGAGAGACTCCTGCAGCCAAGAGCGAAGGATGACTGACACCGAGAAGAGCAGTATCCAATATTCATGCAACAAAAAAAAGAAAAAAAAAGTAAATAAATAAAGCAATAAAAGATGGTGTCTTCAACCTTCTCCATATTTGTTGTGCTGGTTGCATCAACATGCCTTTTTATTCTTGCTGTCTGTTGTTTACAGCATTTCTTTGCTACCAGCCTTCCTCATGCACTGTTGACACTCGTACTACACTTTTATGCAAGAAACAGTACTGTGGCGATGGCAACATTTCATTTTCCATATGTTTCTGTTGTTGCCACTCTGCTGTATTTTGCAGGATTAGGGTTAGCTTTACATATAAAACAATAAGGCCCATAAACACTGCTAAATTAATTCAAGTGTGATTTCATTAACAGCAATGTACCGCTGAATTCCCTTCATAGCTGCAGTCAGCAGATCTGAGAGATTTCCTCACTCAACTGACGAACAAGAATACTTGCTTCATAACAAAAAGAAAACTTCCAAGAAATGCTTGAAATCATATTCTGTAGGTATTTCCAGTTTTTGTTTAATCCCCAAATGGGACTCAGAAAATATTCAAAACTGTCCACCGTAACTGCATTGCTATCTTTTTTTTTTCATCTAATCGCCTGTGTATCCTGAAGTCAGTTTCCCCCATGTGAGACGAATTACAATAGCCCACTTCAGAAGTGTTCCCTAACATGCACTGTTGAACTGCAACCGCTGCACTGTTCCCTCAGTTTACCTTACCTTGGGAATCTGCAAAGGAAGGATTAGTGGCCGAGATGAAGGGGCCGAGCACAGAGGACCACAGGGAGAAGGAATATGTAGCTTTAAGCCTCTACGGGCCTCATTACAAGTCCACAGACACACATACAGAACAGAGACTGGCACTTCAACACTCCCCTTGCCTTCAATCCAACTAACCAGACATTATTCAATATATTAGGGCTATTGCAGTTTGGTTGATCAACTACCTATTGTGCTTGTTAGTGTCAGTAATTGTTTCACATAATTAAATCAAATTCTTTAATAGTGTCCAATTAATTTTGGATCTTATCTCATACAAATAAGGCCTACACCAACATATCCTAATACCTATCAGGTATGATAGGTTGATTGGCAGCGACTTCCAAAACAACACACGTAACTGTTCCATAAACAGCATGACCGTTGCAGCATACTAGCAATTACACCATTGTCTAAATAAATAATCCCTTTACATATGAAAATAGATTTGTCCATTTCATGTGATATAACCGTCCACCTACATCCATGTGTCTGTCACGTTTATGGTATGGATGTAAAGTAATACAACCAGTAGAGTGTGCCGCCACGCCACTTGGAGGTCTCACACGTCTACTTTATCTTCGCCACCATTGAACCAAAATTGAATTCCCGTCCAATCTCAGTGTCCTGTGCTTGTTTAACCTGGCCATCCATCTACTACCTCCTCCTTAAGCAGACATTGTAGCACTTTTTACTACTTTGTCTGACTTCCTCCTCTGCTGTCGTAAAAATCACACCATGGCCACTAGAAGTCGTAAGAAACGTAAATGTGGGTCGTAATAAGGTGGTTTCACATTTATCAAGTTATCAAAGTAAGTCAGCCCCTCATTCATTTCAATGAGGCCGTTGAGTTGGCAACATGAAGGTGAAAGTTGTGTATAGTGAAAATGCCCTGTCCACTTGAAGGGTAACCACTTTGTCATTTTTAATCTACCATAGGGGCATACAAGAGGGCACTTTCACAGCGTTTTTTTTAGCATGGGGTCTGGTGATCAACCACCTGCTCGCCCCAGCAGTGGTTACAAGACACAATAGGGTTAAACTCATTCAGAAACATCCGGGCATGTTTTGGACAAATTTGTTTCAGCCTGAAAGTAAGACTCATTGAGAAGCCTGCTCCCCTTTTCATCCATCCAGATGTCAGCATCCTCTTTATTCATCACTGCCACCATCACCTCTGTCTAGACTCCATCTGGATGTATCCTATGCCTCTCATGGCTCCACAACACCCTTTAAAATACATCATGATCGAGTCTAACCGCCAGGGACTTGCCTCATTTATCATCCTTACCGGTGCACGTCAGTCCATAATTGTTCACTCAAATGAAGTCTCTTGATTTAAATAATCAAAAAATAATGAAATAAAGTAATTGTGAAATAATCTGTGTTTGCATGCGGGAAATACAAAAACATGCTGCATTAGTATAAAGCATTGTTAAAGTGCTTCCAATAGACAGTGAAATGAAACAAACTATATCATATCCATAAAAGACAGACACAACACTGCATAGAAGATAACTGACTTTTAATGAAACTTTAATTTAAGTATAACTCAGCTCAACTAATATTGCAGTCTAACTCCAGCCCACACTGGCAAAGTATGAGGGCACATTATAATGAAAGCAATAAACTGACACAGCCCAGTCTACAGAGCAAAAATCCCAGTTTTTTAGCTTATTATTTAGCATAACAAGGGATGGCAGATATCTCTTGAACTGTCTCACATGCTCTGTGCTTTCTAATTGCCTGGTAATCAGCGTGTAATGAGTTTCTGATGTACAGACTGTATGTCTTGGGAATTTGAAGTATCGTTCCACAGGAATTTAAGCGTGACAAATAAAGTGATTGTTTTTGTGTTTCGGGGCATCGTAAACCACTTTGAGTTTGCCTGCCAATTTCACCTCCATGATGAGGCCTGTCAGCACAGTTGAGAGTCACAGTATTCAGCTGCTCATTTCCAACTGGCTTCAAAAGTTGATTAAGCAAACAGTAGATAATACTGTTTTTTTAATAAGTCTGCTTTTTAACCAAATATTTGTTCTTTAATAAAAAAAAACTAATTTAGGATTGAAGGCCTTTATGTAATTATTCTTTGTAGATGCACAATAAAGCAGGATAATTAAATGTAACCAATTTTTTAGTGATCAAGCATAATGTTAGTGTACAATATTAAATTACTTCAGGGTCCAGATTATGATGAATAAATGCCCAAGCTCAATGGAATTGCTGAAAAGCCTTAGTAGTTATAAATCTCTTTAACATTGCCAATTGATTTAATTAGATTAAAAAGAGAAATTACAGCAGCAAGCAATCAGATGATGGCAGAGTCCTATCAGGATCCAATCAGTGGCTCAATGAAACTTAATTAGGATTGAAGCGAAGGAGAAAATCGGCTTACACCGTCCAAGTCTTTGGACATCCTCTCCTTCTAACCTGCTGAGCAAGTAATTGAAAAGGTTGAAACATGGTAACTCACCGAGACTGGACATCAGCCAAAGTCTGAGGCAAATCTATATTAAATTTAAAGAGAAGGGCTGGATGAAAGAAGTCATAGAACGTGGTGATTGGGATGTGGGAAATTAAAGGAAAGAATATCTAACAGCGTCTCTTGCCTGCACAAGTTCCACAAGTTGCTCTACATAATAGCCGCCAGCATTCAATTGTACAAGGTTTGCTGTTACTTTAGAGAGATTGTAGACTCTGAGGTAAAGTTGCACTTACAGGCACCGTCCCTGCTCAGCATAAAACTTCCTTAGATTATTAAAATTTCAAAACACAGTTTGTTTGTTGACAGCTTCGGGTACTAACCGACTCCTATTTTATGCTTTTTTAGTAAACTCCCTCTACTTGACAGTGTCATCGCTCCGTAAAATGAAGGGGACGGTTCAATGCTTAATTTGTGTACCAGGTGGTCTGGGATCACAGTGAGGCTGCTGTTCCTGGGTGAAAAAGTCACGCCTTGGTACTGAACTAAATCTCTCAGCACAAACAGATCATTATTTATTTAGAGTCATTAAAATCTGAGCATTTAACAGTGTTGTAATAAGCACAAAAGGTCAAATTTGAGAAAAAAAAATGTTGACGTTTTAAAATATGCTACTCTGGGACTGATGCAGCATACAATCTCCAAAGTAACTAGCAACTAAAGTTATCACATAAATGTAGTGGACTGAAAAGTAGAACACTTACCTCCATAATGTAGTGGAGTAGTGTGAAGTATTAAATTGAGTTGAAAACACTCAAGTCAAGTTCAAGTATCTCAAATTGTGCTCAAGTGCAGTACTTGAGTAAATGTACTTAGTTACATTACATAATTGGCTTTCACGATGATCACAAAAAATCCTGAGGGAGAGGCACTCAGAAACAGCTCCCTTTGACCGTCACTTCAATTCCCTGTCGTCCTGTTCCGACAGAATCAGGCAGAAATTAAACCCTGGGTTTAGCTAAAGTACACTAAATAAACACTATTTGCTCATAAGGTGCAGCCTTACCAGTAGAAATTAAATAAGACAACATTAGTTCAGCTGGACTGTAAGTACATTCTGTTTGGAATATTGATTGACATGAAAACTGAAACCTTGGACCACTATCTGTCCATAAATGGTAGTGGACCTTGTATTCATGTGTACTTCCTGAATGCTGAAAGTCAATATGACAGTGCAGCGACCTTTACAGCCAATGGAGCCCTACACTTGGTTCATGTTGTAGTTTTTGCAAACAAGGTGATGTCACATATTTGACTTGCCTTCTGCTTTATACACATTCTCTCCTTCTTGATAATAACACTCAGTAAATAATTATCTTTAACTTACAGCAGCTTGTCAACACACACTGTCTGTAGGCTGAGGCAGCTTGTTTATTTGTGTCTATCTCCAGAGGTCAAAGCTAAGATGTTCTAACAATGGCATAGAATAAGGGACAGATAAGCTGGATGTTTGTGACACATTATAACAGATACTGTGTACAAATTGAAAACTACAGCCATGATAGCCATGCTATCAATGTCATCCACTTCCTTTTCATCTAGCGCCACCATCAGGTGAAAAACTAAACTTGTCCAATTCTTTGGTTTATGACCACATCTCTGAAAAAACAATGGCATTCTAATCATTCTCAGCTGTTAGTATATGCAATATATATGCTCGAAAGACTAGTGCGCAGGTTTAAGTGGCATGTTGCAGTTACCATTGCAACCAGCTGAACATAAAATCCTCCAAACTGCTCTTTTGACGCATGAAGGAGAGCACTCAAGGCACTCTGTATAGCCAGTGTTTTGTTTGTCCATTCTGGGCTTCTGTAGGAACATAATGAGTGACACCATGGCAACGAAGTGGACCTGCTCCCTCTGTAGATAAAGGCTTATTCTAAGGTAACATAATAATGAACATAGTCCTGTACACTGTCCCTTTAAATAAGAGGGTTAACGTAAACATTACCCTTTAGCATTACATAATGTTTTTAACGTTATAAAGTGGTATTACCAGAGACTTCATGAGAGAGGAGACAAACCACTTAATGGAGTTTGTATGACACACGTCCTGCCCCTTCCCTTAAGCAAATCGTCTGCCTCAACACAGTCAGACCCAGAAACACATCAGCCAACCGCCTTGCTGCAGTGAAGCTAGCGCGGTGCCAGTTTCAGGATATTTGCAATCTATTTGTCATAGCTGCAGATGAACTTCTATGGGCAAGTAAGAGAAGGATAACACAGTAATACAAAGGATTTCAAAGGTTGGTAAGGTTACTCAAACACTTGGCATGAAACTCAGACTTGTTCAAGGGCTCTCAACACTGTCACATTGTGCTGCTGTGAGCCGTCAGAGAAGTTGGTTGTGCCAAAAATTCATAGAACTTTTTGAGCAGTTCTGACTGGTGATTCTGTACATTCCTTTTTTTTTTCCAATGTTTTGTCGACCATTGAAAGTGAAGTTCTGACTCTCTCCCCATTCAATCAGACAGGGCCTGTTCATGTTAGCCTGAAATAACTGCCGGGGGACGTTGCAGAGATGAGTGCTGTCTGGACTTTGGTACTTCGTTCCCTGTTTCAGAAATAAATGAGTGATGTCAATAACTCCCACACAGCATGATCATAATCGTGATGCTGTGCGTCGAGTTTTGATTCTCTCTGCAGGATCTTGCTCGGCCATCTGGATGTTAAGACAGATGCATTTTTTTTGTTGCCATATTCTTGCAGCTTTAAGATTCCTTCACACGATTTTAAGGGCACCTGTTACTTGTAAGTCAGCTATTTATGACAATATCTGACAAAGATCTTGATTGAACAGTGACATTTATTTCTGTCTGTCTGTCTGTCTGTCTGTGACCCAGCAGTGTTAAATGATACTAATTAAACCTTCAGTCGCATTATCATTGTTATTCATGTGGTAAATCCTCTACATGTGCCTTGAGTTTTTAATTCCCAATCTAAAGTCTCAGTTCGATTTTAGACTCTTCGTTTGAGCTCCACCTCACAGAGATCTCAATTAAATCAATGTCAGTGAGGGATTCAAATCTGACACCGCTGCTATCACCCCTCTACCTCCCTCCTGTCGGCTGACAGCAGGGTTCCCTTTGTGCCAGTTGATTAAAAAGACACTTGAAATGAAAAAAAGTCACTCCGCTGTCCCCTTTGACAACAAATCATACTTGTGTGTTGGACTTTCTGACAGCGGGGAAATTTAAGTGGGGAATGTGTTAATTCGGGAAACATCTGTCATCTTTCTGATTTGGTAACTCATCCATCAGCGGGGCTGCAGGGTGTCACAAAAACGCACTGTGAGGTGATTATCATTCCAAAAGTGCATCGCTCTTTGGGCTGCGGTCGCCTGCGAGGTAGACAGACGCTCCCCCATCGAAAAGAGGAATACTTCTGACATCTGGGGATGTATTAAGGACTCTTTTTTTTTTTTCTTTTACCAAGTGGCCAGAGTGAACAGTAGATGTATTTTGCTGAAGAGTGCTGGAGAATACTCAAGCACTGCACAGTTGTCATCATATCTCCCTTTTGGGGGAGTGGAGGAAAGTTAACATCATTTCATCTGACAGAGAGATGACTGACAAATCCGTGGCTGTACTGCTAAAACTCTGGGCCTTGGAGATAGGGATGACCTTCCAAAAATACACTGCTACAAAACACATTAAGCTTTATAAGGATCCTACAAATTGTAAAAACATATAAACGAGTTGTAGGCAAGACAATGTTTACATTCATTTGTCCTCCAAAGGAGGAAGAGGTGAGGACCCGACCACACCGGGCCAACAGCTAGTTGTCAGCCAAAGTCGGGCAGTCATGAGTGTCTGTGGCCCTGGTCATTGTAGTTGGTCCCAGTTTGTTGACACTAGTCGGCTCTTTTTGGCAGATAGTGCATTGAATCAGCAGCAGAGCCAATCAGTGAGAGAAATCACCGTTCAGCCAAATGAATCAGAAGAGAAGAGAAACCGAATAGAAAGGGGAAAGCCCCCTGAGTCTGCCGCTGTAACATCAATGATTTCACCCGTTTAGTGTGCTTCCTCCTTATTTTTCACTTCTGCCTAACAAACCAATTCAAAGACAGACCGATATCGAAATTGGTTGTGGTTGTTTTTTTGCTCTCTCAAACTCATCCAAGATCTTTTGTGAGGGAAGACTCTTTACCCTGTTACTCAGTGTTTCTGTAGTTACAGAAAATTCACCAGACAGACTGACACGTCTTTTCTCTTGCATGGGTCCCATCAGTTCCAGCTGTCACACTCTCTGTATAACACTGAAATAATACGATGTCAAAACGTAAGCTTGCAAATGCTATGTCTTTCAACCAGAACTTCATTATTTAGATCAAGTAGCTTGTAAAAAAAAAAAAAAGGTGTGTCAGGTTAAGTAGCTAAACCTGTTAACTCAATGTGTCAGATTCATCAACATAATAATAATTTGGTAAATGTAGGTGAACATGAAAACGTGTGGAACCATGAATATTGTCTCGAATGGCTACGAGTGATCCGGGGGTTAATGTTTGAAGGAAAGTGACGTAGACGAGGGTTATGGTTTATTTCTGTTTTTCTGTAGAATCACAGACGCATATTTAAAAAAAAAAAAAGAAATCTGTTACCTCTTTCCTTACAAGACCAGGTGTCTTTAACTAATAATATGAAATGCAACTTACCGTCAATGGTACAACAGCGAGCAGCGAAAGGAACTTCTAAAGAAAGAGATGGTTTGGAACACGTGACTATGACTGCTTTACCATCCAGGGGATATGTGTGATTCTCTGGGTGTTAATTATAAAAGACTTGAAACAGTTATGAAAATTATTATGTCACTTAGTTTTATACTGTTTATACTAGTCTAATTTCATTGTTGTGAAATAATGTCCCTAACAAAGACATTGCTAAACGCTAAACGTGTTGCTGAAGTCAACATTTATCAATACCAGGTTATGTTGTTTCTACTTCCCTGCCATCGATTGTCTGCCAACAGCAGTGTTTTTTTTTTTGTTTTTTCTTTCGGTGGTAAATCTTCAGTCATGATCTTCACTTCAATTAATCATTATTGCTCTGGAATGTTTATCACTGCGATGTCTTCATGGCAGGGTTTGATGTAGCGCACGTCTGAGCCCGCTATAAGATAAATGATGTTTTGAATCTAGCGCAAGGCCAACCAGCGAGCAATATATCAGTGGATCTGAACTTTTCAAAAACTTTTCCCAACACTTATCTCTCCCAGGTTCTGATACATCATTTGTCTGATGTTCTGTCACCCCTCAGGCACCACACTGCATCTGCCAAAATCTATTACAGGAAACTGGTTCAACATACCGGAGCTTCACACGCTGTTTTTAGGCCCTCACGTTAGGCTTAAAAAAGTTACATGAGGAAAAACTGCTTTTGTCTTCATGACTTTTTTATAACTGGATTTACAAGATCTGCAGATCTCATTTTATCTGCAGGTATGAGCTAGGTTAAACATGACACATTTTTGTAATGCATCAAAAGGATGTGAGGTTTCTCCTGGCACTGTGTGCAAACTCTGGCTCTCTTCACATCTGTCAGAGGAGGACTTAAATGTGCAATGTGTAGTTTTGGGGAAGACATTTTTTAATCAGAAGAGAACGATTTTTGATGCCTAAATAAACAAACTCTCTTTGCTTTTCACTGCATAAACTGAATAAACAAATTGACCTTATTAAATTTTCGGAGTTTGAATCATAACCTTGTCAACATTTTAAATATCAAATTAACTCAATTCTGAGTTTGACTTTCTCAACTACACAGTGCCCCTTTAAAGCAAAATAAGACAGCAGTAATCAAAACCTCTCGCTGGAAAATGACGTTCAAGGACATTTGTAGACAGAAACAAAAGCACAACTCGTTTACAGCCAAACACTAACTGTGCACCAGTGTTCATGTAATCCCAGGGTTGTGGTTCTTGAGTTATTGCATGTAAAGGATGAGGAGACGACTGTGAGACAAAAGCTGAAAGAAGGTGCGCTGGGTTAGCCAGGTACTTCTGAATGTATTTAGCACAATGGCTGGTTGGATACCGGTGGGAGCAGTTGTAAAGAAGGAAAAGGGAAGAGGCAGGCTGAGAGAAGGAAAATTCATTATGTAGCGCAGTGGCCATGTCATGGTCATTGCCTGTGGGAGAACAAATCAGGACAGAAGGAAAAGAATCAGGACAGCAGAGGACAGAGGGCAGCAATAGAGAGGTGTGATCTGAAAACACACGACAGCCAGCAGTGGGTGGGTGTGGAGGGTTGGTTCAGTGTAATTAGTGGTACACGCTACGCAGAGGGGATACCATCCATCTAGAGAGCACAGACACAGGAGAGCCTTCCAGCTACTTATCCCAGCCCTGGGCACCTCCTCCTGAATTGTGAAAGTGAAGGATGGGCCCTGTGGAACGCCATATGGCTTCAGCCAGCCCGAAGTAGAATACTCACTCTAGATACATAATACTTATCCTTCGGCATCGAGTAGCAATTTCAGTTTATTCTGTGAGCAAAAGGATTAGTAGTTTTATCTTTGCCACTGGGAAACATCTCCAGATCCCCAATGCAACTTATTGGCTGAGTGCCTCCGACACTGGAGGTGATCTGAGCCGGTCGCAACGAGGAAATGGATTCTCTGATCATCCAGCAGGTGAATAAAGCTTTCACTGAGCTATGCAGTTTTGGGGATCATATCTGGGACTCTTGCATGGTGAACCAAAAACATTTTGCCACAGACCTTGAAGCCGTCAAACAGCTGCTTTTTTGGCTCCTTAAAAGAGCATAGGGAGGTCGGGTATTAGAAATGTGATTGGCTTGAAGCAAAGAGAGGCCTCGCAACTTTGTCTTTCATCCCCAGCCTGTTGCAGACGGCGGGGGGGTGGGGTGGGGGCTGCTGTCTTTGATGTCGAAATGTCGCTCGTATTTCCTCTTTGACATGCGTTACAACCATTATTATCCGATATTATCATCATCGATGATGCACACAATTTGATGGCCAGCCAACTGTGAGATCTAAGTTGCAGCCACTGAGGCTTTTGATGTGCTTTTTGAAGCCGGGAAATTATTCGAGACGGCGAGCACAGTGGAGGAAAAAATAAAAAACTGCCTTGGAATAATTGTATTGTCATGTAGCTTTAAGTGTATTCCATGTGTCAACAACAAGATCCATTCCCTTTACACTTCCAGCATGCATACAATTAGGATATCAGACAAACACAACGTAACAGCCAATTAGATTTTTTTTTTCCCACTTGCTGTTAAGGTGGGGGATTTTCTACGATTACTTCTTGCTTACATTGCCTTCGGGCTATTTATTTTAGCTGGATTACACAATGATCCTGTTGTAATTGACGACAGTAGCACTCCGGTGCCACGGTGACTGCTGACCGTCCGAACCGTGCCCACCTGCTGCCGCGCTTGTTGTGGCGCTCCTGGAGTTCAGCAAGATCAGCGTGGCGCCGGCGCTCTCAGTTCACCTTCTTTCCCCCATTTTATACAATCTCATAAAAAATGTATTTAAGCACTTCTGCAATGCTGGATGCTCTGTTGCCCTGGCAACCAAATTCACCCACCAGTATTAAGTGCCTGAGGCCTGGAGCTGGTACAATATTGCTTCACTTCTTTTCTCTCCTACTCTTCTTTCATTTAGTGATATTGTTCTCTCCTCCTATGCAACAAAGAGCATCCAGTGACATCACGGCGCCGTTTTTATTTCATTAATAAGTCATATAGTTACAAATAAACTTTATTGGGACGGTGAATTGCAACGTGGCCTAGGCAATATCAGGAGGCTTTGCAATATACGGATGATGTGTGCATACATCCTGCACCCCTGGGTGATGTTAAGGTTACGGAAGTTATAGTTGCAACTGTAAGGTCACAGGGTCCAACCTTCAGGCCAGCTGTAAAAACATAAGTGGGTGAAGTGAATAACACATATATTCAGGCCGAATAGCTTTCCACAGACATGAATGCGAGGCACTTGACCACTAATAACAGAGGTGTTCATGGAACACTTAACCAACCAACTGCCAGCGCCTTGTAAGACTGCATTACCAGGAAGCACGGAGGTGTGAATATGCAGTGATGTGCGAACGTGTTAGAGGTTAGAGAAACAATTCTGGACAAGGGCCAACCTTGTGTTGCATCTCCTCTTGCAAACATCGACCCAGCTTGCTCTTACGCCTTAATTAGGGACAGTATGTGACACTGTGGCAGTCCTCAGAGATGGAGGACACGCAGAAACACCCCCGAACACCGCTGGAGGCCATCAGGACAAAATGCACTCTCAGAGAAAATTCCGCACCGCTCTCAACACATGCAGCAAAATGTAAAATGGCCTCCAACAAGCTTAGAGTGCAAAGAGACTGACAGATGAAGGTTGATGTGGCTTTCACGGCGCCGGCTGGGCCACAGGCGTGCTCAAGGAGGGCCCTTAGGTCAGAGGGAGGACGTATTTATGATAAAACGACCATATGTTGCTGTTATCACAAGGCATCACTTGCCTCTACACTGCAACAAATACATCACCGTGTATCCTTCACTCTTATATTAGACATAATGAAATTACTCAAATAATCTCAATAAACAGGGTCATATTCTTGTCAATTCAAGTGTTTTTTTCACTCAGTTTATGTCACTGTCCTTGGTTTTTTACAAGGTAATCCAGAAACAAGGGGGAAAATGTCAGCATAAGTGTTGATTTCCCTTCAATAACAACAAAGTCAGCAGGTTTAATTGTGAAAAATGAGAAGTGCCTTGCTTTGGCTCATCTTTGCGCTTAAATGTGTTATGATAGATCATAACACTACATGATTACATGTTAAGCTGTTTATCTTAAGTTGCTCCCGGGGGCCTGACCACTGCGTGACCACGAGTCACGTTTAATGACATAAACCAAGTAAAATCTGTTCAGTGTGACAATTTGCCAAAAATATAATAATTTCATTCAATATTTTAAACGAAGATGAAGGTTCAACATTAGCTAAACACCCTATTGACCAACTGCCAAGTTGCCGAATTTCCTTGATTTAAAAAAGTGAGTGCTGCTGGAGAGTCACAAAGTCATCAATCAGACTCTGTGATGTCAGCAACTCAACAAATATCTATCTTAAGTATGCTTGCATTATCGAACATTGGCCACTATTGGGGCTCTTACACCGGCACATTTTGCCATGCCTGACTGATTTGATTCTACATTGCCAGTTTTACCACATCTAAGACGGACTGTCAGGGCCAAAGCCTGCAGTGATGTTTCATGACCGTTGCAAAACCCACGAAGATCCCATTTCTTCCCCTCCAACAAGCCTGTGATGCAATACTCTACTGATCTCTGTGTGAAACCTGAGAGAAAGGCATTTTTTTAAAAGTGTCTGTGTTCAGCTCTCTGAACTTTCTGTAGCTTCTAAATGATTCTCTGTGGTTTGAAGTTTAAATTCTATCCTGCGTCCCTGTTTGTGCGTTCAGATATGTGCTTTATTTTACTGTTTCGTCACGTTCGTTTTCAGCTGTTTAAAGATTTGTGTTAAGTTACTGCCGGTGAAAACCCAACATTTTTTGCCGTTTTGAACCAATGCTTAAAACAAGTGAGTCATCAGTAAAAGAGAAAACTTCAGGCAGAGAAGTGGAAATCCCTGCTGCAATGGGCTGATGTGTCGAGTCACGCCGGGCCAGCTATGTGTATGGAAAAGCCCCGTATGAAGTTTTGCTCGTACGTAAAAAAAAGTCAGGTAGCATCAACGGTTTTTTGAAAGGACATAATTAGTGTTTTTCTTTTGTTATTTCGTCTCGCTTTCTACCTCAAAAGAAGAAAACACTTTTTCTAGCCCAGTCGTGTTATGTGACCCTGAAGAATGGACCTTGTCGAAACCACAATCGTCTGTGAGCAGATGATTATTTGACAACAAAATGTATCTGGATACAAATGAAAGCTCTCTGCCAGGTATGTCATTTCTCATCTGACATTCATCCTGTTTGAGAAAGCTGCAAAAGTGATCACACATCCTGTCAAGTCTGATGTCTTGTGTGAAACGACGGAGCCTGACAACACTGACTTTATCTAGAGAGGAGAAATTGTTTTGTTTTTGGGGTGACATGCATTCCCGCCATTACCTATTTACCACATGGAATCAATAATCCCCTGCTGCACACTGTGTGCTGCTCCTGAATCTGAGGGATTATTTTCATGTGCTTTTCCCCTTATGTTTAGACACAGATGGTTACAGACTCAAAGACAGAACAGAGATAAGATAAGGCTTTAAAAAAAGTCCTGGTTTGTTGTTTATCCAGTGGTAGACAAAAGCAGAGAACATTGTATTTTATTTACAATGACAGTGTAAAACTTGATGCACATTACCCACAGTGACATCCTCGAAAAAATTACAGTGAAGCTTGACAGGAGGACTCAAACCTCAACTCCAGCATTATTGGAGCTGACAGTTGTCTTGTGCATTTGATCACACCCGTGACACCAGCCGATTTTCGTCTGAGCAGAATTATTCAGCTCATGATACTTTAATTTCACTTTGATTGACATTAACCAGACAATCAGCGGACTTATAAAATATTCAGACAGACAAAGTGGTCAGTCGGTTATCTGTGTCTGTCTCTGGCCAAACATAAAATGTTCGTGTTGAATAGAATCGTCAATGAGCCTTGACTCCATATCAGAGGTTGTTATTGGATTTGTGTTTGTTTCTTTTAATGCTCTCCAGCACATTTTAGTTTGTTGATAGGTCAATTTAAAAAGCAGTAACACTTTGATTATTGCCTCAACTACAATTTAGAAAGGCTAATCTGGAAACCATGACTGCTTTGGGAATATGTTAATCCGTACATTTAAAAATATTCGTATTTAGTTTTGCTTTCCAGAGGGGTGATATTAGAGATTACTTGACTCTGAACCCCGGATCATTTAAAATGTGTCTAAAGATTCATTTTCATAATGCTTTGTTTGTAGAATATTAGCAGAACTGCAGACTAGAGCCCATCAGCCATTAAATCCTTAATAAAACACAAGTCAGCGGTTATCAGGGAACCAATACATTACACACACACACACACACACACACACACACACCACACACATACATATATATTCTGTGGCCACTTTATTAGGTGACCAAGCCATGGATACACAAATTTCTTTATGTTCCATTTCAAAGTTTAAATTGTGACACTTTGTTTATGATCTGTTGGGTTTGGCAAAAAAACAATTGGTTAGGGTTAGGAAGACATCGTGTTTTCGTTTTTGCCTTCTTGCCTACAACTCCATCAACCATCCACCTTCCGGACATGAAAGTCAGATCATGTAATGTGAACATGATGTTTTGTTGAAATGTCTATACTGTATATTATGTGGACAAACGTGAATGCAGAAATGTAAACTGTCAACATCCTGGCAACTGGACTGGAATTGAATCCTGTCTGTAATCACTTCAATAGCAATTTCAGTGTTAGTGGTGGAGTCAAATTGGCAGGATTCACAGTAAATGAGGCATGTCTGTGATTCTGTCTTACTGTTTATAATTTTATCTCATTGATATCAGCCTCAGTGTTTAGTTTTCACTCTCCCGCAGCCATACGTGGGCTGTATAATGTTACTGCTAATGCAAACCAAACAATACACAGCAGCTGCCGCTTCAAGTTGAAAGCATTTGACTGTTATTGGGAGGCAACCACAGGAAACAAAATGTGTTCGGTATCGCCAAATCAAGCAAGACTAAACATTAAAGATCACATTTTTTCAAAAACACATTCTTTTTGTCATGCTCTCTGTTTCTGCAGCACCTGTTTTCACACTCTGTCCTCAATGCTCAATTTAATTGGCTGTCTCCTTTCTACAAAAAAAAAAGCCCAGTCTGCTCTTGATTGGTCAGTTCTTACAGGCCTGAGCAGGCACTGCCCACTATGTCTCTAAATCAGCTCTGCTGATTATTTTGCAAACACAGTGTAGTGATGGCTGAGGGCGGTGTATAGTTGACATCACAATCTAACAGCTAGTGTTACGGCACAGTTTCTGACTAAGGCTTTTTTTATGCATTGCTCTGTGGATTGAGAATTTTGCACTTATATAGCACCTAGACCTGCTTTATAATGAAAAATAACTATGAAAATCTCAGTTACAATATGGGACAATTAAGGATTTGACCTTCAATATAAATATCTGATCATCATCATTACAATCTAATCTAAGAGAGATTAGATAGAGAAAGAAAGAAAGAAAGAAAGAAAGAAAGAAAGAAAGAAAGAAAGAAAGAAGGAAAGAAAGATTCAGTGAGTCCCAGTTCTGTGGGCAAACATTTTGTTGAACTTTTCGAAGGGAGAGGTCGGGGTGAATGGCCAGACTGGATCAAAGCTGACAAGAAGGCGACATTCATTCAAATAACCATACGTTACGAGAGACTATGCAGAGGTGCGTCCCTGAATGCACTTGTCAAACCTTGGGGATGGGTTACAACAGCAGAAGGCCACAGCAGGTTGTACTTTTGTCATCAAATAAAACAGGAAAGTGAGGATACAGTGGGCACAGGTTCACCCAAGACTGGAAGGCAGAAGATTGGAAAAGCATTGCCTGGTCTGATAAAACTCAATTTCTGCTGTACCATGCAGTTCATAGGATCAAAAATTGGTGTGAGTGACATGAATCCATGGAACAGTCCTGCCTGTGTCAGGGGTTCAGACCATAATACCACACCAGCATTTTTTAAATGCCACAGCCTACGTGGCCACAGTCTACCCATCATCTAATGGCTACTAATGCACCATGTCACAAAGCACACGTGGTCTCAGTCTAGTTCCACGAGCAATGGGTTCACAGCAGGTTCAGTGTTCTCAAATGGCACACACAGAAACCGGTTCTCAATCTGGTACAGCAACTTTGGGAGCACATGAGATTGAAGTTTAGCTGCATGAATGTGCAACTGACAATCGGAAGCAGCTACATGAGGCTATCATGTCAACATGGATCAGAGCCTTTAAGAAATGTTTCCAGCGCCTTGTTGAATCCATAACACAAAGAATTGAGGGTGTTCTGGAGACAGATGGGCACACTACCCAGATCTGCATTATTAAGTATCTACTGAATATCAGAACACACATTAATATGTCCATGCCAAACCACGATTTAATACATTTGCTTTAGATGTTTGCCTCGACCGTATGCTCTGTGTTCTGAGATAACATTTTCAGACATCGTTTGTGTATATGCAAAGTGCTGCCTCACAACACAACACCTGGAGGCATTACCAGATGTGATGACATCAAGAAAGATTAATTACAAAGTTTGGGCAGTTTGGGGGGCAGAATGTGAGCGGACAAATCCCAGCAGCTTACAGCCACTTTACTTAATAGAAGTCACTGAGTAGGAAAAGCTGAGACACTCTGAGGTGAGACAGTCAGGGTGGAGTGTGTGTGTGTGTGCGTGCTTGGATTTCTAGTCACACACCGAATGATGTTTACTGAGTGACTTGGGGATTCACGGTCAGGGGTTACAGCAGGCCACACTAAGTCTGACTCTGGCTGTTGAGAAGGGATGTGAATTAAGGTTCAGTATGAAAATCCATCCGCTGACTTTAAGAGGAGTTATATTAGGCTGTATAACAGCAAGGATTGGTCTACAGGCCTTAGGCAGGCACTTACACATGTGGGCCATGATTTGAATCTTAGGCACATTTTCAAGACCATGAGGAATTCTGTTAACTCTCAGGATGTTAGGAGTACACAGTCATTGGCACGTATTTAATGGGGGAAGATAAGAAACTTGTGATCTAATCTTAAAGGTGTCATATTGGTGCTTGGATTTCTAGCCACACCAACAGCAAAACTCTAAAAATGTCAGTGTTGGTTAGTCGGTCCAGTCACAACAACTAGTTTTCATGTGCTACCACCAGCAGGTTCACATATTTGGCTTAACTATCTGATTGATTGCCATTTAATTAGGCACAGAAGTTCATGTTACCCCCAGGAATTAACTGCAATCACTGATCATCCACCAAAACTATCAGGTCAAAATGTCAGTTTGATGAATACTTTAATTTGTGACCAATTACCTGCAAAACTAACTTCCATCAACCTTAGCTGTACTTTGTGTTCGATGCTATTTAGCAGAAGCATGATAATATACCAGACAAGCATCAACATTTGAAAACTGTCAATGCAAGCATGTGAGCGTGCTAACATTAGTAGTTATTAGTTTTCATTGGATGACGCCATGTTTCATGCTAGCATTTGTTATTGTTAAATAGCAAGTATTACTATACTAACTTGTAAAACTGCTGATATTGGCATAAAGTCAGACTGTTGACTGTTACATGTAAAGAAGTGGACTGCCTCCAAAAGTGCACTCTCAGTTCAGTCAGTGCATCACACAACAACATAATTATGCAACAAAGGTGTAGTTGTTTTTAGACTTCTTAATGCAGAAATGATACATATTCTACCTTTATGACTATGGATTTCAGTTCATTTCAGTATATTATTAAAAACGTATCATGTAAAAAATAAGTTACACATCTCAGTTTATATCTAACCACTTTCTCTGTAAAGCTTTTTTCCGTTTTTAACCTTTGCAACAATATTTTCAACATTTGTGCTATGCAACAGCTATGAGCTGCATGGAGTGATTTCAGACTGGGATATTTCAATGGCAAAGAAGAGGTGAAATATCATTCATTCATATAATATGTGAATATTGTTGTTGTTGTTTCATATTGTGGTCACTGTTAGGATGCAGGGTAAGTCTTGAAAAGTGTGATGCTCCACTTTGAAAAGCTATTGCTGATTTGGTCCCATTTGCCAGCCTGAGGAGTAGTGTGCATAAGCGTTAATCACCGGACAATTTTATCATCCAAGCCATGGATACAAATGCCGTAGGTATTCAGCCCTAAATAAAGCCGGTTATAAATGTTCTAGTGATTTGACAAATGGCTAAGTTACCTGAGTCATTTGCATTATTGTTGAGGCATAATATATTGTAAGGTTGAAGAAGCGCACTTGGCGATGTAGCCAAATGATCCTGCCAGACACCTCCAGGCTAAACAGTCAGAGCTTTTTTTCTTCATCTTTCAGGATCAACTCTGCAATGCTTCATTTCTCTGCTTCTTCACAAAACAATTTCTCGGTAATATTTTTTTGTTTTCTATCTGGGCCTCAGACGATATGATCCCCCCCTTTTTTTTTTTTTCAAAAGGCATTAAAGAAACAGCTGTGCTGTTTAATCTAAATAAATTAGCCCCAGTTGGAGGCAGTAATAATGGAACACAATAAGCAATAAGCTGCTGTCTCAAAACAAAATGAAAGCAGTAAATATCCTGTCTGCTCCGAGCTCCACTCCTTTGGTGTGGGGAGAATCAGGGTTCTCGCTGTCTCACACAGAAAGCATTAAACCTAATTTAAGGCTACTAATATGAGTTTGAGAGGAAAATACCACCAGAGGACTGCTGGTCTCATATCCCAGCACCTTTGCTGTTTCCTTGCAACCTAATTTCACACAGGCCTTTGTTTTGTCAGATGACATGCTTAATGGCCCCCCCCCCCCCCCCCATGTGTGGCATAAAAACATGTCAGCCACTACAGGAGATGACATCTTGTTATCTCCAAACAACGCCAAGTCTTCTGCTCTCTTCTGTAACTCTCTGTGATTGTATTGCACAGCGGTACCCTGCCTTTCCACTTCTCATATGCTCCAAAAAAAAAAAAGGCAGACATATTGGGCTTTTCGCACAATGCTGGCAGACTGAGCTATTACAGCAATTAGTCCTGGCTGGCATATCGGCACCATCATTTGCTGTTTTGTCTGCTTGTAATTTTGCGGCGCAGAGTTTGGGATTTAATCAGAGTTGGAAAAAATCATTCTAGTAAAAAATCAGTGCTCGGGTGAAATTACACCCTAGTTCAAATAGTGCAAGTAGGTCACAACAATTTTTTCTTGAAGGTTCCTTTTGTGTCAGTAACTTTGTGCAGTGAATAAAACAGCTATGCCATTGGTTCCAATTCCATAAAATTTTGGATGGCGCTGTTCTCAGGTCAGACCTAGAAATGCTTCTCACACTTGATGGACATTAACAGAGAGATACAACAGGACAGGTTTAAAGATCCCTCTCTGCACGTGTTAAGGAACACGACGATTCTCTCACTTCCTGACATGATTTTGCAGAAAAATGTGTAAATACTACATTAAAATTCTTAAAATGGTATCTACTCCCACTCACTCATTAAGCGTTCCAGACAGCTGGAAATAATATGTCCACTGCTTTCAATGCAAAGTCCATTCTTGGTCTATGTGCACTGGACGCTTCGAGTTTCTACATGAGTACCATGAGACCTGAGTAGTGTCTTGGGGTCTTGTTCACGAGCGATGGGAAAGTGGAGCGTGAGATGGACAGACAGTACTGCGGGCCTTGCGCTGGACCGTCATGGTGAAGAAGGAGGGAGCTGAGTCCATCTACAATGCCAACCGTCGCCCATGGTTATGAGCTGTGGTTAGTGACCTAAAGAATGAAATTGCAGCTACAAGCGGCTGAAATGAGCTTCCTCCATAGGGTGGCTTGGCTCAGCCTTAGAGATAGGGTGAGAAGCTCATTCACCCAAAGTAGAGCCTCTGCTCATTCGCGTTGAAAGGAGCCGGTAGAGGTTGTTCGGGCATTGGACTAGGATACCTCCTGGGCGCCTCCCTTTGGGGGTTTTTGGGAGTAGACCCAGGAACTGGGAGTAGACCTAGGGACAGACTAGAACTCGCTGTAGAGATTATATATCTTGTCAGGCCCGGGTACCCACCAGGAATCTCCAGGAGGAGCTAGAAAGCGCATCTGGGCTACCCTGTTCAGCCTGCTGCCACCACGGCCTAAACCCAGAAACGCGGTTGATGACAGATGGGTGGATGGACACATGTATGGTGAATATTGGACAAGGACTGGCTACCAAAATTGTGTGATGTCACAATTTATGCTCATAGTCCCTCAAATCAGATTACCAATGAGCACAGAGCAAATTTACACTGTGAGCAGTTGGTTCTCAAACAGCCTCCTAGTGTGAAGCTCAAACATCCAACTGTAAGAACAAGAAGAAAAGCGCATTTCTGACTGGAGGGTGACTTAAAATAAAGAGCTTTGCATGTCTTGTTCTCCCTTCAGAAGGAGCACTGTGATAAATTTCTCATGCACCAGGTGCCAAAGCATTTCGGCCAGCTTTGCAGCTCCATCCGTAATGGTTTCTATCATGTTTGAGTGGAGCAATTACAGAACATGGGACCTACGCTCGAATGCCAAAAAGCCATTACTCTAACTGTTAGATTAAACTAGCAATGTTACAGCTTCCGTGTCCAAGAAGAGATAACAACACATAGGGCACAGTTCTTATTAGAGGCGATCCATCTTCCCATAGAGCATGTGTGTTTTAAACCATTGACTTACGCTCAACAAGTTTCAGCTCCGGGCTTCGTCCAGGCTGTACGTGACAATTGGCCGCTTGTACAGATACCTCGTCAACTGAAATGCAGGTTAACTTACTTTCTTTCTTCTTTTTTGTTTGTTGTCATGAAGCTTGTTGACTGGAATTGTATTTTAGCAGTAAAACGACGGGCTGAAATTTCACAAAAGTTCTTTGTGTGAGTAGATTCAGGCCATCCTTCACCCTTCATGCCACCTACTTGTTTCTTACTTCCTGTATTCCCATCATGCTCGGGGCTTCAGTGCATGCAACAGACAATAAACAGGACTTCACTGGCTCAAATAAAGTGCTACCACTTCACCGCTGGAGAACTCGAGGGGGTGTGGGTTTAAATTCTTGTACAGAACTCTGCATTTAAAGGGACCTATATCAGTGAAGCTTTGGCTTCTACAACAAATAGCTGCAAATCATGTTTATATCACATTATTGATGCTTATATCTCCATCTAGCAAATTGTTTGTAAAGTTTTAGATGGAAAAACTCAACCCTAATTAAGTGCGGCACCTCGTTAATTTACAGCATGCACATTCTGGAGGAGAGAAATGGCGTTTCAGAGCACTTTGGTCATTCTGCTCTGATATGGAGCTGTTTACCAGTGGAAGGAGTTTAGTTTCAAACTTCTCGGATTAAAATTGGATTTATCTTCACTCTCGCTTCTGAATTTGTGAAGCGTTGAGCTGCAGAAGTACCAGAAGTTGCTGTCATGCACTGTAATCTTACACGACTGCTGAATAGAGGGGAAGTGTACTGTACTTTGTGACCATGCAGAGAGGAGATGTTGCCGATGTCTTCAAAAACTGGCAAACGCTCCCCATACTGTGTCTTTCCACTGTTGCATTGGCGTCTGCAAGACTTGTGCATGCTATCTGTGTTTTAGCTCTGGCTTTGTCTCCACCAGCTCCTGAGAAAAAAACCTTTGCTCTTTAGCAGCTACATTTTCCGCTTTGTTTAACAGCTAGTAGGTAACCTTGCCTGTCTTCCATTTGATGTGGTGCCGATGCAGCTGATTTATCAAAGCTTCCTGCTGAAAACAGTTGCCAGGTGCTGCTGGGAATGAAGTTGATGAGAACAGAAACTCCCGCTGTCCGTTCGTTGGAAAACCACAGCAAATGAGCTATAGCCTCGTAAAAAACAAACAAAAAAAATCCTTGTGTGTTCACATATTGGGCAAATAAAGCCGATTCTGTTGAGCTATTGGAGGTTAATACCCACCGCACGTCTGTGTCTATTTCTCCATTGTATTTGCTGCACAGCGCAATAGCTGTGTTGTATCATATGGCGTTATCACTGTCCCACTCTTGCCTGTAAACACACTGACAGAGAGCTCAGACAGTGTTTGGGTATAAAGTTGAAAGCATCCCCGTCCCTCAAGGTGGTTGTGGGCTGTCGGAGTGGCCAGACAGCTCTGCATTCAGTTGAGTGCATCAGCATTGACTCTCCTCTCCTCCAACACTGAGAGAGCTATACAGCTCAATACGTCTGTCTCGCTTAACAATACCACATGACTAACGCTCGCTGGAGCTCCAGAAAGTGCTGTTGCTCAGGCGGAGTTATTATAAATGTTTTTTTGCTCTCCTGGCAGGCCTCACACAGGGCAAACGCAATTATTCAGCAATGCTCGGTGCAGAGTTATTTAGCTTGGATGGTTACAAAGTGAGAAATGTTTGGACACAGCTGGTCCGCAGGGCTTGTGTACTCTGCGTGTCCTCGGGGCAGCTGCACGCTCCTGTTAAAACAGGGATTTGGAGGGTGCTCTTTCACCTAGCCACATGTCACCAGTTGAAACACAACGTGCCTCGTAGGCCATTCTGCTCCCCTTCACGCTCCCGTACACACAAACAAACAGGCAAACACAAGCTCGCATATGCACGGACTTGCACGTAAAATACACGCATAAATTCACACTCCATGAATTCAGGTGCGCGCTGTCAGGAAGCATCTTTACAGCCTTTTGGACGTACACATTTAGCGTTTTTCAACATAAAAGCAGATTCCTCTCACTTCAGCAAAAATGCATATCTTTATATATCAGCATCGTGCTGCACTGCCTTGCGAATGTGGTTTAAACCGGAGTGTTTATTTATTTATTTTTTCCCCCTGCCACGCAACAAAGAGAGTTTTTGTCCAGATCTTTCTTTCTTTCGCCCAGCCTGAGAGGAAAGGTCAGCCATGTACTTGACATTGCAATGCTCAGTAAATGCGACCACATGCACAAGAGTAACAATATTCAAATCAACTAAAAATACAGTGTGTGTTGCAGCAGGGGTTCATCAGATCATTAACCTTTTGATTAACCTTTTGATTCTGGCAGCTGCAGCTGCGTCCGACAGGTGGCTGATGGGTTTTGACTAATTCTTGAGTATTTCAGCTGTTGTCACGGAATCAAACTGTCAAAACCGTCATTGGTTGGGTCAGGCTACTAACATACCCGGCATCTGAAAGTCTGATCCTGGCATTTGTGCAATAATGTGTACGTACATACAGAGTGGGAGTGCACTGCAGCCTGCATCATTCAGCACTGTAGAAAAGACACAAATTCCACATCAGTGAGACGGTTAAAGCTCATGCTTATTACATTTTTAAGCGTTCATGACTTAAAGGTTCTTAAAGGTTTCTCATTACAACCGAATGAACAACCTTCTCCTAACCCTCTTCTATGGCTGCTAAAAATGCCAATAAATAAATAAATAAAAAGGCACTCTCTAAAGTTTTGCTTGCCAATTCTGAGCCACTGTAGAAAACATGTTGTACTTTGTGGAAGAGGTACCACTCTGTAGTCATAACATTTTTCATAAATATGAATACTATATCCCATTTGACCCCCTAAATCCCTTTAAATCCCAAACACCGTACCTTTAAGAACTGTGCTATTTTATGTGGTCAACGATAATTAGACCGCGACGATTCCATTGCAGCTCCTCAGTGTAAGCGTAAACCTGATCAGACCCTGAAAGCATCAAATGCAACAACTTTACAATGCACTGCAATCCAATACAACTGCCCTCTCCTCAGTCAAGCCCCACGCTGGGTGGTTATTTTGAGATGCACCAGACTGCACGAGCGTTGCTGTTTTATTCTTTCACCCCCTGTGCTCTTAGCTGTGAAAATTAAACATTAACTTCTTTGATATCGCAACTGCATGCCGCGGTTGGAGGAAATCCAAGGGCTCGGTTCGGCCCTGTCAGTCCAAATCTGGTCTGCGGTCACACACAGACCACACAGTCACACCCAGGCAAGTCAGAAAGACAACCACCGCCAGTTTTCTTCAGCAGTTTAGTCTGCAGGTGGTTTGAAGCGGCTGTCCGACTGAGAACTTTTCTCTCAAGCTCTTTTTTTCATTCTTTAAACAGCCACTTCCATCCCCCCGAGTGCGACACCGTGAATGCCTTCAAGGAGAGAGAGAAGATGTGAAGAGACGAAGCAGGTAGTGGATTACGGCCGCGAGGAGGCTATGCTGCTGGACCTTTGGTCTTCCTGTCAAGTGTGGGCGAGTCAGGACGGAAAAGAAACGCTCACCTTTTGACATGGTTGTGTGAAATGGTTTGTTACAAGCATATCGAGGCCTTAATCAAAGAGGTCAGGGTGGAGGCCAATAAAGCGAGGAATATTGACTTTTTCCACTCAAGAGTCAACAGCAGTTTCTTTTAACCACTATCTTTCAAATAGAGCGTTAAGGTATTCTGGTACTTCAGAATAGCAGGTGCAAATACTGTGAGTTGGACAGACAGTGGGGGAGGGGGGGTTTAATGCAAACCTTTGTTCCTTTCTTGTTTTCGTGCTTGAACCCAGCCAAAACTCAAATCTGTACAGGAAGCAGATCTGAAAACAGTCGTCTGACGCAGCTGTCACTTGCAACGATTTTTTCGGAGGCGGCGAAAACCCTTGTAAAGGTCAAATACCTCGCTGATTGCAGCTGTCAACAGTCCTGTCATCCACCTCCGGACAGCATTTGTATACGGGATTGCCGCGGGATGAAGTCAAGACCCCCGACCACTAAATACTGTGCCTCATCATTCGCTCCCAGGTAGGTTTGTTGACAGATTGGTTGACAGCAGCGCAGTTAAGTTCTGTCAATGAGGCTGTAATGAGAGAGGTCAACTGTGTTGCTTTTTTTTTTTTTTTTGTTAAGCGTACAAGCATTTAAGCCCAGAGCAAGGTTTGTGGTCTGGCTTGTCACAGTTATTTAACTGAGGAGGCTATTTTGATGAATCGGCCCTGAAGTGAACCTGCAGACCCCCTCCCCCCTGGCCCGGTACCTCATATGTCCCCCTCCATTAATCATCTTCATCCCACTCCCCACCCCCCTACAATCAACCTTAATTTCCATATATCAACCCACCCTCATCCATCATACCCCTACTAATGTCCCCCAACCCCACCCACCATACCCACCTCATCAAATCCTCCTACCTCTAATCATAACCCTCACCATATCTCTACTCACCCCCAACTCCCCCACCCTCTCTACAACCTTCTCTCCCAACAAACTTCTATCCCACACACCTCCTTCCCCCCCCCCCTCCCACAAATCCATAAAAACCTCCTACAACCCCCTTTACAATCTATTTATAACATCCATCATCTCCTCCCCTACCCTACCCACAACCCACTATTCTCTTCTCTCCCCCTACACCTCCCCACCCCCCTAAATACTCTAACATACCTAACAATATCACCCACCCAATCCCCCACAACAATACATCACCTTTTACACCCCCACCCCCACCCCCCCCCCCCACCTTTCCCTCAAATTCTCTTCCCCCATTCCTCCACAACCCCCCCCCCCCAAAAAAAATCCCCCCCCACCCATCCCTCCCCCCCACAAATAATATCGATCCCCCCCCCCCTTTCCCCCCCCCCCTCCCCTCTCCCTCCCTCCCCCCCCCCCTCCCCCCAACTTTTTTTTTTTTCCCTTCATATCACATATTTTCTCATTCACTTTTTTTTTTCACCTCACTTATCTCTATTATTACTCCCCCATACACACCCCCACAAATCTCCATCCCCCCACATTTCCCAACACAAACACAAAACCACCCTCCAAAAAAAAACATTCTTAATTCAACCCATACATTTTACTCTATTTTCTCCTTATCTATCATCCTTTCTTTCTCGGTCGTATGTGGCTCGGAGTTCCCTCTATAAAATCCGGGTGGCCATAAAATTAAGTATGATGCCGGGGTTTTTGTGGTGGGGAGGCGGAGGTGGTGGCTGCTATTGATCGGCTTGTGTTTGGAGACAATAATCAGGGAGGCTGATGTCAGGCACACAGTGGATCTACCTCGAAGGAATTGATTGCTTTGAGCTGCCGGCCATTGGTATTCTTGTGCTGGTAGACAATGGCAGACAGACAGAACAGGGCACTCTGTCTTTGAGGGTCAGCGAGGAGGGGGAGAGAATCGGAGGAGGATACGGAGAGGATGGGGCTGGGTAATGGAGAGGGGAGAGAGAGAGGGGAGAATGAAAAAAGGCAGACAAGAGAAAAGAAAGGAGAGGAAAAAAAGAAAAGAAAGTAGAAAGATGGGAATAAGCCCAGCCATGCTGTCATCTTCGCATGTGACTTCTGACAGCAATCCTCAAAAGACAAAATGTTTCATTGGAAGGGTGGGTATATTGTGCTATGCACTCTGAATATTCAAGTCTTTGGGGTTGGATTCACACCTTAAAAAGGGGAGGAGATGAGGAAGGCAGTGGCATGTTTATCCTTTGGAGAACTCTCTTGACGGATCCTTGTGGGATTCAAAAACCCAAATCCCAAAACCTGTTGAGCCTTTTAATCTTAAATAGAGACAGAACAGGGACTTCAAAAGGCATCCGCGCAGATGCAGACATATCTCAAAAACAATGTAAAGATGCATGCAAAAGTAATCCCCCTCCATCATCACTTACGACCCACTAGAAGCATGTGGCAGTGTCTGTATCTGCTGAGAGCCTGTGCTCGGTCTGTATTTCTCTATTTCCTGGATGTTTCTGTGTGTTAACCTTAGGGCAGCAGTGTGTAGCCCTCAGCCAATACCAGTGTGAGGTCGGGACATCGTAAAAACGCAGCCACAAGGTTACTGTGCTGTCTCCGTCTCTCTCCTCTGCTATCTGTCTGCGTGTGTGTGCGTGTGTGTGTGTGTGCGTGTGTGTGTGTGTGTGTGTGTGTGTGTGTGTGTGTGTGTTTCTTTGACTGAGGTCAGGGGGAGCTACACGCACACAGAGCAGAGCAGTAAACAGTGGTCAGGATGAAGCGAACTTTGGCTGCTTTCGCATAAAATCTGGAGGGGTTGTGAAGAAATCTGAGTGTGTTTATTTCTGCTTCGAATGTAACAGATGAACAATCAGAAAAAAAATGTTTCCGCTTCCTTTACGTACTCCCTCTGTTCATTTACTACGAAGCTTGCTCGGCCAGGGCTGCTCCGCTCTCTCTGTCTCACCTGTTGAGCCGGTGGAGGAGGGGCCAGCTTTGAAGGTGTGTTTACAGGAAACTAGCAAATCTTGCACAGTAAGGCTTTTAAATTTAGCACTGAAAACAATATTTGGCATTGAAAACAAAGAACTGAAAAATAAAAAATGGAACATTGGCCTGAAACACTATCGGAAAAAGTTTTTCATTGGAGCTGAAAGAAATATTGGCACCAAAAAATAAAAACACAGACATGAATAATTATACATTTTGAAAATTCAGTTTGTTTTCTTTTGAGCACGATGGCATAGAGCCATGTCCTCTTTTCTAATCTGGTACTTCTCCACACAGACAAATTAGAAAATAAGTGTAATACATGAATAAAAAAAAAAAAAACTTACTTTGAAGATTTGATTTAGTGCATGAATATTCATGATGGCTATCATGTCATACTTTGGAGGGATGTTGGATGTCTGTGGCAGCCTGTTTAAAAATCACACAGCTAAGTTACTGTCCTGCAGCGGCTGACTGAAGATTTTTGAAGGGCAGGGCCGAAACAAATAAATAATAAAAAGGGCAACAGCTGTATGCAGTCAATATATTCAAAGTGAAGAGAGAGGGCGTTTGCTCCGGTGGAAGGGCACCCCAGAGGGCACTTTTGTGGTGTGTTTTCAAACATGGGTGCGCCAGTGCGGCCCTGTCAAAAGCAAACAGAGGTAAAAGCAGAGTTGAGCGTCCTTCTTATTTTTAAAAGCACAGCTGTGGCTATAACAATTGATCTTGCAGGAGCATATTGGTAGACAAGCTGGCAAAGCTAACGAAAAGCAGCTAACTGATGCCTTTGTCAATCTGTGTGGGTGGGTTCATGGCCTGCGTCTTGCAGGTCACGTGTCAGATACACTGCCCTGACACATCATCACCTTATACATTGTACCCACCAGTGCATATTAATTAATCTTTCACTGCTGAGAAACTCCTTCCAGCACGTTACTAACTTCACCTCATCGATAGGTGCCGGGTGGGTAGCGTACAGGGTTTTTTTTTACAGACAAATCCTTCCATATACTGAATGGAAAGAATTAAAAGAGTACTCCTATAACACACATTCTTTTTTCATGGTGTCAGAATTGATGGAGCGGCACCAGAGACATCATTTGTTCATGCAACACATTTGTCTTCCTTGTTTAAACCCGGCGCCTACATTACCCACAGTTTTACTGGCAGGTGTGTTATACTGGCTTCTAATGTAGCCTTAAGGCGTTGTCCTCGTGCAGAGATGAGGAGCCGGCTATGTAGGCAGTCTGGTAAATCCAAAAAACTCCCAGATTTGTCTCCATTTTATATTCATCACTGTAGAACATTTTCCCCGTATATGATAGTGCTCCTGGAGACCTGTAAACAGAGTTTGATGTGTAAAACGGTGTTTTCTTGTTGGAGTGTGGCTCATGCGTATGGATGGGCTTGGGAACAGTTTTTCAGTCTTTACTGAACCTGTGGTAGAGAGACGCTGGAGCAAAAACTGTTGATGTGATTTTTCTGTTTGTCCCAGTAAAAGTCCTCGCTCTTGTATTCTGAAGAGCAAACAGAGACATTGTTTGTTGCCTGAATAAAAAAATTTACAGCAACTGTGCTGTGAATTACCATCACATGATGCCATATGCTCTGTTCACTGTGAAATACAAAAACGCTGCTGTTTTCCCCCCACCTTGAAGTTTTCATTGCAGAATGCAGCCTCAAGGCAAAGGCTCTGGTGACGAGAGACCAAGCTGCATGACTCATTTGTTTATAAAAAGATGGCGGCTGTCTGCCACAGATCTGTCAGGGCCCATGATCAAAGAGGAAGCGGGCTAATGTTGAGGAAGGAGAACTTTCCATAGGCTGGCACAGCCGTCGGCTGCAAAGCTGCTGTTTATTCCAGCTGAGCACATGATGACGAGGCTGTGACAAAAAAGCTAGTTTGCGGATGACTAAATAAGCATTAGTGTACCACTTGAAGACGCATCAGTTTGAATTGTACCCTCATTTCCCCCCAAGCTTAATTTCCTGCCAGTTTGTGTACTGTAAAGTGTCTATTGTAGCTAAGCAGGGTTTATTTAGTTGTTTTTGTGTTCAATACTACGCAGTTTGCAGGCTTCTCTGTTCCATTTGTCTTCCACAAAGCAATGATTGCTTCACATAATACAGTGAGCTGTCTGCACTGATGATGCTTTTCCTTTTTTCGGTTAAATCAGTTATTAAGGGGATTCTTCTTGATATAAAGCTTGCCTCCATAACTCCAGGAGCCATGTCTCATCTCTGTGAAATCCTTTTTTTTTTCACTTCTTAAATCTCACCTGCCAGTTTTTGAAACTTTTCTTCTTTCCATTTGAATATTGTTATTATGCAGATTCATTCATTGGGGTTTAACCTTCCACCTGGGGGCCTGCTTGTCATGTATTTGAATGAAATTGTCTCTCAAAAGCCGCCTGCCTTAATTTTGCTGCATTCATTTCTAGAGTTCAACCGAGACCTTTTAAGTTTCACCAAACAGACCTTGTACTCCTCAATTTCCCAAGATTTTTTTTTCCCTGTCAGATGCATGGGGTAACATCACGATCAGCAACCCGAGTAAAAAACAAGTGGGAAGGCGCCACAGCCACGAGAGATACATTCAGCAGTGACATTAGCCAGGGTAACGCTGTCTTGCTGTAAAACTGTACTTCAAACAATCTTACAATTTAAGACAATAATTGTATAACATGTGAGTAACACGGATATCAGAGGTTTCAGTGCAAACTCCTCCTGGCGACCAATGCCTGACTTTACGAATGAGACTGTCGACATTCACCACCGATGCTACAGTGGATGGAGTCTTGATCTGCTGCAGGAGCTGGAGGCTGTGAATTACACTTGTCACTAATTAGACTGACTAATGGGATGGCAATTGGTGATCGGTTCCTGTGAGTTTAAGTGAGTAGACTGATTCTTAGCAGTTCTTTTTCTTAACGATGCGGAGAGAGTTGCCATTTCTTTTAATTGAAGGCATGACGGAGGCAAACAGAATCATGTTTTAATGGATAGAGGTGAAGAAGCATGTGGAAGGAAGGAAAAAATCATGAGTGTACAGAAGGATTGTACTTTTATTGTATTTAGCACTGACACATACAATAACTGTATTGAGCTTGTATGCTATGATAACGTTACTCTATGCATAGGGCACCCACTCCGTCAAACTCTAAACCTCTGTATGTGAGTTTAAACACGAAAACAGAACTGGTGTTTCCCCTAACGGACCAATGTGTCTGACGTGTCCGAACCAAAGACCATGGCCACTATTGGAGACACAGAGGTCCTCTTTACTTTTTTCCTGAGAATTTGGGGGTTTAAATTAAAACTCTCGCCAAAATGCAACCTAGGCTTTTTATGTGAATGTATATGAGTCAAACTTTCATGTAAACGCATAATTACGACGAAAGAGGCACTTTTAAGATTTACCGTATTTTCGTTTTCAGGTCAAACTCATTTTCAGTGGAATGCTACGGGCATTGAGAACATTGTTTGTGTACACAGAGTTTGCTTAAAAGAAAGCTTTTGAACAACTCACGTTAGCATTAGCTTGTTCCGCTTGCCGCCGTCATGGCAGGGGAGAAGTAGCGATTTCCGAATGCGACGTAACATGGACGAGAGGTAAGGTGAGACCACTGCTAAAGCTTGGTTCCATATAAATGCATATAAATGCAAGGATAATTTGTTGTTTTGTCTTTAGCAAAAAACAATATTGTCTTTGAAGTTGAAAAAGGAGCCTCATATAAGGAACAATACTAAAATCAAAAGCCGGAAAAGTCACGTGAGATATCGCGTCACGTTGTTGCCGGAAGACAGTAGCGTTCCACCTTAACTATCCTCCATGTTACGTCGCATTCTGAGATCGATGCTTCTCGGCTGCCATGACGGCGGCGAGCGGAACAAGCAACTGCTAAGGTGAGTTGTTCAAAAATGTTCTTTTTAGTAAACTCTGTGTACACAAGCAATGTTCTCAATGCTTGTGTTCATGTGTAGAAACCCTGGTGATACTACGAGCAAAGTTTCATGTTGTGTCGAGCCTTCTTAGTGTTTTAAAAATACATGTTGATGCTATCGCTAAAGTGCCCCTAGTACTCCCATTGAAATGAGATTGACCCGAAAACAAAAATACGGTAAATCTTAAAAGTTTCTCTTTCATCGTAATTATGCTTTTATATGAAGGTTTGACTCAGGTACATTCACAAAAAAAGCCTAGGTTGCATTTTGGCGAGAGTTTTGCTTTAACCAACTTGGGAGTGGTTTACATGTCACAATTTGACTCTTACACACTCACTGTTTTTATGTTAAATAAAGAATCATTATATCGAAACTGGACTATTTAGGTGAATGTTTTAGAGAGGAACTAATCATGAATAAAATAAGAACAAATATTTTTCAGAGACACATTTTATTGTTTACCTCTCTGTTTTTATCTACTCTGACCTGGAAATGAGACTGCACTGTAAAAAAGCAAAGTATCTGTTTAAATAATTTGTAAGATTCAAAACCAACAAACAAACTGTTCTTGTCATATAAACTTGATATCAATTCAGTTCTACTTTAATTCTTTACTCGACTTTTTATACTCATTTTCTAGTTGGATTAAAACTAGAGCTACTTTGTTGCAGCATCCCCCCAAAGATCTCCGTCTTTACCCCCTCACATTTTTTCAAGGTGTACCAGTGTAAAGGGGCGTAGACTGAATTAATTACTAACCTTTTTATGGTTAGTGACACCTTCATTATTGCAAAAAAAACCAACAACCGTCATTTAAAATGTGTTAAAGACACACAGCAGGTTTCCATCACACATGCTTTCTTCAAACTGTGAACAAGAAGAGGCTCAGGGGAGTTTTAACTCGCTTAGTGTTGGGAGGTTAGCCGCTTTATGCTGATTTCTTTGCAAACCTATCTTAATGAGTTGGTTGAACACTCCTCAGTATTTTCATACAACTCATTATTTCCATATTAAAAGACTTCAAGTAAGAGGAGCTCATGCTTATAAATTCTAAAGTGGTCTCAAAATGTCTGTGTTTATGTCAAGTTAATGAAGAAATGCTAGCTGATTCCACTAATTTACTCTTTTGCTTTTAACTGTTTGACTGAGTTCAAAGTACAACATAGACTATATTTATTTTCATTTTGGTTATCTTGCCGAAGGAAACATGAACAATGCCATAGTCAAATAACAAGTCAACCTATATGGCCATTAAAGGCACGTTCACTGTGTCTTCATGGTGATGTGGAGCTTGTGCACCTGTTAGTCTTATCATTTTCTTGTAGCATTCTTAGAAAAAATGCATAAATATTACTGAAAACCTGAAGAACCACCTTTATTTTGTGACCATCCCGTAGAGTGCGAGTTAGTATTCTGTGGCACTGGTGTAAAGGTTTGAGAAAAGCCTTTCTAAATTCTAAACACACTGCTATCTGATCTTGTCGCCACATTTTATCAGATATGTCACATTTTTACCATTTGTTCTTATCCGAGCTGTCATGTTGGCCACAGGATGGTAAGAAGAAGCAGGTATGTTGCAGGAACAAGGACTGTTAAAGGACCCATAATCCTCCAGCTGACTGAGCTGGGACGACATCCTGCTCAGATTTTAATGAAGTAAGTGCTGGAGAATATGCTCCATTGCGCCTCCTGCAATGTCATCCTCAAAAGGGGACACAGAGCAGCGAGCAAAAATTGGAGGGGCCCCAAGAGGTACTGCTTTTTAGACCCCCGTCCCTTGGCTTTGCCATTTGTTCGAGATTTATATATATTCTGCAAAAGAAAAAGGTTTAAGAATGGCAGCAGAATGGACCTCTGATACGTTTTAGGATATACTATATATTACATAAGATCAATAATTCTGGACTGTCCCAAAGTGTACTTGAGGCACTCTGTAAATTTGATTATGACACAGGTGCTCCGCCAAGCCGTATCAAGCAAAGCAGCGAGAAAAATAAGCTTACAATGACATGGTATTTGCGAAAATAAATTGCTGTTCTGTTAGATCCTGACCTTTACATTCAGCTAATGGTGAAGAAGTGCTGCCTCTCAATCTGATGCATTGCCCGAAGCCACAATATCACTCTGAACCCAGATTCCAAAGCAGATTTTCACGCGACATAAACTTTACCGTGATTCCCTCTTCAGCCACCTCATCCAGCTGAACTGGGTTCACAGTAGGATAATTTACTGTTCGAGCACAAACTTTATAAAAGACACCATCTAATCCATACCTGGTGTTTTACAAACTGACCAACACCCCAAGCCAGGACAGTAGCAACTGTGGACACTGAGGTCATGTCCTCAGTACTTTTTCTTTGGTATTTTTGGTATTTTGGGGTTATAGCAACCTGGGTAGGGGCTTGACATTCCACAATAAAGGGTTTAGGCCTTCAGTGTTTGTTGTACTGGTCAATCATTGTTTTTTTTATTGTTTGTCTATTCATGCAGCATATGTGTCCGGCAAGAAAAATGTTGTCGTCATCATCATCATCATCATTATCAATAGGAATGATTTCGTTTGGAATGATATGCTATGCTAACACATGCTACTGGGATAATACCAGCCCTCACAGTCGGATTTGTGTTTATAGCTGTCTGTGGTGATAGTGTCACAACCGTGCAAGATGCTGTCACAATGCAGGTGTGCACTTGAGGTAAAAATGAAGGCCGAGTAGTGTTGTAGTACTCCGACTTGACCACATTTTTACTCTGGAATTTATTTCAAGACCAGTCAAGACCAAAATGACTGGGATGTCATGATGGTCAAGCAGAAAACCAGATTCTTGCACAAAAAATTGTATTGTGAGGTGTATTGTGATAAAGTTTTATTTTGATTATTTTACCAAGACATTTCATTTGTGTCAGTTCTAAAGGTATGCTTATTCATACACAGATACATAAAGAGGTGAATAAAGAGGGATTTCATTTGTCTCCTGTGGCCGTTTTCATGCGAATGTGGATCTTTCAGGTCAATTATTTTAGGTGTGCATGTTCAACATTTGCCACTTTGGCTCTCTCGCCACAATCCACTTATAGCTTTGTAATTGTCTAATGCAGCGTTGGATTTGCACTGGTCAGGGTCTTGACTTGGTTCCGGCCCTGCCTTGGTCTTGACTTGATCTCAGCCTCTCAAGGTCTTGGTCTTGTCTCAGTCTTGATACAGTCTGGTCTTGGTCGTGAACTGGTCTCAGTTTAACTGGTCTTGACTACAACGCAAGGCGAGTTTGGAGATGGGTATGACCCAAGCAAAGGCATGGAAGGAAATAGGAAGTTGGAAACCTACTTTAGGTTTTAAGGAAAGATCATACTTTAGGTTAGAATAACTACATTCAGTCATATCACTTTCATAACCTTATTAACATCATTTATGGACCATCAGTGACTCACATAGCATATTTAAAACAAATTAATCCTGACTGGTTGTCACACTCAGTACATGAACCCTGGTCTCCAGGATGAGAGTCTCATGTACAACCCATCCAACCATCACAACTGCCTCTTGACACACACTTTTCTCACTCCATACATTACTGCACTAGAGTGGCGCCACAAGAGGTGATGCTAGAGGCATGACTATAGTGCAGAAGCACAAGGCCACTGACTGGACGGCTGTATTTGACGCACTGGGAGTGGGAACGGACTGATTTAGAATTCTGCTGCAGGTTTGGTGATGAATTTGTTGATCCGACAGCAGCTTTAGATGAACCTTAGGCCAGAAAAACAATAAAAATTAAATTCAGTTAGAAAAAGCTAAACTTTCTTTAAACATTGGAATCAAACCAGCAGACAGAGGTGCCTGAATCGCCCTCATTTATTGTAGATAAATGACCTTCGCTGACACTAACAACTGCAACACATTAACACGTGAAGATGGATAACACTGGGGCACCAGAAAAGGTCACAGTAAACAAGCCTTGACTTTACAGGACACAGGCAGCCTGGATGACACAGCGCAGCCCCTGCAATAATGTTACAGATATTCTGAGCACACAGAGGAATTCGTCAGAAGTGGCACAACAGCAAAACAGAAAAAGTTTGGACTAGCAAAGTTTCTGAAGATGGTTTGACATCAAAAGAGTGCCAGACGGATCTTTCATCTCCATGTTTCTGTGCTATAAAAATAAATCTGCTTTAAATGCACATCTCAAGCTGCACAAGCACAACCTGCTTTACCCTCTGTTTCCCGTATACGTGTTGGAAAGGTTGCTTTGTTGGTGGTAAGAGAACATCATCATCTATATGCATATGCCCATCAGACCAATGAATCCGGATTTCCGCCAGTTGGCCAGTCAGTTTCACTCAGCAGAAAGCGAATGAAAATGGGAACTGAGAGGAGAATTTACTCAGTGACTCTGACAAAAACAAAGAACCTACGATGCATAATTAGGCTGCAGTCCAGGCAGTGAGGAGAAACATGCCAGTTGGCAAACTAGGCACTTAGGTTCCTGCTGGGACGTCTAGCGGGGAAGCTCGGTCTGCAAAGACCAAAAACAACAGGCACTGTGGTGACATTTTCTAAAAATGCTGCACTATAACCTGATTTGTAGATATAACTTTGTGACCCCCCCAGTACACACTAAAGCCTCCCAGCAAATACTTTGACATTAAATAGGTGTTGATACAGCAGTGTGTCCCTGGGCCGGAAACTGCTGTAAACACAGCGCTGAAATAACAGTAGGGGCATCTGTCATCCAAACCCGCTGTATTGGTCACATTGTCTGTAACATCAGGAAACAGCCTCCAACTGAGCCGCAGTATAAAGCTTTGCCGTGCATGCAATGTGTGTGTTTTGCACTTGTCATTCACAGAAGCAGCCTGAAATTCATTCATCAGAGTTAAATAACCAGAATCAGTCCCTCCAGGATTTCATCTGCTTTTGTTGGAATTGTCATGGCCTAAAATGCCTGATTTTACGGGAGCTTTTCAAAATATTGCAATGCATGTTGCAATGTTTTTAAGCTTTTTTGGTTTTTTTTTGGTTTTGCAGAGCTGCTGCTCAATTACTCAGAGCTGACCAGCTCTAGAGGAAAAAGTCAGGTACAAAGTCTGTAGGAAGAAACATCAGATTCTGCTCTGAGATGTTTACTGACGGGAGGAGAGCTCGGAGATACCTTTTTAAATTTTGTGATTAAAAAGTTGACTATCTTCACTCCTGTTTATCAACCTAACTGCAGGAGCGATCCACGGAGGTGACCTCGATTGCTAGGCATTTGTTTTTTGTATTTCTATTGTTATTGTTTACATTTATTGTGTTGTTGATTGCCGTCAGGAGCTGGAGGGAAACTGCGCTTTACTTCATGAATGTGATGTTACAGAGAGGGGACAAGAAAAAGAAGAGAGAGAACAGGAGTCTCCACTGAGTGCTTTAGTAAAGGCTGACCTGAATTAAATGCAAAGATACACACACACCCTTGGTGCATGCTATTGCTTGCTAGCTTACAGCCAGTCTACTGTAAAGTATTCTGGCTGTGCGGGGTGGATAAACCACCGTGTGAGTCATGCAAATAAACACAAATGATACGACGGTCAATCGTACATGAGCAATGCAGGAGGAAAAAAATCCCTTTGCTCGTATGGACACACAACCACAGGTGCTGTTTAAGATGTATCTGCCATGACAAACGTCCACAGACAACATCATGTTATATAGTCTTATTATGTTAAGCCTAGTCCACCGACTTCCCTCCATACTTCTGGACTCTCTTTCTGAAAGCAGTGCCAGGAAACCAAACGAAATGCACCATTTCCTTGAATAACAGTTTAGATTTCTCTAAGAACATTTTTGGAAATATTCAGGATAATGTGATAATAATCAGTACACAAGTCAAGAAATCATATATACGTATGTCTTTAATCAAATTCTTTTTACCCTTGAAAATGTTAAATAATATTATTTTGAAACAATGTTAGTGGACCATCAGTCAGAAATAAGGCAGTGGAACGACAGTGCTTGTTTTTGTAAAGATGTAAATGTAGTATGAAGTATTAGGCATTTAACAATTGAACTCGATGTGAATGCAGCATTTTTACAGCACTACCTCAACTTAATACTTTTACGAGGCTATTGTAGAAAACACTAACCAATAATTTCAAAATGTGTTATCTGAGTGTTTCTAGAGTTAGCAAGACTTTTCCAGCAGAGTAAAAAGCACAATGAATGCCTCTAACTGTTTACTGACGATCCACATTATATCTGATGTTATTTCGCATGGGTAAAAAGTATCACCACCTTTCACACAATTTTCAGTAAAATAGTGCTGCACCCTACCTGCTGCTCCTTTGTTAGAAGAAATCTGATCATTGTTGAAGCTTAGTCTTTTATAGAACGTGTCTTTTTGAGTGGTGTATAACCAGGAGTCCTTTTTTCTGATGCCCTGATAGGCCCAATAGACCAATACAGGACCAGGTTTATGCTGAAGCCAAGCAGTGTAAGACATTGAAAGTAATTATGAGGAATTTAGTTCTGAATTTGACAGGAAGCCAGCGTAACAGAGCCAGCACCAGTTTAAAGCTGCGCCGTCTTTAGTAATCATGCTGCAGAAGTTTGAACTAGCTACTTCTTGGTACAGCTTCTTGGCTTAAACAAATGCAATAACAACAGTCGAAACAAGACGAAACAAAACAATGGATGATTTGTTCCGGCTGTTAGAAAGAAGGAGTGTAGTTTAGCAGAGTTTCTTCATTGCAAGTAACAGGACTTAATCATCACCGACTTAATCTGTTTCTCTGTGTGTGAATCAGAGATTAACCCAATTCCAGAAGTCCCTCTGTGTAAGTTTATAAATTCAAGTATATGTCTGTGTACTTTCACGGAAATGAATTAATGATGAAATACAGACCTAAAATTAACAGTGTCATAGTGTATGCTAGCAGTTGTCAACGTCTTGCTCTTCACCTCCCAAACAGCGGCATTATTCACCCATCCAGATCGAAAATACATACAACTGTCCGTACTTTTATAAGCTTTCATCATGGCAGCTGAAGAAGGTGAGGGATTCTCCATAAGGTACATGTAAATGTCACTGAAGTCGGGCTCTGGCAGGGACCTGGCAGTTTTTAAAGGCTGAAATACCACAGCAGGTGCTGTATATGGATTAGTGTCCAACACTTGCAGTTTATGTCCATATCATCCCTTTTCTACGGTTGGCAGGTGATCTAAATAACTGTGCGAGGGGAAATTTCCCTGCTTTTGCCATGGTTCTACCAGAAGTCCCGTACAGCCGCCATCTTGGTCTACTGTTTTTTTCCTCCAGGTCAACGTACAGATCATGTGCCGCTAAAGCATTTCCTGAATGGCCAACAGCGCAAGCTACAAGGCAGTCAGTGTCGTCAGGCAGTGGCCTTTCATGTGTTTCAGAGGATTGGATTTTTCTTTGGTTGGATACCTATAAAACTTGGGTTGCTCGAGCTGGTTTCTGCAATCAGCAACCCGGCTAAAAGCTCCCTGAGCTGCTCAGTGTGGTCAAAAGGTGATGGAAGTCAAAAGTTATCCAAAGTCCTTTGTACTTTAGAGTAAATGGGCCAGTTCAAGCACAGTGTTTTATGTGCAAAGCCAATGGAGTTATCCAAAGGGCTGAACACATTGTGAGGCAACGGCTTTAACCATGGTAACTGAACTGCAAAGCTTTAAGCGCTGCTCACATTTGTAGCTTTATGCAGGAAGTCATAAACATTTCCATCTGCTACACATGCAAACATATGAGGCGAGGCTTTCAAAAGTACCCAAAAGCGGAATCTCAATTGCCAATAACATTAGAATGGTCTCACTTCATTCTACATTTTGACCACTATTTTAAAAACCCTCCTCAAAACTAATGACCAGAGTCACAGCCTCATAAAACTCTCACTCGCCAAAATTGAGGCCAAGCTACTTCATTGTAGATTAGGATCATTGCTACGACCTGTTTTGAATAATATCTTGCTGATGCACAAACGCTAAGGTTTGTGCTGATGGCAGGGTGCTTTGGGTAGGCATAAGAGGAGAGCGAGTATAGATGCAGGCGGAAGCTGGGATGAAATGAAGGCATCAATCAAATTGTTGCGATTGGTTATGAGTCCCAAGGGACGAATAAAACCCACAATGGGGGGGATAAAAAAAGAAGCCATATAACGCACAATAATACCACAATGCACAGCAAACGATCAGATACATTTGACAAAGACAGCAATCTTCAAAAGGCTCCTCGGGCCATGACTAAAGATCTGGTTCAAAAGAAGAGAACTGAAGTCGGAGCAGGAAGTGAGATAATAGAACAATAAACCTTGTCGGCTAAAAAGAACAACAAAGCCATAGAGCAACTTTTGTGAAGTTGTAAATGTTAATGACATAATTTAACATTTGCTGAGCGTTTCAGACTCATTCCATTTCTTTAAAATTAGAGTATATATATGTATATAGCAACTTGAGTTTTATTTACATTTTAAAACACTGGATCTTGATTGCTGCTGTTTATCTGCTCCAACAATATCATTGGTTTGTTTTACAGCGTGCTGCCACATCGCATATGTCACACCAGTCATAGTTCTCACCAATTTGAGCTGCTTTCATCATACATCCGGTACAGTAATGGAATAGTGCTGCCAATATATTTTAACATTATTCAAACAGAGCCGGGTGAAACCGTTGGAGTGGAGTTGTGCAGGCCTTGATTTAATAATTAATAAAGTTATTAACAGCTATCAAATGTTCTTCAGTGAAATACAAGATTATCAACTCTTTGAACTCTGCAATAGAAATGGTCTGCCAGTGCCTCTATTGGTATTTTTACTTACTGTGATGTTTGATTTGATTTCTTGGAGTTTCTTTACATGCTCTACATCCCTGAAATCTGTACAACCTAAGACAAAGGTTATGTAAGAAAATAAATAATTATAAATGACAAAAGTATTGAAATTATGTCATAAAATAAAAAGTATATTTTTTTATTTCAATGCAAAAACATACTGGTCCAAAATATTTGCATTTTAATAAACATTGACAAAATATTTCTTAACATTATATAACTTGTTTGGGCTATGTACTTATTTTAGTTTTTTAAGAGTTTTCTTTTTCATTGATTTAAACAGGATCACATAATGTTATGCTAGCCAGTTAACAAGCACATGGATAATGATATTATCACCTAGCGAGGTGGACACAGGTAACATGTTGATGGAGCAACATTGGGACCCTTTAGAGTTGTGCTCCTGTCCACCTGCAACTGCTAAACTCTTCCTCTCTAACTTTGTCCAACTGCTGTTTGATGCTGGGCAGGTAGTGCACAGTGAATTTAACAGAGGATTTTTTATTTATTTATTTATTTATTTATTTGTTTAACTTCTGCCTACTGCGGCTAGAAGCAAGTTCAACGAGAGCATGCACCATATCCCCAAAACTAAAGACTGAGAATAAAGAGGTTAAATGCTTTCTTAGAGTTGAGGAAAACTGCAGATTTGCAGGAGAATTTTTACTCTGTTCGTCTCAATGACCAACTCATTGCACATAACAGATAGTAATTTGATCTATTATTAATACTGAACTACTTTTTTCTTTTGATAAGCTGTACCTTTATGAAAACACTTTTCAGGGACATTCTCCTAAATCCTGTCAGAGGATTCAAGGCTTCTTTTCAAAGTACTGGTTGTTCCTGCATATATTATTGGTTCCTGTTATATTACTGATAAACTCTTGCTCAAGGGTTCCCAAACATTTTCCTTAAGATTTAAAAGGGCACTAGGGTCCAAAATGTCCTTAATTGATTGACATAGTGTCAAGTGACAAGTGTCTGCCCAGATTGTGAAAAACATTACAACAGTTTTTTAAAATTAATTCTGTAAATCATGCAGCAACCACCTATTTGGTCAGCACTGCAAGCTGCAATATTCTGCCGTACAACATATACAGCAAGTAATGTAAGTGAGTAGCAGGTTTTACTTCAGCCTCATCAATCATTTAGAAGCCACATCACACCTTTAGGCCTTTAGGACCCTGGGGAGTGACAGGTGAGGATACAGGGACAGAGATTGCCATGCTCCCGCTGTTGAAGAGGATGAAACAAGTAATCATGCCACAGAGCAACACACTTTGTCAAATGTAGGTATTTCTCTATAGCCTTCAGCTATTAATTTGTAAAGGGAAAATAACCTGGTGGTCACTTTTACTCTGCTGCTTTACATCCTGCAGCACAGTGACTATAAACAATAGAAACCCCTCCATGAGCAGTACAGCATATAGGAGCTGCTTTAACAGCTGCCGCAGCAGCAGCGGCTTCATTTAAGCTTTTTGTTAACCATGGATGATTGCAAATTTGTCCACCAATAACTGATGTAAGATTTATGAATGTAAAAATGTAGAAAGCTGGAGCTCGTATGAGGCGGAGGGTGGCCGGTTGAAAATGAAGCCTTCCTACAGTATTTGCCGCAAGATGAATGAGAATACTAATGGGATGGAATTCATACATACATTCACATTTCACAGGTTCAGTGGCTTAGGATTTGAGACATTTTCACACCTTTTCAGTCAGCAAAATGTCAGAAATGATCTATCAAACACCAAAATATCCCATCTGTGACCTTATTCACCAACACGAGCACCAATGCTGATAACTGACCTCTCAGTGTAGCTTTGAGAAAGACAGCATAAGATGCTGGTACAATTGAGACCTGTATTCAAAATATGACTTAGATAATAGTATAGCAGTGTTTCAGCAGCATATAATAAGATTATTATTGGACTGCTGTTGCAGACAAGACATTCAATAATATAAGCAACTCCTGTGAAAAGTAGGATATTTAGCTAATGATTTGAGACTCTTTGTCTTTCTTTGAGTAAAAGGTTGCAGAGGATCCGTATCTAAATCCAATTATTACCATTGTCACATTTAAACATGATTATGACACAGAGTGCATCTTCCATACACGACCTGTTAATGTTAAGGAGGTACTCCTCGTCATTTCATTCAATACAAATTAATCAGATGACCACAAAGCAACCGACACAGTCAGTCTGAGGCCTTTTGGGTTTGGAAGAATTAGCCAACTTTGTCCATATTTGGTAAAACGTTTAGGTAAATCATTAATAAAGGGCTCAACAGTCTATAAAGTCTGCAGTTGTTAATTTATTGTTAATAATTGGATTCTGGTCAGATTCTCTGCAACACTGATGGTCAAATGGTCCATTAGAGGGGTCTTCTTGGTCAGTTAAAGAGTTCTAAAGGCAAATGAGTGTCCTGCCGGAGGAGAATAACACCAGCCTGAGAGATTTTTCATAACCCATGAGCTTATAGCTCATCTATAATGCTATAGCATATAGTCTGAGCTCATATTGGTTTGTTTTTGCCATCTCTTTATGCATTATTAACCTCCCCCAAGGAGGTTATGTTTTCAAATTTCCACAACACTTGGATGGAGGATGGGTCTCAGGCAGAATATACCCTATTAACTTTTGATGTGGATCCAGATAAAGGGACGACTCAAGGAATGTTATTGCAAGATAAGGCGATCTTAAATGATAATTACGCAGTAATGAGTGGTTGAGTTTGATATTGGGTTAGGTTTGACTGAGTTAAAGAGGACTGTTAGGCCTTGGCGGATGTGTGCGCTCTATTGAGTGCCGTTCTAGTCTTTGTTTTTATTTCGCACCCCACATGCTAATTCTACGTATTTTCAGCACAAACTGAGTTCTCAGTCTGACTTCTCATGTTGTAACTTTAACAGTATAAAGATGGCAAGAAACTAAAATACAAGAAAAAGTACACAGGGACACAAAACAATCCTTAGTAATTATAACTGAAAATATGATTTCAGGAGAGTTCAAGGTTGTGAAGTTTCAGTATTTATGCACACAGATACAACAGAACAGCCTGTATTAGTATATTAGACCTTTAGCATGTGCACTGATTTTTTTTCCCCCAACTAATTTTCTTTCCTTTTTATTGGTAGTACATATGCAATGCTATGTTAAATCACACACAACATTTTTTATGGTTTGCAGAAATAATTGAGATACTGTGTGAAAGCTCCAGCAGTTTGAAGGTGCATTATGTAGTTTTGGAAAATAAATGCAATTGGAGATATACGGTAGGATGTGGTAGGCAGGATTGTGCAGAATTCCTTTTTGAAATGCACTGACGTAGACGCTTAACATATTGGAAAATGGGAAACCTCAAGCAAAGAACATCCTGTCACCAACGCTCTCGTGGTTCTGCACGCCAGTTCCCCCTCAGGCATCTACCTTTTGTCTCTGCTTCAACCACGTGACTATAAGATCTAGGCGTCTTTCAGTGACATGAACTTAATTCTGCAGCTTCCACCCTCATTAATCATTTATACCTGGAGCAAACTTGCGTTTCTGAATAATAAGATGGCCGAGGTTCAGCAAATTTCTTTTTTAGTTGTGCTCAAAACATCATCCCTCTCTCCCTGTCTCCCACACACACACACACACACACACACACACACACACACACACACACACACACACACACACACATTTCAACACATTCAGTCACCAGAGGACATTACACATTGTCTTTGACTTTGCTATTTCTTGCCGGCGGTTGTGGGAGGGAGGGGAGGAAGGATGGAGGGGTGACAGGTTCTCTGACCAGCCGAGCTTTGCCAGCCGTAATTGGAGTTCAGGAGCTAGTGGAGGCTGCTGGGTATAATTGGATGGCAGCCAGGACTTTGTGTGGATGGTTGTCTAAGCCTTGCCTTTTCACCGGCCATCTCAATTACTCCCCTGGTACAAGGCTCTGCACCACCCGGCCACTGACACAGCAACCTCAATTTCTCTCCAAAATATGTGAGTGTTTACATCGTGATATTGTGTGTGTGTGTGTATGCGTGTGTGTGTGTGTGTGTGTGTGTGTGTGTGGGAGGAGTTTAATGAGCCAAACGCACAGGAAGAACAGCTAGTTGTACTGAATCATACGTGAGTAGATGGACATGTTTAGTCATCCATGCTGAACAATCCCAGATTTGTGAGAACGCACAACACTCCCGGGAGACACACACAGGGCATCTTCAGTGCAGTGAATGCGGAAATGTACAAACTGTCAAGCTCGCGCGCACGCACGAACACACAGTCGGAGGAGAATGATAGTAATTTACTGTGCTCGTTTGGCTTACTTCTCTTCATCCTCCAGACCATTATGTTGTGCTGAATGAACCCCCCGGCTCTTCTCACAACAACCATCCCCACCCCTCCACTGAACGTAATTAAAGCTATTTTCAATTACAAAGGCCAGCACTGACAGGGGATGAATGAAGAGCATTGTGCAGCCCCAAACGTCAACTGTAACAAATGACGGAGTGGTTGTTATGGCTCGGTGTGTTGGTTGTGAAAGCCATTCTGTTTAGTATTTTTCATAAAACTGTAGTTACTGTAAATTATAATTTCATTAATGCTCGAATGCTGTGAGGCGATATTGTGTGCACGTCGTATGGCTGCTATAACTGAATATATAAATAAGAGCCTGTGGCAGAGAAAACACTGTCGCCCATGGCTTCATAGCATAAATGTGCATCGTATTCCTATCTGTCCACGGGCTGCATCTGACCCCTGCTGCATCCTTTAGTCGGACAGTCAAAACATTATGAAAGCGGCTGTAGGTTAAAAGGTGATGCGATTCAGCCACAGCGCCTCAGGGTCCCCTTGAATTAAGAAGCCACGGTACATTTTAATTGCATCGCTTCCACGTAAGTGAATAATTGTAGCCGTTCAATGAGAGTGTCCTGTAATGCTAAAGTGAGCTGGGCAGTGGGGATCTTGAATGAATCAGCTGGTTTGGAGCCTGATGACCATCCTTGTATGCAGCTGCAGTAAGAGTAGCCGATGGTTTGAAAAACCTTTTGCATTCCAACGGCCCTGCACCCCTTTTTGAACCAATGGTCATTGCTGACACTTGTTATTAAAAACAACAGTTTTTCCTCAGCTTTAAACAACTGATTATTTATAGGGTCAATGTGTAGTTTTGGAGAAGAAAAATCTGACTCAGAATTTTTAATATTTACGATATTAATGATGTAATGATACAAACACAGACAAATTAATTTTTTTCATAAGTGAATGAACAAGCTGTTCTCAGAGAACAACAAGGTCCCCAGAACGCTGTTTGAAGCTAGAAAGGTAGCAGGGTCCGTCAAATATAAACAGAGTAAAACAGAATGAAACTGTGTTGTCCTTTAATGTATAAGAGAGTTTGTTTATTTAGTTCGTTTAAGCATACAAAAATCAGTCAGTGCAGATCTTTCTCTTCTGACTAAAATCTTTCATACACTCTGACATTTTAAAGAAAACTGAAAAAAAAAAACAACCACACAAAAACTACTACTAAAACTACTTATGAATTGTTTTTTGCTATGGATTTAGCAAATAATATGTGAATAATAATATGAAATTGGTTTACCAAGCTTTCCAGAGAGAGAACACACTTTGTAAAAGACTTTATTTCAAAGGGCCCTGTGCTTTATGGCTTGACCTTTGCCGGATGTTCATGTTCATGTTCATGCACCATGTTGTGATATAATATATATTGACTGCATTTGTGTGGGAAAAAAAGCTCAGCAAACATTAAATAGAAGATAGGACACAGGTGTGCTCTATCATGCGGTCTGCGTGTCCTTAATTACATTAACATGTAGCAGGAGCAGCAAGTAGCGACCTGATTTCAAATGGCATTTTTAAATGTCACATTAGAAAAAAACAGTTTGATCAACAGCTTGAGTTATACAGTGTATCAAAGAACATCTCGATAAAGAATAGAAAGGCAAAATAAATTTCATGAAAGGGCTATAAAACCAGTCAAAAAGGTCCTCATATAGATATAACAAAATGCTTAAGTATCTAGACGCCTTTACCAAAAACAATGACTATAAAACCATGGCTCCAACTTTGTACCTATAGAGGAGACCTGAAAGGGCTGACATAATATATCCAAAGTAAATTAGTAATGAACATATAAGAACTACATTAGGAAAAATATTAGAAAAACATCATAATAATTACTGTTGGCACAATGACAGTGTTAGAAACATGGCTAAAGCTAGCAGCCTGGCTACTGTCCAAAGCGAAAAACAACCCTGAGAAACCTTACGGCCTCGAAGCCCAGAGCTCAGTGCTATTAAAAGAGGGAGTGAAAAAGACAGTTGTATCAGTTACAAGGGAGGTTTTTTACTTACTGCTCTAGTGGAAAGAATGTTTTGAACCACCTCATGTCCTTTTTGGTAAGCTGAAATACTTATCAACTTTGACACAACACTGGCGCCGTCCACTGAGTGAATGCCTGCCTCCGTTTCCATCGCTCTGGAAGCCCTTTGCCTTCTTTGCCAACTCTATCAATGGTGTTTTTTTCCACAGCTATTCTGGTTGTGACAGTACACCATAACTTGAGATAAGCACCATGGGAAAACAATGCCTCCTCCTGTTTTGGTTGTGCAATGGCTAAAAAAATTCAACCATTATTTTTTTCTGGGAAACATTCAGCCAGATGGCTGACCGAATAGCACCGAGAAAGCCAAACTTATAAGGAACCAATTTATTTATTTTTCCGCAGCCGTAAAACTGTGCATCATTATTCACTTCACATTGGTTTCTGTAAATGGTATTGTAGAAAAACCGGGAAATAAAGGTGAGGACAGGAGAGAGATGCCTTGGTATCTACGTACGCTAAGTAAAAACGGGGGTCCTATATTGCAATCAGCAGTTTTACACTTGTACATTTGTTGTGGTCGGCACCTCTTCAGTGTTGGAACATGTACCTCCACTCTCTCATCTTTTTTTCAGCTTGCAGTTTTCCTCTTGGGCTGCAGTTACAGCCTCAATCAGAGAGGATGGTAACCTGTGCATAGCCTCAGAGGCAAAGCCCAGGGCAATTAAAGTCTGCCACTTGTAAAGGTCAGTTGCTGTGAGTGCATGGTTTAAAAAAAAAGGAAAAAAAAAAGCTCCCTGACGAGCAGAGAATATTTTAATCTTCTGTTCCCTCATCTGAATCTTGGTGACTGTACAGTAAGAAAAGATTGCGGAGATTTTTTTGGTGATGAAATCAAACTGAAACTGTGACAAAAATAGGATTTTGAGAAGTGAGGACATGTCCCTGCAACCCCCTGGTGGAAATTACGTCCCTGGGTAGTGCAACCCAACCCTAACCCTACATCACTATATTTAATTTTCTCTAAGCTAAGAGATGATTGCGCTTCATGCTGCAATATGTGATTCTGCACCCCTACACTTCCGACCCAGGAGAGAATCAAAGTGGGGCTGCTCGGTTCGACTTTGTGGAGCAGAGAGAGGGAGGGAGGATGCGGGACCACCGTGCGACCTCTCTCAAAGACGCATCTGGCACTTAAGAGCCGGTCAGCGGGATGGGACCTGGCCTGGTGCCGGTACCAACTCTCTGCTCCATTATGTCGACCTCCCACTGCAGGTGGAGTCAACCAGTCAGACACCAAGAGAGCTAAAAATAGCGGCACTGCTTTAGAGAGCCACATGAAATGTGTGCACAATCAATTAAATGACCCTGACATTTATAAATCATTTGTTGACTTGAGAGAGAGAAAATTGCAGCAGACTGAATAAGTGAGACTGAAACTTTTGTAATTGTGTAATATTCATTATATATTTTGAATGGAGTCTCTGATAACTACAGTTTTTTTTTTTCAAAGTTAATTTACAGAGAAGGATAAAAGCCTTTAAAAAAAAAAAAAAAAACAACACCACTCTGATTGACTGCACAATAAAAAAAAATACCATTTAGGAAAAGTAAGGGAAAAAAATGAGGCACATCTCTGAAACGACCCATCACTAGTTTGACTGATATTCCCTGGAGTGCGCAATTATATAAAAAAAACATAATTAAGACAAATAAATCATAATGGAGATAAATGTTCTTGCAAAGGAAAAAAGCTTTATCGATTTATAACATTAATTCACAAGCAATGCAATTTAATGTAAAATAGCCTTGAGAAGCATAGTGGAGCTTTCTCCTCTAACTCAGGTACAGTTTTGCTGTGGTTTGCTGACTTCCAATAAAGAGTAGTCTGAACCAGAGGTTGCTTTGACTGATTATTTTCTGGAAGACTGGAAATCTTTTTTTTTATTAGAAAACTGAGTAGCAGTAGTCGATCACACGCAACACCTTCAATAACCACATGAAGACCTCCATGTGGATGCTGGCAGCATGTTGAAGAGCTGGAGGCTTTGGAGGACGTCTATGAGCCTGAACCACAAAAAAGACCACATAGGTTACAAATGAAGGCAGGTTAGTAAGGCCTGTTGTTCGGCACTGACCTCTGGTGGCTGTAGCAGTTATTGCAGCTGCAAAGGAGGAAGTGAGGCGAAGTATGATAAAGAGTGAAAAGTCTGTGGTAGTTGGAGGAGGAATGGGTTAAAGAAGCATTTCACCGGTGGGAACATTGATCTTTATTGAAAGAGGGTCATATTTGTAGTCAAAATGTAACATCATTTTTAAATTTTGTGCTTATTTGACTGAGAAAAGGCAGAAAGTGACTTTAGGGCGCATTTGTATGAAAGACAACAACTCCCACAATGCACCACAATGCACAGCTCTGCAAGCCACTCCCACTAATCCGGCACATCACACATATCTCCGTCCGCTGTAGATATTTCGTCGCGAAGAAACTGGCATCTCTGGGATTCACTGCAGAAGACAGAGTCCAGTTCGGTGTCCATAGGCGCACAGCGAGAGCACCGGTGGCACTGCCAGTCCGCCCCTGCTCGAGCCAGTCCGGGCTCCTCGTCCGGGACAGGCAGGTCTTCTGCCGCGGCTGCAGCAGCCGCCGCAGCCGAGGCAGAAGACCTGCCGCCTCCATCTCCCTCAGCTGCTCGTCGCTGTATTGTGGCTCGTACAGGTAGCCGCGAACATCTGACTCGAGCATCACGCTCTCGAAATCACTCTCTTCGTTGTCTGAAATATCATATTGCATATCATCTGCCATCGTGGGTCAAACCTGGCTCCACAGCGTCTGTTCGCTTAGCGGCCAACAAAGATGGCAGCTATGTATTTTCGTTCTGCAAGTGAAGTCCCGCCCATTGGTCTGTGATAGGTCTGTAGCGTGAGTGGGTCCCACCTCTAGCCCCCACCCTTGGAAAAATGAGCAAAGCGTTTGTAGTCTTCCCTCTCAACACAGATATAGGACTTCCTGCTTTCAATGACGTAAAATGACGATTTTTACATCATTGAAAGCAGGAAGTCCAACACTGAAATCTCTAGTTCTCCTGTCTCAGGGCAAACTGAGGGAATGATGCACGACCATTCAAAAACATGACTGTTTTCCTGAAGATACAAAGCTCAATGCAAATCGGTGAAGTGTCCCTTTAAACAAGCACAGGACTTTGATTCAGGAGACCTCTGTTTGAGTCCAGTATTTCTAACGTAGCGAAGTTAAGTCACATACATAATGTAGTGCAAGTTATAGCAGGTGACAGAAGTAACACAGGTAACATAGCAATTTTATCCCAAACCACAACATTTTTCGACACCTAACCCAGGACTTTTAGTGCCTAAACCGAGCTGCAACAGTACGATGAAGGTCCGGTATATGGTAGCAGTTATGCTGGTGTGGTTTGTCTTGGGAGAGGCCAACAATGGACCTGATCAGTAGTGTTGTTGCTGGTTTGCGGCTGCATGCTGCAGGTTTTCCTCCCAGTCCAGAGAGAGCTTGTCGGATTAACTTCAAAACTCCCTCTGAAGTGGCGCTGGTAAGTGCCTGTTACAGCAGGTCAGTAGAGTTCAATTCAATTTCTTGCAAATGGTTTGTTCATATTTTAATTATCATCTAATGCGTCATTAATCTTTCATTGCCTGTTAATAGCCGGTTTTAGTGCCCTCAGTGTCACTCAATGCTCCGTTTGGTATTTTTCTCTCCTTGTCTTTATACTACAAGTTTGTTTTGTATACTAAATGTTATTCTGATCGAGTTATTAAATGCTATTAAATAGCTTAAATTACTCATCATCATCATCATCAAAGGTAAGAGAATAAAATGAAAGATAGAGAGCCAGCCGACGATTCAAAGAAATTTCCTAAAAACATGATCTCAGGTTTGGTCCTGTGTTCCTTAAAAACAACTGTTTAGTGAGTGGCTGTACATGAATGCCCTCTCATGATCACATCACTTTGTCTCCAGAGGTCTCCTTGCCTTCAAGCACAATGAACGTCGGGATAAAGCGGCTTGCTACCGTGCCGTCTCCGAAGCCTTCTATACTTATTATTGTATCAGCATGCGACAGCGCGATGATGCAGCAAAATGCCAACCGTCTCGAGCTTTGAATGACTGAGTGTGCTTCCCCTACATATATTTGTATTCCACATGGCAGAGAATATAAACACTTTCAGCTGAATTGTTGAGTCTGTAATGAAGACAACCTCCCTGGCCCGCCTCCCACTCTTCTGCAGGTAAGATGCTGTTTAACAATATGCAGCAACTGCTTTAAGCCTGCAATATCCATGCAAGTGAGGAATGAATGGATTTTCTGGCGGAAAAGAACTTGTGACAGCTAATTAGGGAGCCAGATGACAACTACACGTCTGTGTGAAATAACAAGAAGAGAAAAAAAAAAGGATCTACTTTAAAAAGTTCAAGTTGACATGTTTGAGCTTCGTGGAAAGAAAAACACAATAAAAATGGAGATTTAGAATTTGATTCGAATTATATCATTAGAAATAAAAAAAGAACATGCTCTTTCCCTTCAATTTATGAACCCAAATGACAGAGGACTAAAGGGGCTTTGCTTATTTAAGAGCTCATTCGACGCACCAAGAACCTCTTAATTTAAACTCTCGAGTTGGTGCTAAATTGGCGCTTTCTGAGCGGGTTATTCATTTTCTCCACTAAAGCCCTTATCCCCTCCCCTTCACACACAGGCGTCGGAGCTAAATGCTGTGCTCCATGTGCAGCTACCTTTGCTTCTATTAGGGGATCAGAGAGTCTGCAAACACTGGTCTGATGGGAGCCATAATCAATCCCTTAAGCACAGAGGCTGCTGTTGGATTGAAGAAGAAAAAGACCCGCCTCTCACTATACAATCTATTTACCTCCCAGTGACTCGATACTCCTGTGGACCTCGGGGGGTAAAAGATTTGATGTGGGTAAAAAAGTAGAGAGCTGTTGTTGATTCCTTAATTGGGAGGTGTTCTGATTTCGCTGGGGTTCAGATCAGTTAACCCCAGTGGAAATACCCCCTGCCTGGTTAACCTGAGTTAACCTGGCCTCGTATGTCCCCGTCACTCCTCGCTGATGGAAAAATAGAGGGGCTATTAAGCAGAGACAGGCCATCTGGGTCGGTTAGGGGCAGCCTTGAGGGGATGAGAGAGGACTTGAGGATGGTGGGGGTGTTGTTGCTGCTCTGCTCCAATCTTCCTTCGTCTTCTCTGTCCTCCCTTTTGCTCAGGTCAAGGAAGCAGCTATGCTCAACGGTTAGCTCTTTATTGCACACAGAAGCAGGTTCCTCAGGTTATTCACGGTGCTGTAAACAAGAAATGTATGAAATATCGCCAAGTCAGCAGGAAAATCGGATCAGATTTCGCATGAAACCCACTGCTTTGTGTTGCAAGAGGACAGAGGCTACCTTGAATTGGTCTTGTGAGAAGATGAGCACACAATAAGCTCTGGCGTTCCAGTGGCATAAGTCAATAGTGGCATAACAACAGTGGCTTTAGGTAACTGACGACAAAAGTATGTCTTTTGCACCTCAACCTCCAAAAATGTATTAAAACAGGACAAAGCTTGTGCAGCTATGCTAACAGACCTGTGAGGCAGTGCGTGGGTGCAGCAGTGCTTTGAGCTACATGCTAGCAGCACAATATTAGGGTCATGTGTGGCAAAGAGCAGGAGTATAAAACATTTTAAACTTCAAAATGTGCCATTACAATTATTATTTAAATGACATAGTTGTGTTTCCAATCTTCCCAGGATGTCAAGGCCATGCCCCCCCTTTCATGTATGCCTCCGTATGTCTCGACCGAACTGGTCAACCGCTCACCATATGACTGGCTGTCTTCGCTATCCATTGAGGCACGTCGCTGGCATAAACACACTATAACCACACAATCTAGCAGGATGTGGCCTTCAAAATACTTGGAAAAGGACACTCTTATGTTTCCTTATTTAGGAAGACTTCGCCTCCTAGATTAAGGTCTCTATGCTTCAGTGTTCAGATGGCAAGATAGCAGCACAAAGGTGACACGGAGGAGGAACAGAAGAACCACTCAAAAGCGTTAAAGGTCGATAATGGTCCAACCCGACAGACATGGTTGTTGCGTATGAACGTGAGCATTGGGTGTGATAATTGCTCCTTTGCGGTGAAAAATAGCCACCACAGCATCTGGGGCACCTCACGCTGTCCTTCATATCTTCCTAAGCAAGTTCTAAAACAGGCTCTGTGATGCCCGTCTACAGGAATATAGATTATTTGCAGACAGAACTGTAAATATACAGTATGCTGGTGCTGTCAGGTGTTGATCACCGACATTTTCACCCCAAATCACTAAGCTTTGTTGAAGTCGTAAAAGATCGAAAGCAACGGTCACAGCAAAAATTTAGGACTCAGCACTTACTGAAAGTGACACAGTGGCTCTTTGAAAAATAGTGCAGTATTATCCTGGAACAACAGCAGCAGTAGAAAAAGGGGACCATATCCCATTTTAAACTAAAGCCACCGCCCTTCAATCCATCTGATTTTCCGAGCAGATCAGAATGATTAATGCAACCATCCGAGGGTAAAATCTTCACTCAGGCCAGCTTGTATCCTGCTGTGCACACACCTGACATACAATCTGTATACCCGGCACGAGGAAACAAGCACTCCTCTGTATTTCAGTATTAACCAGCAGCTGCATGTTGGGTGTTACAGTTACACACACTACACAGAGTGGCAAGGACCCTCTACCGCAGACAATGCATTGCCAGCTTTGAGCACCCGATTTCGAAGAAGCAAGTGACTGAATGTAACTCAGATCATCCTCCCCATCCTCCAGCCTGTGACACACAACGAGATGCATTCCCCAGCAAGAGTCAAACACTGGTTCATATTCAACATGTTCGTCTGTGTTGCTGAGAATTCAACAGACTGTGTTTTACCTGTCCAGTAGACCTGTGAGTGACCGACTGTGCGTGGCACATTAAGGATACAGAACTGCCAAAAACTCTGGTACACACTCACAAGCTGTACCCACAGCTGTTCTGTTCACTGGTGCTGGTTGACAGCAGGTGCTCAGTGAGCATCCGGCATATTTTTAAGTCAGTTTACCACTGAATATTGAATGGAGAAACTTAGATTACTTTGAGTGGTCATTACAAAAAATTGGGGAACAAATGTCCCCCACTTTAGGCACTTGCAGCTGTTTTAGTTAACAAAGTGTTATGAAATGTAGAAACATAATATCTTAACCAAACAAAAGTCCTTATGAGCATTTTTAGATCCACAACCCAAACAAAGAAGCTTGTTTTTGCCACAGGCTTGATTAGCTTGCTTTTTGATTTTGGCCCTTCATCTTTCCCCCCTCTCCGTTGTGTGCATTGTCTTCATCTTGTACTGTTATCATGAATAGCCAGTACCCACCGTTTGTTTCAGAGCAAACAGCAAGTTTCATGTCGAGAAACCTCCCTGCAAACTCCTCCAGTAAAACCCTCCCTGCATATTTCTTTCTTCCTTCCTTCCATCTGTCTTTTATGTCTTCTTCTGTTGATGTAAAGTACTTTGGTTCTCTTTTTTCTTAGCTGTTAAGAGACTGGAAGGAATCGGTATGACTGAATTAAGAGGGCTGCAGCACTATGAGATTGATATATCTGGTCAATTGCGGCAAATACAAAGTATACTGACAATCCTAATAGATGAAATGCAGGGCTGTATCAACAATTTTAGACATACTAAGGTTTATGTCCCTCCCCAACACCACCCATTCATTGATAAAAAGATTTAATTTATATTGCAATGTGGGGACACACTGTCTCATTGTAATCATAAAGGTATGTTTGATCTTACGTCTTTAAATTGCACGTTGATATGGTTACCCACCGTCCTTCACACTTACTTATAAGCAGAATCTGGGTGTCCGGAGGTGTTGATAAGATGAGCCTGGAGAGATTCCAGTCTCCCTCACTAATAATGAGCTAAGACACGACAATGACCGGCAGTTGCACACAGATTCTCTACAAGAACCTGCACAAAAGACTGCATTAAACTGAGTGAATGTGGTGTTACTTTTGCTGTGTTGCTGTCTATGTTTAAATGCTGTGCAAAGATCTTTTCTCTGTCAACAAATCTGTATTCAACTCAGGTAAGAACAACTTAGGCTTATCAAGTTTAATCTTTTCTAGAGCAAGTGAGGATTGACATGAGGTACCACTTTTCCATCACCCATCATCCATCATCCATTTACATCATTTGTTTATCATCCGTCCTCGTCAGAAGAAATTACCTAGGTCAATTGTGCAAGCATGTTATTTCGACCCATACTTTTTTCTGTTAGGTGGTGACCTCTAGTGGCCATGATAGATATGACCGCCGCAAGTGAGGAAGTCAAGTGATGAGGCATAAAGAGTGGGAAAGTCCACTAAGCAAGGAGGATGGGGTGATTGGGTGGGTCAAACAAACAAAGGCCCATCACAAAGGAGCTCACTGTTTATGTCAAACAGACAGTCAACAGCGAGTGACTCATAGTGATATTACGTGTTAAAAGCTTGTATGTTGAAGTAGACATGTATGTAACGTTGTGATCCTACCGTCTCACTGAAGTTACATAGTGCAGAAACAACTGATAGGGTGCGGAGTGGCTGAGACCGAGACACCACTCATTACAAGACACAGAAAAATCAAAATAATTTGGAAGATGATATTTCAGGTAAAAACGCACACATTTTGTTGCTTTAAGGTAAGTCAAACTTAGATTAAATACTGGCAAAAAATAGTCAACAAACTGACAACAAAATACAACCATGGGTTCATGTTTTCTTATTCATTTTTTTTTCATACGGTAGATTGAAAAGATTCCTTTTACCAAAATACCAGCATTTCCCCCCAAAGACATATTGTGGGAAAGAAAAACACATTCTGATTCAGGTGGCACTGACAAACACAGACAGACACATAGACTGATAAACCCCTGGCAAAATACTTCCAGATACAGAAGGCGTGACCATAATTTTCCATGATCACACACACACACACACACACACACACACACACACACACACACACACACACACACACACACACACACACACACACACATTCACAAAGTAAAAACATTACCAGCCGACGCTGCTATGGCTGTAATATACAAATACAAATATTTACACATTCTGTACTTTGCTTCTATCCTATAAATCAGTTCAGATTGTGCTGCTTCTCCTAGACAACATGCAAGCTGATCAGTAATGCAATAAATATGCAGTCGAACACACTGTATCAAATCCAGACGTTGACTGAACAATAGTTCATTTTTTAATAAAAGGCTCATATTTGTGCCACATTCTGTATAGGGAAACTAATATATCTTCCAAAACCAATCTCTTTTCCCACTGAAATGGAAAAGTACTGCCTGCTGTACAAGGAGCTACAGGCCTCTTTGGCTACAATCTGATGTGGTCGGCTTACAAGTGACAAAGGCAGACGGCTTCTTCTGGCATGTAACCAGACCTATTTATCACTCTGACATCCTAGTGGCACATCCCTGATGAAACAGGTCGAAAAAATGTTCCTCAGGAAGACGGAGCGAGAGGAGATAGATCCAAAGCATGGACGAGCACCATTGTTGTCACCACGCTGTGACCTGTTTGGCACTCTGCCTTGCCGGCAACGTTGTCAGTGATCTGGATGCTTGGCCTGTTTCATCTATATTACAGATGTCTTTGTGCAGCCTGGCTCTCTCAGCTATCTCGTCCAAGTAAATTTAGAACTTGAGTTCAAGCTTGTAACAGCAGCCAAGGCTTGTGGCTCAGGGAGTACAAATCGAGGGCTTATCTTGTGCTGCCTGGCGGAAGGCCAACAGAGGGTGTCGGGGCCTCGCTGAGGCGAGACACGCATTGAAAAAAAGTTGGATAAAAGTTATCTGAAATGTTTATATTTGTATTTATTCAGGATTGTAGAGCAAGGCAAAGCACAAAATGCACACAGCAACTATGATAAATGGTTCAATTATAAAGTTACGTGATTTTGTCCCCAAGCTTGCTCTGCTCCACTTTCCGAAGGCTGCTATCCTTTCTTTACATAATTATGCTATATGAACATGCTCCCAGTCGTACCCTGAATCAAGAAGAGATTTTGGTTGGATGGCTCCACCCAAATCCTCACTGAAGCCAGGCGCTTCGAGTCAGGGACTTAAGATAAGGGAACTTCTGACACTAAAAAAAAAAACAAGGAAACTTTTTGTTTGCTCACTTTGAAAAAGACAGCGGCAATCTCACTGTAAGTGATAACCTGCAACCACCTGTGTTGGTTTACTATGACTGTGTATTTCAGAGGAGAGGTGTCTCTGATAACATGGATGCTGCAGCCAGCATAACCACAGTGATTAAACTGGTGGAAACTGAGAGGATGTGCAGGAACAGTCAGTCATGAATACCTGTATTTCTCTCAACACTTTGTACTATTGGTCGGTGATTGAGTTGAGCGCGGATATTGCTGCTGTAGCTGTGAAGGCAGCACTGTCGCGGCAAAGCTAGGATGTTGCTTTCAGACTGATATCAGTGAATGCCATGATCCTGCCATGAATCTTAAGCAGCGGCATGAAAAAAAGAAAGCAGAAAAATCCTTTCTCCTGCAAAGGAAAGGGTCCAGGAGCACAATCTGTTTGCTTATCAGTGGAAACCACAGTTCAATATATGAATAATACACTATGGCCACAGTGTGAAAATTCCTTCTTTTTGAGTGCATATACTTCCAATATCACAAACAAGCCGACTTATAGGTACATATTTTTCAAGGCCTGTGCTGATATAACAGTGAAATCCAATTCCACAGAGAGCACTGGCCATTTCAGGCGAGTCAAAACGCTAAATTATAACCGAGGACCGAGGCCACATAAGTCAAACCAACCCAACCACCCAATTTGAAGTCCTGCCACCCCATATGTTCCTTTGTTTTTGAGACTGTTTCCGCCCATTCCTCTCTATCCTGTCTGACTTTCTCCCCCTCTTGTTCCACCCTTTCATCTTGTAAATATGCAGCAGGAACCGGCGGCACCGCAGCTCTCACTGAGGCCAATCAAAGCCCTCTTAACATGCAATCATTCTTTCAGAGTACAACAGGACCACACTGTTACATGTTGCTAGGCCTCATTTAGAGTCTTACATTTTAAAGTGATTTTTTGATAAAAAGCCTATTCTTTGTTGAAGTTACATGACATTATAGCCTGTCAATTATGGTAGTATAGGCAAGTTCAAGAGACATGGGGTCAACAAATATTGAAAGTTTAGCAGATTTAACAGTAGGTGCTGAATGGCTTGGTTATTTAAGGCTGTATATGTGTGTGTGTGTGTGTGTGTGTGTATGTGTGTGTGTGTGTGTGTGTGTGTGTGTGTGTGTGTGTGTGTGTGTGTGTAAGATAAAGATTCTGCACCAGCAATATTAAATTAAAATAAATGTGGAAAACTGCTGGAGGATTGCATTACATTACATAATCTCATGTTTGCAATTTTGTATTCCAAAACTACAGGCCCAAGTATTTTATCTGTGGTGCAAAACTGAAGTCATGTAGTTCCAGTGTAATACACCTAAAGGTAAGAGGCAAACACACAGATCTTCTGGACCAAGTTGACAAATCTCACTTTTACCAATTTACTCTGATCATGTCAATGTCTGTGAAAGGCCGTCGGTCTAATACGTTCGCATGGTTGTCGACATGGTCACAATAAATTGGTGAAATTGAGATCGGTCAACATTGTCCTGAAGATCTGTGTGTATGCTATTATTTTCATTCATTGCACTCAAAGCTGGCATTTTATCTTCCAGCTGAAACTACAGTGAGCCTCAAACAATCATTTATTGTTTTTTACACAAATGGTACAACAAGACAAGGCGGGTCAGGGCCAGCTGGTTAGAATGCTAACTTCAATAGATATCTCTGCAACACAGTACACAGCTTCTGTGACATTTTGTTAACACTGATGTTTCATCACACTGCTGATATTGTTTACTAAATTCTGGCCAGGCCCTACAAATAGCACCCTTAAACCAACTACATTATCTGTATCTGTGTCTGTACTCTGAATGGGTGGTGCTTAAACAAAAATGGGTGGGGCTACCCAAAAATTGATGGGTTGATCAGAAGTTGCTATAACTAATATTAATTGGAAAAATATTTACTGAGCAGAGCCAGTATTGAGCATCGGATCAACATTTTGTATCACAAAAGTGAGAAAATAATTTACAGAACAACTCAAAGGATATGATTCCCTTTCATCATGAGTATTCGGCTATTGAATCATTTTACTGAGATGATAGTATGTTCCCTGTATCTGGGCAGGATAGTCATTTCAACCGAGTACTCGCCCATCCCTACTCTTAAGATTTAGATAGCATGTGAATGAGGAAGTGATTATTAACGCGACATATTGCTCATGTTGCCCCCTGTAACTCCCCAGAGCCCACTTTGGAAAAAAAGTGCTCTAAGTCATTTCCAAAGCTTGTAAGAGCAAAAAGAAATCCCCGTCCCACCTGACCTGAACGCACCCTGCCCCCCTCCTGAATGATTTTTCTGTTAATGTTTAATACAGGGCAGGCAGTTCATTATTTACTCTGTATAAATTAAGGTCAGATAGAATTGATTAACCCCCTCAGCTCACAGTGCTGCCCTTTAGATTTGTATCTGCTCGGGACTAAGAGATATTGACACGGCAAGTCTCTGTTCGCTGACAAGCATGTGGCAGAAGGCAAAGTAGCTGCCACTCGGCCCAGGCAGAAAATAAACTGTTGACGGGGAGCAGAGGAGACAAAGTCAAACACCTGGCCAGCAGCCGGTCAATCTCGATGATTAAATCTGGACCTTCAACTACAATCAGGACAGGAGGATACGAGTGGTATGGGACGGCGTTAAAGAGTTTTTGGGCCGATATCCCTTAAGGCCTTTGATTTTACTTGATATCAACCAGAGATGACTGCTCAAGCTGGAGGCCCGCAGACATGATCTCTCACGTGCTGCAATGGTTCAGTTAATATTGATAGAGCTTAAAAGGGGATTTGATGAAGGATTTGAAAATAATTCCTCTCGGTTTCAAAGAAAAGTCTCTTGAAGATTTAAAATGGGATGGAGGGACACTGAGCTGAAACAATACCGGAGCATGATCTGGATCTTGCTGCTGTTCTGTTAAGGTTTTTACATTTAAAATAATAATAGATAATAGGCCTGGGAAATTAAACAACAGCAATGTACCGGTGATAGACACTTTACAATATAGCAATAGAACATTGCTCAATAACTTCAATAGTTTCACTTAAAAACAGCCTGTTGTATATCTTGATAAGTGCACTATGAGTGACATGCAAACAGCCAGTCATTTAACAAGTCTGTTATTCGGTTTCACTATCAATATGTGACACAAACAGCAGAAACAGCGTGGAGAGGACTAATGCTCCAGGCCATGGAAAAATAAGTGCAAGCAGTGAAGGAAATGTTAATTAAGAAAGGACAGATTGGCCCTGTGCTAAAATTGGAGGTGTGTAGTGAGGAGGTCTAACTGTGCAACACATGTGAGGCAATTTGACCAAATGCATCTCGCCTCTTCCCACTCCAGCACCCACGAGATCATTAATAGGCAGAGCGCTGTTCGGCTCCAGACCCTGATGCCGTCCTATCCTGATGCTATAACTGCTAAATTATTGAAAATTATTACATTTTGACAGAGCGTTTCTATTTCAACCGGTGCAGCTTTTCTAGCCTTTAAGGCACTAGCAGCCCAGGAATCTCAGACCAATTGCATCAGTCTACAATGCACCTATAATGCAGTACTGAGTTCCCTCCCCATGACAGCTTAACAACCACTCACACCTGGGCTCACCTAGCCCAGCAACCTACATGAAGGCCGGTTGAGTCAACAACCCACAAGTGGCCCTAACGACTCTTAAACTCAGAGCTCACACGTGTCCTTAACGACTCTGTAAGGACATTCCCACACAGGGTTTAAAAGCCTGCAACTCCACTCCAGTTAGTCAGAACTGAAGCAGCCTCTTGGATGAGAGGTGAAACATCTTCAAGAAACTGAAACAAGTCCAGCTGCCTACGATGCAGCCCTTAGAATTACCATGACCTGGTTGATTGAGAACGTTCATCAACAATTGGGTAGGTTATAGATCACTCCCGGGACGATACTCAGCCTATCTGAGTCTATACTGCATCAGACAGAGAAACACACAGACGGGTGACGAGACACGACGAGAGATAACAGTTTTAGAAGATGGTGAAAACAGAGCTATTAAACACAAATGGCCTCTTTCATGTTCATTTTTCACACGGGCAGCTAAGAATCCGTTTTGAGCGTACGTACCCACTCAAATTAAATGAAAGATTAACAAATCACCTGCTGGCTAGTGGAACGTAATGCTGACATCTAGTAGTTTTATAATAATCCCTAAAAGGTTGCTTGGTTTGCTTTTGTAGCACTAACAAACATTTTCAAAATAGTGTCTTGATCGTACAACAAAAGAAAAAGTGGTTAGATTCAAAGTAAGGGTGTTAAAGGGATATTCCGGTGTAAATTTAATCCATGGTCTAACACACCATGACACAGAGCAAGACCCTCCCTCGAGAGATCAAGTTTTCCGACCGCTAGCTTATGTAGTTTTAGCCACCTCAGAAAACACCGCACAATAACAATACACTGCAGTCCATGCCTCCAACCAAGAAACCGCCATCAAAACGCCACTCATAACCACAAATAATGCTCAGAACAGCACCAAACTTCAGCAACAGTACAAACAGGGTCCCAGCACATAGATAGAGGCATCAAACATCTGCTAGCTTTGCCGGATTTCTACTGAAAAGAGAACACAGCTCACCACTCTCCTGCAGCAGCGCGCTCGTTGTGGGGAAGCCCTGACGAGTTGATTAGTGCAGTAGAGTTCGGCAGCTCAAGGATGAAAATACATGATAATACAACAAGTAGCTCTGACCAAGTAATCTGATTGGTCAACAAGAAATTTAGAACGTGCTCAAATCAGCATGACAGCACGCCTGACTCATTACTCAAAATATTACTCCGCCAAGTCTTCGGCAACATTGTATCCATCTCCATGGCAACATTGTAACTGTCAGAGCTGGAGTAGGAAATGGCGGAAAAATAGGCTACAAAATAGATCGGTTTGTTGTTAATTTTGATTTATTTAGTGGTCTCAAAATGCTTCTACTTTCTGCCCTAAGTTACATTTTCGTATACATGTTCATTTAATGACTCATGCTTATTGGTGTAGCACGATGAAGGGACACAGAAAAGACAAACTTTTTTCGTGTGGACGTGACTGACACAGTGTTTTAACCAGACAGTTTAAAGTCAAGACATGAGCACATGCTTGTTCAATAGGAATGAATGAAACCAATAAACAGTTACATGAATATAATTACGTACAGCATTTCAGTAATTTAGCTCCCTATTAGCTACTTTTTAAAATATGAATACACTTAAACAAATCGGCAAGTGGTTGAAAGCAATCACCCACCCTGGACTGTCTAGCGATAAGCACCAGATTATGAATCCATACACGTTTTCAATCACTGGATCATGTTGGTCTGTTTTTATTGTGTTTTCTGGAGTCTTCACTGTTTGCACTTTGTTTCCTTCCTCTGTCTCTGTGCTCTTTTTCAGCCTGATTTTCAAGCATTTTCTGTTTATCTGTGCAGTATTGATTTAGTTCGGGAAATGCCAAGACCGTGATAAAACATTAACGTCAGCTCAGAGTTCACTCATCTGGGACTAGAAAATCCTTTTTGTTGCTAGGTCATTACTAAGGGTTGGATTATTTGTTGTAGTGGTAAACTACATTCCATTACACATTATGAGTCTGCTGACGTGACTGATTTTGTTTCAGTTATTAGTCAGACCCCATGTGTTTCCATGGAAACGTGACGCACACTCACGAAAACCTTTACAATTTGAGAGCAAATTGTCCATCAACATGGATATATTTTGATTATACATTTTATTTTTGGTGGTATTAGTTGTATAATCGCAATATTACCTTAAATATTGCTTAATTATCACTCCATGGAAATGCAGTTTATACTGGAAATACCAGTTTATAACAGTTATTATTGAGAGCGGACAGAGAAAAGAACGGAATTGAGCATTTCTAACTGCACTCGGTAATCGACTCACAGGGCTTCCCCACAACGTGCACGCTGCTGCAGGAGAGTGGTGAGTTGTATTCTCTTTGCAGTAGAAATCCGGCTAAGCTAGCAGATGTTTGATGCCTCTATCTATGTGCTGGGACCCTATTTGTACTGTCGCTGAAGTTTGGTGCTGTTCTGAGCATTATTTATGGCTATGAGTGGCTTTTTGATGGCGGTTTCTTGATTGAAGGCATAGACTGCAGTATATTGTTATCGTGCGGTCTTTTCTGAGGTTGCTAAAACTACATAAGCTAGCGGTCTGCAAACTTGATCTCTCGAGGGGGGGGTCTTACTCTGTGTCACGGTGTGTAAAACCATAGATTAAATTCACACCGGAATATCCCTTTAATTTATGATGAGAAGGTTAAATTCAACCTTTTTTCGCATGATCTTTATTTGAAATAGGTAATTTAAAATGATCGGCAATTGAAATGAAAGCTTTCCAATGTCTCTCTATTATCGTCTCTATTTCTTGACTCTGTGCTGCTCCTTATTTCCCTCTGTGCTTCATTGAGGTCATTATTTTTTTAATAGTTTATGAGGTTAGTATGTGTACATGTTTAATATCTTCGATTTTCTTGCCAGGAAGGGAGAAAACTGGGATTAGTTACAATGTCATTTCAGTGGGCTCACTTATATGAAACAATATGAATGCAGAATAGGTACAGTGTTGATATTTTTGATAACTCCAAACACTAAGCTCATCGTAGGTAGGTGAGTGGGAGCGGCATGCCAGGGTGGAGGTTTGAAATGCTGCACAGTGCTTGCATATTCACATATTCTTGAATTTTTAATGAAGGAGAAAGAATAGATGCCATTTTAGAGAATCTTAATGTGGTAATTATACTTTTCCGCACAAACCATGCCAGACACATGCCACGCCAACACATTACAGATCTCTGATGTGTGCCTTAATTGGGGAGGGGATCTTTAAACACTTTGTATTTCTTCATTATTGGATGAAGTCAGTCAAGAGTGTTATTGGTCGTATAAATGAAGAAGTTGCATACAGCAAATACAGAAATGTTTTTGTAAAATGTATTTTTCCTGAAGCAATAACAACTCAACAACTTAGCACTCCTTGAAATACAGTTTGTCCTTGATTTGTGAGCAATATTTACCAGTGCAGCTATGGTTTTATTTAGTCTCTCCTTGGCCCTGCCAGCTCATCTGTCAGTCAAACCCACACAAAGGCATAGAGTGTGACCAAACACTGTTTTTTTCCCTGCATTCAGTACTGAAAAAAAGTAACTTTGACATGATTTTCAATTAGAGATTTAGTCTAAGCTATTATCACATGGAGCGAAAGTTTTTCATCAGAAATTCATTCCAGTTCTATAGAATCATTCCAGTGCCACTGACAGGTAAAGGAGAGTTCACATGTGGCACAGTTGAGGCGTACCGTATATAATGTCAGCGAAAAAACCTCGGCTTTGTCAAACCCTTATAGCTAATTTATTGGTTACCGGTCTCCACAGCTGGCATCTCACCTCAGAAAAATACACACAGAGTGTCTGTTGCAAGTAAGACAGTTATTAGAAGTGCTGTAATGCGGGCTGACAGAACTGTGAAATCAGAGGCTTCTGCCCTGGTCACAGTTGAAAATCCCCATTAAGGCCCAGGCAGTGACCGAGTCCAGAGATTAACAGGCAGGAGAGATGCATCGCCACAATTACCAGAGAACAGAGGGGTTTGGGGCAGAAACAAGAAATAATGCTTTTATTACTGTAAGATACGCAGATATACTGCTACACCTTCAGCGGAGGTACCCCATTGTTATAAAATGAAGAGATATTAGGAGTAAATGTTGCTGTTTGGAGGTTCACTGTAAATACAGGAATCATACCATGACAGATTTCCTCACCATAAATGCATTTTTTTTTTCAAAGGAATAATGGTGGCCAGGGATTTCCTAGTTGGAAAAGTTATTTTCCTCTGCTCTCAAACTAATTTCACACTTTCTTTAAATTTACCATATTCTATACGGCTCCACTACTCTATACGGCACAAAATACACTTATTTTTTAGAGGGAGAGACTGCCATGATACAGATATCTTCTTTAGTGCCCCCACTCCCCTGCTTTTACTGTCTCTTTTATATGTGTTTTTGTTTGCTGTCAGCATTTTCCCCAGAATTTTATTTCGCTGTTAATATTGATCATTGTCTGAGGCAGTGATGATCTGTACTGTAGGCCAACGATAAAAGATGTTGTGTGAGCCATTTCCCCTCAGGATAAGGGATTTCTGTAGCAGGGTCAAAGGTGCAGCCTGTGGTGTATGTGCTGACCCACCTGTATAATAAGGTGCTACATATTGTACAGGGTTTTGACTTCAACAAATCAATTCCGAAGATGCAATATATTTTATTTGAAAACATCCAAATATTAGCATGAAGGAATAACAGTTCCGACGTAACGAAGTCTATGTGTTGTGTTGCAATGTATTTACTGAGGCTAGCATGCTAACCAGCTAGCTTTTGACTTGTCCAAAGCTTCCAGTGATAGCAGTGTGAACACCAACATTACCCCAGTGCTTGGAACTCTCATACCGCTAACCGCGCATTTAACTTAGCTAACCAGCTAAAGGCAGCTAGCAGTTAGCCGTTTTTAAGTTAATACTTATTTTGAGAGTGAATGTCACAGTGAGCCGATTATTATGAAGCCACTTTAATACAATTTTTTACATTAAATTACTACAGTTGTGAAAGGTTTGTTCATGAAAATGACAGAATTAACAACTCTGTCGTTCGTCGTCACTATACTTTTTTTACACCTTAAACCATTTTTTTTTTCTGTTTTACCCTCAGTTTGACTGTTTTTGTTCACTCTCAACATTTCCTTAGACCTGTTTCCACCCACAGCAGGCAGCATTTTCCATGAAAATGTTCAGATAAGTCCTGATGCTACCTCCTCAGCCCCAGAAGACACACTCAACAACTTTAGCAACTACCAGGCAAACAAAACGTAGTGGAGCACCAGCAGCTCAATACATATTTATCTAGAGAGTGAAGCGTAGCTCAAGAGTGGATTTTGACACTTCTTAAGAATGATAAGTTGCTCTGTGTCTGCGCAATGTTTAAAAAGAAAAATGTTATTCACACATTTGCTTTTTCAACCCCACATGGAGATATATATCAATGCTGTCTTTAACCTACAGCTGGTTGTAATGCATTGATTGCAGGTTTGACATTAGACAGAGATGTTTGTATGTCACCAAACGCAGTCAGATGAGATCAATATTAATCTCAGAAGGCTTAGCCTAGCCGTGGCTCAAATAATGGAAACTGAGCAGAAACAGTTATCTGCTTTCTGTTGGTATATCCCTTTGAAAGACTATTTTACTTATCTTTTCTATCTTGTTAGCTAACATCCTAGATACCAATCGATCAAAGCAAGCATTCCCGCAGGGACAGCAGAGAGGATGCAGTCACTCCACTGGTTGCCGGTCAGAAAAAGCTCTGATGCTAAGTGCTCAAAAGCTACAATAGCATTTATAAAATCTTTCTGTCTCAGGATAAAACTACATGAGTAATAATTAGTGGGCTGTGCTCGCCAGCCCACTATTGATATTCACCGCGCGTCTTCTTCTTATTTTTCATCCTCCTTCCTTTTTTCTGTCGCTAACTTGTCCCACACCGTTGGTCGCACACAAACAAATTATACATCAAAACGTGCGGCTCGATCTGACTCGGTATGCTATTATTTTTATCACCAGAATATACATTTTTCGCGTCGTAAGATGCGAAAAACTGCGAAAAATTTCCCATAAGGAATGAATGGGACGAGGTCAAAAAAGTCGCAAATCTGCAATGTTTTTCAAACATCTCCTGCTCTGGCATACGTTCACCTAGAAACACCATTCAAACTTTAAAATGTAGACACAGGTCTTGTCTATTTGAGTTGTATTTGAACTTTTTTCCTACAATGTATAGTTTTTAAACTCTGACCCCTTAATGACGGTGAGTGATTTTGGAAGAATTCAGGGTTTTCAATGAGTGTGTATGGCGGAATGTTCGTGCAGGAGAGTGAGAGAGCCAACTGACACAGTGGCAGAAACTCAAAATTTTCCTCTGCTATTTTCTGTTTACATCATGATCCCGGCCACAAATGTCACTCAAAAACAGTGATATTTTCCAAAGTTGTAGCCACACGTGTCTTCTTTCTCTCAATGTGTCTACGTTATCGGTAGGATTTACGGTTTTTGAATTAACTGTCTCTAACCGACAAGAGTAGCTCTCAACAGTCCCATTCTCTCCAATGTAAATCGGGGCGAGGATTTTCCAAACTGCACCTTTTTTAAACTCGCTCGTATTTCCACATTCCTGAAGCTAGGAACACGAAACTTCATGAGTGTCTTCTTTAAGGCCTTTCTGGCTCGATCGTCAAAAAAATTGCAGATATCATGTATGATTTTGACTAAATAGCACTAGTTTGACGTCCTAGATTTGAGGCAGAAATCAGTCTCAAATCAGCCTGGGACAGCCGTTGCTACGGGCCCTCACCAACCGTCACCTAGCAACCGAGATCAGCTGGGCCAACAGAGAGAGTGACAGACAGACAGACATATATGCACACACACACACACACACATGCACACACACACACACGCTCACATGCAGACACAAATACACACACACACACACACACACACACACAAATACACACACACACACACACACACACACACACACACACACACACACACACACACACACACACACACGGACACACACAGATTATTAATCAGTTTTCCAGAACGTTCATGTTTTCGCGAAAACCTGCATAAGCTTTCCCATAAGGAATGAATGGGACGAGGTCAAAAAAGTCGCAGACACACAAATACACACACACACACACACACACACACACACACACACAGACGGACACACACAGATTATTAATCAGTTTTCTAGAACGTTCATGTTTTCGCGAAGTAAGTCGCGAAAACCTGCATAAACTTTCCCATAAGGAATGAATGGGACGAGATCAAAAAGTCGCAGACACACAGACACAGAGAGACAGAGAGACACACACACACACACACACACACTCACATGCACACACACACACACACACAAAGTGAATGAGACAAGGTGAAAAGATCGAAAGGAAGAGTTCAAACATTGACATCTCTGGCATACTTTGACCGAGACGCACCATTCAAACTTTAAAATGTAGATAAAAGTCCAATTTATCAACGTGGGATTCAACTTTTGCTTTAGCTTTTGTAGTTTTTGTTCGTCACGGGGCAAAGCGCACAGCCCACTCTCGCGATTCCCCGGCGGGGAATTGTCTAGTTATGCATTGTTAAGCAAGATTAATATAAACACAAGGTTAAAATTGCAGTCCTATATATTTTTGAGGAAAATCTTTGTATATCTTGTTCAAGATTCAAGATTATTTTTTCAAAATAAACTCAAAAGCAAATATGTTGACTTTCAAAGGTTATTTTTCCCAAATAGCCTAACTTTAAAACTGATGCCTCCCTACAAATTTAAACTACCGTAATTTCCGGACTATAAGGCGCACCTGAATATAAGCCGCACCAGCCAATTTTAGGGAAAAACACAAATGTGTACATATACAAGCCGCACCCGATTATAAGCCGCAGGTGTTTTAGCGTTTAATTACCATATGTAAAGGCTCGTGCACAGAGGAGATTGTCGGGAAAGAGACTGCTGTTTGGGGAAGCTTCCATTTTATTAACATTTCAACAAACAAGTTGCATATTTGCATAACCTATGACCACGCAAACGTCAACACGCAAGAGTCAGAGACGCACAAACAGACGCACAAAGCTGCAGACTGGTTCGCACGGACAGTTAAAGACAACATGAATGTCATTTAATTCAACTAACAGCGAAGTAAAGTGAGAAACTTCTCGGTCAGACTGACAGATAGCTGTTAGCTCCTTTAGCACCGCCACCTGTCTGACTATGTGTTGTTAGCATAACAAACCTGAATCACTGACGTTGATGACGTCCATCGACAGAACAACGCGTTCCCTCGACGCAGAACTCCGAATGCTCAAAGACGGTGTAGGGTCGACGACGTAGCTACGCTGTCGCCGCGACGCAGAAGCATAATAATAAACCAGGCGTTAAAGGTGAGGGACGTAACCTGTACAATCCATAGATTGAGGAGGTCCCCTAGTGGCCGTTAGCTGTAAAAATCCATAAATTAGCCGCACCGTTGTATAGGCCGCAGGGTTCAAAGCATGGGGAAAAAGTAGCGGCTTATAGTCCGGAAAGTACGGTAATCCATAGTTTGGACCTCACCTGAAAACCTCAAGATAAACCTAATCAACATGTTCCACTCCAAAATAATTCATTCACTGTGAAGTTTTGATAAGGTTCCTAGACTAAAGTTCAGATCATATCTGCCACTTATTAGCTTGCTAGTCAATGCTACGCAGCTAACATGACTGGCATCAGCTAACATTATTTCCCACGTTGGCAAGGCTGGTGACGCAAGGTAGCTTCATTTTTGCATTTTAAATCAGTGTTGCGCCTCACTTGTTAGTTTACTATCTCTTATGCTCCAAGTGGTGAAATGTGAAAATGTGTCGGTCTGGTAAAATGATGTTATATGTAATATGCAGTGCAAAGAATGGAAATAAGGGAGTAAGTTATCTGAAAGACAAAGTCCCTCCTCGTCAAGGCATAGCCTGATTAAATTGGCTGACTTGTAGACGTAGCCTCCTAGTCTTTACTGTCTGTATGAAAACTAGTGCCACTGCTCTGTGAATGTATGAAAAGTCAACTACTAAGAATAGCAATGGTGGCTACTGGGGATTTAACTAATTTGCACTGTAATTCCATTGTTTGTATTCAATACACCCCTTGCACCATCGTATGTCTATGGGTAGGGTGTCCACATTTCTGTTGACATAGAGGGGTAGGGTGAAGTGTGGACCTCCAAACAGAGATTTTTCATTTTGTTAAAAATCCTCAACGTATAGTGCTACTGTTAAGTTGAGATTGCTGATCTGTTCTTGACTGTCCCACATTTTGTACAATATTTAATTTTACAAAATGCTATGATACTGGGTTGCAATCTGTCATATTTTAATTTTTTTTACTATTTTGCTCATTTGACTGTGAGACACCAAGGTTTTTAAAAAGTGACACATGGCACCTTTTCATCAAGTTGTTTCAATCGGACAAAAATGGATTACAGGATTGAAAAAAAAAAATGCTGGGTCGCCACTGGCAGCGTACACGGGGTCATATTCTGTCTGCCTTGTGCTTTCAAGTCACATTCATTGCTCTTCATTCCTCTTATTGTCACAGTCTGTTATCCCCGTGTTCCCACCAAGCTTGAGGGCACAGGCTCGACATTACACCCCTGGGTGGCAGCTGTTGGCCGTCTCTATTAATGCTATCTGCTATACATGACAAGAGATATGAGATGGGGACATGATGATTATAACCTGTCTGTTCTCTGGTGTTAGGGGTATTAACTTTGACCGCCTGTGGAATTGTATTTCAAAGGCGAGACGTGTTGTTTTTTCCCCTCTCTCCCTTTGAAGCCAATATTAATGATGTTCCCTACCTGTCAGCCAGATGATGGCTGAATAGCACGCTGTCACATTTATAATACATAACAGAGACAACTGGAACAAATCAAGACATTTCGATGTTCTTTGAAAAGAAGGCAGGTATGCGTGCTGGCCCGCATGACTCATCCAGTGAATAATGAAATAGACTTGAGTTCATTGAGTCTTTCCTGTCCAAAGCCTGTAAACGTACCAATAAGACCGTTACATAAATTCTTTTAGTGAAAAGACCTTTGTAATGTCAAAAAACCTAAACCCGCGACTGAAGCCCAAATAAGTCTCCCATGAGTCCTTCAGAGAAGATGCTCCGTGCAATAACTCCTGCCCGTTAATTCTCTCTTCCTACACCAGTAAAAGTTTATTGGAAATTTTTACAGTGCTCATCTCTGTGCTCATTCTGCGGCCGTGCTGAGAGACTTGCACACGAAGCACACAGCCAACTTCTTCCTGCTCTGACTTTACGGTTAAGACTCAAAAGCTAATGAATATTAATATCTTAAAGGTCAAGGGTGGAGAATTTAGTTGGATCTATCGGCAGAAGTGAAATATAATATTCATAATTAGGTTTTAATTCATGTTTGATCACCTTTGTGGTTTTTGTTACCTTTAATGAGTCGTTATGTCTTCAGAGGGAGTGGGTCCGAGTCCGAGTCCTCCACGTTGAGCTGCCATGTGGCTCAGGACCAGAAACCAAACACAGAGAGGTGTGTTATGATTTTCTTGTTTTTAGTGACCAACACTGAAGAAAATGAGGCGAGGGCCTATTTGTTTGTCACACTCTCGATGCTAGATGTCACTAAATCCTGCACACTGGACTTTTATGGCAGTTAGGTTCACTTAATGGTGACTAAATAGTGACACTTTACTGAAAACATACAAACAATAAATTGATTTTTGAGTAGAAAGCAAGTGGAAATAATATTTACATCTTTGCATGCTGACATTCTCATAATTCATATTTATAGTGATAAAATAAGTTTCAAAGTCTTAAAATGTGTAAAATCTCACTTATTTGTAATAGAAGTAGGTAACTATGATTATCATTTCCTAGTAAACTGTGCTATTTTGTTTTGAAAGTTTTCCCGGTGGTCGCCCCCCGGTGCAGTCAGGCAAGGGAGAGGGGAGCCCATCAGTTTTTTGACCTCGAGCTTTCAAGTGATTCTTGTGTCAGTATTTAATAACTTTTGGAATGGACAGTTTTTCTGTACGACATTTTCCTTTGTCGAAGTAAACTGTTAAACTTTAAAGAGCGGTCCTGTGGATTTTTTATTTGAAATGGATGAAGCCGAGGGGGAGGAAAGATTTTGTCCACTGTAAACCTAAAGTTATTGTAATTAAGTTATTGCAGTATTTTTGTCAGGCCATATCAGATCATATATTCGGCAATCACCTCTCTGTATAATATTCTTTTTGTTGATAGTGGAGGAGTCCGCCATTCCTGTTCTGGATTAAAGTTTCCTACCTAAGCACAGAAAAAATTATGCTTGCATGTGGCAATTTTTTATTTAACTGATAACAGCATCACGGCTTTACTGTGTGTGTAATACATCACAAACACAACCTTTCCTACTGCTGTTGCTACATTAAAAAGCGCTCAACTGCCTAAACTCGTGGCTTTTATTGTGGAGGCGCAGCATGTTTGGCACCGCGGCCAGGCCTGACTGTGATCAATCATCATAAAAAACACCTGCAAACCAAGACAATGGTCACTTTGGTCATGATTCATCAGTAAAAATCACAAACATGGTTCTGTTTTAAAAATCTTAGTAATTGTGTGCAAAAGCCATATTTCCACTCCCACAGTTGGAGTCCTAGATGGATGCAGCCATGCCCAAGATCATATGTTTGCGTATCACTTCTGCCTGCTCAGCAAGATTTAAGACCTGTCAGTCAAAAGGTTGGCAAAGCAGTTGCAATTTTACCATCTGTGTTGGATCAGCAAAGTCCTCTGTCAACCCGAGAGCAGCCACCGTTAACGGAGCTCACAGGGAACAATTCGATTTATCACACAAAAGTAATCAATGCGCCTGTGATTGGCACTTTACGGATCGTTGGGTAGGCTGCAGAAATATAGAATCTGTCAATCTGACTGACAAACAAGGTTTTTTTTTTAAAAGTAGATTCAGTTTGTAACCCTTTCCGTCTTCACCTGATCCCCTGTCTGATCACACTATATGCCTAATCAGAAGCACATGTAAGGTGCACAAACTCTCACTGCACCCTCATTTTTTTTTTTCATTTTTATAAACAACAGTTTATATGTGGTAAATAGCATTTGCATGGTGTTTTGGCATTGACATTTGGCCCCTGGCATTGAGTGACTGAAGAACACAGCAGGCGGAGGAGTGGAAGTGAGGTGTGGAAATGCAGCAATCGCAATGACAGCTGAAAGCAGCCAAGAAAGCAACGGTTTTATAGTCTGACAGGGACGAGATGATTGTTTACAGAAACAGAGGCAGTGGCAAAATGAGACTGGTTGAAGCAAACAGTGTGAACATCCAGCTGACTGACTGAGCTGACAGTGGAAGAAATATCTGTAATTTTCTAAATATAGAGTTGCAAATGAAAGGTAGACTTTCAGAATGACTTGTGAATGAGTCTGTCACTCACAAAAGTATGAGCAGTGTTTGGGCTCATTACAGAGGAAAAGAAATATATTTTACAAGTAGAGTTTTGCGTCGCTTCTGCTACTGGTTACTTGGTTATATTTTTAGCTGCCCCGAACAGTGTTTAGAAGTCAGCAGGTGACATCAGACATACATTTCCATGTGAATTTGTTTCAACCTCCTGGTGGGAGGAGGGAATCGTTGTCATATCTATTTAGTTTTAACAAGCAAGTAATGCACATGTGAATACGCAGTGGCATCAGCGATTCCCCTCTGAGAGCACAGACATTACAATGTTCCCCATTGTACAGCAATATAACTGTGTGTACATTTGTCACCAGCTGCTGTCAGAGAGGATTAAATATAGTCTGAAAGTTAGCAGCAGTTGGATTTCACTGGAGGACACACAGCGACATTGTTTTTTTTTCTTGCTGCAGAATGCAATAGCACTCGGGTGAAGTGTGGTCTTAATTTTCAGAAACATAATGCTACGCCTAACACTTTTTAATCCTTGTGTGGGCGGACTGGATGGGTGCTGTGGTAAGCCATTTCTCAAGAGCGAGCCTTTGTGAAAAGCAGAAGCCACCAGGCTGCAGCTAAGCTTTCAAACTTCCTGAACCTGCACCATCAATTTGGATATAAGAGACTTCACATGAATATAGTCTGGCCTTTTTTTGTGTAAGGCCTGAGGTGTTGTGAGATTTATCAATGTGTGTTTACAGGTCTTGGCATCTTTGAAAAGCAGTCCACTGGTCCAGCATTGCACTCCCATACCACAGTGTATGTTATTATGGACAGTTATATAAAAATATTTCAAAATATGATGCCTGCATTACCCACAATGCAACATAGCAACTGAGTGACATCACCAGATTTATCTGATTACATGCACCTTCCTCTGTAGCCACAAAAAATTTATACTACGTTTTTTCACACATGTATTACACCTGTAAACAAATTTTAATGTGTAAAATTGGTGTTGTTGCCCTTTAAAGGGGTGATATGAAAGAATTTTATTGAAAACATTAAAGCATTGACCAAAATTATGGACAGAATGTGCTGAAATATCGGATTTGACATTATGATGACTTCTTATGTGTTGCAGATATCTGTTGACGTTAGCATGCTTACCATCTAGCCTAGGCCCATCCAGGTCCAAAGTCCCTGTGCTAGCAGTGTAAGCACCAACACTTGCAGCTCTCCAAGCTGCACCGCTAAAAATGAGCCAACTAGTTAACAGTTGCTACAGTTAGCAGCATTTAGCGGTTACTACGGTGATATGCTGCCCCCTATGGATATTTTTACAATTCTTACATATTGCCCCTTTAATATAGATTATAGTGTGATGTGAGTGTTCTGATTTTCTAGCTGTCTTTTTATTAACATTCCTGACTTTAATATTTAGATTTAGATTGAAACATGCCTTTAGTTCAACAAGATAGAGACTCTCACAGTATCCTCTACCAGTGCAAGGGCACTTGGCTTGTTTGTGGGTTAGGGTTAGGGTTAGGGTTACATTTGTCAGAAATGGATGTTTACTTTATTTCAGAGAGAAAGGAGGCCCGAGACATAGAGCTTGGTGAAAATGTATCCAATGCTTGTCCTTTATTTCTTAATTTCAGCGGAATTTTAGACTAGATTCTTTTATTTCAATATGTGGCTGTTTAGAAAGCATTCTCCTCATCTAAAATATACTGTTACACAAAGGTAACTGGAAAATATGAAATATGAAAAGAGCTTCAATTTGACACATGATTGTTATGCAGTATAAAGCCATTGCCTATGGTCATAGATAAAGACATTTCATTCAAAGGAAGGATTTGTCTTTGGTCTCTCAATAATCCCAAAACGTGAGGGTTGTCTATTTTAATGCTGATGTAGTTGGTTCAACAGTCGGTGAAGTTGAAGTCCTATGCTCAGATACCTCAAATGTATGTGTATCTTCAAGGTAGATTACTGTAACTAATAAAGATACACTGCTTTCTGATCTAACTGTGGAGGGCGCTGTTTTCTGCAGTCTGCAGTCTTTTCATGCTGGTCATGAGGCAGGGGTTGGGGGAGCTCCTGCCGAAGGACTTCTCCGCCTGTTATTACAGAGAAACTCTCTGTGGATGAGGACAAATCAAGTGAACGAATGTTTGATGTCGTCCACCAAGCAAACAGCACACTGCTTTCCTTTGCATTTCCCCTGTCAAAACCAGCAGTAAGTCCCCATTAAGTATGACACAGTGTATGGCCCTGGTCATGGTAAATGTGCTGTGTGTATCACCCAGCGGGGCGTTGGGATGGAGAAGATGGATGAGATGGGTTACCAACACAATATACAGTAAGAGGACTTAAGAATCTAGTGATGGACATGGTATTACTGCAATCCATCATCGCAGCCATTAGTTACAGTGGTGATAAATGGAGATACACTGAAAATTCAATGAAAAAAGACATCTTATCTGCAGCGTAAACACTCATACATGCATAATGGTGCACTCACAAAGCAATGGTATTCTGTGAACGCCAGTCAGTGTGTGCGAAGACAGTAAATGACAATGCTAACCAGCTGCAGATCTTAATTAGGCGCCCGATGGGGAATTAAACTGGGACAAACCTCATTGTCAATGATTGGAAACATAGTCTTTGATGCAAGTCATAGCTCCTGCAATTTTAGAGATACCTCACATTATCACACATCTTCCTCTGGCACGTAGGAAATGTCTTCCCCTCTCTCTCTATCTCGAACAGACACAAACACACTGTCTTCTCTTCCAACTGCAGCAATAAAAATCTATCATCCCTCAAAGACGGCAAAAGACCAGAGCTGAAGCAAACGTGTCACAACATTCACAAGCAGTCCTCTCCTTTGTGCGAGGAACCTCAAACACCGAGTTAGTTCTAAGCTCGACTGACCCCAGTTACTGTACTTAGCAGAGAGGGAACACAAAAAAGACGTACAGCTTTTTAAAGGCTCGCCCCGAGGGCCCGAGAGGCGGATGGGGCTTGGAACAGGGAAAATGAATGGAAACTGATAGAGTGGAAAAAGTCTGAAAAGACACTTAAAAGAGGCAGAGATGCAAAGGCGGCATCATAGGGGCAGGATGTGAGACGAAAACACCATGAAAACGCTACATTAGCTCCCTCTCTACTGCTGGTTGAGGCTGTAGCTATAATCATTTGCCAGTCTAATGGCAGGAAGGTGGTGATGAGAGCTAATGCATACTGTCACAGGAAATTAAAGGGAGGGAGGCCATTTGGGGGCATAATTCCTTTGGTCCCCACCCCCTTTTTTCATGGTTCCACTTGATTGATAGTCCTCTAAATGTTGCTCTACATTTAGATGTAATCAGGACAGTCTTATCAGAAAAGATGAAAGACCTCTCTATTCCTGGGTTCATTCCATTTATACTCCGCAAATGACACAGCCACTTAATTTATCAGGGCAATATCTCAGCCCTGCCACAATGGGAAAGTGGCATAATCCACATCGCCAAAACTAGCAGTAATAATGGCATCCATACAGGCGAGAACTATAACATGTATGAATTATGCAGTGGCAGGGGCAGAATGTGTCACCAATCCGAACTTAACGAAGCAGCTTTAATTAAATTTCCACTGGATTTTGATACACCTTCCACCGACCGAGAGGAAGTCAGTTTAAAGCTGCATTGCTATTCATTCTATTTTTTAAAGTCAATTTCAAGGGTTTTTGATGGAAAGTCTTAGTCAAGGCTCAAGTCTTTTAAGGGTAAATCCCAGTCAAATATCAAGTCTTCCAGTCAAAGTCAGGTATTAATTCTTAAGAGGGCAGGTCCAGGTTCAGTCTTTAAGGGCAAGGGGCGTTATTAAATGCAAGTTCTCAAGTCTAATGGGTTAGGTCAATGTCAAGTTTTGTGTTTTTGAAGGCAAGTCCACATAATGTCTTGAGTCTTTGAAGGCAGACCTAACTAAATTATCAAGTCTAAAAGGGCAAGTCTAAGTATTGGGGATGACAAGCTTCAGGTGTTTAGGGCAAAATCTAATTTTTAAAAGGCAGGTTAATGTCAAATCCTGCTCCTTTTGGACTTCAAGCAATACATATCTGGAACAAACAGTAGTATCACTCATCTCACAGCATTGATTCAACTCAAGTGTAAATGTAGCATCTACTTCACCCCACAAGCCACCAAACCTGCAAGCAATTACTGAGAGCACAGTGAATCAGTGCACCACACAGGTACATCGGTCTGAAATGTTAAATCCACAGCACCATGTTCCTACAGTAGGCCAGAATGGCCAAACCAAATACTGACTCTGGAGAGGGCACCATAGTGGAGCATAAGACAAGGGGTATAATGTTTGCTGCAATCCCCAACTATACCACTAGATGCCACTGTATCCGACACACTGGTGTTTTGAAACCTATTGCATGCTTTCATTTACTGAGTCAATTTGGACCAATGACCATCAGGTGATATCGATGGGAGCTTTCGTGCAACAAGCATTTGGTGAGTTGAAGTTGAATGTTACCAATAATAAGACAAACGAGATTGATACTGTGTGAAAAACTCCAGTATGCATACTGACATCACCAAAAATGGCTTTGTTATCAGGGTAGCGTCCTATCTACATGCTTCCTGTGCAAACCTTTCTTTGTCACAGAGCTATGAACTACACAACCGAGCTATACAACTAGATTTATTGTTCTGGAAGGATGGAACAAATAAGAAATTGGAATACGTTTGGCAAGAGTACAGCCTGCTTTTACAGGAAATGGCTGAGAACCACGATAGGCACCATTTCCACTCATCTCAGACTGAAATATATTTTTCTAACCCAATGCCTCTGTGTGCACATCAAGGCAGCAAAAAGACTAACTGCGCTCTCAATAGTAATTAATCTTTACTACCAAAAGGATTTACTTGGCAGTTTCTGTTCTTCTAGTGAAAACAGTCTCATCAACAAAGATTTGCACATTTTTCAGCCAGCGAAGTAGTTCAAATCACTAAAATGGCAGCAAAGCTTTCCAAATTGAAATAGTGGTATCTGATGAATACTTCTTTTTCTGTTATCCCACACTTCACACACACTGTATGTGCCTGGAGGGTGGGAAAAGGTAAACAGCCACACAGAAATGACTCTAATCGAAGAGCAGAATCTGTAATCGTCTAACTGATAAATTACTTCACAGGTCCCTGTAGGTAAATAATTCCTCAGGAGGTAAGTTCCACCAGCATGAAAAGAATATTGGAGGTAGATAGCATAAAATGACCTGCATCCTGCAGAAAGCCTAAGCGTATACCCAGAGTGCTATTCTTTAGTTCTTTTTTCACATTTTGTTTCAATGGTACAAGAAGAGCTCACCGAGACAAAGCAGCCGACGAAACAGCGAACTCATCAGTGGCAGTGCCTGGTAATTGTTGGCCAAGAACTGCCTGCTTCAGATAATAAAGGAAAATCAAGGCATCTGGTACAAGGCTCAGTCATATTACTGGGTGTATCATGCTTTGTTAATTCAATTACCCAGTTCTGGGATTGCTCCATGATGTCCTGATCACACCTTTTGCCAACCTAAATCCTAAATGTAGGGGATAATATCCAACGAATGGTACCTGATTTTCAAAATCCAGTCATTAAATGCAGATTGATGGCAAGTTGCCATGGTATGAAGAATAATATTCTCTGATGTATAATTATAACATTCCTTTATGTCTCAGCAGTATAATGGATCACGCAGCGCAACTTGTTGCTTGGTGACCGGTGATTCTCTGCCTCTGTGTAAATGTAGAAAGTATATTCTTACCTGCTATACAAACTTTGATCCTCTATTAATCTTTATTACCTTGGGCCAAGGAGTTTTTTGTTTTTAACCGTGTCTGTCTTTTTGCTTGTTGGTTGGTTTGTCAGCAGAATTAATCTAAAACTACAAGACAGATTTCCATGAAACTTGGAGGATGGAGGATGGGTCTCGGCCCAGAATAGACCCCATTAACTTTTGATGCTACTCTTCAGAAAAGGACAGATACATTTTTATTTTTTTTTTGTCTCTGTCTCAAACATTGCAAGGCATTTTTCAACATGTTCTCAGGGAGTAATGAATGGATCTTGATGAAAAAAAATCTGCTATATTTGGTTGGCTGGTATCTGAGTGAATGAGTGAATACAATTTGATGTGAATCAAAGATCTGGTGAGCTTAAACTATGTATGCGTGGTTTAGAATTTAGAGTGATACAGGACCATTGAGTCTGATATTGGATTAGGCTTCATTAAATTAAAGGGAACTGTTAGAACTTGGCGGAGGCATGCACTCTGCTGGGTGTCATAATGACTTATAGTGTTTTCATATACTATGTAATACATCTAAGGTAAAGTCCAATATTTTTTTTCAGCCATTATGACTGCCAGTAGCTCACTTTACATTGTGACCTGAACAGAATAAATTGAAAAACGTCATCTTCCGTTCTTTCTTACATGGCTCTGAATCACATCATTAATGTTGCTGAAACAGATTCCCAGTTTTGTGGATTAGCTCAGTATATTCCTTTAAATCATATACTAACATACAACATACTTCATGCCCTTTGTTATTTCACCTGTCTCTGACTGGCCTCCTGTGTTTTTTTCCTCCTCTCTTTGTCTGCTTTCCAGGCGTTTCCTCTGCTCACCTGTGTTCAATTAGTTATCATTCCCTGTGTATTTAAGTCCTTGTCTTTCCCTGTGTTCCTCATGTTCCACATGTCCCTCTTGTTCTTCGTGCTCCTGCATAAGTTTACAGTGCTTCTTTGGTTTGTACTTGATTAATTTTTTGCATGTTTGTAACTTGTTAGTTTTCTGATTTCCCTGGGCTGCTTCTTGTGTTTTTCTTGCCACTTCCCTTTTTCTCTTGCTTTTTGGATTTTGTGTTTAGACTCCCAGCAAACTGATCCTTCTCAGATATCAGTGGGGAAGAATTTGTGCTCCATCTTGGATTTTTACATCGATTTTGTTTATTGTGATGAATTGTGGGTTTGTTACTTCAAATTGCTTGATAATGATTTGAAAGCAGTACATTTCCTGTTTTATATCTAACATAGTATGACATTTAATTGCAAGACTTTTTTTCTGTGACAGTATGTTTCCTATTTCGACAGCCCGGAATGCACATGAGGACTGGAGGCGGCTGCATCCTCTATAGATGTCAGTGACTGGCTGGTTGATGAACCCTCCTGTAGCCAAACTGTCTCTGCAGGCTTCATGCTAGACGTTCCCATTGGCTCCTCACCATGAATCAATTAATTGTCTTGAGCACCGGTGGGACTCAAAAACAAAGGACTCACATTTATCATGTACAGTCAGGTTTGTGTAGTTGCAGGTGCCGTATATAATATTCACCTGCTGTGTATGATTGTACGTGGCATCTTTAAGCTTCAAACTGCTATATGGTCCTGGACTGAAGACAAAAACCATTATGTTATTGTGCGATCTTGTTTTTTTCTCTGCAGCAAATGCACTCATTATACATGGGTTTACAATCTCTACAGAAAACTGAGGCTGTGCTTGAGTCAAAGCACAGGCGAGATTGAGACAGAAACATATTACACGTAGATTTACAGTTTTTATTAACCTTTATTTTACCCAGAGTGGAATATGATCGAACACCATCCTCCATACTGTGTCTGTTCCACACAAGCAGACCTGGACCACCACAACACCCAGCCTCTCAAACATTAACACTGTAGCCAATGTAAGCCTCTTCAGCCAATTAAGCCACTGCATAGTTACCATCAGACTATGCAAAATCATTCAGCACAAAATGTGCCAGCACAGCATAAAGGAATAAAAGCAATTCCCACATAGTCATCTTAGCTGTGTAGCTTCCAGCTACTTGAAACTGTCCATAAATCCAGCTGTCTTCACTGTTCCATTATATTTCTCCAACTACAAGTGTAAGCCGGAAATGATTTAACACTATCATGCATTTGCAAAAAGGAGCCGTGCGAAGTTTCGGATTTGCGAATGTGGAAAAACACAAAGCACCAGGTCAAAACTCACAGCACAGTTAAATTGTCTTCCAGCAGAGACGCAGTGTTGTTTAAATGTAATGTAAACTGAGACAAATCGCTGGCATGTTCTTATTTTAGGTAACTAGCACAATGCTTCATGAAGCCTTTCAACAGCTTTATTATGACATCATTTTAAACGGCAGAAAATGACCTGGTGAAAAGCCTTATTTTTATTCCTTGACCAAGATAATGCATGCAGGAAGATATCGATGGAGAATAAAACTGGTGACTTATGTTGCTCAGTGGAGGCCTTATCGTGGCAGCGCTGGACGTCTGTGACAAAGGGCTGAGCGGGTCATAGAAGGACCGAGCCTTTGTGGTGACGGTCGCTGGCTGGCAGATGTGCTCCGAAGTTGAAATCATCGTAAATAAAATGTGAGGAAATGAAATTGAAATGAAAAGAACTTGTTGTGTGGGTTGATTTCTAAGTGTCAGTTCCCTCACTTCTATTTCACCTTCCCAGAATGCTCAGCTGTATACGGTGAGGTTTCCTGTAAACAATGGCATTCTCTTAATGTGCTGTAATCATATTCACCGTATTTAAATGCAGAACATTAAAACAGCAGACCACTGTTCAGATTTAACTGTGAACTCATGTCAAAGGTTTACAAAAGAAATCGACCAATGATGAGGACTGTGCATGTTGTGTGTGTCTGTTGCATCAAAACTGGACTGCATCAGTAGACGCGTGCATAAAAAAAAATCACCTCAAGGTCCGCTTAACAGCCATTTCCATCTTTCAACCATGTCTCATTGTCCTCCGCTGTGGATGGAGTATGCACAGTTGTCATGGTGCCAGCTAAGATGTCATAACTCCACCAAAGTGCGAAACATTAGTCTTGTTGTAGCAGGTGGTCAACATGAATGAATCAAGATCACAGAGAACCTGTCATGGTCAGCAAACATCTGATTAAAACCGCCCACACTATCATCTACAGAGCATCAGTGGTCGGTCTGCACAGAGTCCAGGCTCAAGGATACTGTAAGAGACACGGTTAGTTCACTCTGCAGCCATGTGGCAAAAGATACAGAAGTATCTGCTGCCATACCGCCAGACTACAGAGCAGCTTCTTTCTCCTAAATTCATGCTCAACACTTTTTTTCTGACTTGATTATTTACTCACTAGTTTTTCTTTGCCTTTGTGTTTTGTAGTATGGGGAACCACAACAGGAATTTTGTTATGCACACTTGTGTTGTACAATGAAAAATTCATCTTGCGTGTCATCCGCTGTGTAACACACTTGCAAATCCGTACATCTAGATGTGGCCTTGCTGTCCTCAGGTATTTCTCATTACTGTTAACTCATACTAACAAAGAACAGAAAATAAGCCTGATGATTAAATCTATACGTGTGAATATATTGTCCTCCCACAAGAGCGTCTCAGTCAGAGTCCATCTATACGTATGTCTGCAGCCAGTGCTGCCGGGTCATTGACCAATATTTTGCACAAGATTGCGTTTTATGTTTTTTTTATGATGTGGGCACCAACAGATTCCCCAGTGGCTTGGATGTGCTGTGTAAAACCTATGGAATGGACACAAGCATTCTGCTGTACTGCTATGATCTCGTACTTCCTACCTGATGCATAGGTATCCTTTGAATTGATGTTGTCTTTCTATGTGATGGGGGGAGGTTTGCCACTCCATTTCAATTTGCATGCAATTGAGCTTCTTTTGCAGGCAGATATGGAAAAGAAAAATAATATATAACAAACTACTTTTAGCAGTAAGGGGGTGACTCTCCTTGAACGGCAGAAGAGAAAACAAGGCTGTATTTATTGTAAAGTTTGGCTCAACAGACGGGATAAAGAGAACCAGACAGAAACATGGTTCCGAGTCACAGGCCGTCAGCGGAGCAAAGGGGTTTGTCAGCAACATCGTCCTCAAATGTATTCATATTATCGCAAACCTAAGTGATAAACGTAGCGATATATTGCTCATAAAATTGTGATTAATTGGTTGCCAGCCAGATTCGGCAGCATTAAAGGCTGTCATTAAATTCTAATTAGTTCTACATGAAGTAACAAAAGACCTGGTTACTTTAATCATACATATTTATTAGGCTCAACTTGGAGAAACAGTGAGATAAATAAACACGCTGGAGAGATAATTGCCCGGGAGAAAAAACTGCACCCACCGTTGAACACGGACTCACACAAACAATACTACATAATAATTAGAGGGAACATGTCGCTTCTCTGGTGATAAACAACTCTGAGATTGTATATCTGATTAAAAAAAAGAAATCTAATTAACTTAAAATAATCGAGTTGGCGGTTGAGCGTGTTAAGCAAAAAGGGCAAAAGTTTCTCTGGACAGAAGCCGCAAACCACTTCAGAGCGATCGGTGGCCTTTTTGTTTCACCGTGAGGCCACTTTCAGAGGATTTACCCGCCAACAGCCACAGACTGATGATTGTTTTCTGATTGGGGCTGCCAGTAACAGATTCAGGGGCTTTGGACATATTCCTCAGGGGCTGGAAATGGCTTTAAAGCAACTCTGAGATGATCCATCGACTATTAACCTAAGAGTGCTGACAATCATAGACAGCCTGTAGAGGCTTGAATCAGCTGGGCTCAAGGCGGTTAACCCCACATGTGTCCAGAGAAGATGGATGAGGTTATGTAAAGTGAAGCTTATTCTGGTAAGGTGAGGCAAAGGGTTTTTTTTTAAGCCTGGCTTCCTCAGGGTAGACCTCCCTCTACAACAGTCCATCTACATGGGCAGCACGGAAGAGGATAACTTTATTAAAACTAAATGGAATCATTTAAATGCAGTGTAGATTTCTATCATGGTAATTGACATACATCAGCATGCTAATACGGTCATAATGACAATTTTAGCATGCTAATGTTTAGCAAATATAATTTGATTACAAAATTTGCCATCTCAGCTGAGCAAGTTATCATGCTTACATTTGCCAATTTATACTAAACAGAATGTATAGCTCAGCCTGATGGGAATGTCATTGGTTTGGCAGGTACATGGTGTTAATATTGAACACATTACAATTTGATCCAATAATAGCCCTAGATGAAAAGTTAAAGGTGCTATATGCAACATTCAATGACATCTGCCTACTTTTGATATGTGTATTCTTTCATAATATATGTAACAGCTAATTAGCTATCATGGCTCCGCTAGCCTGTAAAGTAGTGTACCCATCTAGTTACTTATGCATCGAGAAGAGGAAAAACAGCTCTGAGTCAGGCCGGAGCCCTTTAGCAGCTTGTAGCACATAACTCATGTGCACTAACATGCACACGCCATTACTCCACAGTGACTTTATATAGCAAAAAGGTGTTTGCTGCTATATTCAGCCTTTAAGGGAATTTCCAAAGTCTGTCAGATTCATCCTCAGGTGACCATGAATGTGCACAATGTCAGGGCAACCCGCCTGGACCAAACTGACAGACGAACGGTTGACATTTTTCAACCATCACTGGAAAGAAATGATGATTAGACAACTATCAATTCTACAAGAAGCTACATCTGAATAAAATACCTTGTCAAAACAATTAGATAAATTATATTTTATAAACATTTTGTGTACATTGCAAATCTTACTTGTTTATTACTGCAGCCAGTTGCAGGTATAACAGCACAGCATATTTTCTTGATGTAAAAACCCCTTAAAAACTCCACGTAAGCTATATTTTTTTTCTCATTCACCCCTTCTTACTCCCAGTTTTGAATGAATAGCTCATTGCACAGCTCTCTTCATTGCCTTGTGGAGGTTGTAACCAGCCATGTGCCCGCTCAGACACGCGTGGAAGTGTCCATCATCAGGCAGCCTACATACAGTATGTGGTCAAAGATTACATTTTTTTTTAAGCTGATAACAAACACCTTTTTTTCTATTTTTTCCACAATCCTACATTCATCATTCATCATTTCTAACACAAACTTACCATTTATCATTTAGAGGAAGGGGCCACAACGGTGTAATCAAATCACTTGATAATTCATCACTCCATTTTTCATTTCACATGCACCCCATCTATTCATTAATCCACATGCATTTTCATCACCTTCATCTTTAACAATTGTTTTTTGTTATTTCTACCCTTTATAATGAGCTCCTGCGCATGCTGAACATCTGCACTCAGAACACTTGTAGCCTGTAATTGCAAAATTAAGTATGATAAGAATTTTTAATAAATCTAGGATTTAAAAAATGTTTTGTTGTTAGATGAACCAACATTAAGTGATGATTGCATAGCCTGTGGTGAGGTTGAGGTGAAAAATTTTAACTATGGTAAAAACTGATTTCAGGTAAGTAAGCCCAGCTGTAAATGCATCAGCGACAGGCTCATTCTCAACTGAGAGAAGGACAAACTTTACCGGGAGAGTAATTCAGCCTGGGAATCAAACACCAGTCCAGGCTAATTTCTACATTCACAACAGACCGCGAGGTGAGTAAGTGTTTTGTCGAAATATTTTAATCTGTTCAATATTTATGCTGTAAAATTCAGAATATTTTACCTTTTAGTAAAAAGAAAAGTAAAGTGTCTAGAGTTTGAGGAGTTCAACAATTGCACTTACAAAAGACAGCAGGAATTAAAATACTAATGAATATTATTTGTGTGCACTTTCAGAGTGTTTTGTTTTGCACACCTCTGAGGGCTCTTGTGAGCGAGCGTCTGCTGCTTTTTCCAGCCACCTTCCTGCTCAGAGCGCTCAGAGTCCAAAATCCCTCAGCTTCTCAGACGGATGTTGGCGACACCGCCTGTCGCTTTTTTTCTTTTCCCCTGGCCGAGTCAATAAAATTCACCATATTTTTGTTTCCTATCGCTCACCCGCGTCCTCTGACATCCTGATTACAAATAAAAAAAATACCCGAATAGTAAACCACAAAGGGCCAGTGTGGATCACACAGCAGCGGTTGTCAAGACATTGTTGTCATAGAGACGCATGTGCAGCGTCTTTTCTCTCAGCGCACAAAAGCTTCATCTCGCTCCTGAGCGCACAGCCAGAGCTTTTTTTGCCCGAAAAAAACAAAACAAAAAACAAACCGCTCTCCTCTGTAACATGGTTGTGATGTGAAGTGCTGAGGGTGACCCTGCTGGTAGATGTTTTTCTCTCTAAAACACCAGCCACATCCCTCGCTGGTGAAGATATGTGCAATTTTACATCATGTAGTGGCACTTTCCTCTTGAGCTCCCACGAAGCTTTACTCTACTGCTTACTACTTCACTCATTCTTTCTACGTCTTGTCAATTTTTTCGCCTCACTGCTGGCCCAGGTCTTCTGTTTTGCGGGGCTGTAGCTACCCAGGGATATATCCTCCTCGTAGTTAAACATGTTGTAAAACTGTGACACTTTATCCTCAACTGGAGAGCCGGGAATCAACAAACATCACAGACCAAATGATGCCCCCGTTACAGGCACAGCTGCATTCAGCTCGGTATAGTTCATCCCCCCCCTAAAGCAGCAAAGTAACTTTTTATCATTACGCCGTCCTTTAGATTTGTTATTGAGCGTTTCACAAGCCATGCAATCATCGGTTAATGGCGAGCCTATGTGGAAAGCACATTGTAGAAGCCTCGTGTGAGTGAGTGTGTTGATTGTCCCGCCTCTGGTCCCCAGTTACATCTACAGGTTATTGACTACAGCCACAGACAACCTGCGATCAATACACAGCACTACAGCCATTGCAATTTCATTGATCCTGCATTGCATTCCACAAAAGGTTACAGAGATGGAGTCTGAGGCGACTGGCAAGGCTGAGGCGCACAGGCAATTTCAATGAGCTGGGAGAGAGGGTCTTTTGTGAGAGGTTGGTGCAGTTTGTTATTTATCACATTTCTCAAAGCGTCTTTTGTGGAGAGAAATCAAACAATCGCGCCGCCGATCCGCTCTCTACACGGCCAGTGTACTACAAAGGCGATCTTCTCTGTCCTGTCCTCACACCTCATTGTTAAGATGTCTTCTCATGAATTTCATGTTTGTTTCTTTTTTTTTTTTCAGACCACTGACAGAGGCAACAATGGGATAAGTGACAGACCAAACACCATAAATGTCCAATTCAAAGGTCAAGTATGACACGTCGCCTCGCTGTTCCTCGATCATGTCACAGCGAGCATTGTGTTCCTCAACAGCATAACGAGCGCGTTTCCTATTGTCCACCATACGGCTGGAAACCTGCCTGCGATGCGAGCCGGGGTGCTTGTCACCGGGCATCAGAAAAAACGGCCCACTCATCAGGAAAAACAAAGAAGACACAGATGCTGCGTGCACACAGCACATGCCCTCCTCTGCCCGATGCATATTCAGTACATGCAGATTGCCGAGTAGCTCTAATGCGGTCTGGCACATTGGCCCCACGATAAAGGGGAACATGCACATACAGTCCTGTCACAGCATAAAAGCATTTTGCTGTACCTCATAGGCAAGATGTGCATTCATAACATGTGCCGCAAGGGCTGCGGCAGTTTGGTGACCATCATCGCTGACAGCTTTTTGATGGCCACTTCTATAGGTCATACAAGAATTATGAAGTTGAAACACGAGTGCTAAGTGCTCCTCACGTGGGCGGGTGTACTTTAAGTTCAGGCTTTTATTGTAATAAGCCCACTGAAATGTTGTTTCTGCAATTTCTCTGCTTCTTTTTAACAAACAAGGCCATTAGGTGGTTAACAGGAAAACCTTTAGAAGTCAAATATGTCCATCATGCTGTTTCTGCTGGCTTTGTTTATAACTCGTCACCTTTGTATGAACACAGTTTGAATGGTTGCTAATGTTATTTCATTTGTGAGATTTAATTTGAGTATTTTGTCTTTGCATGCTTCATTTTAGCAGGACTTCAATTGAAGAAAGTGAGATCAGATATCTCCATGCACCCTTCAGAATTGAGCACATGCCCATATTAGCTTTGTCCTTATGCTCTCCATTGCAACACACAAAAAATAAGCAACATCTCCCCTTAATCAGCTATCTTTGACATTGACATGCTACTGATTTGGGATTGGGTTTGGGACGTAACGTAGACCTTGTCGGAGCGGGCGGATTGAGCTTTGGTGAGGGGGCAGTGTGCCGTCAAAAAACCGAGAGCAGGTCCCAGGATGACGCTGACATTAAAGTGAAACTCTCACCAAAAAACAAACCCAGGCTTTATGTGTGAATGTATATGAGTCAAACCTTCGTGTAAATAAAAATTACGATGAAATAGGCACTTTTAAGATATACCGTAGTTTCGTTTTCGGGCGAGCTCATTTTCAATGGAGTGCTAGGGGCTAGCATCAAAATTGCTATTTTTAAAACACTAAGAAGGCTCGACACAACATGAAACTTTGCTCGTAGTATCTTAAGGGTCAATATGTTCCACAGCGCATCTGTTCATCTGATCTGTTCAGCAGCAATACTGAGGTGAACTAGCTGTGGTTATTGTCCCAATTGAAAATTGCCACGCTTATAATAAGTTTTTTTGACGAGGACGTTTGACACCTTTTGTATGTCTTGTACTAACGTTAGAGCTGTCCGAATGGCTCTAAAATGACGTTCAAATATTCACTCTAAAAAAAACACATAGGTTCAAACCATTCGAATATCTATATTTGCGCATTACATCAATAACAGGAGGACAAACTAATACAACAAGACATAACTACTTGTATAAGTATTTAAGGGATATGGTACCTCAGTTTCAATTCTTCTTCAAGCCTGTGCCATAAACGATACTGATTGGCCTCATGTCCTTGCATAAAAACAAAGCAAGTTTCTTCGTGCACGCCTCTTGTCGTGCTGCAGACAAAGAGCTGGTGGCGGGCGGTGAAAAATATGAGTTGAGATGTGATGTGTTTTTTTTCCACAGTGAAATATTAATTTTTACAATCGAATCTCCATTTTTTGAAAATATTCGAATATATATTCATATTTGGAATATTCGTTGACAGCCCTAACTAACGTTAAACAAAATTCTGACTGACAGTCCTGATATCGCAGTCATGCTAGTGACTATTCCGCCAGCGTCTCTTACACAATGCAGTCTCTAAGTTAAGGTTTCTTTCAGTGGTCTTTCTGAACAACGTTATTGGGGTTGACTATTCATATTCTACATGAAATATGTATGTAAAACAATATTTTTAACAAAACTTAGCGACAAAAAAATGAATAAACAATTATTAAATTAATGTTTTCTAACATAATTGTTTTTTTTAATGAACAAATTTTAGTAGTTAGCTCTCCCTATCTTCTATTCACTTCACCAGCATCATGGCTATATAGCTGGCCACTGTAAGCTAATACAATTAAAACTGGGATTGTCTTGGGCTGAAGGAATGATGCTTATTTACTGTTAAAATCAGAAACATTTAAAAAAAAAAAAGATTTTTCTTTAAATACAATTCCTGTGTGAGCAAATGGAGTGAAGCTGATAACAACTGTTGTGTAAGGTCATGTTATAGGGCTTGGTTTTCTTTTTCTTTAATTGAAAAATTCTTACATTTCAATACATTGCTGAATAAGTTTTTCAGGGTCCTGGGTTCATGGTGAAAGTGGTACCTTTGCTATTTGTTGTGTGGAGTGGATTGGCAGAGTTGCTAAGGCTCTGTGGGATGGGTCGTCTCTGGATTTTGCACTGTAACCTCTTTTTGAAACTTGAAGGAGGCCGCCGTGAAGACTATACATTACTTACATTACTTGTAATAATTTAAACGTAACTAAATCATTTCAAGTAAAGGAGAGCAACTGAAAGATTCTTTTTCCATGTTACAGCAGTTGAAGCGCAGCAATAGAAAGTCAGCGATCCGTAAAGATTCTAAAGAGACTAGAAATGAAATGAATGTCCTTAATGGATCTTGAGATTGGTGGTACCATCGACACAGCCAACGAGAAGCCAGATCCAGGGTTAATCTACAGCTGATGGTCGGGAGGATGGGCTGTGTCTGCCTGGCTCATTGTGGACTCAGGTGTTTGAGGCCTGAGCAGCTGTTCCAGGGCCAGCTTCACGTTCAGCAGCGCTGCATGGCTGGCGCCCTCCAGCTGAGCCAAGGCCTGTTGTCTGTGCTATATTTGATACCTCAGTGAGTAATTAATAAGTTTCTATTAATAACAACGGGAGCTGTAAAAGATCCCTTTTCTTCACTGCTCCCTACTGCAGCTTTTGGCATAACCCAGCCCTGTTCGCTGCTGTTATTAAGCCAAGCTGTCACAGAACCGCTGGGATGAAGACTTACATTGTATTTGGTGGGCTGTGTTAATTCAGCCTCCTTACACGAGGAAATATAGCAGTGACTAAAAGGTACTTAAAGTTGAATCTAAAGGCAGTGATTAGCAGATGTTACCATAATGTTGTTGGCCATGATTTGTTCTAAGTTGATGTAATCACAATGTTCTGAGAAAGTACACACCAACCTGCCAAGTCATTTATTTGAAGAACGAAACAGAGAAAGATATTATTGTTATGTAATTCTGTACAAATCATAAGGAGCTCATTTCCGAAGGGGTTTCCTTAACTGTTGAAACTGTGACAAACAGTGAATTGTGTGTGGACTGTGTTTTTTTTTTTTTTGGAACTGATTTTTTTGGGGGGATTTGATTCCCTGCACCACAAAGCAAGTGGTGTGGTGTTGTCTTCTCCTCATCTAAAAACCGCAATGAAAATGTTCATTTATCCTCATTACTTTCCATATTTGCAGAATTGTTTGCTTGCGCTATAGTTAGCAACATTCTGTCGCAGGGTTTTGTCTCCAAATCTGTCTTTGAGTTACCTCACATGGGGGTTGCACCAATCAGCATCCAACGAACTACTGGCAGCAAAGGCTGTGGTTCAGAAGTGACAACCAGCAAGAGAAGAGACTGCTCATCTGAAAACAACAATGGCCGTTCCTCGAGAGGTTAGCACAGATGCTAACCTCTTGAGAAGTATTTCTCCTGAGGCATAGCATCAGTTTGGAAAGGTTTAGCTTATTGAAAGAAGAGCAAGGAATGACAGAAAACTTCTTTTAACTCTTCTCTCAGCTGGCTACCGGAAGTGTTTGATTCACCAATTGGCTCTGCTGGTCTCTTGCACTCCGACTGTTGGATCTGACTGATTGAATGTAGCCTGTGATATATGGCAACCAACAGATGGCTTTCCAAACAGTTTCTAGCAATTATTTTAAAGATCGTTCCATGTTACAAACCATCTGATGGGATCAGGTTACTCTTTGTGAGGTTATAATGTCTCAAACACTACACCCAAAACTAGAAATAACATGTTCATAACGTAGTAGGAGAAAGGTTCAATTATTTAGGTTCTGACTTCAGGTTTTTACCTTTGATCAAGTGTTAATTCGCGTTGTTGTGAGAGGTGAAGCCAATTTCCTGCACGCTTCACAGAGGTGTTTGTTGTACTCCCACTCAGGGAAGATGTGTGTATGTATATAACTGAATAACAGCCTGAGGGGGGGAATGAAGTTTGACTTTTAGAAAGTCAGAAGAGAATTTGTTTGTCCGATTATGTTGGTTAACAAATGTGGCATGAAAATGTTTAGATTCTCGTGGCAGTCAATTCATTTTTAATGGAATAACTCAAGACCTTTGAGACTCTGTCAGCAGAAAAATCCCACATTGCATGACAGCGGAAGGTCGTCTCAGGTCGGGTAAACACGATAACATTAAATATTAAGCTAAAGGTTTTGGATTCCCCATGGGAGGTTATTTTCTTTGTTGTTGCTCTATTATCTCTGCCATGCTTCCATCAGACCTCCCAATGTTCCCTGAGCTCTGTACAAGTGGTAAAGGTCAACGCTGAGGTTCAGGTGACTTGCTTCACTTGACCTTTAGTGACCCATTAAGGAGCCCTTGAGATGGAGGAAGTCATCTGGGCTGTGGTTTTTAACCGAGCTTCACTGAGTCCTGAGATTTTCCGGCTTCATTTTGACAAGACTGGGCAGTGCTATGATTCATCATAAGCAAACCTTCCCTGAGGGCTAAATAGTGGCGACTAAAAACCACAAAGGCAGGGATTTTACAATATAAAACTGGCAGTAGGGTTAGAGGGGAAACGGATTGAAAATCAACACCAATATCCTAATCTGGTGGAAAGATGTCATGACAGTGATGTATTCTGATATGTCTTCATTTATTTTGAGTGGGCAGCTATCATGGAATGTAAATGCCATTGATGGTTGCCAAGTGCCGGTAAAACATTTTACAAATGTGAATAGCAGGAAATGAGTGTGGGCTGAGAGATCTATTGAGTGGTGATGCTGCAGTGACAGTTATTTCTGCCTAAGAAATGACTGGCTGCCCACTATACTGGCACTGTGGAGCCAAATCAGTAAACTGGCCTTGGGCTACACTGCACTGTTGTTGCCATGGTGAACAGATTATCTCTGTATAAAAAAATTCTCCACTCTCCTGACTTTGTGCCCACCCTGGTCGCTGGCCATGGACAGTTGTTTTAGCTGGTAACCTTTAAATGCAGGGCTTCTCCTTTCCTGCAGATAAAAAGCCATAAAATGTTTTTAAAGTTCCTCCTAGTCAGAAGCAAGAACAATGAGGTCACACATAAACACTTGAGTTGGTATTAAGGGCAGAAATCTGTATCTTAAAGGTGATGGTTATTTAAATTCATTGTATGACGGTGTAAAACTCCCTGCTCTGACTGGCAGGCAGGTGTCCTCTTCTTTCTTGTCAAATACAGTGAACACATTATCACTGACCTCATAACACCTTGCATGAATTGTGGGTGCAGCTCCCAGTTGTCCCTTTCACTGAACAAGCGTCTGTGCCAGTTAGAGGTAAGTGACAGGTGTCTTCCCTTTTTACGGAAGTAAATGATGCGTGAATGTTGTCTGTCAAGCCTTAAATGGGGAAACATGATCAGACTTCTGTCTTCTACAGCTAACGGATGGGTGGATGGATGACCTGAAGTGGCCTCAGATGACGTGGAGTTGGCATATTCTGCTCCTCTTATTGATTTTAGATTAAGGTTGAGCAGGAATTATCAAAGCAGAAGGAACAGAACCATGTCTACCTCAAAGCAGACTCACACACCCCACATCACATCACTTAGCCAGCGCTGAGTTAGCTAGCACTATTTGAGACCACCTCTTCAGTTTGACCTCCCACCCATCTGTGTAGAGGGTAGAGGTATGATCACATTTTAAGGTATAGTTCGACATTTTGGGAGATACGTTTGATGATGCTATCACTCTCTTTAGGGTAAGTATGATGCTTCCAGTGTGTGTGCAAAGTACAGTCACATTTACAGTATGGATATCAGAGAGCTATCGATCTTTTTGGAGAGAAATCTTACAAGCTCATAGCCCAAAATATCAAACTTTTCTTTGAAGGTTTTCCTTCAAATCTCCAAGAAAAGTCAGGACGCATGCCACATACAGTTTCTCTCAAAAGCAGCGTTAGAAGAAGGAGCTGGCCTAGCTGAAAGTTAGTTGTCATCTTTGCTGTCTGGAAAACGAAAAATACCATTCGGTTCTACTTGTCATGGCCACTTTGGCCTCTGTTGTCAAGCTAATCTGTCAGCTATTACATTGACCATCCTAATGTAGACATACACATGCAGTGAACCACAAAACAAGCAAGTATATATTGGTGGCTGAATTTGTCTTAGTTGTACTTCCTCAGAGGCTCTCTGTATCTGATACCTCTGAGTTTGCCACTCTTAATTAATGTGCTTATATAACAGTTCAGCTGAGCAGTCAGGGTAAAGAGCTTTTATATAGCTGGCATTCTACATCCAGATGAAAACAAAAGATATCTTGATCAACCAAACCAAGAATGGACTCATGCTAATGAGCCAGACGTGGAGGAAAAAAAATCAAAGAATCAGCAGCAAAAACACTTACGAGGAGGGCCTCAGTAACTAGGTGGATAAACATTCGAGGAATATCAAAAAGGTTACAAACTGAAGAAATCATTAATTAAACTGAACTGCAATTCTACAAGGCAGTGAAACAAATCCTGAGGTGATTTAATTATAACCCCATCTTGACTTCAAAACGAGGGACAGAGTAGAGTTTCAAGGCACAAGGTTGAACCAGGACTTACACAAACCTTTCTACTTTTATTGAAACTCGAAGATTTAGCTTTTTCAATACAAGCCATCAAACATTACCAAAAAAGTGGTAAAGACATGATAGCTGACCAGAAACCAATGAAAAATTCACCTGCACTGTCTTAATACTGATTTACTGAGTGTGTGCAGAAGCTATGAGAAAATGCACAGTTCATATTTGGCATCTAACTCCTGACTATATAACTCCCCAAATGGATAGACAGTTATGAAAGAGACTATTAAAAACAAAATGTTGAAATGTTGGAGATATCCAACCAACTCTAAGCGGCTATTATAAGCAAGATGATGCCTTCTGAGTTGCACGTCGAAATACCGCCACTTACATATATGGACTGAATACAATGTTATCACCACCATAATGGCAGACGGAAAACAGCATTTGTTAAAACACACCTAATAACGGATTTGAAACACTCACTGATAAGAAAATTGCACCAGTATTCCGAAAATCAATCCACGACCTTTTATCAAGGGTTTGCTGCCGACAAACTGTAGCTGGCAAGTCTTTGTTTTTATTATTGAATTTACAGTTTCCCCTGCCCTTCTACATATAGGCTTATGCTGACCTTTTTTTGTAAAATGTATTTTCCACTGTTTTTTGTATGGAAAACAACTCTCTGTGATACAACATCTTAGTGGAATATTACATTTTCTTCCAGGTTGAAAATTTGCTGCAGAAATGGTGACGGAAGCAGCAAAAGCAAATGTATACACAGTTACATTGACGTTAGACTGTTTACAATTCTTTCCGTGTATATTTTAATGCATTCAGTGAACTCTTCACTGTGAAGTGTTATTGCAGAACTTCGCACTCAAAAGCATTTCAAACACAAATACACATACAAGCAATAAAAAGTCTGGACAGGGAGCCAGTCGCATTTGAATATCTTAAAGAGATTCGGCATTTTAACTTGCTTTGCCATTACATTTGAAAACATTAAATTAATTTATAACCTCTTTTCATGCCCAGGCTGCCAAGGCGTTCAGAAACCTGATCAGGGCTGTAAGGGTTTTGGCTCAACTACTATCAATGCATCTGTGGGTAATTCAAAAGTGCCTGATTGCAATACCTCCCAGCCTTCTCTCACCTTTCTTACCACTACAACTCAAAAGTGATTCCACTTGGGAACACAGTTTTAAAAAGTAATCGGCTATGCAGCCATGAGTGGCCCTGTCCCTTCACTTCTTTCCAATATGCCTTTATTGTATTGCATTTCTTTTATATTTCAAACCCATGAAAGAACCAACTGCAAATAAGCTTCTGCTGTATTTTAAATATACATAGAACAAATAAATACTGGTGTGTTGTCGCTAAAGGATGTCACTATGGTCAAAGGCAATTTCAGAAAACAGAATGAAGCTGCAGTATTCATTCATTTATATAGCGAGGCAAGCAAAGCCAGTGATGGTGACACCGTTGTTCCGTAACCGACCCGAGTGTCTAATGTAAGCGCAGTGTATACTGTGGCAGTGTTTTGTTGGAGAAGGAGAAGGTGATTTAAGTGAAAATGTTGGCTGACAGTCAGGTGGGAAAGGGACTCCGGAGCACTTAATTGGTTCGCTGCAGCCACGGCTGACTCGGGGACACCAGGGAACACATCTGCCCGGGGAGGAAAAGCCTTTTTTTAGGTATGGGATTACAGCACACAAGGGAATAAGGACACACTAAAAACATTGCATGGCAGAAATCCTTACAATTCTCCAAAAAACGGTGTGAAATCTCTCCAGCCGAACCCCTCGGAGCTCTGGGATTTGCCGATATGGATAGTCAGAGTTTGTTTTGTTTTTGGGCACTGTTTGTTTGTTGATTTCACGATGCAATGAGAATGGTTCGTCGCTGTTTTTACCCATGATAATGGTGTGTCTCGAAGGATGGCAATGTAGGTTGGTCCAGTCCACCACTTTGCTCCAGAGTAAAATACTTCAATAAATGCACTGTGCAAATTGTAGATATCAGTTGTATCTGGAGAAGTCCTACAGATTTTATCAAGAGGTTGTCTTTCTTTGTTCAGAGTTAAAGGGAAGGATGTAGTGGCATTGAGCAATGTGGTTGCAGATCCATCTAAGAAAACACTCCTCACCTGCTTCTGCAATGGCCACATAAAATGAAAAAAAAAACAGAAAGGCACTCTCCAGGACCAGCGTTTGGTTTGTCTGTTCTGGGCTTCTGTAGAAGAAAGGCAGTGCGATATGATGGACTCTCTAGAAGAGGACGCAGCCGCTCTGTAGATATCATCCCTCTAACATGATACCTGAACCTGATACAGTGTAGGAGGTGTAGCCCAAATAATTTTGATGTTTCAGAATTGTGAATTGTGTTCAGTAGTGAATAAAGCCAAAAGAAAACCATAGAGGGTGTTCACCAGAGACTTCCATCGACAGAGCAGGCTAACTTGAATAGGGATGGAATGATTTAATCATATGGCTCTTCTAGACGTTGCAAATTTTATCGTTCCAAAAAGATCAAATTATGATTGTAGGAGTAAGTTCACAGGGTTGTGATGGTCGAAAAAAAGTGTTTTCAGGCCCTACTGCGTCACATGTAATTACAGGGTTTAGCCGCTACAATTTTTGCTTCAAAGCCAGACATTCTTCTTGCTTGTAGATACAAGAGGCTCAATTTAAGGTAACGAAAATGTTTCCTAGTTTGAGGTGATTATAGACATAGACATGAGAACAGAATTATGAATTCATATTACATTTCTGCCCCTAAATCCTATACAGTGAACCTTTAAATGTCTCAATTTGATTGATTTCCATGAAGTTTGGTACAGACAATCGTGTTTCCCTTAGGATGAATTTAAATCGCCTTGGTTATCCTATCTTTTCGTCTTTTCAGCAATTTTTTTGTTTTTGTGACCAAATACCCGCAAGACTAGTTCCCATTAGCCCCAGCTGAACTTTATATTAACTGCCAATTAGCAAATATCAGTACTTCAAACTCGGTCTGACTGACCAACTGTGCACTATTGGTAAAGAACCAGACATTGGGCGCCTAATCCTGTCCTTCAAGACGTGAATCAACAACCTCCGAGCTAGCATCCCTTATGCTGAAACTGGCAACTCGCAGGGTTTGCATTTGTTTGTAGACCCTCCATCTTGTTGTTCCCTTTCGTGTGATATGACAGCTTAGACACCAGTACACCACAACATGGTGAAAAATGACTTTCTGTATAGTTTCTGACAATTCATTTAGCAACAACTGTAATACCAGACAGGGTAGTGATGTACCATAGTTAGAGCATTTTGAACACGGCATGAGGTTGTTATCATTTAAATCAGCTTCAAAACATCCACCTTGTAAACATCTGCAGCGAGCAGTCCCCGTTGTAGATCTGAAGGAGTAATTGATTATGTTTAAATGAGTGTGGTTCTTGATTCGGAGAGCCAAGTATGATTCTGAATGGCAACTTCATCATAATCACCAATCTCATCTTTGGAGTCTTTTTTTTTTTTTTCGTGCGCTCATTAGGGATGCCTGATGAAGTTCCCAATCAATATGCAGATTAGGAGCACATCAATTTGTTTTGACTCTTCTGTCATCATTTTTTTTTTCTCTCAGCACAGAGCAATCCTGCTGAAGTGCTCCAGAGGAGATGTCAACACTACAGATTTTCTCTCGGCTCAGCACTGCACTGAGAGATGCTCGTTTGCGGTGCGATCAAAGTTTTTGTTAGCACTGATGTGGCTGCTGCGATTTATAGAGAGAGATTTGTTGTTTCTGTGTAATCGTCTGGACTGTGCACACTGTACACTGGATTTTACAGATTATAATGGGTTCAAATGTCAGTACTTGTCTTTTTACAACATAGGGTTGTATAACTAAATCTGAATCATAGTCCTTTTATACTACACAAGAAAAAAAAGAACGTTTGCTTTAGTTTACGCTGAATTTGGCTATTTTAGTTCAATGCTGTTGACTGAGATCTTAACAAAATGATTACATTATTATTATTATTATTATTATTATTATTATTATTATTATTATTATTATCATCATTATTATTATTATTATGTATCATGTATCCATCAATACGTTTAATGCAAAAACATTTTGTCATTTGACTGTGGGTAGTGTATGTTTGACCATTTATTTTTTTCATTATTCACCGTGGTTATGTGTTATGTATGTCTCGGTTTTGTTGTATGAGAGCTCACAAAAGACATTTTCTAACAACTATATTGAAATAATAAATAATCCTGGCCAGTATGTTGGCTGAATGTGTCATATCGCAGATTTCACTAATGACAAATAGATTAGTCAATAAGTGGAAAGAAATTGCAGAAATGCCCAAAATATGTTTGAGCTTATTTGGAAACATTATCATCATGATGTGGATTGTCATCATTATTATAAAAGGTTATTTTTCAATTTAATTCACAGTTCATTTCTGACCATTTCAGCTATATCAATATCACATTTTATCTTTATCTTTTATCTTTATCTTATCTATTCGTTATTACCAGATTCATTTGAATGATTTTGTTTACCCTAAACTCCGTTGTACCATCTGTCTTTATTTGTTCTCCGCAAAACATATGAAAGAAAGAGGTTTGGGAATTTCTTGATTATATGATGCATCGCGATGCAGACGTGGAAGATTCTGTATCGATGCAAAGACAGAGCATAATGGAGAGTCTGCAGGTCATGTTGACTGTCTGGCCTCAGATGGACGATAAAGTTACCTTGCAACATTGCACCCATGCTGAACGAGACATTAAGCCTTTAGATAATCAGCAAGTGACTAAAAAAACAAAACAAAAAAACATTCGACCGTAGTTACTTCTCATTGCATTAGCCAATTTCACCTTAAGCTAACACCTGCAGCATTATTAATATCTGTTAAGAGCAGGTCCAGCTAATCAGCCGAGATCCGAGGAGGCGCCATCAACTTTGTCTTCCAACTCTGAGAGAGGTGTGTGAGTGAGGAAACGCCTCATCTTAAAGCCGATGTGTGAAAAGAATATTATTGTAGATTACAGCAAACGTGTAAGGCTCTGCAGATGGTTTTGTTTCTGTAATGTTTATGTACTGAGGTACAGATGGTGAAAAGATACAGCTTTTACACCGTAGACTGCTGTAGTCTGATTATTGGAAAGACCTTCTGAATTAAGGAAGGAAATTAAATGATGAAAAATTAGCCATCGAGAATCGTCTCGCACCTCAGTCGTCATCATGAGGCCAGTGATAATACACACCTCTACTAATGAGCGCACTACCATGAAATGTACTGGGGACATTCACTCTCCCTCGAGGATAAACCATTTCCATATCAGACACTTTTAGTTTTCCTCCAGCAACATCGTCGAAGAAGAAAGTGTTGTAGTGTTATAGACATAGATATCACGTAATAGGAAGATTAATAACACTTACCTTTTAAAAATCAGCTTCTCGGGGGATTAACCTTTTTTTATTTTAATGGACTCTCCTGTCGCTACACATGCAAAGTTCACATACATTTTTAAACACTGCAGCCTCTTTGTGAGACTCTCACAGCTTAAGGTTTTTTGATAGTGTTATGCTAATGGGACTTCTATGCTGGATGGTGTTCAGTACTGTCTTCTCCTGTTTTTCAATGGGTACAGGTCGTTCTTCTTGACCCACAGACAACTCAGTGTGATTTAGTGCACTTATGAACGTTACCAGAGTTTCTTCACTGCTGCTGTCTGCTCGACAGATCCGACCCTGATTTGAAAATCCAATTCACGGGGCAAGTAGCCACTTCACTTAAGCGATTCTGCGGTTTTTGCCACTTCATGTTTTCTCTCATCCCCGGTGGGCCCCTTCTCCGCTCCCTTCCCGGCTTTCTGTGGAGCAGATCCCTTTCAGGGCGGTCCGGTTTCTCTCTATGTGGGGGTTGAGTTATTAAGGTAGAAAACCACCAGCTCAGCAAACATAACCAAAGAGACAGATGAAGGCTGCTTCACATTCAGGGCTTCTCATCAGCCTTAAACCGCTGGAATTTAGCTCCTGTCACGAATCCGCCCTTGTGCAACGTCGTTTTTAACGCCCGAGCCGAGAAAGCAATTCATATGCACTCATGATCTCACGTAATCACAAAATGTATGTATCTAATGAAAAGTAAATAGGATCCCACAATAATCACTGCTTAACAAATTCCACAGCCTGAGCTCAGCCAGTGTGAAAACAATCTTCAAATATTTCACCGCCTGCTATCACCAGCTTCATCTTCTGTGGGATGCTACAGTAAACATGCCCACCGATGCACAGTAACCCTTTTAGTAAGCAGAAAGTTTGCATAAAGGCTGAGTCATGTAAAACATTCTGTTGTGCGAATGCGAAGTATCCCATTAGCAAGAGCTAATTCACTGATGTTGAGATTTTCAGAGGTCAGGCCCACTTGACTGGAGAAGAAAAATGAATCACAAGCGCTCCGGGATGAAGAGATGGAGGGGATGAAACAATACAGAGCTACCTGTAGACCAGGAAACCTGTCTGGCATTTACAAACCACTGAGGCAGAGACAAAAAAAAAGTCGGCCTCGCCCGGTTAAAAAAGATACGATGTTAACACTTTTTCTAATGCGAGGCTAACAAGTCAGTACCCTGTCCTTGGTCCTTTCCTTAGCAATCAGAGAGAGAAGGTCAGGCTTTCTTCTTTGGCCCCTCTGCAGATATTTCCATCACTCAGCTACAAGAATCATCTTCGATGGGGCCGTCGACTACCCTCTGCAGAGCTGTCAAGCCACCTCTGAGCTCTGCACTTTATAAAAGAACCTTTGGAAGCTCCTGCATCTCCATTACAGAGCTCCAAAATGTCAGTCAGCCTGAGAGAGGACTGCACAGGAAACATGTAAACTAGACAGAGGCAAGCCAGAGGGCAAGGCCGTGATAAAATGATAATGACTTTTTAAAATCTTTAAACATGCTTCACCATTTGGGTACAAATGCAGCGTCAGTTACTTATTCTCTCATTTAAATCTAAATACTTAATCTAAAAGACTGCCTTCAGTGAGTGTGGGAACAGATTCAAACACATACCATCATCACAGATTTTTAGCTTGTGACGTATGAAATGCACAAAATTGTTTTGTGACAAGTCAACTAGGCTTTCACTGCAGTTTAACTGCTGCGAGGTGAGTACCAGCAAACTCCTCTCTTTTAACACATGTACCCTTCATTTTACACAAACTTTTTCGAGCTTAAACAAGTTAACAATAATTTAAAGACAACAATATGATTTAATCCAGAGTGCTTGATTGGTACAAAGTTAAAAATGGTTAAAGTGAACTTAGATTAAATGTCCAGTACATGCCAGGTAAGTGATTTGAAGTTCTCCTCCTCCGCAGCAGCAGACAGTATGTGTTTGTAACCGAATCACTGTCTGTCATATCAGTTTGATTTAAAAGGTGCAATATGTAAGAATTTTAGTTGAAAACATTCAAAAATGAAATTCAGAATGTGAAGAAGTAACGGTTTTGACACAATGCTGCCAATGTATTGTGTTGCAGAGGTAACAGAGATGCAGAAATTAGCATGCTAACCAGCTAGCCCCAACCAGTCCCGGTCAAAAGCTCCTGTTCACGCAGTGAACAAAAACACTTCTTCAGTGCTCCATGGTCACAGTCTGGACTGCTAGCTGCACAGCTAACAGAGCTAACTAGCAAATGGTAGCTAAAGTTAGCAGCAGTTAGTAGTTATCCTTGTGATATTCTGCCCCCTGTTTTGTTTTGAGTGTGAGTTTGACAGTCCAGTTCTTACATATTACACCTTTATGACCATGATACATCTTATTTAAGTTACAATGATGGTGGTGAGTTGGTACAATTCCTTTTGTTTCGGAGGTATCTCCTCTTCTATTAGTGCATACATAACAGAGCTGTAGTTTAGGTTGAATGAAAGTACAGCCTCTTTTAAAGCGGTCCAAACCTCTCGAGCTCTGTGACAGTCCATTACTAGGTGAGCATCATCTTCTTCACAATAAATCACCAGACATTTTTTTGTAGTATCATAACAACTCCAAGATAGCACAGCTCTTACGTCTTTTTTTTGTCCAGATTATAGGCCACCAACATTTTTTTTTTTATTTATGAAATTAACACTGATGCGGTATTGGGATGGAGAACGAAAAATGAGTCGAGGATGAAGACATGCAATGGATGCAATTAGCATGGATGAACAGAGGCAAAGAGGTGGAAGGTGTCGTAGCTACAGAACCAATCCAGAACACAGAACAAATATTGGCAATGGACCATTCTGCAGACCACTATGTGAAATCTTTGCATTTTTTAAAGTATTTTATATAGTAAAAACAGTATGCTTGTGGTCTGGTTAGGCACAAAAACCACTTGGTTAGGGTAAGAAAAAGATCATGTTTTAGCTTAAAATACCTGTTCTGGTTGCCAAAAACATGGCTTGTGAAGTACAGAGATCTCGTCAAAAATACCCCGTATCTTGTGGCCCCAAACATGGCTGGAAGTTGTCCTGGGGTCCGTTTCACAAAGCAGGTTTAGTGAAAACTCTGAATCTGTTAACCCTGAAATGAGGGAAACTCTGAGTTTTCCGTTTCACAAAGGGAGGTAACTCAAACCAGAGAAAGAGGGGTAACTCTAGCCTGTTTCACAGAGAGCGGTAACTTAAGCTTTCGGTCAGTTACTATGGTAACATACTCTGGTCGGGACCAGGTTTTTCTCAACAAACCTCGAGTTTCTCTCTGTCTCCGCCCTCTTTCAGCCACACACGGTATTTGATTTCCTCATTCATTCAGTCAGCAGGCGAGGTTTGGCGTAGCATAGTTCTGCCGTCTGTTTTTTGAGAAAATCATTGCAAAAATCAGTCAGTAGGTCTACATTAGAAGTTATATTAGGTGGCGACTATTTTCACTACCATGGCATGTCCTTTTGATAATGATCCCGTGGATGAAGGTGCAGCATTACTGCGCAGAGAATTACATATTCGTCGGGAGATGATTATCAGACCTCGCACAGATGTTCTTGCATTTCCAGACAATTATCTTTTTGAGCGGTACCGCTTCACGTCACAGTCCATCATTTACATACACAACCTAATCCGTCCTTACATTTCCAACACTACCAACATTACAAGTCATGCTCTCACATCCCAGCAGATATTGTGTGTTGCGCTGCGTTTTTGTTTTTTTTTGCAAATGGGAGTTTTTTATACAACGTCGGAGATGCAGAGCACTTGAGCAAGGCAACTGTATGCAGAGCGGTCAGAAAAGTGTGCCTCGCCCTGAAACACCTTCTACCCATCTTTAAGATTTTCAGCTCCTCTGCCTCCGTTAGAGGTGGCGGTGCTGGGCCACCACCCGTTTTACGGGCATCTGCTTTCTTTCTGTTGGCTGAGTAGAAGTCTGTGTTAGTTTAAGGCTTAATTATTTAACAGAATATGATATAGATGAGAAGACATTTATGTTCATGAAAACAGCATTATGTTGGGGATAAAACAACTATACAGTCAAACAGCCACTTAATATTTACTTTACAATGTAAAGCATGATCAAAATGAGGAATCCCCATGAGATTATGCTGAGGTCTAATGTTTTTATGTTTCATCTTAAGTTGCTGCCAAGTGCGCTTCTCCCCCGCGGGATTGCACCTAAATGAAATAAATTAATCGGCTACCACTCAAGCAGTTTCCCCCTGTAATATTATTGTGATTGCAAAGGACTACATTTAAACTAACGCATTGACCCGAGCAGCAATGTTCTCCCACACCGTCTCCCTCTCTTTTGCTGCTGCAGCGGTGTTACACTTCCTTCTAAAAACGTGCGCAAACTCACCGTATGAGCGCATTAATATTTCCAATTCCAGTGGGGTGAAAAATGTAGCCGCCCTCTTCCCCGTTGCAATGGTGACTCGTCGAATCGGGGCTCCATTGACGCGGTCTTTCTATACTTGTGGTGCACGCGCTTAACTCCAGGTGAAACTACTTCGAGTTGATCGAACTAACCCAAATCAGCTGTTCTGGAACCAAAAACTCAGAGTTTCCTATCTCAGAGTAGATCAACTCAGAGTTCAGGGTTAGACTCAGAGTTTGTTGAACCTGCTTTGTAAAACGGACCTCAGATTTCTCCTTAAAAATATCCAGTGGTGTCAAACTTATAAATGTTGAAACCCTGTGGTCCCTTATCAAAAATATCCAGTTGCTTGACAGATAAGTAGGAACGCAGTCTTGAACTGCGGTCAGTGGACTGAGTTTTCAGCCAGATTGTCCACCCCTAGAAAGCCTCAAAACACAACAGAGAGAGACAGTTTCCTCTCTGAGTTGCCCGCACAGGGTGGGAGCACAATGACAGCTTCAGAACCTTTACACCTTTAACAAGATAAAACGGTCCAACCTGCTGCTGAGACTTGTTGCGAGAAGAGTTCGACCTAAACTTTTGTGCGTTGAAGGACGCAACGGGTTTGACACACTGATTAGACACTAACTGCTGAGCGAGTCTCTTCCTATCAGAGTCAGATGCCTTGCAAACGTTCTCCTAATTGGAGGAAGTCTGCTCTCAACATTATTAACGTTAATTGCACATAGCTCAGTGCTTATTTGAAGGCCATTACTGTAAGTGCTCCACTTCCGTGTCAGTCAAGTTAATTTTGTATCTTGCTCGATTGAGACACAGACAGGCTGAAGCAAACTTCAGAAAAACCTTTTAATGTACTAAATTCATGCAGTGTGGACAGCAAAATCTGAAAAGATATAAATATGAGAATAGAGTGTTAGCGTAGGACTTCCAATGGTGGTGACATACATTGAATGTGTTCAGGCATACATTGAGGTTATCTTTTGGTCAACGTGATCACTGATAAGGTTGCTGGTTCAGCGAACTCTCCACAGTCCGGATTTTCTGTGTGTAGGGGAGGTTTGCAGCCAGTGATGCCACCCACTATCTTCACCACAATTCGCAGGGCCTTGCGATCATCAGCGGATCTGTACAACGAGGGAGAACTCTTTGTCGAAGTTTGTGAGAGGAGACTCAGGTTTGCTGACATGCCTCGAGAAGTAAAGGCACTTCCTGAATCCGACTGCTTGGACCAGGTGAGGTCGTCATTGATCTTTAAACAGGCAGAGCTTTAAGGAGGAGACTCTCCACTACGGTCACAGTAGAGGCGTGATCCCACCACCTCCTGCTGCTTCTTCAATCCACAAGTCCACGGTCATCTCCGTAGTTTCGCAGACTGTGGGTAGAGAGGTTGTATTTCTGCCACTTTTTTGCCACGATCTCCTCTCTGTGGGTGTTCTCATCATGTAAAACTCCACAGTCCTCCTCAGTTCGACAGGGCCTTTTAGCCTCTTTGCACTCATTGTTTTGACTTTCAATATGAATACATTTTAAAATCATGAATTTGCTGCATTGCCAAACTGCACCAAATTATGTGCCATACTTCCTTGGGTCCTCAGCGACACATCAGTCAAATTTGAAGAAAATCACGTGAATGGTTCTCAAGATACATACTTACAGACAGAGAGACAGAGTTCTTGTTTAGGCTGTAGATAATTTTTGCAGTTCATCATTGACGCTGATGTTTAACAAGCAAGCAGTCTATGGTTTTGAGATAGTTGCTGACCTTCAGCAGTTGGCTTAGCCCTGGCGACTGCACACAGCAATTCATAAGCCTGTGAAGTGAGGCTGCTGGGTTCAGATGAAGTCCAAACTGTGAGATTCCTGACCAGTCAGGTAGCTGAGGAAACATGTAAATAAGAAAACTTTAGAGTCACCAGGCAGTTAAATTTCACATCACAGCCAGCCCTCTTAATTAACATGCCTAGATGGTGACACACAAGCTAATGGGATGTTTTTTGTACAGTTTGTTTTTGTTTTTTCATGCATAATTTGGGCTTCACCAAAACAAAAAAGCCACAGAAAAGAAGCTAATGTTTCCCTTAATTGTACATTAGTATGCAGATGTGCAGTTCATTTTCAGACTTAATTCACAAAACACAATTTATCCCCATTACAGTCTGGAGGGACAGCTTTTGATATCAGCTTTGACAAACTCGCACTTCCTCGAGTTCCAGTTTGTTTGTGATGCATACGGCTGCTCATGTGGTCCACTCTCCAGCCCACTCACCAAAAGCGTGAATCATAATATTTATAGTAAACTATGACAAAGACTTTTCGTACATTCATCTGATCAACACGTGTCACCTCTTGTTATTCGCCACCCGCTTTGAGCATTTACCAGTCAGTACTCGCTGGCAGGGAGCTGGCAAGCCTGAATGTTTACATTTACTACAATAAGCCTCTGTTTCTCAGACACAGATGGTCCTGTGTCCATGTGAAACAGAAATCCACTTACATTGTATTAACCACCTGAAACTGTGTGAATAATTGGCATTATCATCCGAAATGTAACATCAAACTAAGCCTACAGTGCGGAGCCAATTTATTTCACAAATGAGTTCCTTTACAGGCTTGTATAATTAGAGCGTTTAAAGGTACAGAGGGGGAAAGGTTAGGGGTGGCTGACAGATTTCACGCGGTCGCTTTTCATCTTTAAGCTTCTTTCAATACTTTCGCGACGACTCCAACGTCTTCGTGACTCTGGTAGTGTAAAGGTTGATTAATTATGCAGAGAGTCCACACAAAGAGTTCACACCATAATTACCGCCTAGTTTCTTTTCTCACCTTGCTGCGCTTCGGGCCTCTGGAAAAATGGCACCATTGTGCAGAATGTCATATGTGATGCTCCACGTAACAGTGCGAACAGACCAATTAAGCATTTATTGCATTGAAGCTGCCTGGCAATTACCTGATTTTGCTCGGCTTGCACTTTCTGTGCAAAGGAGTGAAAGCACATGGAGTACAACCAATCGTTTTCATCACTCTGGGATCAATTAGGTACCTTAACGTGGGTAATGAGTCCCTTGGTTATATATATTTTGCTGTGTGTTCAAAATGTCAACATTTATTTGTTTTATAATGAGAGGTTTGGGCCAGTGCAGGAACAGTTTAATCCTTTGCAGATTGTTCAATCCATTTCAGATTGAATATGGCAATACACCACATATTGTGCTTTCAACAAAGCAAGATTGTGAAGCCCTTTGTGTTGTAGAATGAAAATTTGCTCTTTTTATATAACATTTTCTGTTTCTGCTTACAGCTCAAAAATAGGTAACATTTCGTTTTACAGGTCCGGAAACGTCATGGTTAATAGGTGGTAATTCCCAAGCAACAGATTTGAAATGTCCCCCAAATTAACACAATAGTGACCCCAATATTATTCAGTAATAATATTCTATTTTCCAACAAGCACTTAATAAATAGCTGGTCACTTTTTTAAACACATTTCTAGAAAACATCCAACTGGTTTCTGCCTACCTTCTGCTGGTATGCCATTGAGATTTCTGTCTAACTTTCAATTCAATTCAATTCAAAACACTTTATTTGTCCCCAAGGGGCGATTTAAAAGGCATGAGGAGCAGCATCATTAAAAAAAGGACAAACAACAGGGCTCTACATTGGAGTGAGTTGTTAATTTCCAACCAGTCTCAGCCCAGCTTCGGTCAATAGGTAAAGTAAAGAGCTTGAACAGCTTTTTAACTAATGAGATTTAACTTGAGTGGATTCAAATTTTTTATTAGGCTTTAATGAGCAATTAAGGAATGACACTTTCAAATATGAGCCATTTGATTCTTGATTATTGAATTGCTTTTGTCACTGTCAGAGCAGCTAGTTGCTAACTATAGAAAAAAAATGTTTCAAAGTTGGATTAATCTATTGAAATACAGGTTTAAGGTTAAACGTGCACTTCAGTTTAGCTGCCTGCTGAGGGGAAGATAAACTGAAACTAGCTGGAAGCCGAGCTTGCATGTTTAGCAGATGTTAGCCATAAGCTGCTTACTTAACTTAATTGAGCTGCAACAACCCACTCCAAGTTATTGGCCTGTCGAAGTGAAGTTGGACAGAAACAGCTGGAACTCAAGCTGCAACAGATGTGAGACATAAACTAGTTGGAAATTGAGCCGGAACAACGCACTTCAATTTAACCGCCTGCTGAGGGGAAGTTAGACAGAAACTAGTGGGGAATCAAAATGGCATGATCAGCAGATGTTAAGCAAAACCAATACTCATACTAGTACACAAATCGAAAGGTCAAAGGGCGCTGGGTGTCAAACACTGTACAGCTAAAACATTACAAAATCAATTCAGCTACACAGACACTCTGTGCTGTGTCAGACTGTACCCTATTTAGCAGGACAAGTGGAGACAGACTCTCCCCTTGAGACAAACTCACTACACTGCGATGAGCCCCAGAAGTACTACTGGTAAAATATGAACACTGAACACTTGATACTGTGGACACAACTCATTCTGAGGCCTTGTGTTTTGCTGAAAGGTTTCAAGGATACTTAAAGGTCCTGAAAACACATTTTCTCATTTTGCTTCTCTTAAGGAGAGGTGGGGTCCAGCATCTACCTGCGCATTTAGAACACTTATTAGATTCTCTGAGTTCTTCTCAATGGTTTAAAGTGGGTGGTGTTTATCTGAAGACAAGTGATGTCATTTATTCTTGTGCATCAATAACACTTCGACAACAATTGACTGAGAGTGTGGTGACAGTTGTGGTTGGTTGGTCACGTCACCATCAGTCAAATCTGATGAAACCACGTTTATGAGCGCTGACGTAAATATTCAATCTCAGGTTCCTGTAACAATATTATCAGATGTAACATCAGATGAGTCCAGTAGCTAACCTAAGCTATGGTCAGCAGCAGTTAGTGGTTATTTTAGCAAATCAGTAAAGCTACCTGTCCATCAGGAAACTCCGTACACCACAAGAGTTGAGGCAGAGCACCCGGAGAACATCAGAGGGAGACCATAGATGATAAAATATGATATATAACATAGCTGGTGGTGTGTGACTTAGTGCCGTTTGATGTGGGAAATCTTGCCCACCCACCAAAGTTACATATAGTTCTAATACAAGCGATCAGGGAGCAGTTGGGGTCTGAAAGAGACAACACTCGCCCTATTACAAGTCAGTGTACCATCCAAATGATTTTAAAGCTGATATTTTTTAAGACAACACAGTTACACAATGTAAGCTGAATCTTTAACTTTGATCATTGCTTATTCAGACATGAATATTTGATGTTATAGAGAAATACTTTGTTTGATTTGAAAACAAGCTGTCAGACCCGGGCTTTCATGCTTATCTGTCGACAGCTCATCTGTCTGTTAAAGATAACAATTTATTGCAAAAGGAGGGGAAGAAGGAATGTAACAGGGGAGTTATCTCATTTCGCTGAATAAAAATGCTATTTAGTTTCATTCGGTGTGACAGCATTGTTCCCTGAGTGTTTGTCAACCCCCCCTCCTGCTGGCCAGAGTGAAACAGCACACAGTTTGGGGGGAGCTGCTAAATTTAATGCTAAGTTTAATTTGCTTTAAATAGTTAAGAACAATTCAAATATACATGGATACAGAGGACACCAAGTCCAATGGCGTAAATACGGCTGCATCTGCTATCTGTGCATCCCAGGGAGCATTTATGCAGAATTAACGCTGCTTGGTACAATCTCCTTCAAGTCCTCGGTTTGATCATGTTGTGGAAACAGAATCCCAGTGGCCTCATGCGAGCAGAGAGCAGCAAAAAAAAAAAAAACCCTGCTACCTACTTGTGCAAGGAGATAAAAACAAATGTTCTGCGCGGAGAAAGAACTGACAGATGCCAATTCTGAAGAGGAACACAACACATCAGTTACACCACAAAGCAATCAAGTATCAGCCTTTACAATAAGCCCATATGTTGTAGCTTTCATGTGTTGTTAGATTTGTTTCACGCAATTTTGACCAAGTCAGCAGATGAGCTTGTTGAGCGGGCTTACATATCCTTGATCATACCCTTTGTACTTTACAAGCATGTTGGGCAACCATCATCGCCTATATTACATTTGCACGTGCTGCCTAAAGAATGTCTTCACCGTTTGGTTTGTGTAGTGTCAACATTTTTATTCTGAATGGATTCATTCACATTATCGCACATGTCACCGTTATTGTAAATTTAAACCAAGCCCAGAAATTGTTCTCATTATGGCTCCATAATAAAGAAACATTATGTAGAAATGCAGATTTTGTGTGATTTGGCGACCCCTACAGTTTCTGAGTGCAACACCACTGTCGTTAATACAGATCCCAGGTCTGTAACAATGTGTCAGATGTAATGTAGGTGCTAACTACAGAGGTGCAGTACGCATAAATTCTGTCAAAACCGAAATGTTTGATTCATTCAGAGTGGAGGTTCTTGATACACACATGGGTCCTTGAGGGGTTTCAAAGGGTCCCCAGCAAAAAGGGTAATACTCGATTTTCACTATAACTTTTTTTATTGTATAACTCCATCCAGGGGTAACACAATAACACAAAATACTATGTATGACATGAGTTTCATACACTTTTGTAACAAATTCCAAAATTCTGTTTTTTGTTCTGTTTGTTTGTCGGTTGGACAAGGATTACACAAAGACAACTGAACGGATCACGACGACATTTGGGTGGAAGATGGATCTCATCAACTTTTGTTGTGGCTCTGGATAAGGAGAATTTTGTCTGACTTTCTTTAACATTGTGAAATAATTTGTCATTGAATGATGCAAGGCTCTTCTCTTTTTTCATGGCTTTATTTGATAAAACAGCTGAAGAGTGTCATGAAATGTCATGAATGGGCCACTGCAGCCAAGTCATAGCCTCGGTACATCTTATGCAGATCCTAGTAAAAGTCAGTTTCTAGCTGATTTAATTAGGTTTTTCGAGAAGGTAGTCTGTTTTAGCCGCCACACACTCACAAACAGGATATTGGATTACATTTTTGATTGTATTAAAGGGGGCTGTTGGGCCCTCGGGGAGGTATGTTCTTTCCTGAGTGCCTTGTCTGGTTTAGAGGTCTCAGTAAACACCTAATCAACAAATAGTATGATTGTTTCAAGGCTGAGAAAATGTCACTCCACCACTGCAGCAACAGATCGATCGGATCCTGTTGTAGCTTGTCATACAAAAAGAAAAAAAAAACAAGCACATTTTATTTTTTTTCAGAATACCCTTCCTTAAACTGATTTTTCTAAATGAATCTTGCAATTCAAGACAACAGACGTAACTAACAAGGTGCTCGTCACAGAACCTGCCCACCTACTTCAAACTCGATACAAAGAACAACAAGAATCTCTTAAAAATCAATACAACTGCCGCATGCAAGAGAAGGGTGAAGCCACAGCCACAAGCTTACTCAGTCATTCAGATCCTTCCCCAACAACAAAAACACGCGAGCGCTTGACCTTTACGCAGCATCTCACACTCCATTTTACAACACCATCAACAAAAGTGGTGTAATGAATTTGCTTGTCACTAGCTCCTCATTCTCCTCCCCTGGGCTGCCGCTTCCTACCTCGCGACAGCGCTGCCTCTTTGGCTGCACTTTAATAAGGCAATGGAGTCTTTGGCAGGATCAGTACATTTAGGAAATCCACAGAGGCACTGGTGATTGAGTGCCCGTGCCAATGCTAAAAACCCCTGGATTGGAGTGATGGCTGATGGGTAACCAATTTGATAGAGGGCAGTGTCGCTCCACTGTTTGATAAAAGATCATTGTAAATCATTGCTGGTGGGTGGGAGGGGTATTTGTTGCCCAAAAAGTTCAACTCGATATATTTTCCTACCCCCTGCCGGTGCAAAGAGCGACTCTGTAATTTGGGATTTGGCCTGCATTGTTTCCTCTTCAAGGTCTTGAATCTAAAGCCTGCTATGGATTTGAGAGGGTGGAGGGTGGTTTGGGGGGTCCTAAAAGCCTACCTCGGTCATCACTACAAAGTGCATGGGTCATAAGTGGATAGGTCAATTAATAATTAACAAATTGCCCTTCCAAGGGCTTTTTCCTGTAAGACGGCATCGGCAATGAGGATGGATGGGAAGTTGTCCCTGCATATGGTTAAAGGACCTTCATGAATATACAAAGAGGGATGAAGGGGAGTTTCTAAGTGAATGAGAAAGTGACTTTGGAAGCACCTTACAGGATTAACCCTTTCCTGGGTGCCCTCAACGCATCAACGCGTGATGAGCAGTTCGTCCTGCTCTGACCGCCAATGCACCATCGCAGAATTGCACCTTACAGCTGAAAGATGTAACAAATGCGAAACACTTCTATTTACACGAGTCTAAACTTGAGGTGTGTAACTCTCCCTCTTAGATGATTTGATGTGCCTGAACACATTTTTCAAAACCCCAAATAAAAGTGATGCGGGAACATTTGCAAATGACACTGCGATTCACAGCTGTTGGAAACCGTTGAGCTGTGACTCGTGAGATTTGATATTTTTACGTGCAGGACCTATTCTCAGTAGGAGTAAATGAAGAAAATTGTTATCCACTCAATTTTTCATATCCTGAATTTGAAGTCGATGGGCAATGTGGGTAACTTTCAAGCCAGTCGCCAAGCAGGCTGAGTTTTAGACTGAAATGCTGCTGACTGTGCTGTGTTTACCTCCATCTCAATTGAGTATTTCAGCATCCCTATATAACCACATATTGTTGTAAATACAGCCACCTGGCTTTGGTTCCTGTCTTTAATGGAGAAGTGTTCGGGGCCAGTGTGCTTTGGAGGTATAGCGTTTGCTGCTAAGGCAAGCAGTCTTTGCCTCAGGTAGACTGCTGCTGTCAGTGACCAGTGCCCACATCACCTTATTAAGTGTGCGTGAGGTGTGTGTAGCCACTGGTAGATTTTCTATTACCAAAGTATTTTTTTTGTAGACAGAATCCTACAGCGATGTAGCTGGATCTTGTATGCATTTACCAAGTATTGGAAAATCTTAGAATGCTCTATTTTGGTAAAACACATTATGTAATTTAAGCAACATTATGTAGAAACTGCCAATTACTATGACTGAAGTCACTTGGTCTAAGTTTCTGGGGAAGTCCCAAGTTAGGCCACTTATATTACAATCATACCTGCAGTTTCTGGTCTTCATGAAGAGAAAAGATAAGGTATCAGTATTTGTATTAGCAGGGGTGGACTCAGGATGTTTGAGGGGCAGGGCTGAAGAAAATAAAAGGGCACCAACTTGTGAAGTTGGGATATATTTATAGTGAAGAGACATTTTGTCTGCTGGAAGGGCACTTTATCATGTTTTATCTACCATAGGGGCATCCAAGAGGGGTGGATGATAAATATATTATTGGACAATTCATTTAATCTGTTCACAAAAATATGACAATGAGTTGAATGCATATTATGATTATTGATAATCAATTAAATAAATCAAGTCAAACAAAAAAACAAATTACTTGTACATTTTGTGAGAACCAGAAACTAAATTCCAACATTTCCTACAGCTAAAGCTGTATTTTAAGCTGTTGTATTGTGTAATTTTTAGTTCGGTGAATATTTTAAATCAACAACTGAGTGTACTTCATGATCTCGTTGAGCGTTCTGTAACCTTAACCCTTGAAGGACATTCACACATAAATACATCTTTGTCCTAATTGGACGAGGTTTGAAAGGTGACCTGTACACCAGATCAAAAAATGGATCTTGGCAAAATAAGTGTAAACTTTTAATTAGTGCGCTCTCTCTTCATCAACACTCTTTCATAATGAAATCTATCAATATAAAACAGAGACATCAGTTGATTAGCTCATCGTCCTTGACTAATAACTCACTGTAAGTTTCATCAAACCTTTGCAAGTACAGAAATGAAAGACATTAAAAGGATTTCTGATTTTTCCTTTTTTTTTAATTAGTACCATACAGTCACATGCAGTAGCCAGATAATGTTGCATCCCTGCCCCCCCCCCCCCCCACACACACACACACACACACACACACACACATACACACTGACATTTTTTTTGTTGATGCTTCCATATTTTTCCAGAGTTTTGGAACACAAGGTTTATTTATGACGAATAAAGAATTCCCAATCGACCCCATTCTCATTGATTGTGACAACCGATAGTTTAGACAACTTGAAACTCAGTTAAGAGACTCAATAGGAGTCAGAAGCACTCAGGTGCATCAGCGCATGTTGACCCTGCTGACCCCGACCGCTTAGCTGGAGCCAGACTTTAACGCACATTACAGCAACATTACCGGATCCCAGCGCAACCATATGGCCATTATGCTTTCCATTTCATTTTAGTTCTTGCTTCTGGCAACTTAATGGTGTCCTGTAATGACCGACTACAAATGAGCGTTCATTCATCAGCAGTCAATAATCAGATTGTCTCTTCATAAACCTGAGGCAAACTATCTGAGGAATTCAGTTAGTGGGAGTCACACAAATGGTTTGGCCAGAATAATGTTGTCAGAACACAAACACATGAGGGAAATGGTGAAGCAGCTCTCCTCATTTGCTCTGTGGAAGTGTCACAAGTCTCGAGGCTGAGTAAACAATAACAAGTGTAACATGGATTTATTAGGTCAGGATTATATTTGTAGGATGTACAGAAGAGCAACATCAGATGCAGAATGTATTAAGAAAAATGTAATAATCTGGCCTCAACTAAGTTTCTGAATCTAATCACATCCTGCCATTCTGTTATTGCCATACATTACAACGCAGTATGAAAGTTTCCATGAAACGACTAGTAGAGTGCTATTTGTTTTGGAATTTTGACATATCCTGCAAGAGCTAAATGTGCGCTACGCCACCACCATGGAGCTAGCTGGCTGGGGATTCTGGCTGGACTGGCAGCTCACAGTGAGCATGGCTGAGACAAGATGGAACAACACAGCCTCAGAGAAGACGGAGGCTAGTTTGACGACAGTATCGAGGTGACCTTCTTGCAGCGTTGCACTGATGCTGAGTCAGCAAAGAGGCTAATGGCTAATCATGCTAACAACCTAATGACAGCTACATTTAGCTGCAGCTAGTGAGTACTGAGTGTGGACCAAAGCGGTGGACTGACATACACTGCCATCCTGACAGCGCCCGAAACAAGCAGAAGCATCCAACATCCAGTCAGTCATTCAATGTTCTGTTTGGTGAGCAGGTTTATTTCTGTGCGCACCCAGTAGGCAAATCAAACATTGAATCAAAAGGTACTGTGTTGGCTCCCGTACATATTGTGGATGTCAGAACAGCACACATCCGGCGGATTCCGGCCAGTTTCACTTCTTTGTCTGCCATGGTGAATGTGCCGTACCTGCTCGCGCTAACGGTGCCGCTCTCGCAAGAACGTCCCACAAACCGCACACTACATGATCGATGCGTTAAATGGGGGTGCATTAGAGGACAAGACACCGAATGTTCAGAACAGCGAATGTGAAAGCCTCCGTGAGCCGAAAATAGGTTGGATCGCTGTTGCATAGCAATCGTCGGCAGTTGCATAACATGTTTGTTTAGATAAAATGTGGCAGATTTTTTAAAGAGCTAACTGGCATCTTTGGGTTTTACTGCAGCCCTGGTGTTAGGCTAGACTAGTGACAATGACAGGCTGTGCTGACTCATTTTTCCTCTCCTCTCAGTTCACCAGCTTAATTCTGCAGTAATTCCACTGAAAGCTGGGGTGTCAGACTCCTGTGTCTATCTTGTTCTCTGTCACTGTTAGCCTGGCTGCCTTGAAGTTACACGCAGTTTCTGTCTCTGTGGTAAGCGTGTGCGCGCGTGTGTGTGGCAGGAGGTTGGGTGTGTGTGTGTGTGTGTGTGTGTGTGTGTGTGTGTGTGTGTCGGGGGGGGGGGGTCTGATTCATGAGCCTGATTGAAATGGAGCATCACAACCCCCCAGGAGGTCTTTGTGAGCCCATCGTCTGGCAGGGAGAAGGCACGATCGGAGGGCTGTAGATCATAACAGTGATGATAGTGGTTTTTCTATGATAGCACAGAGGGAAACAGGGGGGACATTGAAAACCAGTCTATAAAGGCTTCATTCAAACTCCTGGCAAAGGCCATCCATAGCCCCCCCTAAGTGCACCTGCCGCTGTCTCGGGGACTCATGGAGAACCAGAGGAGGAGGAAAAAGAGGACAAAATGTCTATAAAAGGCCAAGTGGTGATAGATGGCGGCTTAGCGTGTGGCTGGCGTCGCCGGCAGAAGGGGCCGTTCCTTTGGGTTTTTCAGTCGGTCAGTAAAGCCAGAGAGAGGGATGTGGACAGGAATTCGAGCAGAGTTCGTTATCATGCCACTGGCTGCCTGCCCTCACATGCATGAGGGAAATATGTGGAGGGGAACTCTAACCTGAAACACTCGCCATCCTCCAGAAGCCAGGCACCATATGCTCAGGGCCAAGGGTTGTTCAGACACGGTGCACACGGTAACTTAAAGGAACGGCTCTTTTGCTCCCGCTGCTTACACTGTCTTTTTTCAAAGCTTTAGAGGAGATATTCTTACAACAAAAAGTGAAAAAAGATGGACAGAAAGCAGTGTTCATATATATGTGTATATATATATATAAATATTCATACTGGCAGCTGTGAAGCTTCTGCAGTCAAGACGTTCACAAATCGTGCTCATGCTCAGCCGTTTGTAAATAATTAAAGGGACGATCCAAAGCAAAATATTTAAGCAGTGCACAAAAACAGCTCTAGATTGTATTCCTCATAATAAAGGGAGGAAGAAGACAGACAGAAAGCTCTTGTATTTTTGAGTTTAATAGAACATGATGATGATGACAGTAAAAGTCTGGTCCTGCTAGCATTTATTAAAGCACTTTTAGCACTAAATATTGCGAAACCAGTTTATCAATGCTTTGTCTTGAGCAAATACCTCCTAATGATGTCACAGGGTCAACTCAGCAAGGGTTCGATGATTATTCAATAGGCTTGAAATTGAACGCTTGACCCTGGGATGGCTCTGCAAAAGAGGACAAAGATTTATTCTATGGGAGGACTGATGTGTTCAGTAATTGTCCTGACAATTAGCCTATTGGATTACATCATGTGTGTACGTGGAAAGTTTATCTAAGCCGGTTTTCGTTTCTGTAAAGTGTTCAAATAAAAAAAAAAACTGAATATTACACCATTTTAGCCGTCAGCTCTCTATGTATTAGTCAGTCAAATCTTCCTGTTTGTTTGAAAGTTTAAAAATTGCAACCTACTCATTAAATCAATTAAGTAGTGGATTATTACAGTCGCAGAGTCACCCAAAAACAGGCCAATACTCCAAGAAAAAAAACTTAGAACCCCCAAAATAAAAGTTGTACATTCTTGAGAAAAACATGTTGAATATTCTCTGAGATCACGAAGTCATAAAGTTGCAGGAAAAAGACACCGTCGGTTTGCTAGACCCAATCCCTACCCTGGTGGGATGAAAATGTTGATACAACATTCAGTTAATTAAAAAAAGTAAACATTTTTCTACCCCTGGGCTATAAGCATGCTTGTTACCCTTTGGCTCATTGAGTATCATACTGCTTTAATATCACCACATGACATTTCTTTTTCTTTTTTACAATCTCTGAGTGTGGAAAAATAACCAGCGCTAACTTGCTATCACAGCCTGCTGACCTGCATCATTGGGAGTGCTACACAGTGCATTCAATTCTCATGGTATTTCAGCTGCTGTTGCCAGTTTTAGTCTCCATCAAATCTGCAAAGGTAGGTGACAGGTTAACATGTACTTTTACCCATGTTCATGCAGTTTGATGGACATAAAACAAAAATGTAATTGTTGAGATAAACTGGATAAGAACGGAGGATTGGACGACCAACATTGCAATGCCTAAAACAATGGTGCAACCACGTTACGGACGATGCAAAGATACTGATACTTTGCCCACAAATACTGGCCAAAATAGACTAGAATGCAGTGAAGCATCCTGACAAGTCAGATATTGATCAGTAAAGGGTGACTCTTGCTTTTTCAACTGGAAAACAGCAGTATTGCCTCCCCCACCTACATTGAATTATTCATCCCGGCCCTCTCTTGAGTTCGCCAAAAGGCATTCTGGTGAATGTAGGTCAGTTAAAGTTAAAGTTGAGTACAGATACACAAACAGTAGCACAATACAGTGTTTAATACACAGCGTTCGGAAAATAAATTCCAGTCTTGACATTGGCTTTGACATGTTCTTTCAACCTGTTATCCCGTCATCACACTTTGTCTTTGAAAACACTTGAGGGTGACAATGCATCTGTCAGCAAAGTGGCAAAACTCTCAGAGTTTTATCTTTGCTTTCTCCGGTTGCTTTAACAAAAAAATATGTGCGGTATCAAATTTCGACACCCACACACTCTGCGCCTGTGAAACAATGTGCGAACTGAGCGTGTGAAAAAATATGAATGTACAGAATTACACAGACTGAAATGTTCTCACCTCTCTGCAGCTGGAGGAGTACAACCATTGGTATTCAGAGTAGTCATGAATAACTGGCTGATTACAAAGTAGGGAGCAATAAATGCACCCTGAGCTTGAGTCAGAGTTGCCAGGGTCAAATTAGGATGCAAATTAAAACTAATTCAATTCAATAAATTGAGCGCGCTAACAGCAGTGCATCAGGGAAGATTTAAATGATGCATGCAGTGCGACTTTGTGTGTGTTTGCCTGTCTTTGGATGAAAATGCCTGCTGTTGACTCCCCTTACATTTTATAGACAATCTTCAGATGCCAGTGCAGTTAGCTCAGTGATATTACATTTTCACCACCAACTAAACATCTGTGGCTGAAGGAGGGAAATATTGACGTATTGACTGTTATCTTAGGCTTGCTAATATACATCCCATGGCCGAAGGTATATGTGCGACAAAGCATTGAACCTGTGTCTGTTTCCGCTAATATGCTGTTCTCACAGCCTCCACCCCTCAGTTTCAACAAGATTCGGGAAGCCAGCTATTGGTGTTTACTTCCATTTATAGATTTTTTTTAGGTCAGGCACTGTGGTTGACCGAAGAGGCCTGACTCACAGTTCTAGTCAATGCAAAGGTGTTGTCAGTGGTTGAGGTCAGGGTGTGGAGCAGGTCAGCCAGGTCAAGTTGTTCGACAGCGCGATAAACATGTTGAAACAGATACAGGCCTCCTCCAAACAGTTGGCCCAGCAGACTATGGTCTTAATGGAGACACATTACGCTTATTTTGACGTTCATCACTTTATTTTGGGTTACTACTAGAATAGGTTTACAGGCTTTAATGCTCAAAGTCAGTTTTCTCACACTGTCCAATCCCATAGCACGGTATTCCCCCTCTGTCTAAGAGACTCTGTTTTAACTCCTGTCTCTTTAAGAGCCCCCACCTCCTGAATACCCAGTCCGTTCTGGTTGGTCAGCTCACACACGCCTGACCCAGTACCACTGTGTTTTCAGTTTCCAGTTAGCTACACTTCTGCCACTGGTATAGACATAAATTATGCAAATATATGACATGATGAGTGCGATTTCAAGAAGTCACAGATTTAAAGGCGGGACTACTGACGAGGCGTTTCAGGAGCAGTGTTTTCTGTGGGAGAGACGAGCCTTTGTCAGTCTTTGTTTTTTTTTTGACTTCCAAAACTTTTTATATGCAATTCTAAAATAATACTCTATCATTCCAATTAAAAAGTAATTACAGTGCATTGTTTGCTGTTTGTACGCTCAACAGATGACATGGTCCTTATAAACAAAGGCTTGTAAGATTTGGCCCATTTTGACGAAGACTGGTTTTGCATTTAAGCTGTCAAAATAGCATTTTATTGCTTTGTCTGAATTTGTATTTTAAACCTGCATCAATTGATCTTCTGAACAATTCAGGGCAGCTGAGCAAGCTTCAAACACAACATTGACAAGTTGTTTCTGCAATCAATTTAAAGCAACATTATGTAGAAACTGGCGTTTTGTGAGATTTGGCACAGTTTCTGAGTGCAACAACGCTGTCGTAAATACGAATCCCAGATGTGTGTTTAAAACTTGTATGTTGAAGTGAACATGTATGTAACACTGTGATCCTGCCCTCTCACTGAAGTTACACAGTGCAGAAACAAGTGACAGAGACAGAGACACCATTCACCCTGTTACAAGACACTGTACCATCAACACAATTTTGAAGCTGTTATTTTAAGGTCAAAAAAGTGACATAATGTTGCTTTAAATAAACAGTTGACTATTTACACAGTGTAAAATTAGCATTCATTTGTAGCTGTGTTTGTGCCAGCTGACAGATGTAAAGGAAGTCAGTTTTATTTATATGGCCCAACATCAGAAATCAAAAAATTCAAAGGGCTTTACAGTCTGCACAGCATATGACACCCTCTATCCTTAGACCCTAAACTCTGATGAGAGAAGACTCTCCCAAAAAAAACCTATGAGCAAGAAAATGATGCAGGAGCCTCAAGATGAACAGCAGAGAAGCTGTACCTCTTCCAGAACATGTGATAAATGTTGTATAACAATGATCCAAAATCCGGTTCTTTAGCCGCTAAATATTACACTATTTTCACTGGCTTGTCACTAAATTTGTCTGTCAACCGTTTAGTGCTTGTCAAGGTGTATATGGTGGATTTTCTGAGTTTTGTTTTCTTTCTTTTTTTTTAAAAAAATGGCAGCCTGCTGCATCTTGAGCAGCGAGCTGTCAGAGTGAATCAAAGCAGTAAAGTTGTGGACTATAATACCACAGCAACGAATGTAAGAGGCTAAAAACGCTCTGTGCTCTCGAGGCATACAGGGGTAATTATGTGTGGGTTTGTCACTGTGAGCAACCCCTCAATGTATTGATTAGTGCTGCTTTAATGAAGTGCTGCGTCTTGAGTTTGAGTCGGACATGAATTCATAACAAGGAGCAGAAAAATCATAGGGATGTAAAATCGGAAAACAGAACCACTTATTCTATGCAAGGTAATTGGTTGAGTTTATTAACCTTCTAAAAAATTTCCCCAGCAAATTGTACAGCCTGTACTTTGTGCTAAATATCGGGAGAGGTCCTCTCACAGTGATTGTTATAGTGCTATTTAGAGGTGCTTTTCGGGCCCAGATAAGACAATGAATTTGGCCCTGATTACTGATGTGCCTATTAGTTTTCTCCGTAATGGCCGCCCTGAGGATTAGCCGGCAGAGTGTCAGCCAGTGTTTAACTGTAATAACCCTTCATTTAGGCTCAGTCGCTGAGACTCCTGCTCCCCGCCGTCCACATACACTTTTTATCTGTTCCATTATGATGAAAAAAGAAAGAGCTAGAGGGCACAGCTCTGTTCAAAGCAGATAAGGACGATGTGTCAGCATCAAACAAGGTACAATGTCAAGGATTTGATAAGGAGCTGGTCAATCTATCTATCTATCTATGAAGTCTGAAAAGTTGAGGGGCTAAAGATTAAGAGATAATTACAGCACCTTCTCAAACCACAACTTCATTGTTTTATTACACCTGTGCATAGTGTAGCCAAACAGTCGAGATACTTGCTACGAGATTAAGAGGTGTTGATAGGTGTATTTTTTAATTTTGGGTGGTGCAAGGAAGCTGTTTTCCCTCTGCTTTTATGGTGTGTTCACTTCTGATAATTCCTGTTTAGCTGGGATACATTACCGTACGTTAGCGAGCGAGCAATTAATCCAGCTGAGTTTCTCAATGTACTCAGCATTCATCAGAGACTCCAGTTCAAAGAAGGATCCACTGTGAGTCCGGGTGTTTATTCCTCCAGAAGGTCTCTGCACATGACTCTCTCCTCCAGAGCTGGCCGGCTCTGAGTGAAGTCTACGCTAAAAGCTGAATATTCTAGAGTTGTGCTAATACACAAATGAATGCAGATTTTGCACATTCACGTCATGCCATTTGTGTCATTTGTGTCTCGTGACACAGTGTGACGATTTTGCTCTGACTTTTTTACATAATCTCAATCTTTAGTTTAACTTTTGCCAGACATAGACAAAAGCAAGCTTCTCATTTTAACCTAGCAACCACCGATCATGCTATCTGAAATGATAGCAATGAAATGACAACCGTTGTTAACAAATTTGACTTTTAATGTTTCAAACAGACTTGTTTTTAAATGCTAATCTTGTGAAAAGGCTCTCAAATACACACTTAATGGCTGTGATATTGCACTATAAGACTGAAGTAATAGGAAAAAAGGTCTGTATCCTCACCACAGGTTCATCTGTATAGCCTGGAGGAAATTGAAATAAATGATGTGAATTCAGTGTCAAGCTAATAAGTCCTATGAGGCCTACTGTTAGATAAATGAAAATTGAAGATTAGCCTGTCATTCTTTATAACAAACTGTATCTCGGCTGCTTAGCTTGTTTGCATTTTTAGGTTGTACGCCTTTAATGTTTCATGCCACACTAACCTATGGACACATATTATGTGGCTCTGTTACATCACGGAGGGTTTTTGCATCGACGTTGACCTAAATAATCCACATGATTAATAGGCAGACTCTCAGGCTCAGTATAATCACACCACACACCTGACTTCTCTGGGTGCTCAGGTTCAAAGCTCTCCACCTGTGTGTACATGTGTGTCTGCGCACACAGCCGGTGACCCAAACACCTCCACCCTCACCTCCGCCTCCGCTACATTCACTCACACGCAGACACCCCACCCATCCTTTCTCATCCCTCCCGCATGCGTTCCCCGGCGCTTCCTCTGTAAAGTAAAGTGCTATTCTCAGAGCAAGGTAACAATCAACATGGCCAAGATCGTTAGCCTCAGTTTTCCCCGCGGGCCAGACACAGAAAATAACTTTCCCCTTTCCCTGGCATCTGCAGATACTGGGGTAAATGAAGACATACAGCCCCCAGGTCCAGCGGCCTGCTCAAGGTAACCTCTGCTGTCAGCACACATTTACTAATGCCGCCTGTCGAGGGGAGGGGGGCACTGGGAGAACAGAAAATAATATGCCACTGAGGTAATGCCCCCCGCTTGATATATTAATAAATAAATACCTCTGCCTGATCCCATTTCATTTCCATGAGTAAATTCACAAAGGAGAAATCCACCTTGGATTCTTCCATACAATCACTGAGTGTTCCCGCAGCTGGAAGCCCGACTAGCCGCTACTGCGAATCCAAATCCTTGGCTGTGTGTTTGGTTTTGTGCTACAGCTTCCCCTGATTTCAGTGAGGACTTCACCCTAAAATTACTGCATTTTATAATTCTACAATGCGTTTAATCTCTCAAGAAGGATGAAAAACACATTTAGGTCTCGAGACAGCGATCGAGTTTGAACAAATATGTCCTAATGCAAGTATACTATGTACAAGCAAATGTGCATTTCTTTAGTCACCTGCATACACTTTTTTCCACACTCATACCAGGTAGGAATGCCAAATGTAAGCCAGGATAAATGGATCAATGACTGTTTACATTGATCTCATCTCATTGCCTCTCAAACAGTATTTGTTATCTACGACCCATCTGTGAATTCAGCAGTCAGCCGCTCAGTTAGTCTTTCTATAGACAATTGAACGGAGCCTTTATTTATTAATGAGAAGATGGTCAAATAAACTGTCAATAGTACTGACAACTATCAGGACGGGCAGTGATGGAGCGTAACCAAGGCACAGATGTGTTTGCCTTATGTGGCCCCAATCAAATGCAATCAATGTACACTTCTATAGTAACTCCCACCTCTTCCATCTCCAAGCTAGCAGCCTGCATGCTGAAAATGGCAAGTTAATCCAAAAATACCCTGATTGCTAAGATAGCATCTCTTACCTTCTGTTTAAGAATTAAGTCATATTAATGCCAACGCACCCCTTATGTACTATCTTAGCTTAGCTTTCTTAACATACAGTATACGTGCAGATTTTTTTGAGGAGAACTCCAGAGCTGTGCAGTTTGGTCAGATCACTATACTACAGTGGTCATTATTTTGTCTGTTAAAAATGTTATTGTCATGTCATGTGGTTGCACGTTAGTGACTAGCCAATGTTGATAGTGCTAGCTAGCTGACATTAATGTTGCTTATGCTAGCTATCTAATGACAGGGCAGTACAGTTCCTGGGCGCTCGTGCTATAGAGCGCTACCATGTGATAGCAACGGCGTTATACTTTTGGCTGACAAACCTTGTTAGAAGCTGGAACCAACCGTCAGAATTCTTACACAGATATAAACATTTTAGAATGATAGATTCAAAATCATAATCATGTTTTTAGGGGATACAGATGTATTATTTAAAAAGAAAATGGCTTCTTATAATTGTTATCAATATGACCTTCAAGTCACGTGAATGGTTCACTTACAGTCTACAGCGAAGCACAGAAACGGCTTCTTCAAAGTCTCCTCCCCTCAGGCTCTGGTCACCTTGTCATCCTCAACTTCAATGCAGCTGTCATCACCAGCTATCTCACCAAAGTTAAATCATGATCATATATATCACCTAATAACTTTTTTATTGATTATTTGCCATCACACACACAACCAACAGGATTAAATGCTGCAAACACCTGCAATTTGGATTTGACCGCTTTCGCACTCACACACAACTTAACTTTTAGAAAGATGCTTACCATTATCATAATATCTACTTTGCAGTAGAGAGGGCCATTAAAATAGCAACATCACACACTCCACACACTAATCTGCCTCCTTGCTAAAAGTCAAGTGTAGGAACTTTGTAAATTACTCTCAAGTCCTACTCTGGGGCTGGAGTGTTTTTAGTCCAAGGTTCACTTTGATCGCAATGCCAGAAAAGTGACTGAGTTGCTAGATGAACACTGGCCGATGTGGTTCAAACCTCGGTAACTGCCAATCAAATCAGCTCCTCTCTTCTACTCTCACAGCCGTTAACAGCATCTAAATATTAATGCACAACACCTGGGTGCACAGCACCCCAAATTAATCAAATCATGTGCAGTGTTTTGCAGCAGACCCTAAAACTGCTGTCTATGTGTATTGATGTAAAGATATTATAGAAGGTGAGGATCTTGTGTGCAGTAGAGCCCAAATGAAAGTCAGGAATACTTCGATTGAGGGTGCAAGTAGAGGCCTGCCTGGCATTAATGAGTGTGCGGTGTGTACCTGGGCGTCAAGGTAACAGCATTTAGTGCAGCATGTGTCCCATTATTTCTCTTTGCCTCCGTGTTCTAAGACAGCCAAACATCACAGCTTTGTAATCATTTACAGTTTCACACCTGCATCCGGTAAGGCATTATTTTTTCCACAGATGACATTTTGAATTGTCACAGTTGGAGATAAAACAGTCATTTCTGTCTAGAGTCCGTTGAGCAGCTTCGGTTTCAGGGGCCTGGTCTTGTGTGTGTCGCCTCACTGTCACACTGTCATGACTTAGAAGAATGAGGCAGTCATTGTTAGTAACACCTGCTGTGAACAGGCCTGTTGAGGATAGTACAGTTTGCTTACTGCCTAGAAAGGAAAACACAGGCAGGGAAGAGATTTTATTTATTTATTTAAGAAAAAAATGAAAAAATTAAATTTGAGATTCTCTTTTCTTTTCACTTTTCTTCTTTGTTCTGCTGTGCATATGCACATGGCTTCCTCCTGGCTCCCAACAGAAGCTGCATATTGGAATGTTAATTTGATGACAAAGTGACAACACCTGCATTCGCTGACGGTACGTCTCCTTGGGGAAGCTAACGACAACCGTGACTGCTAGATTGAATAATGTGGTGAATTATACACGAGCGATCAACCTGCGGGCTCTGACTGTAGGCCATGTTGTCAGCATGTGCTCAGTGTGATAATTAACCAGATACAATGCTCCTGTTGTGGTGTTGTATGTATATATTTATGTAAGCTGGCAGACACGTGAATTATTGTGCTGTACCTTCTCAGAGCTGTGGACAGCTATATTAAGGCAGCTCGTGAGCACATGGGGTAAGTTTGCCTTTCGGGCTTTCTGCTGGAAAGCCTTTCTAAGATGTATAGCTCAGGAGGTAGAGCGGGTCGTCTAGTAATCAGAAGGTCGCTGGTTTGAATCTCGGCTCCCCCTAGCTGCATGTTGAAGTGGCAAGATACTGAACCCCAAACTGCTTCTGAAGCCATTGCCAACAATTTGGTTAGGTTGAGGAAAAGATCACAGTTTAGATTAAAATACAACCTTAAAACACATTACATTTACATTTTACATTTACATTTATGAATTACTGTAAGTTGCTTTGGACAAAAGCGTTTGAGAAATACCCTAAAATGTAAATGTAATGTGGTTTAACACTGTATTTTAACCTTAACTGTGATCTTTTCCTAAACCTATCCAAATAGTTTTGTTACCTAATCCTAAACAAAATGTGACTGAAAACTTAAGATAACAAATAAATAAAACGTCAACATTTACTCTTCTTTGGTCTTTCATGGCTTTATTTGACAGGATAGCTTTAGATAAGCAGGCGATGGAATGGGGGCCGATGACACAGCCTGTGTAAACGGGGCGCACGATCTACCAATTGCGTCTCAACATTTTCTTTTGATTGCACATGCAACATAGCCCCCAGTCTCCTGAGTTAAAGCACTGTGATTTTATGGTGACACATTTATCCACTCTGACCTGACTTTGTTGCTTTTTTTATACTACGTCACCTGACTTCCTCAAGGCTTTCTGCCAGAAAGGCCTGAAGGCAAGCTTCTCCCATAACAGCAGTACATTTGTGACTTTAAAGAGATTAATTTTAACATTTCCAAAATACTGTCAATATATGACTTCATAATTTGTAAGAGAGATTAACCATAACTGAAGGCTCTGTCCCTGGTCAGCAAAAATTATGTCTGACCTTTGAGCGAAGAAATCCCGTCCTCCGATATAATTCACACATTATTCCCTTTAGTGGCGGCACTTTTACACTTTTACATTAGCTGCGTTAAGTCTATCACAGTTGGGAATGTGTTTTAATATAGCCCTCTGAGGCCCTATATACACAGGACTGATGTTGCCTGGGATAGCCCTTAATTTCTGTAAGAAAATTATTTTCAAACCTGTGTGAGTTTGCAGAGTGTATATTCTTTTACTTTCATCATGAAAACAGTAAGCTAATAATGAAGTCTAAAACCTGGAGCTGCTCCAATGAGAAGTAATTAAAGTGGAAAAGTGAAATGTATCTGCATTGCCATAAAACAACCCAAATACAGCTCTTTGTCTGCAGTGTGGAGTCTTTTCTTAAGTGGCCTCAATTCCATTCACAGAAAACTAGATTCCTGGCCTGGTTACTCCAGTAACCTGGTTTTTGGGCGAACGCATGAAAGAATAAGTGGGTTAGAATAACCTGTGTCAACTCATCTCCTGACGATGAGAAACAAGGCCACTCCCATATTACATTTTCAACTGTGGCAAAGAGACAGCATCTGTGTATGTGTTTTGTTGTCAGACACTCAATATTATGTGTGCCAAGTCAAAATGAAACAATCCACTGGACAGTTGATCATCTGCCTTTGTAAGTAGAACCGTGCTGCTAGAAAGCCTATTGTAATATATAAAGATTCACATTAGATAAAACTTCGAATGTTTGACCTGACATAACTTAAAGGTCATATTGATGAGCGGACAAATCATTAAAAACCAAAAAAAAACAATACATCTAGAGCTTGTAGAAAGGTGCAGACATTGTAGCGGATCAATAACTTGAAAATGTTTTTCGGGTCCATAATGATGTTTTCTTTTTGTTTTTATCTCTGTGTAAGAATTCTGACGGCTGGTTTCAGCTTCTACCAAGGATTGTCACATCGCTGATATCACGTGGTAACTGTGTTTCATCAGCCATCAACAGTCTCGGTAGTTGCCAACTTGTGGAAAAAAAACCCAAGAAAGTCTGAGTTTGACACATTCACCCAGCATACTCTACCTAATGCTTGCCCGCTAGAGATAACATCACTAACGCTAGCCAGCATTTGCAACGTTAACCTTTGCTAGCTAGTATAAGCAATGTTAGCAAACATTTGCCAGCTAACGATAGCAACGCTAGCTAATGTTCGTTAGCTAAGAATGTGGAGGGTAACTAGACATAATGTAATGATTAAAGAACAATATTTACAGCTAAAAACAGAATTTCAATGTCAGAATTTGTCTCATTCCCAACTCGTCAAATAACGGCACTTTGGAATGGCAGCTAACCTGTCCTATAATCTAATAATATAATTTTTGTTTTTTGTTGAGTTGAAAATGAGACTCAAATACAAACTTTTCCCACAAATAACACCTTTTAAGAATGTGTCTTTTATTTTGTAACTGCTACTAAACTTTGGTGACACACTCTCACACGCTCAAGCTATATGTTAGCTATGCATTACACAGTATACACTAACCACTTCCGACCATCGCTGTCACGAACCGCTGATCAAACATGTGATCAAACAATTACCCTACACGTATGTTACAAGCCTTTTAGATGGAGTGTTTTTGGAACATTGGCTCCATGCATTTTTAAAAATCCTGTACTGAAGACAGAGGCGATCTACCTGTTTTCCAGAGCTGAACTGACAGTCAACATGGCAGACCAAGGCTAAATGGAAGATCCCATGCAAGCCTCCTCATTTTGCCTCTGCTTTATTCCCCTCAATTGCTCTGTTTTTGCTGTGTAACGCTGTCTTCCCATTCCCGTCGACGTTCTCTCTTCCTTCCCACCCGTTCCCCTACATCGTCTCCCCTCTTGCATCTTGCTCCGTCTCACCCTCCTCTCTTTCTTTCTGACAGCAGGGGGGTTCCTTTGGGAGGTAATTAGGAAAAACTCAACAGAGACACACACAGCAGCTGCTGAAAACAAGGCTTTCATACTTTCTACTCTCCCTGCCTGCATTACAATAGCAAAAGGCTGGGAGTCAGGGGAAGAGGAGGATAAGGGAGGGTATGCAGGAACTACTCGGGCATCTTAAGGGAAAGATGTTGATGCTTTGGTAAGCCCAGCTTTTATCGGCCAGTGTACCTCGTGCAAGTTCCAAATTACTTATACCTGCTCGCTTCACTCAGGGGTGAAAGGTCTTGCTTGGTCTTGCCTGGAAAATTGGCAGCCTATGAAGCGAACTGACTGCGAAAGTAACACTCGAAGTGAATATGACACAAAAAACGGAGAATGAGGCTATTCAGAGGAGACACATTTCAGTAATCTAGGACAAAGAAAAAGTTGCTTGTCTTCCTTCCAGCAATTTGTTCACTTGGTTGATGCACAAAAACTGCATGTTATTGGCTCCTTGCCTATCGCTCTGCAGGCTAGTAAACAAAACCTTGGGATAAATCCTCAGTAAATGTACCTGATGGTTCTTTTTCTTTTCAATGAGCCGATCTCATTCCCTCGGGGGTGATTGCAAGTGTTCTTCATCAAGCTGCATGGTCATTTCCTGCCCGCGCTGCACACTATGAGTGACCTAGTTCAAATATTTCACTTTGGAGAAAAAGCGGAGGCTTTTTTAATTCAACGCTGTTGTGTACCAGGAACCAAACTTTTTTGAATAACCGTCACAACATTGACTTTGATAAGTGCTGACTTTCACTACATCAAGTATGTGGCGTCTTAAGTATGGAAATGTTGTGGCAGTGCCCAGAACATATTGACGAGAATTACTTTCCACCATTTCTAAGCCTTTTTTTATCTCAACCACACAAGAAAGTCTAACATAATGCAGTAGCAAACTAAGGACAAGATATAGAGTTTTGATGCAAAATTTAGAAGTAATCTGGAATCATCTTTAACCCCTAGACTAGACCCCTAGTAAATAATTGGAAGAAATGCTCAACAGTCTCAACTGTAACGAAAAACATGTCAGTCAAGGGTTATCGCAGGTGCTAAAACAACTTTAACTGGGATTATCTGGGAAACATATCAGCCAATCATTAAGTTATGAGGATACCCCGCTACAGAGGATTACAAGGAAAGCAGAACTTATTTCACCATTAGATGTTAACTTGCATTTATCCAAGTGCTCTGTTGGGATGAGCTGATGGCATCATAGCACTCTGTACTGAGCCATAAAAGAGGTTGGCCTAGTGAAATCATGCGCATGCCCAGTAGAGCTGTAACCTGTTGGATAAAAACAATTTTTATACCTTTTTGTGGGGCCAAGTTACCTGACATTCTAGGCTGGTTTTATCAGATTTGACTTGTGAGTTTATACATGCTGTTTCTATGTCCCGTTGACCAATTAAGTTATGGCTTCCCCCATTCATTTTGAAAGAGGCCTGGTCTTCTTAGCCCAAATAACTGCCCAGTGGCAAAACTTGCTTAAAGTATGTATGTCCACACAGCGGTGCTTTGAACTTAATGCTAACACTAGCATGCTAACAACCTGACGAATGCTGCCAGGCAGATGAAATACATAGCATTATAATGTTAACCATGTTCACTGTCTTAGTTTTATAGGCTTTTGAAGCTTCAGGGTTGCAAGCTACCTAGGAGCCTGATTTACTCTGACCAAGAAAGGTCTATTTGAAATCCATACAAACCATTTAATATCAAAATATGGCACAGGAGTGAATCCTCTCTCACCGACTAAAGAGCTGCTCAGCTGCAGCGCTCGGTGCTGTCACTGGTAGCTTGACAATATACTGCGAGGCAGCAGTACACATGATTAAACCAGTAGTCTCAATTATTCATCTTTCATTTATCTTATCACCTAGTGAGTTATTTTCAACATCCTCCTGTAATAAATTTCACGAGCCCCACAGTGATCGCCGTGTTTTCATGTTTCTGGATCAGGACTTTTTTTCCTCAGACGGAGTTAATGTCAGACGAGATTAAACAGCCAAATAATGTAACATCCATCCACCTAATTTTTCTATACATCAGTCTTTATTATGTCAAATTGAGGAGGTTTTTATTTTAATGGCTCAACTGGGGACTTTGTGATTTCTATTGTCTATATTTGAGCAGAAAGGAATTAGAGGATGCAACTATTGGTAATACCGGAGGAATAATTGGACATGTCTGACATCACAGTCATCAAGTTAGCTTAAATCAAAAGTGACATTGCATCAGAGCATTCATCTCCCACTAAATTAAACACTAGATTTGCACTATTAAGCCTCCAATCTTTTCCTAATACTGGAGGTGACAACTCAAACCTTATATTCTGACATTTGAAGTCTCCAACGGCCGTGCAGGGGTGGACTACCAGCAAACACTGCCTGGGGCGTGAGCTGCTTCAAATTTACCAAACTTCAGGCAGCCATCTATCTCTGCCACTGAAGACTGAAACTAAAAGTTGTCGGACAGTTGGGAGAGCTGCTTCTCAAAGTTTCCAGGATTTTATAAAACTTTACTATTTATCTTGATCACTGAATACGTGAGATGAATATGAGATATAACTCTTATCAACAAACTTGGAAACTATACATGCTGCTTTCTAGTCCACATCGACGATGTATGGTGCATTCATGATATTGTTTTGTTGCAAACTGCTGAAGATGGATGGATGGTTCATGCTGAAGCATAGTGAGGATGAATGGATAGGTTTTCTGTGGCACGGAGAGAAGGGATGGATGGTTAGACTGTGCCGCAGCATCGAGGAAAGGGCTGGGGATGGATGACTCACCTTCTCTGCCTTTGTGGACTTTGAGGACAAACAGGACACACATATTTGGGTAGCTTCCAAAAGACTGACATCTATTGCCTTTGGACAAGCAGGTAGGCAACAACCACTACTTTAAACCAAAATCTGTAACTTGTACCCACATGCAGTTTTTACGCTCTGATGCCGGTAAGCTGCTCCAGAATGATGTCCTGTCCTTTGTTCAGTTTCTCATTACAGGGTCTTACAAAAAAAGCTGACGCAAGAGAAATGGGTGCGATACTCTTACTGTTAAGAAAGAACGATGTGGGATGATGCTTCAGAGAGATCAAGGAAGCCAGACATGGCAATACAGAAAGAAAGAACTCTATTCATGTTTAACATTTAGTCTCCGCTAAGTCCATAAGCAGAGTTGCAAATAGTCTATGTGTTAGCTTGACTTGACGCTAGTCAGAAAAGCTGGTTCAGAAAGGGTTCTTAAAGTTGCTATATGTAAGAATTAGCTACCTGTCAAATTCATTCTCAAAACAGACAGGGGGCAGTATATCACCACAGTAACTGCTTACCACTGCTAACTGCAGCTGCTGTTAGGGGGTTAGCTCAGATAGCCGTGCAGTTAGCGGTCTTGACTGGGAGTAGTTAGTGTGCACACCGCCGGTAGGATTTTCCGACCAGGTCAGCATGCTCACATCAGCAGACACCTCTGAAACACAATACATAAACGTCATCATTTCAAAAGAGCTGTTTTGTCATATTCTTCCAGTCATTTGTGTTTTTTAAACATTTTCAATTAACATATTTATGTATTGGTCCTTTAACCATAACTGTGCAAGTGTAGCATATTAATTGCAGTATACAAACAAATTCCAGTTAAGTAAACAATAAAGAAATGTTGATTTGATTGTGATTATGGATGACTGTGTTTTTATGTAGAAATCATCAAGCTATTTCATAATTTATCACAATCTGATTTTCCAAAATGTATTTATTTGAGATTTACATTACAGTAGCCTATATTTAACTTAAGGAAAAGCTCAACATCTTGGAAATACTCTTGTATGCTTCCTTGCTGAAGTTAGATGAGTAGATGGACACATTCTCTTGTCTTTATGTTAAATATGCATCTACCACCGGCAGCTGGAAAACTTAACTTGGCATAAAGACAGAGCAAACAAGGGGGAAGCAGTGAGTGGGACTCTGTTCAAAGGAAACAAAATCCTCCTACCAGCACTTCTAAAGCTCACTACAGTAATTAACACTTTGTATCTTGTTTGTTTAATCCAGGGTTTTTCAAAGTCTGAGACTGTGGGGCCTCCCCTCTGACAAAGCTTGGGGAAAAGGCGCCTCTCCACCCACTCCACCACATCTTTCTTTCTTTCTTTACTTTCTGAGTTTCACTTTAATTCCTGGTTTTCTATGAGATCGTGATTCTCTTATTTGAGCCTAGACACACTCAACAATTGATTCAAGTAAGACCAATAATGCTGTTTGAAATAACTTCAGACTCCACCAAAAAAAAAAGAAAGTCTAGAATCAACAGGAGTCTGTCTTAAGGTATTAGTTTTTGAGTTGTCAAAGTGCGGAAAACAGTGGCATCCACTTTATCTCTGGACAGCCTCTTTAACCAAACTCACGCTCATTGAGTCTATTCTATGTGATCTCCTCTTGATAACTAATTTAAGTAACATACTGTTTCACCTCCATTCACTGAGCCTCCCCCCCGATGCAGTTTGGAGCCCCCCTAAGTCAGCCAATCAATAGCGCTCCAGGAGGTTACTGTTCGGAGTGCATTAGTAGTGGTGACCTTTAGAGGTGTTCGTAGGCTGATGATTGCCGTTTGACCGAGCCAGGCTCGCTGTTTGTCCATGTTCACAGTCTTAATGCCGAGCTAAGCTAGCTGGCTGTGACTTTTAAGATCATCTCACGTAACTCTCTGTGTCAAAAATCGACATTTTGAGTCAGTATCATCAATTATGGATAATGATATTAACCGCCATCTCCCTGTTAACAATGAAATGCTTTTGAAACCACTTATAAAGCAATTGTAAAGGTTTATTTAGAACAACTATAATCAAGATCCAACCATATAATAACCCTGCAAGTAGTGTTTATGGATGAAATACACAGTATTTATTAACCATTTACAAAGTATGATAAACATCAGTTGGAACTTCGCAATAAACGATTGCTCAACAGTTGGTTTATAAAGCATTTCATTGTTTGTTCACATTGTTTGAAATAACTATAAACCAAAGTTTAATCATCTATGAATGTACCCTGCCTTTAAGTGTTACCTGATGACTTTTACCATAAACCAACATATAAAACTTGATACACGCTTCATGCGTAAAGTGACGAACTGGTCTGCTCATGAAAGTGGTCAGCAGAGATGTTGCTATGCACCATTTGTTTAGAACTGGCTGAAGTATGGAAAACTACCAATATGGTCCTTCGGTAAGTGTGTACATTATGCATTCCCTTTCAGACCATGCCAAGATCAGAGAGATGTTTAAATGTTTAATGGTAAGATGTTCATGCATTTGCAAAAAGTGATGGTTCGAGGAGATGTAGGCAGGCAGCAAAGCTGGTGTACCGTATACAGTGTGAGCTCTCCAGGTTCCAGCCTGATAAGCACAAATAAAAAGAGTCCTTAGTAAGATGAAGGCTGCCTCCGGCCACCATGCGGATCGGAGTTGACATCTCTCCAGTGGCACCAATTTACTGCAGCTGCCTTTAATAATCCACAACTTTCAGTATTTCCACTTAAGCTGTTAGAAGCAGGTAGCGGCAGTGTGAAACAGTAGCTGCGAGTCCCGCTGTAGGTGTTGACACAGCGGGTCACAGCAGGCACGACGGCGGTCATCGCACCGATCCATAAATCCTGCAACGTTCCTGTTCAATTTGGTAATACAGCACCTCTGGGGTGTGGGGGTGGGGGGGTGCGTGACGGCAGTGCGATGCAGGTGAATTTAAAAGGCTCAGAGTATTACAGGCTCTGGGATGGAGCCGAGGCTGAAGAAATAACTGTCTTTTGTGCGTTTTCTTAAAGAGCAAATCTAGGATAACAGTTTCCTCCGCAGTGTTTATGATCACTGAGGTGCTTACACGGCCTCTGTGGTTTGTAGCAGCTAAATCACAATGTGTTTGCTGTGAGTTCAAGCGCACGAGGCTGATACACCTTCGCCGGTAGTCATTTGTGTAATACGTGCGGGGAGCCGCTTCACTGGATCCAAGCTATTGGGGGGAAAGTGCCAAATCATTAAGTTATTTAATAGTTCATTGAGTCTCTACAGTTGGCTGGTAATTAAACAACATTCGATCAATGTGAAGAGGGAGAGACAGTGGATGACATTAAGTAGATGAGATGGTCTTAACCCCCGCAAACTGCTAGGATCAACTGATTGGCAATTAATGTTCTCACCAGCTGCCACTGATGAAACCTGCTGAAATGACTTTGAAAGCTCAAACTTTCCGACAATACCGACACTGGAGCTTTTACAACTCATAATGCATTCAGGCACTGCCCTGCGCGTGTTAATGACGCTCATCATTAACGTTGTCGGTACGAGAATCAGCCACTGAGTCTAACAAAGGTCACTGATTGGTTGCTTATTTGTCATTTTTTCAGACAAAAGATCCTCCGTAAGAGACGCTGCAGAGTGAGTGCTTGTCGTGTCCAAGTGTTAGCTCATGTTCTTTTCTAATTTCGCACTCACTGCGCCAATTGAAAGTATCAATTCTCCTTCACAACTCATTCAGAAAGAATTTTTTATCTCGAGAACTGAGAGTCACCGCAGCTTTTTCTATTCCATCGCAGCATGAAAGGAAATTTACAAATCAAGTCAAGACCTACATATTTAAAAACGCCCTCGCTCGTTGCTTCCTATCCATGAGTTTGAGGAATTGTACGCTTTAAAAAAGGGGATTAGATTCCTGTTAGATGGAAAACGTTGCTTCCGGTTTCAGTTTTAGAATGCGCTGAAAGTGGCAACCGTAATTTGTGATGGATTGGAATAAATTGGATATCCCAGTGGGTCTTGTCGTTATAAAACTGTATGAAATATGACATTTGGTAAGAATTGGTGGCTCCAAATCTGATTTCAAGACATTGGTTTAAACTCACAGGATAAATCACACCCAACAAACTTAAAAAATTAGTTCAAGCCTGTAAAAAAAGATGTCAATTTTTGGATTTGATTTTTAGACAGTTGTTTCTTCAGACAGGTGCCGACCCACGGGAGCACCACCAGGGTGGAGGATGCGAAAGTGACATATCCATTCCATCATTTTCACTCGACTCAGACGCTGTTGGACAGATTGCCAAGAGCAGTTAACTGCTGCTATGCAGGAAGATGACGCATCCGTTTTCCAACCGTCAAAGCTCTGGTTGGTCAAAGCAATCATGGGCACACAACACCCTACATAAATTAATTAAATCAGATTTGGATTTTGGCAGGCATTATAGTGCTGCAATACCAACTACAACAACTAAGCTGGAAGATTGTATACAATGCCGAGTGTGTCAAGCTGAAGCTAGAATTAAGGTGGACCCAATGCAGACTCACAGGACACAGGAAAAGGAGGAACAAAAGCGAGCTTTATATATACAAAAAGCTGAAATCTAAAAAAAACAAAAAAAAAACAGGAGCACTTAAGAAAATGAGTCCAAGGACCAAAAAAACAAAGTAACAAATACAACAGCTAAACAAAGTGCAAACAAAAAGCAAAGTTCAAATCAAAAATGCAAAATATCAAAATCAAAATCCAAAAACACACACCAGAGGGGAACAGGACACACTGGTGGAAATACAAGGAACTTCAAGGAGCACAGAAGCCCAAGGACTTCAAGGACATCACACCAACACAAACGAACTGACAGGGAGTGCGGGGGGGGGGGGGGACAAAGGCTTAAATACACAGACACACTGATGAGGGGACGAGGAGCAGGTGAGGAGAGAGAGGAGGGAAGAGGGCAGATGAGATAACGAGGGGGAAGCACAGAGGAGAAATAACACTGGCAGACAGGGGAGACAAACATGCAACAAGGGGAAGTGGAAAACAGAGGGAAGAACACAGGAGACACTGTGGCACAGGAGGGCATGGAAATCAAAACATAAGACACAAGACAAAGACAAAGAATCCCGAATCATGACAGCGTGTGTAGAAATTTGAAGACATTTGAAGACAAGTAATTTCACTGTGCTTCACTGTTCATAGTAGGGACAGGGTGAATGTCATCCAAGTTCACCATGACTCCTCTGACCACAATCATGGTATTTTGGAATTTTCATGCAGCTACATCACACGGTGGAACTGGACAAGAACAAGAACAGCCTCAGACCAGGCTCAGGTCTCATGTAACAATGATAGCGGAAATGGAAATTCATTAGATGTGATGCTCTGACAAATTAATTCCAAAAACCGGCGCCTTCTGACATACACCAAGCCTGACTGCATGGCTCAATCTCACAATGACGCTGAGAACGAGGCGGCTGTGAAGGGGAGAAAAAGCATCCTGAGCACATGGGCCAATCCTCAGCAGGGCAGCTGCCGTATTGATCATAAACAGGGCAGTCCCATGAAAACAGCGGAAAGGTCAAGACGGCGAGACGCTGTCTGCAAAATATGAAAATCTCCAACTTATCTGTGATTATAATCACAGTGAGCCACCTCATCTGTTGCCTGCAGGCAATTAGCATCTGGATGGGAATATGTCAGACGGAGCAAATTAATTTCATAATGGAACATGATACAGAGACACGCAGTACTGATGGAGAAAACTATGTATGTTAACTCTAAACTGAGCTGCGATGCTCACGAGTAGTATTTGCATCTTTACACGGCTTCCTCTTCACTGCAATCCTCCACTTAATTCCTTCCATAGTATTATGCTTACACACATGCAATGTTGAGGGTTTGGTTGCATCAAAGTGCTTACATTGGGTTTGCTTAATTTTTATCATCCCCCAGTGGCGATGTTTCTCATCAGGAGCAAATGTTACAATGAACAAAATCGACAGGGACGCTTTCGGCTCATTGGAAAGTGCAATTTCTTTTCCTCGCTCTCGCTAAAATATTAATGTCAGAACCGGCTTTGATCTCATTTAACCCCCTCGAGTTGAAATTGGGGTCAACTGTGTACATTTAAAAAAATAATATGATGCAAATGTGTTAGTCGGGGATTAGCTTTGTTGATTTTAAACAAGGCCTATTATCCTTTTTTCATTTTGTGTCCTTACCTTCAGTGTTTTATATGTTCTTGTGCATGTAAATGATCATGGGAGTCAAAAAGGTCAACGAAAGCACCTCTCTCCCACGGAAAACACTGCTCCTGAAACCCCTCGTCTGTAGCCTTGCCTTCGATTCTGTGACTTTGTGACATCACACTCTGACACAGAGTCACACATATGCATAATTTATGCCAAAAATGAAATTAGCACAGCTGCTCTAACCGTTGTTAGCAGTGCTGGCTCAGGTGTGTGTGTGTGCTGACCAATCAGAGCAGACTGGGTATTCAGGAGGGGTGGGGCCTTAAAGAGACAGGAGCTAAAACAGAGCAGAGGGACATTATGAAAAAACCGATGTGTTTTTTGAGCATTAAAGCACGTGAACCTATTCTAGCAGTAACCCAATATAACATTATTGACCTGAAAATGAGAAAATGAGAGTTGATCCCCTTGAGAGCTCATGCACCAGTACAAAACCGGTAACATAGTATCATATATGTTTCCCTAACCTGTCTGCTTTAGTAATGCCAAAGAAAACAAAGAAAAGAAACGCGTATAAAGGAGATATAAACTGTATAAAATCTTCCAAGTCAAATCTGGAAACTGAGTCTCACTCTCTCTCTGTCACTTCTGCCTCTTTGATCTTCTCACGCCTGGTTGAAAACGAACTCAGCCAAAGAGAAAAAAGAAAAGTCATCTTCCATCAGCTGGACGAAAAACAAGTCGCAGATGGTGGGCATTGAATCTAGCAGGGGCTCTCTCAATCGGCACTATTCTTCCCTCGCTCCCTTTATTGTTTAGTTGGACTCCTGACCCGACCGTCCGGCCATTCAGAGCCACTGGGCTGAGAGAAGGTAATCAAAGCTCTGCGCGGACGAGAGGAGACGGACGACGAGGCGATGAGGAAAAGCGGGCCGCGCCCCGGAGATGGATGGGAAAAGGCGGACCTGGGCTGTCCTAAAGTCAATCTGTGTTCGCTCAAAGGGAGAGAATGGCGTGGTGTGGTTGTGCTGTCGGGGAGCACAGTCAGTGAGAGGATATCGCCTCGGGCCACCCCGCCTCCCCTGACGCTGCTCCACTCTTTTAATAAACATTTAACATTCGCAGCGAGGAAAACCAATACCCGGGAGGCGACTTCGCTTTGTTCCCATGAGTTGCTGCTAACTGCAAAGAACATGTGAGACAGTTAGCAGTACGGGAATGTTGGACTGACAGAGGAATTGTCTCTGTACAGATTTACTGCGGCATATATTCACACTCATCTGCCTTCTGTGTGCTAAAGAAAGGCAAACTTTATCTTGACTGTATTGTTATTATTATGTGTGAGTATAAAGAGAGCAGACTGACAAACGACATAACACACGCTCTGACAGCCATATTGGATGTCGCCTAGAGCAACAGCAGCTGAAAACAGCTGATTGCATTGTTCAAGTGGCATTTATAAACCTCTGTGTGTACACCACCATAATGAAGTAGACAGGGTTCATTTCTGTACTCTTTGTGCCATTCCGCTAATAACGGAGCTCGAGGATAATGATGTCAAATCACATGATATCTCTAAAGAGCTGCGGAGTGGGAGGCACTGCTGGTTCAGGGAGTGTTTTCCTGTGAATTCAGAATGTTGTTTGTAATGGCATCTTCAACGTTACTTAAAGGGTAACACCACCAATTTCGTACATTGAGGTGTGTTTACAGGTCTTATGGAGTCCTGCTGTACATGTGAAGTAGGTTAAAGCCTGTTGTGGCTCCAGAGGAAGCTGCACATAATCTGATAAAATGCATCCGTTGATGACACTCCAGTGGCGAAGCTGCATTGTTGGTAATGTAGGCGCCAGGTTTTGAAAAGGAGGGGAAAAAAACATCTCTGGTTCTGCTGTGTTGATTTTGATCGTTTGTTTGTTAACTGTCCAACAGTGTTAAATGAGTGATTTTGAAAACCTGGTGCCTACATTACCCACAATGCAATTTAGCCACTTAGTCACATCACTGAAAGCGATTACAGATTACATGCTGCCTCATATGGAGCCACATGAGGCTTCATACTTTGAACTACCAAGACGTATGCAATTGATGGAGTCACCCTTAAGTCACAACAAGTTGTGTCTTCAATAATGTAAAAGCCCTACAGGTTTGATCATGTCCACCATTTTAAATTGTTTCAACTTCGCTTTACTTACATACTGGAACTGTGGCAAATTCAATGCTTTTGGCTTACCCCTCAAGTGAACCTCTTGCCCCTCAGAAGAGAGCTACAAGTGGTAGTGGTTGAAATCTCTTCCACAACAGGAATCGGGACACCCTACCCCTACATGTGAATGCACAAAACAGAGGGGTAGGGCGAAGTAATTTGGGCAAGGAGTGCTTGCGAAAGAGTTTTAAGCTTGCTGATTGATTAAGCTACCAAGGATCAGAGCTATAGATCCTGAAAACTGCAGCAGAGTTTAGTCCAGATATTAAAGGGTTCCAGAGGACGCATATCTGTTGCAGTGAGCCTCGCAGTTTACGATATGATTATTGATATATATGAGTCAGTAGCTGTGGTTCAAACTTTCGCTCTCGATGACTAAAGGCCGATTATTTTACCATCATCACATCTGACTGATTTCGTGCATTAACAGTACACTCCCTGTACGCACTGGAACATAAATGCCTCTATTTCTGTAATATGGATGATGCATGCCAGGGCTTTGCGTCAGTGAGGTGGGAAAAAAAAACAAAACGTGTCAGTCTTATCAAGTGCACCCTGACAAACTCTCACTTTCATCCCTGCCTGTTCTCTTTTGGTATTTCGGTGACTCACCGTGAATGTTAGGAGGGGTGGGGGTCAGGGACGATCAGGTAGTCAGTGCAATTTGGAGTCAAGCTGCGTTTTCTACCTCGGTATACACAATATAGATATGGCTTTTTGAATGATATGATGTGGAAACAGCAGGTATTGTGAAAAGACTATCTATCTATCTATCTATCTATCTATCTATCTATCTATCTATCTATCTATCTATCTATCTATCTATCTATCTATCTATCTATCTATTCATCCATCCATCCATCCATAACATGAAGTCATCCATAGTTAGAGGGTCAAGCCCCATCACTTCTCGTAAATCATGATCTCTCAGTTCTGTACTAAATGCTGCTCTCAGCAGTTAACTGAATAGCTCTCAAGACGAAACCCTTCGTAAAGGGCTTTTAGCTTCATTTAGGAGGACTGCTGATGGTTAGATAAGACACTTCTGAGTGGAAGTGACTCTTCACAACATTAATGGCTTCACTTTATGCTCATATGTACATCAGTGTGAATTCTCTCACAGAGGGTGCACAGAATAGCAGCACCATCCTGCAACATAATGCAATCTGATACCAAACCAAGGCCTCAGTGTCAGTTTAACAAGCGTCTTTTGACACAGTGGTGAGCCTGACCAGAAGTGTGTCTGTATAACTCAAAAATGAGGTATTCATTTGTTACCTTGAGTTGAAGTCCAGTTTCTGTCAGCCGGTTGCTGCCAGGCCGTTGACTGCGTTTCTACATTTGTAAGCGTGCCATGGTATCGAATCAGGTATTCAAGCTTGAGTGCCTCGGACCAGCGTTATCAAAACATGAATTATAAAACTGAGCGTAAAGAAAGATGAATCAAGTTTCCACATATCCATGATTTACAGAACATTGCCAACATTTATCCTGGTGACTGGGTTGCTTCGTTTTGTTTAGTTTTTGTTGGTTTTTTTGTTTAACTGACCAACTAATATGTAATGTGATTCAAGGGGTGCACCTGCACCTGCACCTGCACCTGCACCTGAGGACAGAGATCAAAAATCTGGATGAGGTGTTTCTCATTTTCCGTCTGAGCAGAGACTCAAAAACCCTGACTGTGACCTGGATACTGTTTCACATGTAAACACACTCAACAGTTGTCTGAGTCCCTTTAGAGTTTTAGTCTACACTGTCTGATTTTCATTCCTTTCCTGGCGTGACCGGGGGAAACATAATATGGATCTCAGGCTTTACATGGCCTGTTTTCAGCCAATCATGCTTCCTGTATGCCACGGTTCAAGTTATAATCTGAGTTTAGTGGGATTCTCTAAACTTAACCCTGATCCTAACTAACAGGCAGTTTAAGGGATAAAGCATATGGCCGAACAGGTACGATCTGATCTCGCTTCCCCGTTCTACATGCAAATATACACCTACAACACTGGACGAAACGGATATGTTGATTACACTAAGAAAGACATATTATCTAAGAATATATTCATTGCCGAATTAACAAGCAGGCCCAAGTAGTTAAGAATGTGTTTTATACAGCGTTTCACTAAGCCTCAGAATTAAGTGTTTTTTTATGGTGTTCTATTGTGTTCTTTCTCCAAAGAAGTAGCCTATATTAGTTACTGTTTACTGGATTTGTAAAATTTTACATGTTTACCATCAATATGTTTTGTTCTATAATCAATTTGGTGTATATGGTGAAATCAGTTGATACTGTTTGTTCAAACAGCTGCTGGAAGATGCACTTCAGATACTAAAGCAGAGAGCAAACAGGATGCAGTTAAAACACAACAAACAGACAGGTCTTAAGTGTGCATCTTAATGTTCTGTGTTTAATGCCGAATTTGCAAAAAGGCGCCAATCAGTTGCTGCTTTTCAATTGAGAAGGGAGGAGGTGGAGCGTGAACTCTCTAAGGTTTACTTTGTTCAAAGTTGACTTGTTTTGAATGCACCTTATATATTTTAAATACATGTACACGTTTACGCGTACTTGTTCTCATGGCTATGACTCATCGCATGTGTTAATTTCCCCCAAATACAATCATCTTTGGGCCTCTCGACGATTTTAACATTTCCCATCTGGCAACAATGTTCTGATAAGAAGCTCTGCCAAACAGGAGGACGGGGCAGCTGCTGAGATGTGTTCGGTGTCAGCTACTATTACCAGCATCACACACACATATACACACACACATTGCTTTATTCCTTTTTAATTAAATGGAAATCAATATATTGTGACTGTATGTACGATGTTTACGACAAAACTAACAGCATTTTCATTACCGCGTGTATCACCGTCTTTTATTTAGCACTTATGTGTGTGTGAGTTTGTGCGCTCCTGTGTGTGTGAGAACACCGGCAAGATAGAATACCGCAGCTCAACAGTGCAAGTAGTGTGTGATAAAGCTATTCTATCAGCCAGCGAGTCGGCGGTTATTGCATCCGTTCCGCATCTGTGAGCTCTCTCCTTAAACTCGGCAAAGAAGCTCTTGGAGAAGCCCATTTGCAAGGAATTGAATCACTCTTTGGAACACAGAGTGGCATGGCCCCAACAAGGATATAAAATAAAAAATAAAAAATATACTGAAGTTGTTTCAATTCAGTTGGGAAGTTGTGCATAGAGTCTCCATTTGTATCATATACAGGTAGTGTTTAAGAGGCAGTGACAGAGAAGGAGCGAGCTCATGCATAATTAATCAACATTTTGGTAGCGTAGTCAAAACAAGCATTTATATTCCTCGAGTCGATATCCAGCATGGATGTGTGGAGGCTGATCTATGTTTAGCCATGCAAATGTGGGGATTAAAACTTCAGGCTGGGCTGTAGAGGGGAGAAGTGCTCGCTGCTAAATTAGTCATTCCCAGAGAAATGCATTAGCAAGCACACGTGTGTGCACACACACTCAAAGACACGCTCCGACTAAGAACCAATTTTTTTATTGCCGGTCTCCGGCAGAATGTGATGCGAAATCACTCCGACAAAGTGGTTGATGTCAGGAATAAACTGCGAATCTACTGACTTGCCATGTTTCGATGACAGGCCACCCGGCCTGGTGAGTGATGCCCTGTGGATCTGACAAACAGCCCCCGAGACGTCGCCCATCCACTTCAGCATCCATCAGCCTGAGGCACAAAAAGAGCCCCAAAAAACGTCCATTTGGGTCTTTTCATTGATGTGTTTCCCTCAAAGGTGAGTCATTTGTTCCACACCCAGACACCCTCTAATTGGATTGTAAATCTTTGGTGACGATTAATCATACGACCTGCTTCAGAGGTGCTAATGAGGAGCTATTTTAGCTGGATGACATCACCACAAATCACCCCTGGCGACTCCGGGCTCCGGGTTTTAACCTGTTTTTTTGAGTGCGTCTTCTTCTTGCAGGAGGAATTAAATTGTCAGCTTTATGCTTTTCCCGGGGCCGCCTCTGGTTTCAAGTTCGTTAGAGGAACGATAAAAAGTCCCAAACTCCCAATATTTCTCTCTCTATCTGCTCTCTCTCACCCTTCAAGCACCTCACAGCTCATCTAAGTGACGGACATTAACTCAGTCTGTCACCCAAAAAATGTTTTGCCATTTTGCAGACTTAACAATGCGTTATTGGAGGTGCTAAGGATGATTGTGTTTCTACAGCATGGCATTTGACCATAAGCACTGTGTAATATTGTGCCGCTCCCCGTCCTCGGTAAGCTCATTATCAGGGCTATGAAATATCTCTTTGGTCTCAGTTGGAGGATTAAGTTCTAATCACAGATTTTAGAAAAAGATGGAAGTAGCAACTGGGATGTCACCTCAAGGTTTTTTGGAAAAAGCTCTTTGAAGCTTGGATTCAAAGTTTACCGTTCTGCCACCATCTTGGCATTTCTGGGAACCACAAAATCGCAATCTGGTGGAACAGACGAGCCTGGATGAAGAGTGACAGGCCAATGACAGCCGCCCAGCTGACTCTAAAATGGAGATTTCCATCAATCTAAATAATGACTTGCTTTACCTTGCAGCCTTTGAATGCTATATGATATAAACTAGATGATCAGTTGTGCAAGGGTTTATAGTCTTCATAGCTGTCAAGCTTATTTTGACAGATGTTGCTTTAATACTAACCTTTTACCAGAGCAGCTAAAATGTGAAAAACACTGACATGAAGCTCGAGATGGAACACATACTTGTATTGTATAACTTGTATTACGTGACTGATTCCACAAACCAAGAGTCCTTTTTCTAATATTAAAGGATAAGTTCTACTAAAAAAGGAAAATTCAGTCATTATCTGCCCACTATCATACCAGTGGAAAGTCAGGTGAAGCTACGTATACCACAAAACGTTTTTTTTTTTCACATCAACACAGCGTTGCAGCAATCTCCTGAACAACTGAAGTAGATTGAGACAAAAAACAAACAAATACATTTCATGGCTTCACACAGCTCGTCTGGTGTATTTTAAGTCTTCATAAGGGCTGTGATGCCAAACTGACTGGAAAAGATGCTTTTTACACCCTGTCTAAGTGGAAATTTTCACTGTAGCTGCTGAGCTAAAAGTGTTAGTGCACACCCTGTCTGAAGTGGTGAAGTATGGAGCCATTTTTTTATAGTTGTTTTTTTGCATTTTCAGTTGTCCCAATCTACTTCAGTTGTTTAGGAGAATGTTTTCCTCCAGAAATGTTTTGCGAACTCCAAAACTTCACCCAACTTTCCATCTGCGTGGAGGTGAGTGGCTAATGACTGCATTTTCATTTTGACTGAACTTATCCTTTAAGTGTTTTGGTAGCTGAAATCTAACAGCACGTGGAACACAGGATGTCATCCAAGATCTCTGTTGTACGCCATCTACCCTGACCCTGTGACTTCTTGGCAAATGCAGAGATTGTCATATCTCCTGCAACGGATATGATACAGCCCAAGTCATTCTGTGTGGCTAAAAAGCTCATAATAAAAGGAAATACATACATATACGTTCTGCTCTCCAGAATTGGCTTCGTAATGTGCATATTATGACTGTATGATTGCTTTTTCTTGTCATGTGGTTTATTGCCTTCTTTATTATGTATTGAATTGCACATATCTGAATTGTGAAGAGTCCTTGTCTGACTCGAAAGGCACATAAATATTATGTATTATCATTATTGCTGTATTTCTGATCTTGCACCACTATAGTAAGGATGACACTGAGATTTCAAAATTAAAATCTTTTACAAATTCAGACTTATTTTGTAAAGGTTTGGTTGGGTTTAGGCACAATGACAGTGAGCTTAGCATAAGACATCTAGATGTGGACTAAAATAATTACATGGATGCACTTATGGGACCTTTGTTGTCATGGTAACAATAATCACCGTCTATGGGTCTCCTTGTCCTTACACACTGCGTGGCAAAACCTTTGGACCATATTTATTTTTGAAGAGATACAGTACGTTGTATTTTACCAGTTGAGGTTTTAACGCTTCTGCATCTTTTTGATGTGAGCTCTGTTAACAGGAGGAAGGGGCAGATCTGCATGGAGAAGGACCTGAGCGACTGTACCTTCTCTGTTAACAGTGCACAGAACAGGTAGTGCTGTCTCGTAGGCTGTTGATGAGATAACACTTGCCTCCTTGAGTGCCCACTCTTGAAGAGGATGTTTCAAAAACAAGGGAGCTATCCAAAAGATCTCGGTCCTGTGGATTTACCTACTGAGGCAGAATGAACAGACCCTTATTTGTTCCGTGCAGGGGTGCGGTCAAGCGTCTAAAGATGCTGTGGCCCACAAGATGTCAACAACCGCAAACACGTCTGGAAAAGAACTATTTGCTGCTGCAACAGCACAACGTATTTAACTTCTTACTGGAGATCACACGCTACCCACATCCCCTGCTGCTGGGAATTAAGAGACCAGTTCCGGTTGAGTTCCAAATTTTGAAAATCCATTAAAAGTGGAACGCTCCAGAGGGTATCCCCTTTATTGATACAGGCAGTTTTTCCAGACTCGATGAACAAATGTGCAAATAATGACGTCAAACTGCATTGCCGAAAGCTTGCAACAGGAAGGAGTCATGTTGGAGAAGAAGAAATGGTTTGAATATGGCTGCATTTCATGAGGAGAGCTGGTGGGTAGAGCCCAGGGGAAGAGCCAGCGTTTTGTTTTCGGATGGTCGCTGGTTAGATTCCCTTGGTCTGCAAGTGTCTTTTGGTGAGATACTGAACCCCAAACTGCTCCTGATGTGCTGGTCGGCACCTTACATATCAGCCACCGCATCAGTGTATGAATGTATGTGTGAATTACTATAAGTTGCTTTGGACAAAAGCATCTGCTAAATGGCCTAAATGTAAATGTAAACCCATGTCCAGATCCAAGCCGTTATGTCAGCGTAGTGCTCGCGCAGTCACACCGTTCATGGTGTCACCGGGCGGCAAACCTTTCTGTGCAGATCCTGTCCACATCAGATCAATAAGCAAAAATGATGATGACATATTGACATGAAATCCCTAGTACGTCATGGTTTTGGTTTTTGTCATTTCCTGTTTTATTTTACGTTGATGATTATACCCTCACTGCAAATTATTTGGTTCTTACCAAGAAAAAAAAACTTAGATTTAGAAGTGTTAGATAATTTTTCTTGTTTTAAGAGTTAATTTCTTATTTTAAGTGTTCAACTTTACACTATAATTTTATATCAAGCAAACCTTATCTTTTTTGTCTGAAATAGGCAGGAAATCTTAAAATGAGGTAAATAACTGTTAAAATAAGATATCACCTAAGATATCACTTAAGATTCAGTAACAAACTCAACTTGCTTGATTCAAGAGTCACACAAAAAGCATCTGAAAAATCAGTTTATTGCTCTGACTTCAAGCAGGTGATGACCAATGTTTATTCACAAAACTGGCACAGGAAACACAAAACAGGAAACAGGCAAACTGGGTCACCCAATACATGATACACCCATACATACTTAGTGCTTCTCCATATTAATGTCTGTGGGCAATAATGTCACAAAGGCTATATTTTATTGGAACAAAGGTATTGTCTTTAAAACTAACTGGAAAATAGGAAATGCAGTCAATTCTTTTACAAATTCTGTAGCTTGGGCAACATTGGGAACTGCCACCTCAAATGCCAACAACTCTGGACTCAGATTCAGTGTTTCATAACGCTGGTACTCAAAAGCAACTAAAGAGGAATCTATCAAAAAGATATCTTTTATCTGTCCGAAATGTTGAACGCTCTTATAAGTCATTCTGGTTGTGATTTCTGTAAGATGTATAAAAATAAGGACAGGCTTTAGGTTTTAAGGTTTAGTTTTAAGATGAAGTAAGCCTTGTTTCAAGCCGCATGGACAGATAATTTCACTTGTTTTGAGTACCTTTTCCCTCAGATTTAATGTTTTTATCTTGTTTTTAGACTCCCCTTTTTTGCAGTGCTCATGTGCGATGTTTTAATTTCAACTACCTGTCTTTTTTTTCCAGCTCACCTGTTTCATCAGTTGATCAGTTCCCATATATTTCGGTCTGTTTTTCCTTCACTCTTCGTCGGTTCGTCTGTTTTCCTGTGTCTGTTCCCTGGTCTTGTGTTGCTGCTTGTTTGTCTTCTATGTTCCTTCTTCCCTGGGGCTTTCTTGTTTGCTTTAAGGTTTTGTATTTTTCCACAGTTTTTCTTGGATTCTCCTTTGCCTACCTTTTCATGACCTGCACTTTACATCTGGAGGGATTTCAGCTTTACTAAACAAGCTTGCCCTTCGTTTCTAACCTCCCTTCCTCTGTGTCTTGTGTTTGGGTCATTTTTTTGCCAAGCATTAAAGGTGAAATATGTAAGAATCTTTGTTTACCAGTTTTGGTATTGTGATGTCTATATATTATGTTGAATAAATATCTTCTTAAGTTAGAATGCTAACCAGCTAGCCCCATCCCATCCCGGCCCAAAGCTGCAATGTTCGGTAAAAAACATTGGCAGTCTTATGCATCCTGTGGCTTCGTCTTACTTAACTGGGTGAGGCACAACAATTTGAATTTCTTCATTAAGTTGTGGAACTGCTGCACTGCACTGAGCGTGCTCTGGAGGGCATGCCGATCAGCATTTTAAGATAACTCTTGTGTTTCAGTCTGTCAAGACATTTTCATGTGCAGCAAAAAAAAAATGTAGGAAGCCAGAGTTACAAAGAGACTACTCTAAGGCACAAAGCAGGAGACATACTTTTTGTCTTCCAGCCCAGATGGAACATGGAGGAACATCCTCTTTTATTCATGACGCATCAGAAATTTTGTGATCTTAATTTGGAGCATCAGTAACAATTCCTTAAGCCTGATAGAGACTTAAATTGCCTCCGCCATGTCTCTACAGTCTCATTAAAGAGCGAGGAATTAGAGTAGGACAGTTTGGTAGTCCTCTCAGCCTGCCCTCACGTGTCTCATCTGCCAGTCAGAGGTGGTTCGGTCCCTCCACCCCACAGACAACGAGGGAGCTAATCAACTTTGACTGCGCTGTCTTGGCCTGGTGGCGGCCGAGTCATTGACGGGTGCAGGTTTGCAGCAGGGATTAATCTCACCCTACTAAAGTATCTCCCTGGCAGCTGTTGGCATGTGCCGTCCACCCCATTGATCGGGCCCGTCTGTGCAGGCAGGGCTGTATAATTCTATTTAATGTATGAGGAGCAAGGGGGGCTCAGGGCCTGTCACACTGAGTACTGACCGATCCAACTGGCCTCATGCTAATGCGGCCTGCCAGGCCTCCCCGAGGACAGAGCCTGGCTTTAGGGAGTTTGGAGGAGGACTCATTCTGCCCATGCCGATCCGTCAAACAAGGAAAGGGGAACTGTATCTCCAGGTGATCCCAAAAACAGCCAGACAGCGTGAGAGAGAAAAGCGAGGGCAAAACAGAAAGAATACGACAACCGAGAGACACAGAGAGAGAAGACAGAAAGAGAGATGCCTCTGATCTGAAGATAGGTGGTTAAATGGAAAAACACTAACGGGCTGCTTGGGGAAATTAACATTTATTGTCTCATCGATGGAATCAGCTGAGTGTGTGTATGCGTGTGTGTAAGGAGTTAGGAACTGTCTCAGCCCATCTGTCATGCACCACTGACAGCACTATGCTGAAACCTGAGGAAACAGAGTACCTCACATCTGCGTGGAGGCATTTCAGCAATACAGGCATACAATGAAATGGCAGTAAAAACAAAGCAGCACTGCATCATTCACACAGAATAAGAATTATTGAAATGTTTAAGGCAGTCACATCTCTTACATTATATTCTCACATGAAACCCTGGTATATTCTCGTTTGTTTTGATGACTGGTATAAGCCTGAGCCTCCATTTGAGCTGTTCACGCTTGTATGCCACATTAAAGTGAAGTGAGTGAGTTATACAACACTGTATCCATGGATAATACTTGCTCTATCCCACTTGTTAGTTCCTGGATGTTGTTTTCGTAGGCAGGAATGACTCTTTGCCAGATCGTCCAACTCCTGGAGTTTCCAACGTCTTTCTAGCATTGCTGCCCTCTTACCAGATCTCAGCATTTATTTTGGTGAATTCAGTGTAATTATTGAATGTTGCCCAAGTCTATAAAAATAAGATTTAAGGTCTTTTAAATAAGTACATTTTTGTGTATAATTGATTAATATGTACCTACAGTTTTTAAATGGGTCCAGTACATCGCCTCAGCTGGCAGCCGCAGCACGGCTGCAACCGAATCCTTTGGGGCAACTCCCATCATCAGAGTTACATCCACTGACAAGCTGACCATTGCTATTCTAAGAGTCTGACAACATTATAGAACTATACTTTTTAATAATTATGAGATCCTTTTTGGAACCAGAGACACACGTGTTAGAAAGACAAGCCTCAGTCTGATATCTCTTGAGGTTAGTTGCTACAGTTTTTGACTCATCTAGATTGTCAACGTCAGTTAAATCGTCAGACATGACTTAGAAGTTCTTGTTGGCAGTTCATCTATAGGTGAACACCATGCTATACTCCAAACTCCTCTCTTTTACTCTGACTTCCATTTCCACCTTCGTCGTCTTGCAACAATTTGCCCCTTGGCCTTAAACCCTTCCTGGTTCCAAAAAAAAGGATCTTATTATTTAACAAAAAGGTCTAAATCGTCCAATGGAATCGTTTCCATCATGTCAAATGCTTAGAATAACAACCTCGGCCTGTCAGTGGTAAGCACTTTTAGTGGACGTCGGAGTTGCCCCAAAGGATTTCTTTCTCGCTTTTGCAGCCCTGTCGCTATTGCGTAAAGCTGTTTCCAGACAAAGTTTAAAACAGGATACAGCTATAACATGTTTCAGGATGTGAGAACACATAAGGACCATGCCAAATTGGAAATGTTATACTTAGGGTAGACAGTGCTCTGAGCTAAATGAGCTAAACATGCTAAAAGTTTCTAATTGGCACTAAACCAAAGTACAGCTGAGGTTGATAAGAAAGTCAAAAGTTTTGCACTATTGGACACATTTTAACTTTAGTCTGGTGATGGACCAACATGAAAAGTTAGGTCGCTCAACAAAGTTATAATTTGTCCTCCAGGGATTCACATAAATGGATACTTAGCATAAATGGATACTTCGATATTCCACTCTGGATGACAAATGTTGAGCTCATAGTGGTGCTGGAGGAAATGTCAAGGAATCACAAAAGTCAGCTCCAATTATCCTCCACGAACGACGAATGTCTGCATGAAAGAAAAATGGCTATCCAGTAGTTCACAGACCAGACAGACCAACAGTGCCGGAGCCACGGCGCTAAAGTGGCTAAAAAATGTATCACAAATAAGAAGGATAACAGAGTAATGGAACTCAACATGAGAGAAAAATAGAAGTCGGTGCGAGTGATGTCGGTAGCTTTCTGGTGGGATCCGCTCGTGACTTTGGGGCAAATGTTAAACAGCATTCTCCACCCAGCCTTCAAAAGCGCTTTGAAGCAAATACTAAACAGGAGCCGGCCTCACAAAGCTTTAATCAATGCTATTATTAATGGTTGACTGCTTGCGATAGGAAGAAAAGCCAGCTGAGAAGACATTTCACACCTTAATCAGGTAGAAAAATAGCTATTGCAGCACTTACAGCCCTCCCTACAAATATGTCGCTGCTCATTCCGGAGCTTCTCATCCAGACGGAACGCAATGGCAGTCTTATTTTTCTTCACTTAATAAAGAAATGGTGCGCTGAAGGCAGTAATTACCATGGCCTATCATGATCATAATAATATTGACAGTAACAGAGCGTGATATGATGCTATCTGATGTTCTGTGCTAATTTCTTCAACACGTGCTCCAGTGTCACTGACCCTCAGCTGATCACACTGAGACCCATGAGGAGATAATCCCACATTTCAAATACAGTCAGAATGCGAAGATTTCAACCGTGATGATAACACTCTTATAAAATGTGACCGAGTCAGACTATAGGCAGATAGGCACTTATTCCCTTAATGATATTTATCGAATGATTAATATCCTGTAGCAGTCATAGACTTCACGAGACACACACGTATACACATCTGCAGGCATACACCCACCGATTATATGCAGATAATTGTGTCTTTTTTTAGCTGCTGTATCAGTTAAAACATTAAAATTAACTCTGAGTATCATAACGTAGAAGACACAGCTGGTATCCTGCTTTGTTTAAACCAGAATCTATTAAAGGATAAGTTCACCCAAAATTGAAATTCAGTCATCAGTTATCTACTCCCCCGGTCCACAAAACATTTCTGGGGCTTCACGGGAAAACAGCGTTGCAGCATTCTCCCAAACTGAAGTAGATGGGGACTTGTTTTAAAACGTAACAAAAAAAAAAAAAAAAAAAACAGCTGGAAAGAAAAAGACATAATGGTGCGGTACAGCTGGTCCGCCGCAACCCAAGTCTCCGGAACGCACCCCCATCTGAAGTGGGTGCTGGAGCTCGACCACATGTCAGGGGTGCAAGTAATGGCTGTTCAAATCAATATGGAATCTCTGGGCTTCTGGAGACCTGGCCTATGCTCAACGAGCTGTATGATGTTGGCTATTATTGATTAAATTACCTTGTACCTTGTTTTCCCTATCTACTTCAGTTGTGCAGGAGAATGCTGCAAACGCTGTTCTACTGTGAAGCTCCAAAGAATGGAGCTTCACAGTAGAACCCCATCTGCATGGGGTGTGGGGGTGAGAAGATAACGACTGAGTTTTCAGTTTTGGGTTGTCTTCTCCTATAAATGCTTACCGTGAGGTGAATAAGGGTATTATATTTTTCACAGTTTTGGCAATCATTCCTACTGGTTAATCAACAAACTTTTAATCTTGCCTTGGGGCCTGTTGTCTTGAAGTCAATGCGACATGCACGGAGAAGCAAAATCGACGTCGTATGACTTCTGATGAAGAAATGCCTCCTGAAAATGAAAGAACACACTTCAGAGGGTAGCTTCATTACTGATTTTCTTCCAAAATGATTGACGGGGCTGACAATGTTGTGATCAAGCTGGGCAGGTCCGACGGATTTCTACTAATGAGACTGCACTGCACAAACAGGTGCCCATCCTGCACAAATTGGAGAAACAAATTAAGAGTTGATAAAAAAAACATAAAGCCATGAATTTACTCTCTCGCTGTCTCTCTCGTTAGCTCATCTGGATAAGCTGTGGGTAGTTTACAAGCTTTTTGGTTGTCTTTTTCTGTTATGTTGTCTTGTTCTGGGATCTAAGCAGTTCACTGTTAGATTTGTCTAATAGGAATCACAGCCAAATTTAACAAAATAAGAGCATCACTGTGATGTATCTTTTGAGCTCCTGTGCATGTGCATAACATCACCATGACTGAGGTGTATAATAAAATAGTGTCTGTTTTTGTAATTTATCTGAAGATCGCACATTAAGACAGTGTTTTCTCGTTAACATAACTTACTGTAGCAAAGTATTCATTCAGATGATGCGATTTTCAGTGGCACGTTTACATTTAGACTGTTTTATCTGGACAGTTTAGTTCTTTTGTGATGCCAATTCTGATCTGAGAACTCTGTCTACAGTATTACATCTGTCTAGTACTTATGTTGTGCTCTCTCCTCCGTGCTGAGCAACATGAGAGTGCAACAGTTTTTTTTATATTGTTAACAACATTGGATGCAGCCTAATCTATTTTGCCCATGGTGTCTTTCTTAAATCAAAAAACAATAAACTTTCCACTCTCTCGGTGTCGGAGGAACAGGTCCCTGATCCAGTGTCGCGCGGTGTAAATGCCAGCGCACGACGACACTCCTCTCGGCGCTGGTCTCATTTGTTGGCAGTAATAATACTAATGCATTAAATTTGGCGAGATAATTATTTATTGATTAAAGGGCTAACTAAGCATAGCAACTTTAAAATGAGCATGTCATTTGATCTGACAAAACGCAGAACAGAACCCATCTCGAATTCATATTCAAATCTTTTATTTTTTTTGTGCCATTTGCCCTGATTGCCCCCCCCCCCCCCCCCCCCCCCCCCCCCCCCAGGACTAACTCCGGTCCAAGAAAATCCCTGTAGCACAAGCCCATGTATTGTTTTACATTTTATTAATAGCAACATCAGAGTACTAAATGTACAGAGGACGAATCCAATGAGAATCGCATTTACAGTGCTTGCAAATACAGAGCTTAGTAGTACAAGAGTAACCAAATCAAAGTCACCTGGAAATCGAAACGTTTACCAATAACTACAAAAGGAAGAGATGTGGTTCATAAGACACAAAATAAAAGTTATACAACATTTAGCCGTCACAGAGACAGACTGGAGTCCCTTTTGTGGAGGTGTGTTGTGTGTGTATGTGTGTTCGTATATACTATAGTCTTATACAAAAGTTAACAGAGGTACTCATTGATATATTAAACACAAATATAAAAATCTTTAAGAGTCACAAAGTACAAACTCTTCATTTTTATGGCGACAACACAACTTCGAGTCAGGTTCCTTCACGGTAGGTATGGAATCGTGATTGTAAGTCAGCTTCTATGAACAAACCGCTGTGTGCCCACGTGTGAAAAGCCCTTCCCTCCCCCTGAAAAACAAACAAAAAAAAAAAACCACACAAACAGGTTCCTCATCCCCAGAATTCCAGAATGTACGTATGAGTTTCATGTTTTTTTTTTTCGTTTTTTGTAACACTTCAATCAACAACTCCCAGGGAAATAGCAACAACTGATCTGTCTTTCCCCCCATTATCCCTAGTTGCCGCGCCAGTCATTCCAGACCCACACTTCATCCTGATGGAAACTGTACGGTGCCTGATGCTGTCGATGCAAATCAAAACGCCGTGGCGGCAGATTTGGGTCACACAGATAGTCTCTATCTAGCAGAGGGATTATGAGAGAATTGAGATGTTGCAAACCAAGAGTTGCTTTTCTTTTTTCAAGTCTTCGATTGTATTGATAAGCACCGACAGTGACAGTGCGTTAGCTCTTTTTACATAGAAAAGTAAAAACATGACCCGAGAGGAGGGTCGGAGCCCTCCCCTTAAGAAGTAAGCGCACAGTACGTGATTTTTGTGGAGCGATGGGGAGAAGCGGAGTGAGGAGCTACAGTTTTCTGACAGCCAAACAATGGATTCAGTAAGATACATTATCAGTCTATAAACCTTTACTCTGAGTTGAACCTTTCATTGTCCGATAAATACTCTCCTCTTTCGACTCTCTACAAAAAAATTCAAATCACCACCGTCGACGCCGGTTGAGAGAAAAGTTTCTATGTTTAACAGACATGATTAAACAGACTGGATACATTGATTCCTCTCCTCTGAAAAAAACCTTGGCTTTGGGGGATGTTCAGCCAACATCTAATTCAAACAACAGATATGTCAATAAGGTCCACTCTGTATGTCTCGCATGCAAACACGAATCACTGTCCCTGAAAATGAGTGTGCGGGACATCCTTCATCCTGACAGGAGCAGCCTTGCTGTTTGATAGCTTGTTTGTGCTGACGGGGAGCGCAGGGCTTTCGCGAGTTGCCGAGGAGACACTGGAGCCGGAAAATATTCATCCGTCATGAAAAAGGCATGTCAAGTCTTTGGTGTCTGCTCAAGACTTTCCTGCAAGACTCCCCGTTTCCCCCCTGCCGTTGCCTCGGCTGCTCTCAGATAATGTTTCCTGAATCAAATCTGACCAGCGGAGTGGAATCATTTTCCTCCCTCTTAGCCATAATACAGCACACTCATCAGCTGTCTTGAAATATAAACTGAAAAGGCAAGAAAGCAGTAAGGCACTTCCTTACATATCAGTTTGATTTCAGACGGAGCTAAGGGGACCAAGGCTGATGTATGCCCATGTCTCCAGACATCTGTGCATGTTTAAAGAATATATGCCGCAGAGTTACATATTTCTTTGTCTGGATGGCCTTCAGGAATGCAAAGCAAATTGCTTCTAGCTTGCAGCTAGATGGTTGGTTTCAATGAGGGATGCTAACAATGCAAACAAGCTTTTCGATGCAAAAAACCCTTTTAACCCTTGAAATGGGCTTTTAGGAAATGATAAAAGCCCAAAGTTTGGCTTAGTTCAATAATCTGATTTTGTAGGTTTTGCAAAGAATGAGGGATTTGTCCCACAGAATCATTACTCAGCTTGGTATTGAATTTTCAGCAGGGATAGGGTGACATTTCATAATTGTCAGGGACAGTGTTAGTAGGACAGAAGCTTGGCAACCACCATAGCCATCTTTTGATGCAACAATACAAACAACTAGCATGGTCACAAATGGTCAACAGCCCAGATTTTTAAATGTTACGGGTATAATTTGGAATCAATTCATAATCATTCATCAAAAACCTCTAACAACCTCTAATATGTGCATTTTAAAGGATAATTCGGGTTTAGTAGAACTTATTTCCATACTTTTAGCCATCATTGCTGTAAGTGATAATAAAATTGCACTCAACCAGGTTCAGTGTTGAGATCTGGAAACGCAACAACATTGCTAGGAAACAAGACTTCAAGGATCATCATTGGCCTGCCATCGCAAACAATTTACATTTGTTGCTTTTACGCTCTTAGACCTAATTTCAGTGTTTCCAGACCTCTGCAATTAATTTGGTGAGTACAATGTCACCATAATGTATAAGAATGTTGACCAAAGCAACAAGACATTAGCTATGCCAGCAGCAGTATTGATAATGTAAAGTAGGGAAGTCTAGCACTAATGTTTATCATGTCCACCATCTTAATTTAGTGTGTTAGCATACAGTCAAGGGATCACAAGAATGATTGGGATTCACCCTGTGCACACAATGGATATGTCTAAATGTCCAATCCCTCAAACAAAATGTAGTCGATTCCAGTCAAGTGGTGGATTGACTGATCAACAGCTAGCACGGCTAAAAAATACACCCCAAGTTGAAATAACCCAGAATTATCCTTTAAAAAACAGGAATAAATGTAAAAAATTAGATTCCCTTAAACAGGTATTTGTGTGTGTCAGTCTGGGTCAGTTTAGCAGTTGCATCAAAAGAGCAGCTAACGCACCACCTTCTTTTCACAAATCTTCATTCTCTGATTATTTTACAGCTCATAAATGCTTATATTAGATCATTGTGGCAGTCGTTACAATGAGGTATACAACCCAATCTCCAGAAAGAATGTTTTGCAATGTACATTTCTGCAAGTCACCAATATGTTGCAACTTTAGTTGTTTTTTTTTCTTGTTATTTAATGTTACAATGATGCAGTGTTTATGATCTGGTCAGGTTTAGGCACAAAAAAAAAAAAAACTTGGTTAGGGTTTGGAAAAGATCATGTTTTGGCTTAAAAACCTGCCTTGGTCACGAAAAAACACCACAGGAGAAGCCCTGAACTGTCCTTAAAAATAGCCAGTGGTGTCACACTTACAAATGTTGACACAGTCTGGAACTGGGGTCACTGGCTTGTTGCCTAGCTCCGCCTCCTGATAAGAAAGTCATGTCATACACATGTGGACATGAGATGACACATATTGTATTAATGTCAATAGGGTACGTATGAAACAATGTATCAGTGGTTTGCAGAAACATTAACAGCCAACATTTTATTCAGGTGAATGGGTTGAAGTTTGTGGCAAACACTTTCTCGGGCGGTTTTAGCAATACGGTTACACAAAAACAAGTGATAAATTATGAAACATGAACGCAAACCAGTCTTGATCAAGTTTAGTTGGTTTCTTGGCATCTACTGTTGGACTTACACTGTTAATTCTTCATTCATGTGATGAAACACTCTATTAAAATTCATGAAGAAATGATGTTGAAGAAACAGAGAGTTATCGGTTTTCCCAGCCAACCATGAATACAGCAGAAGCAGAGACATGATCACAACACTTGTTCAAAACCGCCCGGTCACTTTCGGACATTCCTCCTGGTAATAACTCTCCAGTCTCTGAACTTTTGCAGCGTCTACTGAAGTATTATACTGGTTAGCTAAAGATATAATACAAGTACTGCTTGAAAGTGCAGGTAGGAAGCTTGGCACAAGGTTAGTTTTTGTGTTTTAAAAGAAATACCGTAGTTACACATGTAAACAAAGACACTATCCCCGACCTAGCTGAAACCTTCCCAAAAACTGGAGAGGCCTTGAAAAATAGAACACACCTGTACACAAATAGAAGCAAATATATAGAAAATACATTTACACGTGTATAATATACAGTAAGTTTCGTAACCCTCTGACTATTAAGATAACACTCTTCATTCAAAAAAATATATGTTATGTCAAAGAAGCAACTCCGCAGCCTGACACACACACGTGAGGCTGAATTGGTATGGGTCATTCATGAGAGTGGTTTTTCATGTTGTGAATGCAGGAGTTTTGCACCACAGTGTTTATCCCAGGCCAGTCCTGAATGGCTCGCATTTTACAGATTCCGATCTCACCGGGACAACCTGTTTTCCACGAATCTTTCAAGGAACTGAGTGCGAGCCTAAAACCCACCTGCCGTAATCCAATTGCTGGAGATCACACACTTTAAACCCACCTTTTTTTAAATCTGTACATATTGCTGTCTGCAGCCCAAAAAATGTTTTACAATTACAATTGTATTTGTGCTTTGTACAAACCCACAGCACAACGAAAAGGTAGATTCATAGGCGGCTTTCCTCAAAAGCTTCGTAGCACAAAGGTAACCCGTCCGTCTGTCTGTCGGAGCTTAAGGTTGATAATAAAACTATTGGTGCTAGAAAGCCCTCGGGAGAGCTTTACCGCCCTTCCTGACCATGGAGTTCCCTCGCCTCGACTTAACAGATAGTTTAAACCAATTTGGCAGCGGCTGATTGGCTCGTCGTAATCCCCTCACTTCAACAATACACTGGCGGAGTGATTTAGGTTTTTGAAAGAATAAAAATTCAACTCTTATTTCTCAGTCCGTGTTGTATTTTTTTCGCTCTGCTTCCTTCGGCACAAATTGAAAACAATTATTTGTGCACAACGTCCTGGCTGTGATAGCTGAAACTGCGATATGCTCAAAATAGTGTCCTCAAGTATTCAGCGGGGTCTGGCTCTGTGGAGAGCTCATTAACCCCTTAGCACGCACCCGGTGAGGGGATTCCATTTAAAACACATGATGCGGATCAGTTTGATCCTGAGGGACACCAATTTGCAGCTACTCCTTCACAGCTTCTCCTTCGTTCGCCGTTGAAAATCTGATGATCGTTTTTTTTTTTTTTTTATCTTGAATAAATTTGTTCATGTTCTTCTTCATTTTGTTTCAAAAATTATTTATCCACACTAACATATCTGGGAGTTGGACGGAGATATTCGCTGACTTCCTGCGGACGGATTGATTTTTCAATCTCTTTCCCAATTAATGCAAAATGATAACATAAATTATTTGAACTGAATCTTAGTCCACCCTTTGCGCGCTGCAGCTCCGATTTTAAATCCTAACCGATCGTCAGAATGCATCCCCTAAAAGCTGCTGAAACCGAGACCAACATAATGTGTGCAAGAGAGCTCGACAGACCTGAGGCAGTATGGATGTCCTGTCCAGCTCCCTGCAGTCTGTTGTGGCTGTCAGTACTTATACTCAAAAATCTACACATGGGATTTGGTTGCAGCAGTGATCCTGCACCTTTTACTTTAGTTTGTTTTTTTTCCCATCAGGTTATATCAGGTACAAATCTTGCATGAGATTGGAGCGAGTGATGGATTGGCATGCACAAGGTGTATTCAGATTAGTTTTGTAATCTCAGCTCGGGTGGGAGTATTTAATTAACAGCGCTGAACCCTAACGGCTTCGGAACCTCCACTGTCAGGGCTGTGGCGACTCTTCAGTGTGTAAAAAAATAGACACGACTATTCTGTTTTTTAAAACGGGACCTATAGAAACAATGTTTTTAAAATCAACTGTTGACTAAAGCATATACCGTTTTCAGTTCCTCTCCATCCTCTCTCTTCCCCCCCTCCCCCGGCTAATAGAATAGTGCTTCATATAAATATCTTTTTAGACTCTTTTGCGACACATTTCTTAAAACTATTTTCAAAACATATTCAAATACATTTGTAGCATTTTTTATCTTTCACATTTCTTTAAAAAACAAAAAAAGAAGAAAAAACAATGTAGTTGGAGTTGATACAGGGTTAATATAGCGCTCTTTGTGTAGTCCATCAGTTGTTGTTGAAACTTCCGTCTATCCAGGTTGTGGCACATAGTGGCATTATTGGCACATTGTTCAGAAATACAGTTCATCTTCCACCCACAGCAGCTCCGTGGGTTTCCTTTTTTGTTTTTGTCAAATGTCAAGTGTTTCTTTTTTATCTCGAGACATCCTTGACGTCCACAGTCTCGTCCCACACATCCTGTAAATATACCTATATATTAATCTATATCTAAATGACTGGACGTTCCTGGAAATATGGAGTGGCGGCATCGAGGCCGCTCTGCTTGTCATCTCTAGAAAAATAAATATCTTCACCAGTGTCCAAAGAGTGATCACACTATTTTACAAAAGAAGCTGTTTTTTTGTGTTTCTTGTTTCCAACGGGATCCTGCGGAGATGCGGAAGAACAACAAAAATCACAATTACCCCCTCATTATGAGCCGAGTGCAGAATAAAACATTCCTGTGACACAGATCTGAGTCTCAAAAGCTAGCTTTTTTTCCCGTTGAGCTCCAACCCAGTGGCTTTTTCTCCGAACAAGATGAAAGATGAATAAAAAATCTGTACTGTTAAGGCCTGATGTAACATACACTTAAGCCCAGGAAAAACATTAAATTTGCAGTACCATAATAAGGGATCTTATGTCTTTTTAAGACAGCAGCGACAGGAGCAGGCTGCGTAGGGCCGGGCTGACTGAGACTAATGTGTGTCCAGACGACGGCGAGGCGCTGTCCTCTCACTACGCTACCTGCAGGCGATCTATTCCTTTTAAAAATCTGGGTCAATAGCAGACGTTACACCTCCCCCCGGGCTTCCAGCAACACTGTGGGGCCGGAGCATGTGTTTAACTTTCACGCTTTGAATTTCAAATGCGGCCCATTCTGGCATATATTAGCCATGCATAAAGATATGTCACAAGTCAAGTGAAAGTGCCTCTCCACTCCTGGAGATGTTAAAAACAATGTGCTATGGGTGTAAGAATGAGAGTGTCGACATAAATATTAATGAAAGTGTTTCAGATATGGAAAGTGAAAATCGTTAACTGAGAGCATATAGCTTATTCATACTAATATATACACGATTAGTCTCTCATCTCAGCTACTCAGACCTATGATGCTGCAGTGAACTGGATTTTACACCCCCTTTTTTCATCACTGTGCACAAAAACTGAAAGGCAGCGGAATCATGTCACAAATAACAAACATATGCCAAGTTCCCCTCTATTCCCAAATTGGGGCAGCGTCACCACGGGGATCGAGGTGGCTGCGGCTCAGACGATGATTTGCGAGGGGACAAAGTGGCACAGTACCCACCAGAGCGTGAATTCAGGAAGTCTCTTCCACCCACAGGAAGTGAACAAGGCCTTCAGCTCGTCAACACGAGATCTCGAACCATTTCTCTGACACGAAGGCCACAGGAATCAGCTGTCTTTCGGTGGGAGAGGGCCTGCCGGAGAAAGAGGTGATAGCATTAGCTGGACTCATACTGGACACTACAGGTATATAGGTATCACACACCTAAAGGGGCTCGGTGGTGGAAGGGCTCGGTGGAGGAAGGGCTCGGAGTCAATGCACTTGAGGAGGTGCACAGATTCACATCAAAATAAAAAAACACTTACATTTAAAGGTGAATTTTCAAGAAGTGGCCACCTGTCAAAATCACCCTTAAAACAAACAGGGGGAAACATATCCAAGAGTAGCCACTAACTGCGGCTAACTGTAGCTGCCCTTTGCTAGTTAGCTCAGTTAGCCGTGCAGCTAGTGGCTCTGACTAGGAGGTCAGGGACCAGGGGAGTGTTAGTGTTTATGGCGCTAGCAAGGGACCTTTGGACCAGGACTGCCCAGGGCTAGCCGGTTAGCATGCTAACTTCAGTAGATAGCTTGACAACACAATACAAAGACACCATAATGAATACACTGACACTGGTTCACATTCTCATGATAATTTACTAACCACTGAAACACTCACATATTGCCCCTTTAAACGACTCAAATAAACTGGCCACAACCTTGTAGAGGCAACCGAGAGACATGGGGACACTGTTACAATCTGCTCATGTAAGGCCAATTATGAAGTGATTATTAAAAAACAATTTCGAGAATTTGTGACAAAGGGCCCGTTTCGCTTTTGAAGACCTTTCCAAGATCATTTTTAAGAATTATTTTCTTTTTTTTCCAGACACATGTTTTTCTTATTCAAACACTGCAGGGAAATATAAAGGTAAGTGCATTGTATATGTATGGTCTCGGACAGATGTAAGCTTTTATGTAGGAATATTAATGAGCAGGTGCTTTAAAAGGTTTCTAACTTTGTACATCTTCCAAGGCTTACTGTAATGATCCCTCTAGTTAGCCTTTAGTGCCACTGTTTACACTGTGCCACTGATCAGAGATGAACATAAACAGAGATAATCACATACTGACCAGAGATTTATCATCGATGTTCTTGTTAAGCATGAGCGATTGCTCCTATCTTCTATCTATCTATCGACTTCACATAAATAAACCTTTGGACTATTTACACCAGATGAACGATCCTCCCCGCGGTGCTAGAATAATGAATCTGTTACAGGGCTCGGACACACAGAGTAAGTGTGACCATCTTTGCCGGCCCTGCAGCCTCGGTGACTGTAACTGTTATCCACTCAGACAGTAAACACTGTCGAAGCTCCACCGAGCTCATCCTCACACTACATATGAATGATAGTTTAGAGTATAATACCACAGTAGGTCAGATTTCTGTGTCAAACACACCTGCCTTGTCAGATTACATCACAAAGAGAGAAGCATCTTCACCCGCCGAGAGGAATGAGTTCAAACTCGGAGTGAGATGCAAACACACCAGTGACTCACCAGTGTTACGTCTCTTGCTTCTTTTTTTCCTTTTCTTTTTTGTTGGTATAATGCAACACAGATTAGCTGGGTAGGTAAACATGAATGTGTTATGTAAAGTGTAATGACATCACATTACATGACTTCTGGGTGTTGAGGTTCCATTTTTTTTTTTTAAAGTGCACACACACACAACTGTTGACAGACAGATCAGACAGAAAATGTCACTGCAGAGACTTCTCATCCCGTTCGCTCACATCCACAAATTGACTCATTACGCAACAGGGAAAATCAGCGGTGGATTTAGACTCTCGTGCGCGGCCTGAGCGAGCTGAGGCTCGGCCAGGTGTCCGGCAGATGGACAAGGAATGAGGCAATGGACGGCGCATTAAAGGTGAACAATGTATGTGTTGATTTGCTCCGACGGGAGCTGATTGTTGTTCAGGGGAACAGCAGAGCAGAGTGGGAGGATATCCAAGCGCTTCGTGAAGAAACAATGCTCGACACGATTGTTGTTTCACGGCGCCCCTGCTCATCTGTTTGTTACTCTGGTCTCTTTTTATAATGCTTGGGAGTTATTTGAACATTTATCCCCCCTCATAAGAAAGTGATTATAAGGAAATAGACACTGATTTCTTAACCCAATTTAGAACGATCTAGCTCTGCCATTCAGCATGGGGCTTCATAATACTCAGGCCATTAGAGCATTAGTGATAATAACTGCAGTGGACACAGACAGGACTTCAAGAAAAGCCTATAAACTCTGAAGAAATCCACTCGAGCTGTAAAAACCGTCCTGGGCCGGCTTACCTGTTTCCGTTGTAAGCAGTCTTGTAGACAGGCGTCTGCTGGATCATCTCATCAGTGTAGATGGGCACGGCAGTCCGAACGCACTCATGCGAGCACTGCAGGCTGTCATTGTAGGCAGTGAATATGTCCACCTTGCTGGGCACCCGGGCCGGGGTGAAGTCTGTCAGATTCTGGCAGCTCTCTTCCTGCTGGTGGATCTTGCGCTGATGGCTATTGTGGCGGCCATTCCCCGACTGCGCACAGCTACAAAAACACGCACCAAAGACAAGAAACAAACATAAAATCATACCTTGTACCTTTGTTGGACCACCAAAGCGAACGCGTGACTCCGCCGTTGACTTATTTGCAAAAAAAAGAAAGTAAAGGAATCTTTCCTACCAGTTTTTAAGGACGAGTGTTGTGATCAAGGCTGCGATAACCATAATGAGAGACACAGTGATTGTGATTATCTGGTGAACTGCCAAACCTGCGGGAAAAAAAGACAAAACAAACAAAAGAGCGGAGATTACAATCATTTGCGGAGGAAATGTTTTTTTGTTTTGTTTTTTTCCAGCCCCTGTGGTTCACAGCGGAGAGCTTCACACCTCCTTTGTTTTTCCCGCGTTGTACAAACCCGTTGCACTCTGCAGAGCGCTGAGGACAGCTCACTTCGAAAAGCAGAGGTTGACGACCCGGAACAATTTTGCTCTCCAGTAACTACCGATGACACCGTCATCCGCCACCATTCATAATTCAGGAGCGATATGAATTATTCCATTATGGCACGGTCGACTGTAATGGATAACCATGTCCGAGTCATCTCTCAGTGCTTACACAACGTTATTATTCTTGTGTCATTAAAATACTGATAAATTCAAAATCGTATATGTTCAGTTATAGTTTGACAGCGTTCCTCCTGTCTGTGTTAAATCCTACCTCCCGGAGTAAGACCGTCCCTGTTGGCTCCACGGTTTTAAAAAAAAGTATCTCTGTAGATTTTGCCCTGAGGCTTTACTTATTTAAACATAAAGGCAGAGCAAATTACTTGATATGATACATCAAATGAAAGACGTGATCAAACAGTGATCCCGATACATAGTCTGAACGCTTTGAAAAGGGGAGGCGTGTTAATGCAAGTCGGAGGAACGGAGACACACTCACATACACAAGCTCTGAGGCGGGTCTGGTAGAGCAGTAAATGAGGTGTTGCTATTCTGAGCTTTGAAGAGACACATATAGAGAACTGTTGGTGTTTATCTTATTAAAAATGGATTCAATACCAAAACATAGAGTTTTGGCGCGGAACAGCTAATGAAAGTGCCAAAATTAGACATGCTCGATGAGACAATAAGAGCGACGTCACATCGAACTCAGCGTGACCAACTCCAAGCTCACATCTCGGCCAAACCGAACAGCTCAAAATGTTTGCCTTTGGGTCAATGCGCTCACCGTGTCAACTTCATCAACTTGGGTTAAATCAAACTTACATTTTTTAAAGGCACACAATTCAGTGTTTTGACAGTTCTGCAGTCACCGCAGGAAAGACGGTGGGCAGCAGAACAAGCTGAAAACACAACGTCTGACAAGTCTCATCCACTTAAAAATGAGAAATGTCTTTGTGAACACATTGGAATGAATTTAATATTGCTCTTTTATTCTCCTTTTGGCCTTGATTAGATCACCATTTTTCCCCCTGAGAGAAAATATCTCTCATTCTTTAGCTGTTGAATGCTCCGATACAGCCAGTCACCTGCTGCAGTATGTCCGTCTGCTGTGTGGTGCTGAGGCTCCATTAAAGCTGTTTTGATTAAAAAAAAATCTGCCTCTGTGTCTGAAATAGATCTTGATCATGGTTGTTATGATTTTTTTTTCATAGACATGTATTTTCTTTTTTCTTATTGACAAATAAAACAATACTAATTACAAAATCCAACATATACATCCTTATACATCAAAACACATCGTATTAAAACCTTTATCATCAGGCCCAATGATGTAAATACATGACAAAACACTGAAGAAACGTTTGAAATAGTAAATAAATAAATGATACACTTGATCCTACTAATTCTTCTGTTGGTTTCATTATTATGTGGAAAACATTTACTACCGTTCAGGATAAAAAAGAAGGAAAGGGACAGAATGTAATGTCATTTACATGCTTTTGCTTCTACTTCTTTTTCTGGCGATGCATTCGTGTGTATTCTTGTTTTTGTATATAGCCCTAATATTCATTCATTTATGATGAGGAATCCATTAGTCTGGTTTCGTTCAGTAGCCTTTCCAGCCTTCAACTTCAGTCAACTTCAAATAAAAATCTACTGCTATTTCTTCCCCCCATTTTTCATTTCTTTCATTCATTTCATCCATTTCTTTGGAAATGGACGGAATTTGTCCTTCTAAAATAAAGTGAGTTAAGAGCCGCGATGGATGGATGGATGGATGGATGGATGGATGGATGGATGGATGGATGGATGGATAGATAGATAGATAGATAGATAGATAGATAGATAGATAGATAGATAGATAGATAGATAGATAGATAGATAGATAGATAGATAGATAGATAGATAGATAGCAAATGGTGCATGGAAGATTCATCACTACAGACTTCAGTATTTTCTGTACCAAGTATCTGAACCACAGATGGAAAGGCTAACTCCAGCCAGGACTTCTCTGTGGGTCACAAGCTTTCTCTTGTTCAGGCGCATTCAAACCAACTGTTACTTTTCCACGATGAACTGGGCTGTTTAAGATCTACTTGTACTTGTCCGACCCCCATTATAGAAAATCTTTATTGGACACAATTAAAACCCAATTACAGTGTTATCAAACGGACAGCGGGAACACCGGTTTGAGATAATCATAATTGGCACGGATGGGATTGCTCTCTGTTTCGCAAAACAATGAACGGTCAACAGAGAATAAACTCTTTTCTTTTAACTGTTGTTTTGACTCAAGAAGGTTTATGAATCCAAAAACATCGGAATATTCACGAATCAGAGCGATGAGAACCAGGCATCGGATTTCCACCCACCTTTGTGACATCCTCCAGGTATCTGGTCTAAGCTGTCTGGACAGTGCAGAGCCATGAAATTGCTCTTTAAATGAATGTCTTTTGCAGATGTGAATGTGTACCGACGGTTCTCCGTTGGCTCCCTTTTGTTCCGTACGACTAAAGTACAAAAACATTGTTCTTTAAACTCCTAAGACTCCTGTGTGTGCTGATCTCTCACTTTAGCCAGAGGACAGTAATCCACAAACAAAATACATGTCTAAAGTGAGGATTAGTGTGAGCCTATTCAACTGCACTGTACGGCTGGTGTTGAGTGTGTGTGCGTGTGTGTGTGTGTGTGTGTGGGTGAGTGATAGAGCATGAGAGCGACGAGGACACAATGACACACCGCAGCAGGTGACATGCTGTGGGAGGGGGGGTGGTGGGGGGACTAGAAAAGAAAAGCCGTCATGATGAAAATGCCCACGTGGGCCTTACACATCTCACCTCTCCATCAGCCAGCTGCCTGGCTGCTGATCCGAGCCAATTTGTCTTCGGGAAGGCTCGAAAGGAAGTGCTGCTCGGTCATTTTGGAAAAAAAAAAAAAAAGCACACGGCCTCTCCTCTGACTACCAGGACAGCCTCCTCTTGGATAATAAACTTCTGTGGGCAGGGCCGTGCAAAAGGCAGGCCAGGTCAACCTTGGATTAATGATATCTCGGGCTGGCTCAGAGAAGCCTTACCTTCCCTGCGCAATCAGAGTCCCTCGCCCCGGCAAAGGCACATTAACTTATCTGGCGAGTCATTTGCATTTCCCTCATATCCCATCTCTGTCCTCCCTCCTCCGCCTCCACGCTCTGCCCGTCTCCGGCTGACGTCGAGGCTGTTACGTCGAAAGCACTCTGTTATAAATTAACATCTGTCCGAAGGTTCAGGCATAATAGAGCTCGCCCCTGACCTTGATCAATAACTAAGATCTCCGCTGAGAATGGTATCATTCTATATTCATGTGAGAGCGAGAGGGGACACTTTCCAGTCAGGGGGGTTTTCAAACTGAAAGCTGCACTTTGCAAATTTGTCGCATAAAACGGCAAACTGACTAAATCACATTACTGCGCTCAAAATGACAAGTTAAAACAGAGCTGTCGTAAAGTGCACGCAGGCATCGATTGGAGAACGTCTAGCAGCTCCAGCAGTCTGAAACTTTGTCCCGGAGGAATCCGATCGGCTCAGTCTGTAAACATGAGCACGCTGTGTGTAGCTTACTGGTGGCATGCTACATGTTTCGGGGTATTTAAGTCCAAACGGCTCATCGAGAGTTACTTCAGGCTGCTTCGTGGAGCCAAAAATATGCATACTGCCACAGTGCTGCTCTCGAGTGAAACAAATGAACCCAAGAACCTGAAGTCCAGCGACACAAACACCAACATTTAAGTCCATTATAACCTCATTTTCAGGGTGGTACGTTCAAGGGGGGGCACACGGATAATAGAGCAGATATTGACACGGGTGACAAATGTGGGTGCAGGGGCCAGTTCTATTTCAGTCCACAACCACCAGTCAGAGGGAGGGGGGAAATTTTGGCCCGGCGATCCAACGCTCATTGTGTCCTGGCAGTCAGGATGAGAAATCACCTTTGGCAGTCACCTTGCTTTGGAGATACCTAGTTAGGTTTTGTTTGGTCAAATCACTGCCCACCAAAGCAAGGCTGAGCAGGAGATTGATAGACAGAGAGAGAGAGAGAGAGACAGGGGAAAAACAAAAAAGGGAAGGGACGGACACAGCGATAGAGGAAGGAAGGGGACGGCTAGCTCGTGACCTCTGCGGAAGCAGGATTTGAGCCTCCATCAGTGCTCCCAGGGGAAAATAAATGAGATTTTTAGGCCTCCTTGTTCGTGACAGTTTGATGAAGATGTCAAAGGAAATCTTGGTCGTTAAACGAAACCTCTCCACGCTACCTGTTTTTAAAAGATGCCCAGCTTAGAAACAAAAACACAGCATGCAGACGATAAATAAAAAAAAACTCCTCAGTATGGTTCCTACTATTGTCACGTCGCCTTGTCTTGGCGTACTAAAAGTGATAATAATCTAGTGATGTGTTTCAGCAGCTCTGCTAGCTCTAGTCAGAGAGATGTGGATTGTATCTACACCTCGACATTTCTTGCTGGTTGTGTAACTTTGCTCGTTGGCGGCTGAAATACAGAAATCAGCCATGGTCCAGTCAGGTATGTGTTGGTGCGGGGCAATTCGTTAGTGCTTGTCATAGGGATGCATCAAAATTGAGCTCTTGCTAGTCGTGGTTATCAACCTTAGAGGGCAGCATTAGCTTGAGCTTGTCTTTTCACACACTTTACCAATCCGTGAGATTTCCATGTTTAAAAAACGAGCAAGTGATGAAGAACCTTTTTATCACCTTGAGTTAGAGACAATAAACCTGTTTAATAAATAAAACATTTTGACTCGTGATCGTGGGAAAAAGCACACGTGTGATAAGATTAAAGGATGGCTCTGGTCTATTGGAGCATCCAAGTAAACCATGTCAGTGTGGAAGTGAGCCAGCCTGCACAGAGCCAGGACCCTGGAACGCAGGCAGCTAAATGGATCCGCTGGAACGGTCATTCATCTTGTCAGTAACACTCTGTATGCATGATATGGATTTTTTTCCTTCTTCGCTGAGTTTGTTGGTGGATCGCAAACCGACTTTCAAGGTGCAAACACCCACCTCCTCTGTTGGAGTGTCAGGACGCTGCGCTTGTTAACTCATTGAAAGCAATTTGCCTTCAAATTATCAGCTCTGCTTATCAGCTAGAACTTCTCTGATACCAGTGAACAGCCTAAATCATACATTTCCCAACATCATGGAGAAAAAAAATCCCATTGCTCAAGTATACTTTCATGGGAGAAGGTTCCACGAGTGTGTGTTCTCACACTGTCTGAACGCACACAGCCTCTAGAATTAACATTGCTCGACGATCGGACATTACTCAAGCCCCCGTGACAGACCGCCCCCTGCAATATCACAAACATATTGACAATCAAAGCGCCGTACTTGTGGACGTGTGGCTGACAAATGAGTGCAAACGTACTGTTCAAGTGCTCAAAGACAATTCAGCCTTGGCATGCGACCGATTATGCGGCGGTTTTTCACCTTAATGAATTCATTATTGTCAATCTGCGATTTACATGGCGAGCTGTGTGAGAAGGGCTGGAACAACGGGCAGTTTGTCCTCTGAGTAACAATGCTATAACGAGGCGACGCTGGACAAATGATGAGGAAAATGACTATTTAATTACTATGCATGTATGTATGAGTTATCGTCGGGCTTTAATTGTGTGTGTGTGTGTGTGTGTGTGTGTGTGTGTGTGTGTGTGTGCGTGTGTATGTGTGCGTGTGTTTAATGGACTGCCCGTATGTAAGCCCTATCAGGAATCCATAGCAAAAAGCCATTTAAGGCTAATGGTGCCTACACCCACACAGTGTTGGCTTAAAAGCGCCTGCAAAATGTGGGGAAAGGCCCCCTCATTTGTAAAATGGAGTTGCAGCTTACAGAGGCTGAGCTACCTCACACCCACGCGCACAAAGCCCATTTGTTCCGGCATATTCAATACGCGCTAAACACGCCGCGTGACTCCCCCCCTTCAAAGATCGCCTCTCCAACCGCCAGCGCACCTGACCAGGACTGGTCAGCAGGGCGACTTCCGCCAGAAAGGTGGTCTGCTGACGGCGAGGAATTGCCAATTAACGTCGGTGTCAAAGTGTCAATCTGGGTTGATTTCCACCGAGTCACCGAGCAATCTGAAACACTTACTGAAGAGGATGGTGTTGAGAAAGAGAGGCAGGGAGGGAGAGAGAGAGAGAGAGAAAGAGGGAGAGGGAGAGTTGAAGAGGGAAGGATCTGAGACAATTACTCTACATGCCTTTCTCTCAATGTCAAAGGCATCTCTGCGTAATTCAGTCAGGCTGGGTGGCAAACGCTGGAACCCCCCCAACCACCAAAAAAAGGGGGTCATCAAAGTATATCGCTGCGATGATGACACCCCTTACCCGTCTTGTGTGCCGGCCTGTCGTGGGAACAGTGAGCAACACGCGGCTCATCCTGTTAACAACAGACAAATGGCGATGACTCCAATTTTCAGGTGGGTGTAAAATGGCACCGCTGCTGAGCCCGCTTCAATCAGCCGTCCTGAAATCCGTGGACTGTCACGTCGGTGACAGGATGTATTTTTTTTTTTTTTTTTTTCACCAAACAAAGCTTGGCTGAATCGCTCAGTGGGCTGGTGGGCTGTGAGAACGCATCACGCACCTGCAGTGTTTTTTTTTTTTGTGACTCGAGTCCCGATTCTTCTGCCTCCTCCGTCATCCTCTCTCTGTCTTTACTGTCATCTCGCTACAAAAAAAACGCAAATCTCTCCAAAGCCCGAATGAATAATCTCAAATGAGTTTGAAGACGGGGGGGGGTCATAATAAAACCCTGCCCTAATCCTTCTGATTGACAGAAACAATCTCCTCTATCCAAAACAGTGTCTCAGTCAACATCTGCACTCCTCTTCGCTTCGGGCTGATGTGTCAGGCCGCGAAGAAAAGAGCTGAGCAGCGGAGGAACAGAAAGTGAGGCAGCATCTGCTCGGTCTGGCCCCGTCATCTCCTCTTGGCTGAGTTTTCTGTAAATCAGGAGGAAAGGGGGTTTGACTCTGCATGCCTGTCACCAGGCATCAGCGTTTAAGTCCAGATTTAACGCTCGAGAAAAAGGAGATTCATTTTTACCCACTTTATTGAGAGTCAATACGGAAGAGCAATGGCAAATTTATTGGATTGCCATGGCAACCGTTGGGAAAAAGTGGTTTCTCTCTGTCTCTCCGTGCGTCTCTCTGTGTTGAGGAGGCTGTGTTGCACGCCTCTACAGGTCCAGCTCGGGTCAGAACGCCGCATTACAATGTGCACGCTCCTTTAAAAATACATTCTTGAGACACTTAACATACATTTTACATGGGCTCGCTTTGCTCGGCAGACTTACTTATTTACACCGTTCATTTAACCCTCCCTCTCCCCTCACCGACTTCGACGACGTGATGTGAATTGTTGCCAGATGGATGTGTTTGTTTTAAATTGCTTCCGGCTCCTACACTGGATGCCGTCTTTCGCTTCAAACGGCCAGTGAGCGCGTCGGTCTGAGGGAAGCCGCGGCTCCTCGAGGCTCTACTGCGCCCGTCAGGAACACACGGCGCTGTTCGCTTGGTCCACGCCAACCTGAAACATTTAACCCCGCGACTCTCAGACCGTCTAACAAGACCCGAGTTATCAGGAGTGGCTTCACCAACTGCGCTTTTAATCATCTCATACCCATAAAGGGGCTGACAGCTCCATCTGCGTGGAGCGGAGGGGGGTCGCCGGTACTAGCAGCACAATCACTGGGAACAATCAGTGAGCATCTGGAGGCACCACAGCTATAACCCCCCCTCCACCACCACCACCACCTCCACCACCTCCATCGCTCCTCACCTCCTCCCTCTCCTCCCACCTCCTGTATAACGGCCAGAGGACTGAGAGAGCAGGATCAACAAGAGCGAGAGCTGCCGCATACTGACAAACTCTGACCACCACTGACTGAGATAAGAGGACCAACTCACATCTCTTCACTACCAAGCTGTCGAACATTCCGCTAATATTCCAGTGTGCATGCATACTCTGATTAACCACCACAGCCTCCTTCAACCACCCTCTCAAAAAGGTCGGTGCTATGATATTTCTGCACATTTACTGCAACTTTAATTAATTGTGATTTCACTGTTAACAAATAATTAAATGATTTACACACACTCGTTTACAAAGCAGTTATTTATTGATGTTCATACTGCTTTGTGAATGGTTAATAAATACTGTGCAGCTCGTCCATAAACATTATCTGGATGGCCATCATAAAAATGAAACTGATGTTTATAAACCTTTATGATTGCTTAATAAATGGTTTATGAAGCGTTTCTTGTTTGTTTACAGCGAATAACTGTGTGACTGAACGTTTTCGCCTGATATTCAGCAGGTCGGGATTCAGAAATGTTAAATATTTGTTTAACTAACACACACTGGGTGTGTAGACAGTTGTTTTTGAACAAATACTAGCCTTTAAACATATTTTCCATAGATTAATAATTTATCTAATTAATTTATAAATAAATAATTTGTTATTTATTTTGTCGGGTCTATAGTCTCTGGTTCACACTTTAACATCAACTAATGGCTTCAATAATACCAATAATATTTGAGATTGATTTATCTATTTTTCTCAAGCAACTTCAGCACTTAACATCCTAATTTTTAAACAATTGAGTTAACTGCAATTTCTGTGTGTGCTGTGCTGTGATTTAAATTAAAAAATGCATCAGCAGCTTTATTCCCTTTATCATTATTAGTATCATTATTGTTATTATTATTATTATTGTCATTAATTTGTTAATAAGGTAAACACAATTATATTATTGGATGTGATGATGCAGTTAAATCGAAATGTGAGGCACACATCAATGTAAAGATTTTGTCTGGAGCCCTGATTAACTAACATTTCATTAACAATAAATTCACCATTTACTAATGATGGTTATTATAAAGTGTTACCACTGGGATAATTATTGGGACACGCATTCCAAATGTGCTCTATGCAGTTTAATAGAAGCAGATTTATCTATCGCCATAACCTTACACGTCTTATTTTGGAGTAAGGCCTTATTTTGAAAATCAAAACTAACTAGCTGTTCACATGACCCGTATCAAATGGAATACTGTCAAATTCTGAATAACAGTTGGAAACAATTAGCGTGCAATAGCCATTGTCTCAACAACGAAAATCATTTTACATTTTGAGTTAGGAACCAGTGTGGATAGACTGTCGGTGCTGCTTACTTCTAAAGCTGCAATTCATTAAGCCACAACTGAGACCCATGTGCTGACAGCTGACACCAGTAATTGGAAAACCTAGCATGAAAATAGTCCAAAAGAAGAAATTCCCGCCCGTTAAATGAGACGGAAAGCAGGCAGAGTGTATTTGCTGAACGCCCTTTAAGCTGACTGTAGGCAACACAATGACTTCTGTATCCAGGGAGAGGCTGTGAACTTGTTGGATTTTCCGCGACGACACACAAACTTGTCTCCTTTGTTGTCCTGTGCCGTCGATGCCAACAGCGCGTGGGCGTAAAGACACATACCCTGCAGTCAAAAAGTGCAACACAGACAAGCTGTGGCGAGCTGCCGTGTACTTTCTCTGTGTCATTAAGCTCTCCGACCGAAGCGGGGCTGGCTGGCGAAATGTCACACAAGAAGAAAGTAATGAAACGAGCGCCGGAGTCGTCCAGGAGTCCACGGCTCATTTTCCTTCACACTGACCGGCCGCTTCCTGCGTTTCTAATGCAGCCTTCTGATCCCCGTTGGATCTCCGTCAGGTTATTTCGAGCCACCGATCTCCATCACATGTGCGTAAAATCATCTGTAACACATTACTGCAGGGATTTGCAGGCTTGTTCTAATATTCTAGTCTAGTCAAGGTGAAGTCAAATCACATTTCCCTTTTAAATTAGAGGTGCAATATGTAAGAACTGGCCACCTGTCCAATTCATACAAAGCAAACAGGCTGCAACGTGTCACCACCACCGCTGACTATAGCTGCGGTTAGCCAGTTAGCTCAGTTAGCCGTGCAGCTAGCGGTTCAGACTGGCAGCTAAGGGGTCCCTTTAAGTTGAAGACTCATCTGCCACCATCTTTCGAGAGGGACTTTATATTTTTTGTGAACTAAAATGCAAATAAAGGATCTAGGGGCGTAAAATACAGTAAAATAAACACAGCTACCGACAACACTGCAGCACTTGTACTTTATATACCATTCTGGCCCCGACTGGTTCCCCATTTAAGGTGATATAATTATCTAAATGAGTGAATGGAAAAGTTTTCCTGTGCAAAGATAATTTAATGAGCAGGCTCAGGTTGATCAGATCACGCCTGGTGTTGTGTTTACTGTGCAGAGACAACGCCTGCTCTAATACAAGGAGACGTTTCATTTAAGCAGGCAGCAAACTTGGACAACTTTTCCAGCGCGCTCTGACGCTCGCCGCTTTGACTCTCTTTTCTTTTCAATCTTGCCGGTGAAACGGACTGTCAAAGATGGGCCGTCACTTGACGTATTAATGATTACATTGGACCGGAGTGGAGCTAGAAGCCGACAGGATTCAGACTGCTGCTCACAGCACTCCAGTGTTTGTGAGAGACGGAGGCGTCTCAGAATCGCTCCCCTCCCCCTTCCCTCTGCCTCCTTCCACAAAACAAGCACTTGCATCCGTGTTTGAAAGTGAAGTACGCACACCCCCGTACACGCAGCGCGAGATGATTACGGTCATGATACACGCATGTCTTACGTGGTTCAGACAAAGTACACTAATGGCTCTAGTTTGTGCCGGTTGCCTACAGTATTCATGAGTCACAGTGACTTAGTTCACTGCGGGGGGAGGCATGTACTGTAATCTCACAGTTACAGAGAGAATGACTGGCAATGAGTGACTGTAGCATGTTTGAGCTGCAGTGTCTGAAGCATATCAGTCATATTTTCCCATTAAAAACATAGATTCTAATTTTGTTGTATATGGAAACATAAACAGGTCAAATTCATGCAGCTGGTTGTAAAAATCATAGATCCTTATTTTTCTGAGCAGCGTTAGTAGATGCAGAAAACAGGCAAACCTTTTAATTAGAAGATAATTAGTTGAGTTATATATCGAGTCAATATATGGTATTTGTGTTGTGAAACAATTTGTAATATGTTTTAGTTTTCTCAGATCATTCTGATAATATCTTAAGTAACTGCTCCTGCGTTTCCATTATCCCTGACATTCAATTTAAAGGGCTGCTGCGTAACAATTTGCAGTTATTTGCATGCATTAATTACTTTTGTATTGGACATATGTGAGTGGATATGACAGCTTCCCTGTCTGCCTCGGTTGATTTTTTTAAGTAGTTTAATGCTGCTGGACTCCGCTAACAGAGAGCTACAGTAGCTAGCGCTTAAAGTTTAGAAATGGTGTCAGCTGACGTAAACAAACGACAGGTTCCCGGCAAAACACAGAGCTCCCACAGAGCCTCTTTAAAAAAACAAAACAAAAAAAACATTTTATCAATCGAATGGGAAAAAAATCCACGGTGTCTTAAAATAGTAATCGTTGGTCACAGTTCTCCACATAATACAGACGTGTAAATGAGCCACCTGTCATTTCTACATGAGCGCTTTTTAGATTACAATTAGCTGCCATTAGCTGCTGGGGCGTTGGGTTTGCATCTCCCAGAGGTTTACCGTGAGCTGAGGTGCTCCTGTTTGAGATGCCGGATGAGAAAAAGACAGCATTTTACATGCACACTGATACTCTGATTACTCAGAGTAATCAAATACTGAGAAAAAAACAGCTGTGGGCACAGACCACCATGGATCGCACGCTGCCCTGCGTGTATTTGAACACACAAACACGAATGCCGTGGAAAGGAGCCGATCTCACAGCGTTCAACTAAGGTGGTTGTCACGGTTATGAAAAGCGTGCGCCCGGAGGACGAACACACTAAAATATGGCGGGAAGTGCTGCAATCAACAGCTGGGTGCCATCTCAACACGCCGCAGATCCAGGACTAAAAGTCTGTGCACGCATCAAAGCAAACATACATAATGCATTCTACGGCTTTTCAACTGGCTATGCATTTTTCAGTGTAATACATCTCACTTATCATGACATAGTGAGCATGTGCACCAGCCAAACTCCTACTCTCAAAATTAGGCTTAAATGGAAGTCGACACCCCTCTGTGTAAATCTGTTTGAGCATGAACCAGAAAACTTCTTTCAGCGGTGCCAAAGCAGCATTCTGTTTAAGCCACTGACAGGTCGTGCTGTAACGCAGCAGCCTTACCCACTTATGACTGATGTAGCTATTTTATGCTATGAATTCACTGTATCAGTTAGAGGACAACAGGGTATGATTGGTGAGGACAGCTAAGCATTTTCAGCGGGTGCACCAGTGCACCTGACAGCCTACCTGTGTGAGAATCTGAGTCTAAGTAGTCAAACAAAGGATATGTTACAGATTTCTTGACTTTTCCCACCAAATACAATCTGAAAAAAAAAACCTGTATAACTGTCACCAATCTGTACTGAATTACAGGTCACTCTTTATGTTAGCTAGCCAGCTGCGATAACATTAACCAGAGTAATCTAGTTTTCCTCAGAGATAAATCACAACTTTTGCTGCCCCCCTCGAGAATGTTTCATTTCATGTAGTCGTCCCCTCCATAGTTGATATTCGATTTTTACCGACAGTCAGCTTTGAACAAATATAAGACACATCTTTCTTCAGATTGTGAGCGGGCCTTTGCAAAGGGACAAGGAAAAATCACGAGTATTCTCGATCTAAAGGATGTGCACATCTACATTAAAATATGCAACTACCATGCTACAATATCCTGAGGATACTGAGGTTTAAAATAACATTCCACTTTAAACTTGGAAGCATCTGACAGCTATCTAGTATCAGAAAGCTACGGTATGTTTGACTGCGACCAAGAAGCATTGAGATGGATTACAATCCCCATTTGTCAAAGCGAAATGCAGTCAAGTTGCCAGAAATTACTTTAGTGGGTAAAATGTTTCATCTATGAATAGAAAAGATGGAAAACTGTGAAAATAAGACTCACGTGTAATAAACAAACCGATTAACTAACTAACTAATGCAAGACAAAAAAACATGTAATTCCTTGGATTAAAAAAACAGTCTCATTCGTTTGTAATCTAATATATATATGACGGCACGCATGAGGCATGTGTACGTGTTCTCTTTTCCCAGTTACCTTACATCCCCCCCTCGAGCCTCAAAGTAAATTAAAACCCAACTGGATGAATGCCGTCATAAATCACAAGACATTAGCAGAAATCTAGATGAGTTCAATTGTTATGCGAGCTCTGATTATCACCTCACTTTCATTAAGTTAATCACTTCAGAGTTTTTCCCATCCGAGTTTGCATTAATCAGACTCAGATTGAACGGAAACATATCCATAAACTTCCCTCGAACACAAAGCAGGAGAGATAAGAGTAAGTGACAGAGACAAAGCGAGGCACTTCTCCTCCGTTAATAGTTTAATTTCATCAGCAATCCAATGCCGTGCCGTCGGTGTGGTAATTATACCCTGCCTTTGGGCCAATATGAGGCAGACACGGGTTAATGTGTTGTGAAGGCGAAAGGGAAAGTTTTCTGCAGCACTAAAGCACCTGGGCTTTGCCTTTGAAATGCGATTCCATTCATCCGCTCTGATGAGACGCAGCCGTCTTATTGATACAATAAAGTGCACTCGGACGTAAAAAATCAAACCTTTCTTCTTCTCATCAGCTCTCCGTTAAGAGTGGAGACTGATTTCCTCCTGGATACCAAATCAAGCCATCAATTTTCGAAATCGCAGGTGGTCTCACGCTCACCCCCACCAATCACGGGGACATGAAGAGATCACAACAGTGATGACAAGACAATTACATACCGCCATTTAATTTCACACTCACTGTACACACTAATGCACTGCTGTTAAAGATGTCCGCCCTGGCTCAGACAAAGTAGCCACTGTGTTGTTGTTATGCATCTAAAACCCTCGTCTATTCTGTTTTATTTCCGCTGCTCGTTGCGGTTCATGCCTGAAAACATGCAATTCCAGTCCCTCTCTGGTAGATCAGTGTACCTCTGCGTACAGGACCAACAAACACACAGTTTGTCCTGCGGATGCAACTTTGCAGCTGATAAGGTCATCTTTAGCCAAAACGCTGTTTGCTATATTTCTCCAAACAGCACTCAGGTCTATGGGGTGAATGATTAAAAACACTTGAGTCTTAAAACAGTATGAATAAATTCTCTTGCGAGCTGACCTTTTAATTGAGCCAAAACAGTGCAGCCCTCTTGCTGTACATACATCTCCACATTGCTCTGCGTTTTAAGACATTTTCATTGTAATGCAGGAGGTGGCCAGGGACTATTGATCACCCTTACTGCCTACTTTTACGACATTTATATTAATGCACCGAATGGGAACGCTCCAATTAGCCTAGTGCTTGTTCAAAAGTTGTTAAACATGACTTATGTTTTATGACAACCTGTATGGTCCATTTAAAACGCTGTGTTCTCATGGACTTAATGAAATGGTAAATCTAATATGGCTGGCTGAGAGGTTTGTGTGTCTCCGGCACAAAGGGACTGTCCATAAAAAGAGAAAAAACCCACATATGCCCATGTACAGTGCTTCAGGCACGGGAACCACAGTATGGTCAAGGTCATTCACTGTGAGCCGGGCTATTTCCCCCAGCTGTAATATCGTATTAATGAAAAGTAGAGATCATTACGCTGGATCATTAGTCATACATTACTGAGCAAAGGTGAAAAGAGTTTGCCTTGACCAAAAGTTCAAGTTATTGTTTGTGTTTTTTTTATTTATTCACAGCAAATTAGTCCACCAATTTCACGCATCATTTATAACATTTGCCCAATTAATAAGAATTAATATGTGGGTCCAAATAGTTCAGAATTTTTTGGAGACAGCATATCACAAGTTTATGTAGTTTCTATATACTCTATAACGAGCAAAATTGTGCGACTTTTTAATGAAGTCTGGGGACTTTCTCCACGGGCATCAAAATACTTGCCTATATAATCACCATAATTGTAAAATGTGAAATGTTTACTGTCAATAAAATGTTGTCTTCTCTCATGAAATTGTGTTTAAATGCTAGGAAAGATGCACTGCAGATACAGTAGAAGATAGTGAAAACAGACGGGCTGGTGAAGCAGTGCTGAGACAACTTTTTATAAGGAGAGAAACAACTTCATGTATTGCATTTAACGTTGAGTCGTTGAATTTCACCTCACTAAATAACGCTTAAAATCAAGCCATTTGGAGTGTATAGAGATTTTCAGAAAGCGGAGGATGTCAATTTAAGGAGTGTAGTCTGAGTGGTCAGATCTCAGATGTGTCCTCAAGCTGCCCACCTGTGATCAGATCACTCAGGATGCACGGTCTGAGCTGTCACTCAGCCTATACTGTAACTGTGAGAATGTGATCCCACACTGGCTACCCACATGTGAACCCATCGGGAGGTACCACTACTGGTGATCAAACCATGGGGCTGGTGGTGGGTGAGAAATCTATTCAGCATTCAAGGTTCATCTTACATCTAGATTCTCCTGACTTGTATGACTACCTCCACAGTGGCACACAGTCACTGGATGCTTCTTTGGCTATAAATGGCAAAACTGAACATTTCAGACTCAGCTGTTTGTTTCGGCTTGTTGTCACTGTGTGTTGTGTGTACATCGCTCCTTTCTGAATTTGTTACACATTTTAGCTAAATTAATATAATTATAATTAGCATTAGCACTACCTTGCATACTTCATCACACTGCGAATGGAAATTCACCAAACTTTGCAAAACATAAAACGATCCTGATTCTCTTTAAATCCACGGTGCTCATTTCTGTGCAATGCAGGTTTGCCGTTTGTTAGCAGCGATGTCATGAATTGTTAATCAGCTCTGGCTAAAGGTGAACTGAGCTATTTTCTTTGTTAAAATGACCACCTGCAGAATAAAACGGAGGCACAGGGTAGGACACTGCAGGCTTTGTGGGAACATCTTCACAGCACTGTGTCTGTTTTGTGCTGAAGACACGCTGTAAGACTGCAAAGTGTGACTGAAACAGCTTCCTAACAGCTCACACCGGTTAACATTCAGTGTCTCACCTGGTGTCTCCCCATATGGCTTTGGTGGTTTGACAGTCTCCACGGAGCTGACAGTGGCCTTGGTGGTGCTTAGCCTCCTGGGCTCTGGTGTGGTCACCACAGTGAACGTCCTTTGGGAGAGCCTGGTTGTAGTGCTAGTGGTTGTGGCCACTGTGGTAGTTGAGACCCGGGTCGACAGCGTCATGTTGGTCTCCGGCTTGCCGTCGTCGTCTATGCTATCTGTCCCTGTGGGTCCCCAGTCGATAAATCCGGCCACTGTGGTAGTCCGGCCCTCCTGAGACTTGTCATAGCTGTCCCATTTGAGCTGCCTCCTGGCTCGAAGTAACAGCCTCACCGCGTCTCCCCTGCTCCCGCTGGATAAAGCTGCAGGAGCTTCGGCTATTACAGCCAAAGGATCGCCTGTCTCCTTTTGAGAGTATCTCAACCGGCACTCCTTACATGCCGCTTGTCCTTTATGCGCTGGCTTCCGATGCTTCTGAGCCTTGACTTTAAGCCCCGCCCTGCTGTCTTGGAGTGGAGGGATGGGGTTTACGAGCCGGCGGGCCAACGGGCTAACTGTTCTCCACGGAAGCTTGTTAGGCGTGTCCCAGAGCGGCTGCCAGCGTGGTCGTGAGCGAGGCACCGGTTTAGGCGTGAGTTTGATCCCCAGGCCCTGACTGAGGGGACTGCACACGGAGAAGTCCAGGGTGAGGTGGGTCATGGCCAGCAGGATCCACACCCGGTGTCCCACACAGCTGCCTGGCCTCAAAGCAGACGGACTGCAGAGAAGGGAGACAGAGAAAAGTTTTTAGATTCAGACACGGTTCACTTTATGTTCAAACCATACAAATCAGGTAACCTCCGTCTCCCGCCGCCAAGCGAACGGCCTATTGTCAAGATCCACATCTGTATTCACCCTCCATCTGTACTCTCGGCAAACTTCTACGCCACAACTTCTTACACTCCCACTCAATTAAGCCTCCATAATAATTAGCTTCGCAGAGCGCCTCTTGAATTACAGTATAAAGGTCAGACACAAAGTAAATGTTGTAAAACATGTGAAAGATGATGGATTTGCCCCCCCTGCTCTCAGCTGTCAGAAGCAGCGAGGACTTATCCTCCTTGATGTTGCAGATTCATATCAATCCAGGGATGATTGCAGCAACACACAAGGTCAGGCGTGGTTTAGCTGATCATCATATTCTGCATTATCTCCCCCAGACACAAAGTCATCTGATTCCCAAAGGGCAATTTGATTATGCAGCGCAATGATCGGGGAGGTAACACGCGATGCCAAGCGGAAGACGCAGCATGACAGGAATACTGCAAAAAATCCTCGCCCGTGCGGTTATTGCATTAATGTATTCGACACCAAAGCGCGCCCCAAAGAGTCCTTTGTTACCGTACAGAACTCACTCCTGCTCGTCAACACAACAGCAAGGTGATAGATAGGCTGGGTGTTCAGGCCGGGACCCCGCAGTAGAGTGATTTTACAGACAACCTTCAGTGGCCCCCGTGACAAAGCTCCACATTGATTCCTTAGGGAGAAACCTCATTATGGGGCTATCTTTCATCTCTTCTGTCCTTGGCCAATTTAGGCCCACATGGCTCACTCATTTTGGAAGCATCACAGAGGCGATGATGGATGGAAAAGTGCGAATGGGTTCATCGACTGTCAGAGGCAACAAAAACACGGCCGTCAATCCCGTTATCGCCGATTTACGTTTTAACAAGTTTCCAACTATAGCCTAACTCCACTCTGCTGACATCTGACAGGGCCGACCGGGCCTCTGCTGGGACTGTGGGTATGTGAGAATTGCTCGAGCCTGTGATGGATGGGTGGTGATTCTTCCCAGATGCAGATCTACATTATTGTTTGTGTCAAACTTTAATGTTCAGCAAATGGTAGAGATTACACTAAGGCCGGCGAGAGCTCACAACACAAGATTTGATGGATTATAACTGCCCCGCGATAGATTGAACAGATTTTTTTGTCGACTCTGCTTAATAGAGATGTCAATTTTAATCGGAGTTTCAGTCTGTCTGACCCTCTGCACGGCCTGTTTTCCTGTCAGTAAAACAAGCTATTCTTGTTCTTTTTGCTTATAAAACGGAACCACTTTGTTTGTACAAAGCAGCTGCCTGAAAGTAGCATTAGCTTGTACCTTCAGCAGGGTGGCTGATTAAACGTAGATTTAGATCGTTTGACACACTGGACAAGTTAAAACATGCTGAATTATACCTTTATGCATCACTCACATGTGGTTATGTCAAATCCAGCATGCTAGTATGAAAACAGCAGGACTTTTCAAGACAGTTTGAGTGCCTAGCGACTCCGAACGATGTTTTTCTCATTCACCACACCTTTTTCTCGAGCTGTGAGGGACCAGCAAACCACTAATCGAGAATGGCATTTTAATTGAGCCATAAATGGTGACTGATGTGGTCGTGAAAGACCAGAGACAAGGTCAGTGTATTACTGACAGTTAAAAATATGGACAATAATTTGTACTGTGAGTATTTCGGCCCTGACCTCAGCGTGAGATCCTGGCACATCCCCAATCAACACAACATAGGCGGCAGGTTCGACTCCGTGGGCCGAAATCAAAGCAGAATCTGATCAATACTCATCACAACTAATATGATCTGTAGCGGGGAAGGAAAAAAAAAAAAGGTCTGTAAAGTGTTTAATGACCATGTTTGTCGAGCACCTTGCTTTTAACCCTGCTGGGCCGGAATGTGGTCCCGGCAATGATGAAGAGTTCAAAGCAGCTTGGAAGAGCAGCCTGAGGGCAGCTGGTAATAAACGATAGAACGGTTATCTAACCAGAGGGAAACCCATAATAACACAGAACTGCCAAAGGTGACTACTGTGATGGCAGGTAGTTGAGTCGGTGTATCATCAGATATGGAGCCGGGGCTGGGTACCGATTTTCCAGAGAAATCTGTGCATGTTCTCCTGAGAAATAGTCCTACCGAACACATTAGGCATGACACACTATGACCTCATGAACACACCAGAGAGAGAAGCCTCGATAAAGGTAAATCTTCATGTGTTCCCCCGACAGTCAGCAGAAAGATAGTTGATCTTAAACGTTTTTTAAAGCTACAACAACACCGTCTTTAGTGTCACAGTCAGGACGAACTCTCCTTCCATTTCCACGCAACAAATGTGTCAAATCTGCCGGCTAGCAGGGAGCATGCTCAGTAGTGCCCGACTCCTGATGAATTCACCTAATCTGCTAGTTTGTCAATGAAGTAACAGCTGGTTCGGTCCATAAAGTTTCATCAATCAAACGGTTCCTTTCTATTTACTATATGGTGAATACGCCCTCCAATTCATCTCCTCCCCTGTTCTAATCAGCTCGTTTTATCTTTATTTCATATTTTTAGTTTTCATGGTTGCTGTACTGTGAACTCCAATTGATTTGTGTTCAGCTTTTTGTTTTTTAATTAGCTTAACATGTTTTGAGGTGATCAATTATAAAGATATTTTCATTACACAATAATTATAACTGTGCAATTCAAATTTACGGGTATGAAAGTAATAAATATGAAAGAACATCATCAGGATATAACCAGATGGTGGGATTTTCAATAAAATGTCAATCATTTGGTCGCACTGTGTATTCAAATGACATGAACATGTTTGAATTATACACAGATTCTTGTTCACACTATGAGCCCACTGCTGCTGTGTTTAGATGTTGATTAGCTGACACCCAACCGAAAATAAATCAATGCTTAGCCCAGAAGAACTCTCACTGTCCACACGTTGCAATGGTAAGAGTAATGTAAGTGTAATGGTAATCTTAACACTGAGTCTCAGATGTTTGCCCCCTAATGTCAATTAAGTATCTCTATCACTCCCAACTGCTTAATAATAAAATATTTATTATGTTATGACTTGTTTCAAATAGTAAAATATGAGTATAAAGTATCTTAGTCTAGGCTAAGTTTTAGCTAGAGTGAAATTAAGGGTGTCATGAGTCTCCAAATCCATATTTCCATTTGACTTTCAATTTTAAGGTTCACAATTCAATTACATTCTTGATTAAAAACACTGATGGCAATGCTAGTCATTTACATTCTCAAATTCTTGACAGCTTGACCTTATCTTGGTTGCATTTTGCCGGTTATGGTAAGGTAAGTTCAAATAATAATCCCCAAAAATAAAGATTCCATAGTTCAACAAAAATAGGCCACAAAAAGTCCCTTCAGTGATTCAACAATAAACAACAAAAGATAGAAATTCAGTTTGCTACAAAGTTCAGTTTGTCAGAGCTGTCCTTAGTAAACCCTCCCCCCGGGCAAATCAATAAAGGATCTCTGGCAGCGTTATCAGTTCAGCTCAGTTCTTCCCCCACAAGTGACCCCTTACAGCTAGCGTGCCGGTCACCCTGCAAGTTAACCACAGTACACTTACTTAAAAAATACTGCCTCTGAATACAATGATCGAATCTGAAAGCTCATTTTGATCAATTTGCGATTCGGAAATAAAACCCTGACCCCACTACACTACAGTGGGTATAATTTCAGCGAGAACAGCACATGCTACAGATTAAATGGATTGCAAATAATATTTTCTCTGACTTGTAGTTTCATTATTCAAGAAGGACTCTAATATTCTTTGACATCTCGCATTGTGAATTATCATTTGGAAGTGCGCTGCACAGATGGCAGATAAAGTGCCGTATTCACAGCGTCAACATACCAGATTGCTTTCTGGTGGGAATGTGTGTGTGGTGTCCTATTTTATGAGCACATGCTTATCGTGCCGTCATTCCGAACTTCGCTATATAGTTAAGCCTCAACAATATGGCAGGAAATCCCTTTAGCGGGAGATTGTGACGTCTCCTCATTCTGTACTGTTGCTGCCTCGCATCATCGCAAAGCTTTGTGATTGTACACGCAGTTGCTGTGGGGCACACAGCAGATTGATGTGCATGGAAAAACAGTTTTAGCAGAAGAGCTGATTAAATGGTACACTGGTGGAGGCGGGCACATTTGTGTGAACAGGCCTATTGGAGGACCGGGGGAGGTTAAAGTTGACTGGAAGCTACTTTACATGCATTATCCGGGCAGCTTCAAGTCCTGGATCTCAGTATGCCGAGTCCATTCTGGAGCCAGACATACGGGGAATGAAATTACTTTGTGGAGTTGTGGAGTGGTCCGTTAATTAGCGCGTCTGTTGGCCTGGAGGACTCGGGTATGAAGGTCAGCTTAAGACTCGCCAGAATGATGATTTCAACACAGGAGTTGACAGACAGCAGATGAAAGCGGGGCGGCCGGGGCTTCTGCCCGCAGACACACCGGGAGAAACACAATCTCTGTGCATCACACGTACTCGCACTCCTCCAGCCGCTCGCCTCGCAAAACACACACAGACAGACACAAACACAGTGTTTTCTGTGTACGACGTTGTTTCTTGTACCTATTGATCCGGCAACCATGACGCCTGCCACATGTCCAATTACGGCAGATATCCAAGGCTGGGAGGGACACGTGTGTGATCTCAGCCTCTGCTGTACTTCATCAAACTGTGGCAATGTGTAATTTCAACAGAAAGCCAGTGACGTAACAGCACATGTAAGATGTGATATTTCAGAGCAATATATTTGGATTATGCTGCTCAGCCTTAAAAAAAAAAAAAGAAAAAGGAAAAGCGGTGGTGGAGGGTTCACTGAGCTTGACTTCTCTCTCTCTCTCTCTCTCTCTCTCTCTCTCTCTCTCTCTCCGCGGTGCCAGTTTTAAGCTGTACTATATTCAGCAAATCTACTCCCAACTTATTCTGCAGCTTCCTACAAATGCCACTGTCATGGGAAGGAGGAGGAGGAGGAGGAGGAGGAGGATGAGTTGGGATTAGGCCCTGACAGCCACTCCAAATTAAACACGTGATCTTCATGCTTGAGAACCGCAGTCGTCATCGGCACTTAATTAGGGTCTCCCGTTTGATTAAAAAACATCACTGACATATGACTCAAGCTCTGATTTATGGAGCTAAATTGTGTTCTTAGCATGAGTCATAAATAAATAACAGTCCGCGTCCATGTTATTACAGCGGGCTGATAGCTGAAAATGCCTGCACATGACGAAACTTTAAGAATTTAGCTTCACAAAGTAGACGCGGACTCTGCCAGCAGACTTACAGCACATACCATCTGTCTGGCTAATGCTGGGACCAAAGTGGACGTTTTTTTTTTTTTTTATGTGCTCCTGTCACTTTTCCTTTTCAAAGCCCACGCTGCTGCAACAGGGAAAAACATTAGCCTGAGTAATCAATTGCATACAGTACTTAATACCATTTACCTGCCCTCGAAACTGGAAAAGCTCACAGAACCGACATAATGCCATCAAAAGGCCCGAGTGAATGGAGAGCAGCCTTTGAAGTCGACGCGAAAGATTCGCAGCATAATCCTGAATCGAATGCTTGAGCAGAAGGGGGGGTGAGAGCGGTTAATAAAAAAAAAGGCCATTCATACAGAACTGCCATGCCTTGAACATACAGGTTTGCTTTGCAGAAGAGGCTGTTGTCTTATGTCCCTCATGTCAGACTGTTGACACGTGAAGTGCTCTGCTCCGGTTCGCGCTGTTTAATGATCGCCGGGGTTTTCCAGCCCATTGTGCTTTGTTTTTTTTTCACTCTTTAATGAACTGTGAATCGAGCCATAGCAGCCTTTGAGGGTTCTAGTTCTCCACAGTAGAATGACTACAGCGCTCCTGGATTTGAGTAATTACATCATCCGCTCAAGGGCCTCATATAGAGATGGTGAAACTGATTTGAATGTACCCCTGAGTGGCAGCAGCGGATCCGTCCAGGGGGCGCAGTCGGAGAAGGGCTGGCCTGGCGTAAATGTTAGATTTGTCAGCATGAATTGGGGCATGGTACAAAATGAGGGCCGGGTCAAAGAGTTACGGCTCCCACGACGACCTGGTTCTTATTCATCGTCTTACTCATCAGGCACAGTCAACACTGTTTTCTATATTTCACTTGGTGCTAATACCGCTGTATCCTTTGTTTATTAACTCCGCTGCATGACTCACGCCATGATTATGCATGAAGTCAGCAGTGATATGATGCAAAGCTGGCTAACCTTTATATGTGCTAAATGCTAATTTAAGCGAAGTCACGCATGTGGAGGCACCACTGTTTCGTTCTCTTCATAGGCTTACATCCAGGGTCAGACAAACACACAAACTGACTGATAAACACCGACGCCCTGCTGGTAAGTGCTAATGCTGAATATAATTTAGTTTCACAACAAGCAATTATTTTTATTAAAGGTTACTACACTGACTATTTTCCTCGATTAATCCTTTGTTCTGTAAAATGTCACACAGCCCGCATCAATTTTGAAATGCCCTGCTGAAGGACTACAGTCACACTCTCCTTTTGCACCATTAAAATGCCATTTTGCTAATTTCAGCACAAGCTCTTCATCTGCCATGTTGATGGCCACACCTCACTTTGCATTGTTTAAGGAAGAGCCATGTGAAGTAATTCATCCAGTCAATCAAACACTTCATTGGTTGGTTTACATTTGTACGATTTGCTTCAGAAGTAGACACTTTCAGGATTGATCATGATCAAAAATAGTCCAAAGTACCATCTAACTAGGGGTATTTTTCTTCTTTTAAAAGATGATGGTACTTTACAACAACAGCTTGACTTTATCCTGGTGGCCTTGTGATGGTTAGGGGTAGGCGACTTTAAATTATGTTCTCCAAAATAGAGATTCCAGTTCAACAGTTCAGTTTGATTCAGTTTCTCAAATCTGTCCAGAGTAAACGCTCTTCCAAAACAAGTCAATAAAGGACCTCTGGAAAAGAATATAAACCTGAGATTTTTTTCTTAGAATGTAGAAAAAAACGGACTTCGAGAATTCCCTATCCCTTCTGATTTTGATGATTGAAACTGACTGCTCATCTCAACTGATTTTCCATTTAAACTTGAAATCGTGACACCGCTACAACCAACCCAAAGACAGGTTGCTTAGACAGAAAATCCTCACTACTGAGAGGCTGCAGCTGAATGAGAATGTTTGACATTTAAGCTTTGTGAATAATTATCGATGAAGTCGCAGATTCTTTGTCTACGGATTGACTAGTTGAACTCGTAGACAGTCAGCGGGGTGGTTGTAGACATTTGTAACTCCTGTCTCTGTTCAAAGTCCCTGGCGTCAGATGGCCTTCCCTTCTTTCCAGCCGTCCACTGACTCACGCTCGACGGTGCGACCGGTTTTGGGCTAATGTTCACAGAGCATGATCCAGTAACACTGCTATTATTATTCTGTCACACCTATTTTACAGTTTTTGTTAATAATGTTTCTAATATATTTGGTTACATTGCAGTGCAATACTGATTTACAGCTCGAGATCAAATCAGCATCATCTAAATGTAACCTATAATCTAATCACACAGTATGTATCCGATTTCTAGCCAGTTGCAGTCGTGGTTTTATTTCCAAAAGAGGAAACTCATCACATACTCGAGGCCAGCAACATGTCAAGGATCTTGAAAAAAAAAAAAAAAAAAAGGGTGAGCAGTGCCGGGTGCTTGATGAATCTGCTCTTCCCCCAGAAAAGATCAAAGTATCTGAGTGCTGTGTGGGCTATTATGTGCAGCAATTCTGCAAAGCATGTGCCAGTGGGCCACAGCAAGCAAAGAAACAAAGGGCAGGATATAGTCTCTGTGAATGAGGCCGACTTTAAAGGCTCTTCTGAAGCCTTTTCAGAATGCTTCACAGAGCCCCGATGTTTCAGTAATCATAGGAAGTCAAGCTTAACAAAGGGTGGCAAAACAGTTAAGAATACATTAAAGTCGCGCCACACAAAGGGACTATTAAAAAGTCTAAATTTGAAGCCAAATTCCTCCCTTACAGTGTATATAAACGATTGTCATGAGAGTACAAGGGGCTAATGAAGGATTATCTGACTCTTTGAACTCATCCTTTGTGTCATGTCAGACCCAGTAAAACAAAACTATTATCTCTGCGCCTAATCAGATATTGCACCTAATTATTGTCTCCTGCACTGTATCCCTGGCCCACTTCTCGCGCCATCCTCGCACTGTGATCACTTATGCGAAGTAGGTCTTAATTAGAAGTTCTTGGGGAGTTTTTTTTGCAGAAGTGAGACCTCGGCAGATGGGCCTTCCCACCTGAGGGAGGTGAAAAAGGCATGCCTTCTTCATCCCCCTCGCCCCACGTCCCCGGGCTGCCATCAATAGACTTTTATCAGCATGGTCTCGACAGCTCCGCTGCTGAGTACACATCATTTTCTGGCCGGCACACCAGCCATTGAAAGGTGCCTTTTGAAGGTGACTCCACTTCTGTTGAAAACCCGGGCGTGATGGCAGACTCCTTCTTCAGGTAGGTTTTTTAAGGCCTTTCTTTTTTTAAAACCTCTCAGTGGGTTTTTTATTTTGTTCCTGTGTTATCAATTTCAGAGCACAGAAAATAACCAGTGTTTTTATTCAAGGTAACACGAGCAATTGATAGAACATCTACACGCTGAACTGCAATGTCCATGTCTCTCCCACACGCTTCTAAAAATGGCACTTTGAGAAAAAAAAACAAGATCCACGGGGGAGAAGGTTCACCAGCTACAGTTCACCAAAGTTTGGAGCTGCAGTGGGTGGTTTTCTCTGGTGGGTCCAGGCAGACACAGCGAGAGGTCAAAATGAGACCTCGCGAGCACGCACAGCACGACTGCATCTCCAAAACCACTTGACTTTTTTTTCTTTGTGACATGCCATTCGGTCGGTGGTGTGTGAATTCTTGCAATAAAGGATTTACAATAAATGGGAAATAAATACATAACAAAATGTTACTGTCTCACGTCTCGGAATAGCAATGGAGGATTTGCCTCGGTACAGCCGATTTGTTTTCATCGTCACAGCCAGCGTTACGCTTTTGCAGACACTGATTGTGGCAGAAACGGACTGAACGCAGTCCTAGATGAGGTACTCTTTAGCCATAAATCCAATATTATTCATTTTCAGCAGACACTGGGATGTAAACTAACATTAAACATTAATCAGGGACTTAATTTGATCCTACCAGGGGTGTTTGTAAGATGAGTAATATATTTGAGGACTGAAACTAATTGTATGTTGTGAAAAAGACCTCGCTTTACCTCATTCTGCAAGAGAGGAAATGCTCATATGCCTATTTAGTTCCACTTGATGAGAGAACTGATACGTTTTTGTCAAGGGATCAATTCACAACAGAGGGCTGGTTGTAAATGTTGTCTGGTTATTAACCTGCTTGTGCTATCCCACTTAATAGCAAAATGCTTCCCCATGGTTGACCCGCCATCCACTTCTGCATCTAACAGCGAGAGGGAGCAGGGATGAGGCAGAGGGGTTGTTGAGTTAAGTCTGTTAGTCTGCCCGACTCATTGATCATTTATCTGACTGAGGTTCAAATCTTTGGCACCCGACCACGGCTGTAAAATATCAGTAACCTAACTGTGCAGTGCATTTGTGAATCTGTGGCGCTGTCTGTGGTGCTGAAGTGGCAGGCACATTTGTAATTGTGCCATTTTCCTCTCCGACCTGCCCTTCTCCAAGCTACGTCTTGGATCTACAATATTCTCTGAACTATATCCTATAAATGCTCATGCTCCCAACAACTTTCCCTGACATTTAACCCGAAGTTTTAACGTCGACTAGTTGACTGATCTAAAGGAAAGGTCTAGTTCTTGGTCACAGGTCAGAGGCAGATTTTCTCCAGCACTGACACAGAGAAAAAAGTTCTTGCCGCACACACACATTCTGGTTTCGGAGGAAAAAATGCGGCATGTCTTTAAAACCATTACAATTGTCTTGGGCAGTGCTAAACCCAGTGTGTAGATTGGTTGCTGTTGTTTCACATGGAAATGGGGAATTTGAAAAAGTAACCTGCAGAAAGCAGAAGACAGAGGGGAATGGGTGCCCATGTGTATATATATATATATATATATATATATATATATAGTCTACATCCAGTGAGTCAGACTACCCATTCAGTAGCATCTGCTCTCTTTAAATTCAGGGCCGTCCCCCTGTTAAAAACAAAAATCACCAACTGGGAACAAACAAAAATCCAAATGACCTGAAGAGTTCTCCACACAATTAAATGTGTATGATACAGCGACTGAACTGTAGTATTCAGATACAGCTGTCAGTCAAGATATACTTCATCAAATACATGTCAGTAAGTTGCCGACAGTCATGTCAATACCGTTCTTTGAGGAAGAGGGAAGGTTTTCCCTGTCTACAACGTTTCAAGACAGATCCTTTTCAAGAACGATCTATGAAGGAACTCCTCTACCTGTGATTCATGCTTTTTTGTGTTGATCTCTCGTATCATAACCACTTTCAGATACTGAAGCCTCTAGGCTTAACCAAACACTTGAACCGAGCAAAACAGATTGTGCTGTTGGTTTCAGCACAATATGGATTGTCTAGTCAGCAAATCCAGCGCACAGACACTGGCCACAGACTACCAGCAATGTTTTCTGCTTTAAGGTCCTGTTCAGGTTTCAATGTCGGTTTCCTTCTTATATTTAATATCCCCAATAAAGAATGATTCCTGTTCTCTCGCTTAACAAACCTAGTTTAATATATTGCAAAACAGTTTCCAGGCCATGTTTGATTTGAGACAAAGCAGACTTCTCATTCACGATCCTACACAAATCATCCTAACCCTGTTATGATTATTATCAAAGCGTTGAGACATTATATCTGGTGCGATCAGTCAGTGAATGAATATTTTATAGCTATCAAGTAGCTTTTCACAGGAATACCATATGCCATACGTACACTATGGGGGGAGATCTGTAGGAATACGGTATGATGTTCGTCTTGTCTTTGAAAGTGTCTGCACAATCAGATATGTTTCACGTTGGAAAAAAAATCATCCCGGCGTTCGGTGCCCATGTGGATCACTGCATTAGATGTTATTTATAGCCAAAAACATGACATTGTCATGGCTTTGCTCCAAAGCCTCCAGGCGCCTGGGTCAGTTATGTCTTGCTTTTAAAATCATGAGGCACACTATTAAGCAGCTGCAGTAGCTATGCTGCTAGATTGAGCAACTTTAAAGGATTATGGATTAATAGCGCACCAAAGACAGAGGGAAACTGGTGAGAGCTCGCACAATGTTTCCATTCATTCCACCTTCCCTGATTCTGCCAGCCCCGAGCACAGCCCGCTCACACTGGGGAGAAGACTCTTAAAATAGAGATGGGGCGGGTGGAGGGGGGTATGGACTATGCATTTGCATTACCCTAAGAGAGAGACAGAGATGGAGAAAGAAAAGAGAGAACAGGGAAGGAGCTGTGTGGCAGTCTTGCCCCTCTGGGGGGGGTAAAAAAATATATTCTCTGATAACATCCAGGCCATGGAACAAGGACACTTCTCCTTTCAGATGGCTCACTGTGAGGGCAGCACACACAGGAGTGCAGATTGGACCCCACTGGCAAGGCAAGCTGCAGTTGACTGCTTCATCAAATGACAACAATGGTCCCTCGAGTGAGAGAGAAAGAGAGGGGGGGTTTCTGAATACACTGTATATACAACAGCGTGGTCAGTTGCCCTACACTCCTGAGAATGATGCTGCAGTTACTCATCTAGCATCATTTCTGGAAGCTTACCCTGGCATAGTAGTATAAACAGAAAGAAGAGTGGAAGTCTGGGGTGGTTGGGGCGGTCACACACGGGACGTTTCCCCAGGAGACCGGGATTCTTGTCCCATGTGTGACCAAGTGTCACTGCTGGTTTGATTTTAAGTTATGTTGTGTAAGTAAGATAACTCACATGACTGAACATTATCTTAACACGGAGGAGGATGTTTTCCTGAACCCTACCAAGTTGTTTCTGAGCTTAAACCGAACCGAACGGTGATAATGTTAAAAGTCCAAAAGTCGCAGTAAGTTGTAATATATAAATATTCTTTCAGCAAGCTTTATTTTGAGAGTCTAACTGAACTTTGCAAGTAGTTTTCTGGCTAACTTGACCGTAAAGCCTTTCACATACCAAACTGCTGCTAGAGGGTAAGCAGAGCCTCACAGTTTGAAGTTTAAGGCCACCGACCAAGCTGCCATATTTCACGAGCTGGAAGTGAGAACATGTTGGCAAAGTCAAATATAATACTGCGCTGGATTCCTGGCATCAGTTTCAACAGCTTTACTAACTCAACGTCATCTCGATTTGAGTCTTACTATGTGTTTAAAAGACTTCATCAAAAGTGCTACCGTTGTCTTTTATCAACCTTATCTAAGGCACTTCAACGTGTTGTCCTTACGTCATTGCAACTTGGCTTCCAACGATATTCATGATAATATTCCAACAATTAATTATTATTTATAATTGCATCACCATGAAATTGTATTTTTAGCGCAGTTCAGTCAAACACTCTACATGTAGCTATGGCAGTGGAGTGGTGTTTTTGATTCTGTGCATCAGAAGGGTTCTTCCTGACATGTTATTAAGGCTGAGCCCGGAACGTTTGAGTGAGCTCTCCACGCCTACAGTAAGTGCTCCTCTCCACTGTCCGGGAAACACATCCATCTTGTGCTCCACAGAACACTGCCTGGTCAGCTGACACTGATGAATGTACAGTACATGTATGACATCACGCGCTGTCACGCCGCGATAACAGACCTAAGCTTTCAATAATGTACGAGGGTTCAGCTTGTGTTAGCATCACAGTAAAAATCAAAAGTGCATGAAGCCTCGGGGAGCAGACAACGTTGCTTAATCTCCCGAAAGGCTAAAACTGACCTCATGAACATGAACCGCAACGCACGGTAAATATGCCATTAATATACTGGTAATTGCCTTGCTTCCTTATAGAAAACATCAATTCAAATGGTGTGGAAATGACTCCAACCCCTCTGGGATTAGTGGGGGAAAACAGTTTGCTTTTGCCTCGGCTGCAGCGCATTGAGAAAATGAGGGCACGATAACAGTCCTTCACTGCCCTTCCCAGTTCCATTAATTCCAGCGTGTAGCTTTAAGAGAGTCTGACCCAGAATAATCACTGTTTTCAAGAGGAGGTCAGCGGAGATGTGGTGTAAAGCTGAGACAGCTTCAAGTAGGGGAGCGCAAAACAATTGAACTTAACTACTGCTCTCTTTGTAAAAGACAAACAGCGCAGGAAAAGCCATTACACATCAAAATTCCCACAACGGCCAGTGTTTCTGGTGATTTATTACAGGGTCAACGAGATGCATCGCTTTACACACAAATACAGTAAAGCATCTTATGATAAACTGTACTGTAACATAAGTATAACACATTGTGCTTTTTTCTTATTTCACTTGGCAGGTTTTCTCACTTCGTCTTACTTCCAAGTCCTCTTTCTGTAGATCTAAATTCCCCTACAGAATGAGTGGGGTTCTAATCCTCCGCTGAAGTGCGAAAAAGAGGACAAGTTGTATGCGTGTTCGTTCTTGAGAGAGGCTTCTCTTTAAAACCCTTTGCTTCTTTTGAGCTTTCAAAGAGTGACTGGCGGATTCACTCAGCAGGAATCACGAGGGCTGTGTTGGACTGAGGCTTGTCACAATGGTGCCATTTTACACTCAGTGGCCCTCATTTATCTCAGATCTGAGCGTAGAATTGGTCTTACGACAGGACACACGTGTGATTTATGAAACGTTCGTATCTGACCAATTCCAGCGTACGAATGAGCGGGTCTTGATAAATGCGGCGGCTGAATTTGATCGTCATTAACATGTTACGTCCTCGCCCACTGAGGTCGAACATTGAGAGAAGAAACACTGGCAAGAAGAGAAACTTTTCCGAGATGGAGATCGGCATCCCGGCAGCGCCGGCACATCAAAGGCTCCATTCACTAATGAAATGTTGTGCAAAACTGAACAGGTCACAATAATATGGCACACTTTCTCTGGGGTATAAGCAGAGTTCCCCCTGCTGGTCCGAGACGGAGCCACCTGCCCATCAGCACCCCGAAGCAGCTCCACTGTGACCTGTGTGCATGTGTGCGCACTATTGAATCTGCGGTCCTGCTCTGTAGCAGGTTTGCCAGCGGGGTTATTAGGTATCCCGTTAATTAGTTGTCATGTTAGGCTATTTACATATTTTATTTTACAAAAAAGTGGTATCAGTAAAAACGTAAAAAATAATCGGTTTTGATCTGTTCTAAATATGTGACTGCTTATGCTTAATGACAGCTGAGGTTTGTTTAATAATTATTTTCAGTCTCAGCCAGATTTCGCTGTGCTGCACCGCAAATCCACAGACTCAAATTTGCGTACACGATCTCAGACCTGACGTGAGATCTGATCGTAACTTCCGCTCACGTCCAAATTGATAAATGCCGAAGTTTGCGTGTAAATGGTCGTACGCACGGTTTTCTGCCGTAAGTTCGTTTGATAAATGAGGGCCAGTGTGTCCAATTCAACGGAGGAAGGCACGGAGCCTCAACCTGAGGTTCGGATGTCTACCCCAGTACCTAGCCGTGACCCAAATGTTAGCCAAAGCCATCAAATTGGTTTATGAGGTGTGATATTATTCGATCTTCAGCCACGAGGATATCAAACAGCAAAGTCCGTGTCAGGTGAGCGGTCAAACAGGTGTTTGCACCCGCGTCTACTGTTTGTTTTGAGGATCAGGTTATTGCATTGAAATTGCACTGAGTAGGTGTAATGGGTGACCTGTAGGTTCGTGGAACAGCATTGTTGCCATGTGCAAAATGCTATGAAATATTAGTTTTTGAGGTTCATTTAATTTTCATTCCACAACACAGGGCTGTACAACCAAATCCAAGTCGTAGTCCCTTTGGCCTGCTGATATGGCAGCGGATACTGCTGTATCTATTGCCAGATGGCAGCAGGGAGAACAGACTGCGGCTTAATATTTGAAAACGTTGTGTTGTTGGTAATCTCCGTAAACAGCATATGAACGCAAAATCATACAGCTACACTGGAAGCCAACATTGGCCACTGCCCCCAGACACCAAGGTCACCGTCAGACGCCAGCCAACGTGTTCTGAGATGGCAACCACAAAGCTCATGGACCGTGTTTTTGTCTTGAGCTTTTAATGGACACTGTCTTGGGACATGGTGAGTGACTTGTAATAAGTCAGCAGTGCCACTGACAAGGACAAGGAGTTTTTAACCTTTAAATATCTGCAATTTGAGAATGACAACAATCTCAGTTTTTTTTCATGCACCAGGGAGGTGTTGGTGTTTGCATGGCTAGCGCAGGAGCTCCGGACTGGGACTGACCAGGGCTAACTGGCTAGCATGCTAAATTCAGTGCACATCTCTGCAACACAATACATAAGTGTTTATTCTCAACATTCTGTTTTTACTTTTAGTTACTTTTTAATTAATTCTAGCTAAAACGTATACATTATTGACCTATGAACACATTTCACATGGATCATCACGTCCTTTTTCTTTTTTTATAAATAGCAATGTCATGGGCTATTACAAAGTTTTGCACAACATACTGGCCACACGTAAGATCACTGGAATACAAACACAGTAGGAAAGAACACAGTAACACAACTTTACAATAATCTAATCATAAATATGATGTAAACTAGAGTGCTTGTACGACAAATAATGTACATTTTAGCTTCATCAGAGAGGAATGTATGTATGTAATGAATGAATGTATGAATGTAAGTTATTCATTGTTTGGAAATACACGAGAGGCTTTAATTGTGTGACAATAAATTCCTACACTGGATTTATTCATGTATTAGAGCCCATGTGTGGGGTAAAGCAGACAATCGGTCCGGGGACTTGTGGGACATTTAGATTACAGACCAAAAGCGAGGCACTTACGTTGTACAGTGCTCGCACAGTGCAAAACTCTCAAGGGGCGAGACGGCGTATGCTGAAGCTTCAACTCAACCGACTCCAGAAACCCACTTACTCACACGCTCCCTGACCGTTCTGCTACCTTTAATACACCTGTCTCTAGGTGTTCCTGGTTTTTTTTTTACATTGTTTTCTATGCCCACAGGGGACGACGGACTAATGAAACCACGGCTGGGGGACTAGAAAGCTCTGCATTATTCAAAGAAGGAAACGCTGAGACCTTGACGGATTATTTATAGCATAAAAACATCACGGATATGACTTCTTCATCAGCTATTTTAGAGTTTTATAACCTGTCATCCTCTCGTCTGTTTATCCAGTGAACTGACACCTGCCAAAGCCCTTCACTGTACTCTACAAAGATAATGTAGAAAAGATCTCCTGCTGTTGTTTGGGTTGTCATGAGATTTGGTGCAGACATTAAAAGTTTCCACAGCACAAATCCTCGCCGATCATTTGACCTTTCATCTAGCGCTGCCGGTAGGTGAAACCCACCACATACTGCATACAAAATAATGGAGCCACTGTGTGCCAAAGCTGATCCTGAAGGCTACAAGGTGAGTGTTGTAGTGTTGTGAGTATGGAAGCCCAATTTCAAAAGATACATTTTTAAAAAAATGAGGTAAATATGAAGCTAAATAACAAAAACATTTCCGTGGTAAATTAGGAGATTAAAGAAATTATGGGGAAATAAATCATAATTATATGATTTAAAAAAATCTAAATTATGAGATACAAAAGTTGTAATTCATTTTGTTGTCATAACTTCAATTGTTTATCTTATAATCATGACTTACTATGGAATATTTTAGGCCTTATTTTCATATTTCTTTCCTTTGACTGCCATGATTTTTACAATTTATCATGATTTGCATAATAAATGCCATGTAAATAAAATGTGCTCGTATACTGCTAATGGTAACGCTGTGCGATCACGACTGTTTCGCACGACAGAAAGTGATCAGACCAGAGTGATTAGCGCTTTCGGTCTCTGTGTTACATCGGTTGTTCGCGGCGGACGGCAGGGTTCACCAATGCCACAGCATCACATGAATTCATCCTGATCTCACCTCATTACCCCTTCCACACTCTGATGTATCAATCACTGCACCCTGACAGGAAGATCGGAGCAGTGTAATCTGAGCGTCTCTCCAGAGACAATGCTTAAATTGACTGGAATCATCACCAACTCGGAAAAAGGAAATAAAATCCACTCGAGGGAGTGCAATCACGCGTGCAGTCTGAAAGAAACACCCAACTGTCATTTAGGAAAAATGTACGACCATTACAAAAGGCTGAACTTCTCCGAGAAATGTGTTATTCATATGAAAAATATGGCAGGGCTGCCTTTCCAGTCCAATAAACTCAATAAACTGTTAATGATAAAGCAAATTGAAAATGTCAGAAGGTATACAAAATGCTGAAAGGTATTCTCCGCAGCCGTGATGAATGGTGCTGCACATTAGATATTTATGAATTATGAGGCTACATGGCGTGTTCCATTATTCCATTTAAAACTCATATTAAGTGGCACCCGGCCCACAGTCCTGGACACAGCGGAATCAGTTATGACACTGAAGGCAAACTTTAGGCCATTGTTGAAGTGGTGCTCCACATTCTCTCAGACTCCGAGTTAAATTCCTCACTACAGGGAAGAAAAAGCCTAATTCATCAAAATTGTCTAATGCGTGTTAATAAGCGAACGTGTGTGAGAGAAAAAGGATGACGGTCAGCACACTTGTGCTTTCAAATAACATGCTCACACAGTGCAGCCGGCACAGCGCTGGGACTTCTCTAGAAACATCAGCACCTTTCTTATCCGCCACAGTTCTCACGCACACAGTATCATAATGTGGCGGCAGCTCGAAATGAACCATTAGCAAAACGCTCTATTGTTATTTTAATCCAGTTCCGCTCATTTTGTCTTTTCCTTTGCTTGGCACTTTTTCTCACTCCCTCTTCTCCTTTTGTTCAGAGCACTTTTCAGGGATAAGGCCTTTTTTTTTTTTTTTTTTTTTTAACTTCTCGGGGAGGATCAGAAGGCAGAAGGAAGGCAGACTCTGGGAGTTTAAATCCTGACGCTGAACGCTAGAAATGATTTTAGATCCTCATGTCTGATAGAACTTGTGTTTTGTGTGCATATCTTTCAAGAAGTGACTTTGGCAGCACTATACATGGGTCAAATTACGTCACATGGTTATCAGGATCCCACTGTTACTTATAAATTATGTTTTTACAATAACAGTGAATCAAATGGCGGAGTAAGGAGCCAGCTGAGAATGATCACATGCATCTGCAATCTCAAGAATGAACGTTGGTTATGTATGTTTCTAGAAAATACAGATGCAGTGCGCTTATGGTCTGGTCAGGTTTAGGCATAAAAAACACTCTATGCTGTCTCCTTAAAAGTTTCCAGTCACGTTCATAAATGTTGTAAATAATAATAAAAAAATAAATAGAGAATTTGTGGGTTGATGCACATTTGACACATTAGTGAGAATTTACGGCAACAAGATGTTTGTGTGTGCGACTGACTCAAACTTAACTGCAGTGCCCATTTTTCATGTTAATGAGGGAGAAGCTCAGTAGCAACACTGATGCTAACTGATGTGTTATTAATGCATTTTTTGGATAAAAATGGCGCAAATACAGAAAAATGGCATGAATAAGCTACATCAGGCTTGTTATCAGGACAAATTCATTGTTTCGTTTGTTGTCTTTTTATGGAGATTGTTGATGCATTTTTGAAAATAACTAGTCATACTTTTGAATAACTACAGAGAACTATCAATTCCTTGGTCAATACCTGGTACAACACAGTTAAAGGGGTTATTATAGACCCCTTGATTTACTTCATGCATTACTATACTGATTTCATTCACAGTTAAAGACATTAAAATATCTCATGATCGCGATCTGTAGGGATAAATACTTCAGCAGTGTCACTCAGCTAACAGGTTCTGATATAAATCTGATATCAAGATCCTGTTATCATAATGAAGCTCAGCGCAAGTTCAATCAGGACAACTTCCTTTATGCTCATTCATTCACAACTCTCTCTCTCTCTATTTCTCTCTCTCTCCCTGCTTCTTCATAATCAGCTGACTCTGAGTATTTATCAGTCAGCCAATCGTGTCACCGGAGTCAAACTCTGAATCTGTCCTCCCCCCTGCTGCTGTCAGCGTCACTCGAGCGCAAAATCGTCGCAGCCCCCCTCCGCCACTCTACCAAATTCACCTCCAGTTCATCACACCCCGAGCTGCCCAGTTGAGCTCATCAGAGTCCACTCGTCATCACAGCCAGATCCTCAGACAGTTTCTTCCTCCGATCACCATCACCATCAGTGCTGATGAGGCCCGATCGCCAAAGGCTCATTTTCTCTCCTTTTAGAGCCAAGCCGATCTAATTCTGATTCACGAGGTCCTGATTAAACTGGGATGTCCAGTTCGATTTAATTTGATTCGATATCAATTCATTTAGAGCTATTTCAGTTGCGATACCAATTTTGCTCGGATATGAAAGAGATTCTGAGAGAGCTGGCACTGTAAATTGTGCAAGGAACTATCTGACATGTTGCATTAGCAAAGATATTTACTTTATAATTTAATTAAATAGTTTGGAGCGTTGAGGTTAAAATCTGTGTGTCCGGCTTTTTACAAATGCTGCAGCGAAAGAGCACTAAGGTAATGACAGAACCCAGAAGCTCTCTCCTTTCAAACATCCTTTGTGGCCATTCAAACATCGGTGTTTGTCTTTCTGAGGAGCACTTGAACGCACAAAATATTCCCTTTGCACTCTGCAGCACAAAGCGATGTCCCTGTGCTGCAGAGAGACAGCAGAGGACAGGCACGTCAAAACGTGGTCAAGACTGTCAGCATAGTTTTTAAGTTACATGACTGTTTTTCCGGTACAAACATTTACCCATCAATGTGTCAGCTACCGGTCAGAGACTGTGCCCGGTCACCCAGCAGAATATCTACCGCCGTTTGGCTCTCATCCGGTGTTAAATTCAGACCCTGTGAGATGCATCTGACGGAATATTCAAATATTTAAAGGTCAATCTCTGGGTTTTATGGATCGATATCAGACCCTATGAATGAAGATCAATTCAAACCAGACAATTTTATAAACCCAGCCCTGTTCGTCTTTACGGTGCGTCTGGACAAAAACATCTTGATCTCAATGTTTTAAAGTGACTTTTGGCTTCACGAGCAACACTGAAGTGCTGCTTGTAGACACTCACACATACACACGCACCACACACTCATGCAAACAAGAATTTTTCTTTCCCCTAGTTGTTGGTTGTAATTCACACCGCAGTTGTGGTAGCGTGGGGTGTTTCAAGCGGTACAGCCAAGGGGGTTCGTCCCCCAACCGCTAAAAGGAGGAGCACTGATACCTCTGAGTCTCTATTTGCAGCCTGTTGAATATGCAATCATGCCTTTGTTGAACTGAGGAGCGCTGTGTGCTCAAGCTCTCAGACTAAGCGACAGGGCAAATATAACCCAGCATGCACAAACACACACACACACGTGCGTGCACGCGAATGGCTCAGTGGTGGCAAGCTCTATTGCCAAGATACACAGGGATCAAATTGCTTATTCCCACTATGTTGTTTCTAATTTGTTGATTATGGTGGCTAAATCCTCCCAGATCCCGCTCCAACTCAGCAACTGATATCATCCCGAGTGCGATGGCCATCGAGACAGGACAGGTGGTCACAACCCCCGCTCTCATATCCCAGTGATCAGCTACAAAGGACAGGAGAAACAGGCCGACATGTTACTGAGGGTGGGAATTTCCAGGCTCCTCACGATCACATTCCAGTTCACAGGGCAGCGATGTTATAAAGCAATTATCAACGAGGCATCAAAATAACAGTTTTTTTATACATGATTTTTGTTTTTCTACCTGTATGGATACTTGCTCATTTTAATACATAGTTTTACTTGAACTAAAACATGTTTAAATCTAGAATGGCAGTCAGTAGAGCACATACCTCCGCCAAGGCCTCACAGTCACCTTTGATTAATCCAATATCACACTTGATAGCCCTGTATCACTCTAAAATTCTAAACACCCAGAACTTCTTAGAATAAAAGCTCACCAGATCTAGGATCCACATACCATGTATTATTGTAGATATGTTTCAAGATTTGTGTATTATTCTCCCAGGAAGTGACAAAAATGTCAAAAAAAAAAAAAAAACGCACATTTGGGGAAAGTGAGAAAGAATTCCTGGACCCTCCTTTTGTCTGGATCCCCACCAGAAGTTAACCGGGTTCTATTCTGGGCCCAGATCCAAATTTTGTGGAAATATGCTCTGTGTTTTTATTGTGTGACAAAAACACAAACAACCAACAGTGACAAACCAACCAACCAAACAGACAAACAGACATGGCTGACAACATAACCTCACTGGCGGAGGTAACAAACACATTCATTTACTTCCATTATCTTCGCTCGTGCTCAGCCATCCTTACAGAATGGTGCCAAGATATTCAGCTCCAAACTACTGATGCCGACTTTTATACATTTCTGAATGGCAACAAACCTGTAAATGTGATTAGCAGACTCTGGTCACAGATCGTTAACGTGAATACATTTTTAAGGGATACATTTACACCAAGGCTAACAAAGTAGCTTAGTTTGGAACATTAACATTGTCCTTTATATTTTACCAACACATTGTTTCAGCCAAAAGAAACATACAGCCCAATCTTACAAGATTGTTCCAGGCTATCACCATGCTGAGAAATGCATTTTTAAATTTCCAATCATTGACCTTTCTGCAGCCAGACATGATCTTTCAAGAGAGAATTGCAATCCCCCGCACGTCTGCTTTAGGCTGGCTTATACAACCATTATCCCTTTTTACAATAACCCCTTTAAAGTCTGATTTTGACTGTAGAAATCAAATTTCAGCATTTAGGATTTACTTCTATCCTTGTCGACGGGCCTGTACCCCAGGGGAGGTGTAAGGCATCAGTGAGTAAGTCTACCCACGAGCAGCGCAGCGTCTGATTTAACCTTTATTACGACCCAAACTATTCTCCAGGACACTTTAACATGCAAAACCCACTGAGTGACTTCTCCAGGGGTCAGAACCGTTGGTGGAGGGCCGGCGAGAATCATCTGTAACGATACACAATCATCTGTTTTGACCTTTCCTTTTAGATAAGCGCGTTGCTATGTTACATTGGGCCTCCATAATAAATCTCACCTCATCACATCTTTTCATCATTAATCAAAACGCACTGTTTGGAATTATCTCCTCGCGTTTGTTGTGCCTTTCAGAATACCAGCGAGGATGCGGCTGTGTAGCTTTGAAAAATGCAGGCTGAGGTGTAGGAGTTAAGCTCTCCTCGCTAGATATCCTGTATTAGGGAGATAAATACCACAGTTGGCTCTCCAAAGAGTTCCGGAGATTTATGGATCGCTTCTGTGCAGCAGGCCTCTGGGAGGCAAATATTCTATGAAATCTTCCACATGTTTCAGTGCAGGCACAAACACACACACACACACACACACATACACACACACACACACACACACACACGCACACACACACACACATACACGGACTCCATCCCCTGCCTGTGAGGCTGAGCTCCTGCAGCTGCTACTATGGCTGTAGTTTAAGAAACATTGTTGCACTGCATGTAGGTCGGGACATAATTCACGGAGGAAAAACAAAGAAAAAAGCAGGGCTGGGTTCGGTTGGGTTGGGTTGGGTGGGCGGAGCGAGTGTGGCTTTGCAGGGGTCTAAGATGCAACAGTCCAGGGTGTTGCATCACCCCATTAATTACTCCCACTGCACAGTGTACATGACCCACTTGCTCAGAAAGATAAGCCGTGGCTGCGGAGAGCATGGGAATAGGGTGAAAAGGGGAGGGGGGAAACAGGACAATGCTCCAATCAACTCGGCTACTCGCTATCAAAGTTTTTTATTTTAGCCTGAGCCCCCAGTCCACATCAATTACCGCCAAGTATCTGGGAAATAATATACAGGGGGTGGGGGGTGGGAGGGCACTTTCTTTTGTTCATTTATGAAGTATTATAGCAGAAAGTGGCCCGCAGAGAGACGCCCCCCGTGCCTCGAGACAGCCAGTTAGTGGGAAGGGCCATGACGGATAAATCTGATCCTTTGTAGAGGCAGTATTGATCCGGCAGAAAGCTCACTACATGAATCAAGTATGAGCTCTGCGCTGTGAGTTCCTTCACTCTGTGGGATGGATGTGCTCCACCGCAATAGAAACACCCGCTTTCTCCTGTAGCCCAAACCGGACAAGCTGGTCATTAAACCCACTCGTGTTGAGGGCTGCTGGCACTGTGGTGGGAAGCTCAAGTGAGACAGTGTCATTGTTTGCCCGAACCGCTCCTAGAAAACAGTTCAAAGTGAACTGAGCCTTCATTTAGTGTTTATTTCCAGTTCTCAAATGATCATCATTAAAGTAAGAGCAACTTCTTAAGCTGTCACTCACTTATACCTGAAGCAAAAACCTGCCATAAGAAACTATTAATCCACCTCTGATCCACAACTGGTTTGCATGCCTTAGTGGAGAGGAGAACTGTTCTATGATGGTCTAAATCAGGACTATTCAACTAGCAGCAGGTAGCTAACGAGAGAGCGTCCTAGAGGGTTGCAAATGCACAGTACCAGTGTCAAGACCACCTAAACCAAGACCAAGACTTTGAGCGACTGAGAAGTCAAGACCAAGGCAGGTCAAGACCGAGTCCAGTCCAAGACCAGTGCAAGTCCCACAATGCAAGAAGAAAAGCTTTTTAAAACATCTGGCTATTGACAATCACAAGTAGACAAACACTCTATTGGAAATATGTCCCAACCCTGGAATGTAAAATAGACAATGAAAGCTGTCAGTGTAGCCCTGCCTACACTGGTAAGTCCTTGCTTATTTCACTGTCATCTCCAAACACCAACCCAATGTGTGTAACTGAATGAATGTTCAATGAAAGAATATTTGGCGGACCTCACTGAGAAGCACCAAACGTTACAGACTTTACCTGACAGTACTCTTTCCCTACTTTTAACCCTTTCTCCGGCTCTGTTTGGTCATTTCTCCCGCTAACCTCCCGATTTCACAGTCATTCAAATCAAATGTGTCTCTCCCGGTTTCTGTGTGGGATGTGTCGTGGGACCTGGCAACCCAACCCAGAGGCATTTGCAGATACCCACACACACAGCCTACCCTTGGCAGGTGTGCTTCCCTGGGGAATCACAGGAGTCTAGAGTTTGAGTTTGCTTTTTACGGTGTTACGTAATTAGTTTTCTGAAAGTTGAACTCCGTGCCTCGTTTCAAGCATCCACTATGCAGCATGTGTTATGGTGGGAAAATTAATTTTACAGTGGCAGTTATGGTCCAATTCTGCTGATGGCCATTCCCTACTAATTGCATCACCAGTCAATAACAAGCCACATATGGCTCACTCCTGTCCTCTCTTCTCCTCTTGTGCTGCTCTCCTCTGCCGTCTCGCCATCCGATGAACCAGCATCCATGTCTGTTTTGTCCCTTACGCTATTTCTGAGGGGCAACCTGCTCTGTTCCTTCTGGATTTAACAGACTGCTGAACACGGGGTGTTTTACCACACACACACACACACACAAACACACACACACACACACACAAATCTCCAGAGGATAGGATCTCAGAGAAGCAACACAGCCTATTTCACTGCAAATTAGGTTAATCACGCTCCAGAGAGGCCCAGTTAATATCCCTCACGGAGGATATTAAGATGGCACCTAAATCACAGGAATATCTGAATATCAGACGGCCCCCTCATACCGTAATGCCATGTTTAGCCCTGGAGATCTTGGTCGACCCGTCTGTGAGGACACTGACTGCTCGCAACCTCCCCTTGGAGAAAACACCTCAGTCTAGAGTATAATATATCAGCCTGGGTCATTAAGCCAGCGATATTAATCAGAATTAGACTGGTGCTCGGATGCACAACAGTTTTCTTGTTTAAGCATGGATAGTTTACAGAATACTGCCCACATGATCACCAGGAATATCAATGTGAGGACATAATCTCGAGCTCGTGCAGTTCCTGAGCAGTCCTTGGGAACAATCACTTGACAGATCGCTGTCTATCTGGGCCAGAAACAGCCGGACACGTGTAGGGACAGTAACCTGCACTTAACAAGTGGAAACTGACAAATGAAAGCCCCCTCGCGAAAGGCAACCGGTGTCCGTGCCAGTAATGTTTGGCAGCTGCAGCGTGCCGAGGCCTGATAGCATCCCCAGTGCCTCAGCGGTATGAGAGCTCACCGCGGGGAACCTAAGACTGTGTGACGTCCGTGAAAGATTGGGCCCGGAGATTGCCGAGCCAGAGAGAGACGAATCCCCACTGGTTAACCCTCAAGTGAGACACTCTCTCCGGCTTCGGAGTGTTGTTATTCTGTACTGTTACAGGAACTCGCACCCCGAATGCAAACTGCATCAATCTTCCGTGAGAGATACATTTATGAAATCTAAGAAACCCATTACGCCGACTGAAAAGTGTCACGTTTAACTGGCAACCCAGCGTGCGCTTTTGTGTGATGGAGCACCGCATCTTCCTGCCGGCACAGGCTTGTTTTTCTTTTCCATTTGCAGACTGAGTAATGGGTTTGTGCTTGGTTAGTTACTGCTATAGGGAGAATTTAATCACGCACACCACTCAGGCCAAATAATAAAGTTTCGTTTTTTGGAGGGGCATAATTAGGATGAAGAAGAGTTCAAATGTTACCAGTGAATCAAGATCAATATTTTTTATTTACCCAAAGTGCTTCAAAAACTGTTTTCCACAGTTAATTAATACACTACATAGGAAAACTGGCTTATTTCAAGTACACTACAGTTGGGACCGAAACCGTATGTATCTATATGATACAACAATGCTAGTCAATTCTCCCATTTTAAAATTTACTTAAATTTCCAAATGGTAGCCATCTCTGACAATATCAGGTCTTTCTTTAGATTATTCCAGGAATTTTTTGCCAAATTCTGTTCTAACTCAGGGGACCAACATCTGTAGAATGCTGTGCGGGCGCAGGCAATATTGATTTGGCTTCTGACACATGTATGTACACAGATAAGGAGGAACCAGCCCAAGGAGAGATCTATAAATAAATCCAACTGATATGAAAGTCTGCAGGAGTACAAGGATCGCCTTTTAGCAGGAGCATACAGAGTGCAGTGGTGTACGGGATAACCACAGGCAGTAATAAAGTGTAAGGCACAGTGGTAGACGGCGTCCAACTCCGTCAGGCAGTGGTCAGGCACATTCATAAAGAGCAGATAACTGTAATCCAGTGATGATTGAAAAAACTGTGGTCAAAATCGAGCATTTCCTCTCCTGAAGGGAGAAACAGGCTTTGTTTCTGAAAAAGAAACTTGGTTTGACTTTCAACGTCAGGTTTTCAGAGAGGTTGGAATGAAGTTCTGGTTGTTGAACAATGTTACCAAAATACTTTACATGTTGCGACCGTTTGAACAATTCGACATGATCAATTTGAACTGCTTGAGAAGTTGACATCTTAGGAAGAATTTTGAATTTGGATTTGTCTGCCCATGTAAGAAACCAGTTTATCATAAATATATTTGGAATATATTTGGATATCTGTTGCCAGGAAAAGAAATAAATAATTCGAAGATGTAAACTTGGGCTGTGGGAAGTTAGGATTGACGTTTTTTTTCTACCTTTTGGTATAAAAAATATGAAATAAAAATATGTAGTCCGGGCTCCGTCACAACAAAGGTGGCTCCTGCTCTCGCTCTACAGTCGGGTCGGGTGATATCGTTAAAATAGTCGTCACACTGTGGAATAAATGTTGAAATTAATATATCGCTAAATGAATTTCCCCCTTTGGATAATAACGGACATCTGATCTGACATCATATTAGGGCAGATGTATGTAATACAGTTCATAAAAAAAGAAAAGCACAAATAACTTTAAAATGGCAATCAGCCTGATTAGTTTCAATGGCAAAATGATCCTATCAGCATCATCACCCCATAAATTCTACAGGATGACACCCTGCTTTCGTCTTCATTCATGAGTTTGCCCACATTACAGGAAGAATAACCACAGAGGTCGACCTCCAGCTGCTCGGTTTTATCACATCTATGTATCTATCCAGTCCGATCTCCTCTCCAGATTTGCTAGTCGTTGCTGTTGCATTAACGCCCACGTATCGAGTGCCTGTAGGTGGTCTGTTCTTTGTCTGTTCCAACAGGTACAGGAGCTTTTTTCTCTCCAAATGCTCACGGAACATTTCGTTTTATTGTTCTCTCGAGAAAATAAAAAAAACCCTAATAATGTTAATGACAGCCTGCACCTGAACGCAGGACGTTATCCCACGCAATGTTTTGGAACCAAGTATTGCAATCACTGTCTGATAATAAATGATCGTAACAATGAAAGCTTTCAGCCTGCATGTGAAGGCAAAAACAATCTAGGACACGCTGAATTACTTCGGTCCGTAACAGCCGTTGCCGTTCATCCCACATCCCATTTTTGACGTTGCACGTCTTGTCAGCAATTGACAGAAAAATTCCCTATAATAGAAATTGGTTTCTCTGTGCCCCTGACCGATCCATCGAGAGATATGAGACCTAAATGCATTTCATTTCATCGTCTAACACAACTCGTCTTACACAACTGTTCTGTCTTCCGCCGTGTATTGCCATTACCCTGCGAGGTCAGCCCCTAAGATGTGCAGTGTGTGTCATGCATAATAGATGAACGGCGGGCAGAAAAAAAAAAAAACGGGGGCAGGAATTAGAGCCACCGGTGGGAATGAGATTCCAGCAGGTGGCAAGAGAATCTCACCCACCGCTGGCTGGTTTTGGTCTCATTCCACAGCGCGTGTCATTACCTCTAAACCTATTTTACGGCGGATGAATGAGCTCAGTTTAGGCTTTTTTGTTTTGCAGACTTCCCAACCAACTACGATTGGACAGGTCTCCATCCTGCTTCCTGATTAGGGGCAGCATTTTTCTTTATCCTGAAAGCAAGGCGAGTATCCAGCAGTGAGTGATGTGCTCTGTGACTAGGAGACGATCCACTGTGATGTAAGAACAGAGGAAGACGAGGGGAGCAAAGTTTGAGTGGGTGTCGTTGGGGAGAAAAGAGGTGATGCTCACCTCCCATCCAGGCTGTCTGCGTGCCACCCTCGCCCTTTTATTCTCGGGTAAACACTCCACAGCACACACACACCCAGTTCTCTCATGCTCCCTCGGAGGGGAGTGGGAGGGGGGCAGACTTATAGGAAGAGCCACAAACTCCCCAAAAAACTGAATTCAATCAAGATCCCACAAAGAAGTTAATTCATTTATGACTGCATTACGCATCTGACCCATAATTCCACCCCCCCCCCCTAATTACCGTATTAAGCGCTTGTTTCTTGTTCCTCCGGTTTGTTCTCACTGTGCCGGAGGGGCCGACGGGACCTAACCTTGAGGCCGTGCGCGCGCGGGCGTGAGCGGGCGCGCGCGTCTGCGAGCGAATGTGCGCGTTGCCTGCTCCGTACTGCTGGCGACCCCCAGCGTACGGGATGCGCGTTTCATTCGATCGCGCGCTTCCTTTTTTTTCAAAACATCACAAAACACATCCATGAAGAAAAGAGAAAAAGCCTCCGTCTCGACGTGCCCCCAATGTCAACAACCACAGCAGAGAGCCAGACTGTGCATCTGAAAGAAGTTTGGAACGAGGGCGCATTCATTGTGCGTGTTTTTTTTTAATGGCTGAATGTTATCCAGTCACCAATTTCAGCAGAGTCTCACAACTTGCAGTGGCGTAGATAAAAAAAGATAACATAACAACTGAGACAACATGTTGTCGACAGGCAACACGAAACAGTGTGTACATTTCGCTTTTCGTTGCCAAACAACGCAATTCCCATAAAACTGAATTGGGGGTTTCTTACCTGCGCGCAACGCTCCGTTTTATCCACATTTTTCTCTCGACTCGTCTCGTCTCAGTCCTCCAGGTATCCTCCCATTTAGATGGGTTTTTTCCCCCCACCAAAGTCGACAATATCTGATACAAAAAAAATAAAAAATAAAAATAAAGAGGAAACACTCAAGTGACGGACCTTACTCCAGCTGTCAGCAACGCAACCATCATCTGAGCCGTATCCTTCAACGTTGCGCACATGAAATTCCTCCGACAGCGCTGCCGAATCCCACTAAAAAAAAAAAAAAAAAGGAAGGAAAAAAACAAAAAGGAAACACCGGAACAATAGTCTGGTCTCTGTCTCAAGTTGCTCGTCAATTGTTTTCTCTCGGTGGTGATAATGTCCGCCGTTGTCAGTCTGCAGGAGGGAAGGGGAGGGGGGGCAGGCGCATGCAAGGCGGACAGGTGAGCGGGAAAACCGAGGAGAGGTGCCCTCAAACTTTGCCTTCACGCAGGTCTGTCATCAACCCCCAGTCTGGAAAAAGACGAAGATGTGAGCTGCGGAGAGCGAAGGCAAGGCATGTAGTTGGCATCCTCGTCGCTGAAATGACAGCGCACCTTCTCCTACATTGTTGAAAGGCAGATAAACGTCCGAGGGGAAAAAAAAGAAAAAGAAGAAGAAGAAAAAAAAAAGATTGAGGAAGAAGAAGATGATGCTCGGAGGAGACAAGTCACCGCTGGCGGGGGGTCCTCATTATCTACTCACATCTCCGGAAGGTGTCGAGGGGTGCGTAGGGGTGAGGCAAAGTAACACACGCACAGAGAGAGGGGGGTGAATTAAACGAGGTGCAACTGAAAAAAGGACGATGGGGAAGCGACGGAGGAGAATCCTGGAGGTTGAGAGTTGTTTCGGACGAGTTGGAGAGAGAGAGAGAGAGAGAGAGAAGAGAGAGATGGAGGGGGGAATGAGAGGCTGTCATCAGAGAGGAGAGGAGGCTGCTCCGTCTCCTGCTGCTCCTCTTCTCTCAGACTGACGAACGACCTGCCCGCTGAGCCCCACGCTGCCGTGACGTCATTTTAAAGCCAAATATGTCATGTGCCGGAGCGTGTCACGTCATGTGGCTGCGCGCTCATGGAGCGTCGGACTGGGTCTGGCAAAGGGGGGGCAGCGCTGTCCGGAGCTGCACCGTGCCGCACCGAGGCGCAGGAGTGGAAGCGGAGAACTGCAAAGACAGGGCTGGAGACGTTTTGGAAGACATGCTGGTACATACATTAAGTCACATCAGCTGGCGACCAGGATTCAGGAGCAGCTGATAGAGTCCAGCTTGTATAATGTATGATGTAACCTTTTACATCCAAACTACAGTAGGCACGACCTGAACTCTCACTTCATACCTAAGGTCACATCTGGATACCACTTAACTTATGACAACCTTTAATAACTAAAATGTGCATCCCACAACTCCTAAACGTGTCAGTGGAATTAGCTAAATTATTATCGTAATTATTATTTACAGGATACAGGAGGATAATTGTACAGACATTAGCAATGGGTGACAAAACAAACCAGCATAACAGGCTTTTTAAAATTTGTTTTCACTTGAGCAAATAACTTGGAATGTGCAGAAGGAGAATCAATTAAATGTGCAGAGAGACACAGAGTACATTAAAGCCACAATGAGTTGATTTTTTAAAGTAATTAAATGGTGTTTCAAATCATTCTGATGGCACACAGTTCTGTTTACATAAAGTCAAAAATGACAATTCACATGAAAACTCCAGCGTTTGTCTGAATGTCCAGCATTTGTAGGTCGGACATGTGGCGTAGGGGTATTTTTGAGCTTTGTTGTATGCTGCGGTGTCTTTTTGATAACACCACTAGGTGGCACTAATGTCAAATAATTTTAAATTCCATATATGGGGGGCTGTCATCTGACTAAACGAATTATTTGTTTGCTTGTTTGGAGACTGGAGACAGCCAATTCATGAACTTATTCAAATAACGGTTCAATCAGATCAAATCTGGCAGTGCGTCAAAACGCTGCAGGTATGCGTGGCAGTGTGGGATAGTCAACCTGTGGTCCGTGTGGGTGACGTGTTGGGAACCCCTGTTGATGTTGCATGCAGTTTGCCAAAAAGGCGAAGTAGGTTAAACATGCCGGTCCTACAGTGATCGTCACAAAGCTAAACTGAGTGAATACACACTACGTTACAATCCACTGTGGTTTCAATCATTCATGCTGCGCATCTGATCGCTAGCTTATGTGATTGGTCACAGCAAAATGATGTCAGGCTGCATCTATCCAAAAGTTGAGTCTGTCTCAACTTTTTTACTGCGGCCGGCTACGTTAAAACATACGGCTCCAACTCATTTCCGGTTGCTCCTCCGATCCTCAAAGCTTATTTTACTTGGCTGTACACCAGGATGGTGGTCCCATGTATAGAGGTTCACACTTCCTGCTTATCCTAAGGCGCAGGTGCACTGTCCAACCTCTAAAAGTTACTAGTGCTGCAACGAGGACATGATCCCTTTCTAGCTAATTCTTTGACAGAATGCCGCATGAAAAATAAGTACTAAAACCTTGAAAAAATTAGCATGTAAGCCCTTCCAGTTCCCTTGTCTCAAAGTCAGTGTTTTTTAAGGGTTTTCCAGGTGGCTAAATGAGACTATAGAGGTTTTTGGGGACAATAAATGTCATATAAACATATCATTTTGAGTCTCATAATAACATGCATTGAAAACACTTTTGCCAAATTGGCCAAACGCATTTGATCTTTTTTAAGGATCAGGTCCCCCCTTGCCTTACAGTGGTTTGGCCCACTGTAGACCAACCTTGCACCCCAAACATTGGAGTGCTTAGTACGAGTGTGCAGCAGAGTGGAGTGTGTTGGTGGTGATGAGCATGTTATTAACTGTTATTCTTATTAATATAGTTATTTGAAAGTTTTTAACATGCTGGTACGACTTCAGTTCTAACCAACTGGAGTGGAGTTGCAGGCTTTTAATCTCTGTGTGGGAGTGTCCTTACAGGGTCGTTTAGGACACCTGTGAGCTCTGAGTTTTAGAGTCGTTAGGGCCACTTGTGGGTTGTTGACCAAACCAGCCTTCATGTGGGTTGCTAGGGCTAGGTAAGCCCAGGTGTGAGTAGTTGTTAAGCTGTCTTGGGACGGAACTCAGTACTGCATTGTAGGTGGGTGATGAGTGATGTCTTAGGCCACCTCCTCTGTTCAAACACAGACGTTCCAGTATGACAAAGATGGATCACTTTACACCTCTTTCAGACCATCTGTCTTCTCTGACAGCAGAGTCTTGACCTGAGGAGTTGACCCTCCTGTGTTGTGCCATTTGTTTATGGAGAGGTTGTTTTGTCTCCCCGACGTACAAATCTGTGCAGCAGCGGCTGCTTATGCCTGGTGTTTTGTCCTTAGGATGGATACGTTTCCACCTCACTGTGTTGGTTTGAAGTGAACGGGGATATGAAGCCTTAACATTGAGAAAACCTACACACACAGATCTATACTTGCTGTTCGACTTTTATCACCCATTGGAACACAAGCTGGGGATCACCAGAGTACCAGTGTAATTTGAGCTAAATGCTAACAAAATGCTTTTTGAGTGAAACATCATGATACATTTGACTCAAAAACAAAAATGTCAACCTCACAGGGGCGCTAGAGGGAAAGTCTGAGGATCACCAAAGCAGCAAGGATTCCTCTTCTGGGGAGCATGAATTTTTTATTGCAAGCCACCAGATAGTTGTTTAGATAATGCACTCTGGACTAAAGGGTCGGGTAGACCAAAGGACCAAGTGCTGTTTTTGATCGGTTTGAATCCTTGAGGATGCTTTAAAGGTCTTTACTTTCGCAGCTCTTCATCCAAAAAAGTTGTGTCCTGCCAAAAGTTGTGAACATCAGATGCACTGTGGAATTCCATAAGGGAGGCGATACAGTATACAGTACTCAGGCATCAGGATTCATCACATCACCCTGAGCCTTGGAGTAGTGATAACTCCCACAGCTGAGGTTAACTGTGTTTTCTCACAAAACTGACCAGTTGAATGCTGAAGCGGAAAGCCTCTTCCTAATGGAGGAGGCTTATATCTACAGCGGCATCTCTCTTGTATGACACGAAAGCAGCATTAAACTGTCATCCTGGAGGCTTTTTGCACACCTGTACTACAAGATGTCAGCGGTAGGCAAAATCCCATTACATTAGAATCAATGTGCTGATGTGACCACACGCGAGATGGGGAGAAAATATTACCTATGACAAGATCAACTCTTGCGTGAGAAAAAGAGCGAATGTGGCGGCCTTTCTTGTCCACCTCGAGGTCAAAGTGTCGAACCGGTGAACACATCACACCTGTTTTAGCTTTTGCGACTGCTCTAGCCTTTCCTGGAATGAAAAAAAGGATGGGTTTGTTTATGCTTGCTGTATTTGGGCTGCGCTTGTTTTTGTGCATACATTCTCATTGTGTATTGTGAACCTGTGAGTTTGCTTCTCTTTGCCTCAGGTGTGGTTCTGTGGCTCTGCTGGGCTTCAGGATTGCCTCGATCAGCGTATGCTTTAATAATGAACGCAGTCGCTCTCCTCCCAGTCTGATGAATTGCAGCTGTTTATATAATTTCACCGCTGCATACATGATGAGGCAACTTTCCTCCCCGACTAATTGTTGCCATAAAGCACACTTCTGTCAAATACCCTCATTACTGCATTAGTGTGTATGTATACATACTGATCCAAGTGGGTTCCTCTGTCTGAGGAGCCCATCAGCAGCTCCCCAGCAGATGGAAGCTGTCACCGCTCTCTTTCTCTCTCCGTCACTTTCTCCATCTTTTCGCTTTCGCTTTCACACCCCCTCTCCCACACTCCCGCTTTTGCATGTTGTCTTCCCCGCGTCGCATGTTTTTGTACATGCTCGTGCGACACGCTTGTTTTTGTTGTTTCGGTGGATGTAAACGTGACACAGTGTGAACATGCTTATTTCGCCTCAGAGACAAGAAGTCCCAGGTTGTCATGCATGTCTGAGACTGCGGGTGGCTTCGGCTCACATGGACCTAAACGCGGCATACTAAACATCTGTTGTGTAAGCCATTAACACCCCGCCACGAGAGTGCGAATTAAAAGGAAGAGGGATTTGAGTATTGCTGTGTATCTGCTAAGCTGGACTGAGTCACTCTGAACGGCAGTTGTGGGTACAGTTTAAGTGTGCAGGGTGAATTGGATGCTGAAGAGGGGGTGTATGGCTGTGGTCTTGCTGGGGTTACAGACGGGGAGTATAGGGACCTGACGTGGTTCTCGCTGGGGTTCTGGCTTTCCGTGCTTTAGGGAACAATTTTGCGTGCTGCAGCTGTCTGAGGCCTTGTTATCATCAAATGGGTCGTGCCATGTACGGTATATATTTCATTTCCTCACCCGCTTAAGTGCACTACAAGGAACTTTGAACTGATTATGAGACAGTCTCACTTTGATGTCGTTATCCCTTTATATGACCGACATAAGCAAATGAGACCCTCGGTGAGAAGATTGGCTATTTATATAGAGATAATATGAGTATATATTCTTTATGAGGATGTATTCCTAAGGCCTGATCCCAGGCTGGATTTCAATGTAACCTGGTTGGATAAGTAATAAAACCAAACATTTTTTATGGCCGGCTGCTGATGATGAATTGAGGAGCGTCACAGACTGACACTGAAGCTGCTGAAGTACAATTTCTTTAAACAGCTTCATCCTTCTTCCACAGGGGTCGCCACAATCAACAAAAATTTAAGCGCCTTGTAGCAGCTTTAACAACATGACAGGCTTTACGTAACATTTTGCAGTAATTATATGAATAAATCACTCATTTACCACCCCTTCCCCGTCTCTCTCTGGCGGCCTTTACAAGCCTGAGGACGATATCGTTTAGTTGTTTAATGCTGTGGATTTATTTGTGAAGGACCTTCGTGGACATTAAGAACATTTCTCAAGCACCTTGTCTCAGGGCCTCTCTCTCTGCTCTGCTAATAGAAAGCAACAGTAGCTAACGTTAGTTTAGAAATGGAGTCTAATAACATAAACTAATGACTGGCTTCCAGCACAACACACGAGTTCCACAGAGCCCCTTTAATAATAATACAAAGTTAAGGAAGAAGAAGAAGAAGAAGAGATCAAGGCATTAACGCCGATAATTACTTGTACTCTTTTTTTTGTACGAGGCAGCACACATTAAACAGGCAAACATTTTTTAGCTTTACCTTATCATTATAAATGAAATGTCAATTGCACAATGTAATGGCTTTAGAATTATGACACCATCAGCGTTTATAATGGGTCCCTGTAAACCTCACTTTCACCGTGTAATTTTGGCAATTTTGCTGGAGGGGACGAAAATTCTGGGAAGATGGAGGTTGACCTGTCACACTGGCAGCCTGGGACCATTTCAATTTGCTTTCATGTCTCCATCAAACACTAAATGAATGATAAACTCACGTTTTGTGCCATGTTGTTGGTAGCTGCCATGCTCTAAGGAAAACGGAAAGCAATCCAGTGTCTTTGTGGCAACGACACCAACAATAAAATCAATTAGAAGCAGTTAAAGTTGATGTACATGTGCCAGATTAAGGCATACTGTTAATCCATTACCAGGCTGATAATCATGTTTTTTATCAAGTCATTTTTAAAGCGAAATTCTCGCTAAAATGCAACCTAGGTGTTTTTTGTGAATGTATATGACTCAAACCTTTGTGTAAAAGCATAATTACGACAAATATAAATATAAATATACGGTCAATCTTAAAAGTGCCTCTTTCGTTGTAATTATGCTTTTACTCGAAGGTTTGACTCATATACATTCACAAAAAAAGCCTTGGTTGCATTTTGGCGAGAGTTTCACTTTAAGAATATTCTAGTGTGCTTATTTCAGCCTAGGGCTCAGACTGTATTGGCTAAAGCTTTACAGTCCCAAACAAGAAATGACAAACTGGCAGTTTTAAAGCGGAAAAATGTTGGGCACTAATTACTAAATACTCCACGTCTGTCTGTGTTCGGTGCTGGGCAGGTAGTAGGTTCATCAGTGAGCTGCTGCGTCTGGAAATGAGGTTGATGACAGAGATGTGGGGGCCTTGGATTCAAAACAAAGAGTAAAAAGGGTCTTTCAGCTCAGATTCGTGGGGATCTCATCGGGTGATAAACTCCTTGGGTTTGTCACTGCGAGTGACCTCTCTCACATTACTCGCCGCCATTTTATCTATTGTTAATATGAAAATATTGATCAGTGGAGCTGTAAAGATCAGGGACTGTTCTTCCAGTAACACTGGAAAACAAAAATAAAACCCTCTTGCTCTGTCTAGCTCTGCCTCTTACTGCCAATACGGCCTTTTATTTATTTATTTACTCAACAATGACGGTATCAGATGAAATTTAATTGCAATCCTCGATTTTATTACTTTTTTACAATAAAGTCTGATACAACAGGGTCGGTGAGAATGCGAGAAGAAGGAGAAAACTTTTAGGGAACAGTGGGTTACGGTAACGACGGCCGAACAAATAATAAATACAACATCCTAAATGGAGACAGCGTTGACCACTTTGCGTAGACATACATTAACACACGCAGAGCATCTGGACGATGTTACTGGAGCTCTACCAAACAGCCTCGTAATGAACAGATACATTAGAGGATGTCTAAATGTTTAAAATGTAATTACACTCACGCAGCAGAGCTCATTTTTCTAATCTGCAGTTATAGAGCCACTGCAGCACCATTATACAGTGTAATGTCATTAGAATTTAAACATGAACGGCTTTGGGTCCGAATGACCATGCTGCATTGGTGTGACTAAAATATGAGTGGGTGTTTTAATTTGAAGCGAAGATTGTGACTCATATTACAGTTATTGGGTTTTTATATTTTTAGGTATATTACTGTAAGATTATTATTTATTACCAAGAATGAATGTGAATAAGCAGAGATCTTTTCAAATCTCATGCTAGACTATGCAGTCCACTGTTACATCACTGGGTTAATTAAGCATACTGTTAAATTTTATTATAAGTGTTAATTCTTGTCAAGCTATAGCACTGTAACAGGTCAGACCATATGCTTCCATTATAAGAATGACTTAATCCAGTGTTTTGGCAGCTTTTCTAGTTTTGCCTATGCTTGATTACACAGGAGCTATCTACACTGTTTGCATATGCACTTAACCAGCCATTAATACACGGTTCAATGCCATGCTCTCGTTTTAAATGAGAAATCCACCTCTTTTTTTCATGTACAGGTTAGGTTGTATTTCTGAACGTTAGGAGGAGACGTATTATCGTGATTCAAGGTTTTTTTTCCTTTCAACTGTGTTTTATAGGTTCTGGCACACTGCTCCTGAAATGCATCGTCACCAGCCTCGCCTTTAATTATGTTATTTTGTGGTATCATGTATTTCTCATAAATTATTTCCAGAGTTTGGCAAGTAAGAATTCAATCAAGCACAGCTGCTCTATTGTTGTTAGTGGTGTCGGCTCAGACATGTGTGAGCTGACCAATCAGAGACTTTGCATTCAGCGGTAGAGATGCAAAAAATGGTAAGTATGAGAAAACTGGTGTGTTTTTTGAGCATTAAAGCATGTAATACTATTCTAGTGGTAACCTGAAATAAGATTATGAACCTGAGAACGAGCAGAATACATCCTCCTCCTCCTCCTCCTCCTCCTCCTCCTCCTCCTCCTCCTCCTCCTTTTTCTGAAAGCGAGACAGAACATATAATTAAAAATAAACTTTACTTACTTACATGAAACTTTTTAATCTTTTAATTATATTTTAAAATGCATCGGTTGATAAAGGTGGAAAGAAAAAATGAGTTTAACAGCAAATAAATACAATTGAATATGAGGTAGATTCACTAAACATTGAATAAAGCAGCTCTGGGTTTCAGACAGATTAGAGAAGTGGGACTTAATCTTTTTGACTTCTGACACATAACGCAAAGCAATCCCTGAACTCCGATTCCTGTCACATACTGTAAGCAAAGTGGGTTATCCGAAAAAATGACTTTCAGGTTTTTACATTCTTTTATTTGATTGTCAGCGGGCTCCAAACTATTGGGCAGCTGAAAGGAAATAACAGGAAAATAAAATAAATGGACATGACATAACTTGATTCAGCGTACCCCACTAATCCTCTCACAAAACACCCTAATTATTCGGCCCCCCCTGTGACGGAGCCCTTGCCAAACGTTATGAAGCACTGACTCTGAGAAATGTATTCTTAGATTTCCAGCCATTACAGTCATCACAAGTGGGAATTCCAAACTGAAATCACAGGCAGAGATGAAATAAATTGCAAAGGCTGCAATATGGACATTTGTTAGTTTCCACTAAAAAAGTAGTGATAATGTAGTGCCAATCAGATTTGGCTGGCGGTCATGTCTCCCTGAAGCCCAAAAATAATGTGAGGAAAACATTTCCTATCATGGGAGTTTATGCACGCAACTTTGAACATCACTAAAAAAAAAGAAAAGAAAGTTGCACCGGTCTTTTGAAACAGCAAAACATGCAGTGTAAGACGAAAACATCTTACTCAGGTAGATTTATTTTAACTTTCCTAAAAAATTTCCTTTAAGTCAGAGTTGCACTGTGGAGGCCAAATTCACTTAGATGAATAATAGAACGTTTAGAACACAGGTTCATTTATTTTTCTAGGCCGCTCCGGTCAATAGGTGCAATATGCTATTCTGGAAAAAGATGGTTGATTGTCGAGTGACATCCCCAGGTCATTAAAACCTGTCACTCTGGAGTGGTTAATAATTCTAGATAATGCTATATTAAAGGTACTCTATGTAACAGTTTGTAGCAATCCACATATTCCTGTCACATTTTTATTGGTCCCATATGAGCGGATTGAAACGTGACATTAAAAAATGAGACCTTGGATTTCTTTGTGAAGGACTCGAGACAGTCTGACTTTACGTACGTCCTCGAGTGACTCGTTTCAGAGCCTCTCTCCATCCCGCTAACAGTGAGCAACAGTAGCTGACGGTAGTTTACAAATGGACTCCGCTTACATAAAATATTGAGTGGCTTTTAGCACGACACAGAAGTTCCACAGAGCACCTTTACTGCTACAACTGTTGTATTTCCTATAGCTGCTATACTCATGTTCAAACACTCACATATTCAACTTTTAATTGTGAGTGATGGGATAAATGCTAAAAACGCAGTGTAACAAAGGGAAAAATAGAGAACAAAGGGCAAAAGTAGTGTTAACATCTATTAACTCTTTTCTCAATGGGAACACAATCAAACTGACGTTAACACTTTGGCCCAAAATGCATTGCTTTAGTTGGTAGATGAATTCTGTGTATGGATGTTATCCACAGACTCTGCAGGATCAGCCAAACTTAAAAGTTGCTGTGCGTCTATAGTCTGTTCTGTTTTTCTGTTGTTGTTTTTTTTAGGAATCCATGCTTACCACACGATTTTGCCAAAGTGCTGATTAAAACAAATACATCAAGACAGAACCTTGGTGCGAGTGAAACAGATGACCGTCCCAGGTTTCCATTTCAATTGATTTACTATATAATTTTGTAGGAGGCGTCACGCTGAAAAATGGCCACTTATTGATTCGTGTTGAGCTGCACACCTGCGGGGTTAAGTTGAAAGATAGGGCTGCAGCCATAGTTCACATGAGGCATGTTCAAATAAAACAGTCCTTGGTATATACAATATGGTATTACAAAGATGCCCATTGCATAAAATTGTGCAGTAGAAAGACGTGAATATTTTTTGAACAGAGAAAAAGGGGCTGCGGTAGTCCCTATTGCCCAAGAGGTAGAACTCCTACAACAACCACAATGCACTGTACCAGCCCAATACTGTACTGCACTGTATCTGCTGATGGGTGATACTACAAGGTGGACATAGACAGTTCTTGGGGTCCCCCGCCATACGTTTCAGATGAGGAACAAACAATGAATAGGATCCTGGTTCATATTTGATCTGTCCCTCCTTTTGACATATCAGAGTTTTTTCAGCCACTGTTTTAGTGTAGTAACAGAGCCTTGGTTTATCGTTTATCAGCACTGCCTAGTTGAGACAGTTCGAACAGAGTCTGGTGAGACACCATTCACTTGATCATGAAAGAGAGAAGAGGGGGGGCAGCTCTCTTTTGGCAAAAGATTGGTGGGCTCTGGGTGCAGACAAGATGGAGAGAAGTTGTTTGAACATTGTTCATTTGCATATACTACATACACTGTAGTGAGACAAAGCTGTTTGAAAATCGGTACGCTCCCGTTTAACTTAGACTGATAGAATGGCAACATGCTTGATACCCACTCATTTAGCCTGGCAACCATACAGCATCTCATGAAAATCTGATACAATCACCATATCTCCAGCGCCAAAAAACTGTGGAGCATGAGACTGTGAGAAAGCTGATGTGTTACTATGGCAACATCATTTGGATGATCATTTTAGTGGCAGCTGAGATGAACAGTCTTAATTTCTTTTCTTTTTTGTTTTCCTTTTCGAAATTTGAAATGTGTGCATGAAACCCATTTCCCCGTGCGAAAGAATGGAATAAACTCTATGAAATTGTAATTTGTTGGTGCATTGATGTTGATGTTTGTATATTAGATCTTTAATATTGGGCTATTACATTATGAATGGTCAGATACATGGTTGAGGTTTTCGTAGAGATGATTATATTGCCCTGTAGGTCTTCATCTCGGGGGTATTAAAGGGGCGAGGGGGGGGGGGGGGGGGGGGGTGAGCCCTGCAAATTGGAGAGCTTAGGCTCAAGGCATGTGTCCAGTCCACTGTATTTATCCAACGTACTGTCGGTATAAAATAGCTAATTGGCATATCCGGATATTTAACATGAAAGCAGCACTCAGGCAGGACTTCTACCTTTACAGAAAATGACAGCAGGCATTACCTGCATCGTCCACTGCCCACTCAGTGCTCCGTGAGAGTGGCTAAATGGAGCTTACTGACATTCTAGTCGGGGAGACCATTTCGTGTTGAATATTTTTCTTCAAATACTCTCTCGAAGCATTGCCTATTCATTCATATATTTTCATTCTGTCCTGTCAGAGTACAATCCAGTGAGGCAGCTCCCTCTTGGTTTGCACCATCAAAACAAATCCTCCTAACGGCTTCTGTCTTCTCCACGCAGAGGCACGGTAGTACTGATCAGCACAGAGTTTGAGTATGGAAGATTTAAAAAGCCTACAGAAAAAAACAAATCAAACATAGAAAAACAGTGACATGCAGAACACATTATTTATGCATTTGTTTATATGCATGTTTATTTAATGCAAAATCAAAGTCAAATCTTAAAACAAAAACAAAACAAAAAAAAAAAGGGAAGGGGGGTATAGCTTTACCATGTTGGCCAGCAGGAAGCATCATAAATCTGTCAAAACTATAGACTGGAGGCACAAGGGAGCTTTTTCTTTTTTTGAAATGGAGATGCAGTATTGATGCCAAAATGGAAAACATTAAACTGTCCAATCACAGCTTGGGGGAAGGACAATAGGCAAATTTTAATGAAGAACTTATCACAATGTTTGTTTTCACTAACTTTCTGGAGAAAACCCTGCGACCTGCACTGGCTTACATACAATTTAATTGTCTTTTTCATAATGTTATTTCAAAGTCGTGCCACAGACCGGAGAAAGTGACAGCCTGAGTTTACCCCGAAACTTTCACCTGATCCGAGGTGTCTCTGTTGGATAGATATCAAAGATGCAAGCGAACCAAGCCAAAACGTCAAGAGAGGTGGGATCACAATGTTTAATTATTTGTTAAAAAGTGACAAAATGACAACTAAAAATACACCTTTTAATACTCTGTTCTTCGCAATGCCAATCAACCAAAACTTGTCTACCCTAACGTGACTGTTGTTGTTGTCGTTGGTCTATTACTGGCATGAGCTGATGTCGGTCATGTCACATCTTTCAAATTAAAACAGTTTCCTGTGGGCTGCCCTCAAGCTGTGGACATAAAATGGAAATGTGTGTTACAATGTACAGTATGTGAACCTAGTATGCTGCACCTGACACAGCCAACATAAAACCAAGTTGCATGAGTATGATTCACCCCATAAAGACAAGATGTGCGTTTTTATTTGTATTTATTATTCATATTCATGAACCAGTCTGGTGAACTGTATCTAACGTAGCTGTTGTGGAGTAAATCAGACATAATTTCAGCTATCTTGCCTCCAATATTTCTTGATTCATACTGAGCATAATAATTGTACAGTACATTCAGGAGGTATACAGACGAGCTGATTGTTACCTAAACACAACAGACTCATGTTGGGATATTGACAGCATGTTACCTTTTGACCATCTATTAAAACTAGGACAATAAGCTACAGCTGTGTGCTTTGGATAACAATGTTTGGACAAAAAGAAGGCTCAACATATGGAGCAGGTCAAGTTTCATATAAGGGTCTTCACTCGCTGGTCTGAAATGGGCTGTAATTGGGAGATATGATAAACAGGAATAGCTCCACATTAGTTACCTAACATACACAATCAGGCCAGTGCATGTGGGATACTGTCTCTGGAAGTACTGAGGAGCGAATGAGCGGATGAGGAACAGCTGTGCGGGGAGTTGGCTGATGGCGGGAGCAGTCAGGTGATGCTGTAGTGGACAGGTGTGGTACAGCAAGGTCTGGAGAACACACAGTAAAAGACACTGATGAGGAAAAGAGAGACAAGGAGACTGAGGGGGGAAGAAGCAGGTTTTGTTGTGAAAAGCTGATGATTGGAAGTGAGAATCCATTCACGGGTCATGGGGAGGACAAGTCAGCCTTTGAAAGCAGTTCAGTGTCTTCAGTAGCTCTTTCAGTAGGTTTTCGGCTGAGCGTCAGTGTTACAAATGTGGCTTTTAGCAGGCACGACGGGGCTAACAAAAGTGTGGATGTTTTAAGAGAAGAGGATGCTGTGTTCCAAGATGGTGCCATTAATTCCGATGGAAGATACTCACTTGTCGCATACAGAGACTGTCCATTGTTCTGGCTGCCAGTTATTCCAATATCCCAGTGGATTGAAAAATGGCTCATTGGACCGACTCCTATTTGCCCAGCACAAAAATTCAAACATAACTTTTTTGCCCACGATATCTTAGTGCCAGGTCAGAGTTAAGGTATGTTTTTTTGGTTAGGGTATTTTGTCAGGATTAGGGTATGTTATTGGAGTTAAAGTAGGGTATGTTGTTAGTGTATGTTGCAGTGTTAATTTTGACAGCAAATTCTGATTTAGTCTTAGTCTTAGTCTTTTGAATAACACACCATTTAGTCATATTTTAGTCATCTGAAATCTTTTAGTCTTAGTCTAGTTTTAGTCGACTAAATATTGTAAGAGTTTTAGTCTTAGTCTAGTCTCAAGTCTCTGTGAGTGGTAAATCTCTCTCTCTCTCTCTGGACGAGTCGTATGTACATGTTGCTTCGATTTGTGTGCCCACACGGCATGCCGTTGCCCTGCGGATTGTTAACGCTGGCGTCTTTCTAACGAGCGAAGTCAGCTGAAATCCGCCAAACCTGTGCAACTACATATCGTGTGAACAACCTAACTCTTGTGAAAACGTCCACGAAACTGTGCGAAGTTCTGCAAGCTCGTCTTTGCTGCAGCAAAGCTGCTGCCTCTGTTCAGCTTGCCGCGGCTTTTTAAAGTGGCTTTGCTGCTTCTGCATCGGTCAACCTACCCTCAAAAGATTCGCTCTGATTGGATCTCTTCTCCATTCGTCCCTCCCTAACATTTTCGTCTCGTTTTTATTTGTTGACTAAAGTGTCAGTTATATTTCGTCACAGTCTTCGTCATCATATCTGACTTTTTATTTAGTTTTCATTTCGTCTTCATCTGTGAAAAAGGATCGTTGACAAATATTTTTCGTCATAGTCTTCGTCAACGAAATTAACACTGGCATGTTGTTAGGGTTGGGGTATGTTGTTAGGGTGGGGGTATGTAGTTTGGGTTAGGGTAGTTTGTCAGGGTTAGGTCATGTTGTTAAGTTTGAGTTTAGTGTACGTTGTTAGGGTATGTTGTTGGGGTTAAAGTAGGATATGCTGTTGGTGTATGTTGTTGTTTGGATGGGGTATGTAGTTGGGGTTAGGGTATGTTCTTAGGGTTAAGTTAAGGGTATGTTGTTGGGGTTAAAGTAGGATATGCTGTTGGTGTATGTTGTTGTTGGGGTTTGGGTATGTAGTTAGGGTTAGTGTATGCTGTTAAGCCAGTTCAACCAACATAGACAGGGCTAGTAGTCACTGAATGGGAAGTGTATGACTCAATGTTTCTGGAGCTTAATGCACACTGAGAAGTAAAAATCAGGTTATCTAATATAGAAAACTAAACTGCTCACTCATTTCACACTGCTATAATGAACAAAATGGGCCTGATTCAAGCGGGAAATTAGCTCCACTACTCAATTCTAACTTTCATTTTGAACACTTCTACCTCGCAAAATGCTCTTAGGTGTCTTTGTTAAGGCTGATTGTGATTTACTTGGCATTATCTCTGTGACATTAGTTGCTTAAAGGGTCTGTGAAGAGAAGATAAAAGTATGAACAAGTGCGAGCAGGGCGGCTGTTAAGAGTGTGTGAATGAGACACCTCCGTTGATCTCTTGCCATCCTGGGCTGTGATACTCAACACTCCCCCAGCAGGACTCTGGCGTCAAGCTGGACATGCACTTTATTCTGTCTCTTATTAAATACAGGCCCCCACACACACACAGAAACGGACAAAGACATCCTGTCAGCACACTGGGCTCTTGGCCAGGGCCTCACAATTATTTTCAAGGAAATGTCATATCCTCTTAATTCAAAAGACAAGCAACAGATTTTTCTCAATAAAGTTTCAACTCGCAGTCATCTTTACTTACTCTACACGTAGTGTTTGGTGCGGGAGAGGCAAAAAAATATATTTTTAACTGTGCTGCAGAAGAAGGCAGGTGGAGATGTCTGAAAGATAGCTGGCAGTTTGTGCCTCGACAGATAGCTCGGAGATGAATGTTGAAGGAGGAGGGGAAGAATTGCACACTTACAAAATGTACCTATACGCCTTCTCCGTCTGTCTGTAACAACTTGTATCTTGATCCACTACTTTCACTTGCTGCTTTCACACATCTGTTGTGAAGTCATATGTAAACCTGAGGGGTTCACACCGACACCATCGAGTTGCAGCACTGATGCCGCTGAGAGATTTTTTAGAAAGGTGTTTCCTCAGATAGAAATGAGCTAATTTTAAAGGAGACCTGTCATGATTTTCAGGGTTTTTTTCCTTTCCTGTTTAATGTTAGTGGGACTGGCTCAGACCAATCAGAGCAGACTTGGTGCAGACAGAGAGGGAAAACAGCACTGCAGCACTGGACATGAGAAAACCTTTTAAGCTCTATAGCATGTAAAGTTGTAACCCAAAATGTAATTATGAACCTGAATATGAGCATAATATGTCTCCTTTAATAACAACAAAACAGGAAAAAGGGTAAAGTTAAGATTGAGGAGACTGAAATTGAGAATGCAAGGATAAACAATTATTTGTCTGTGAGCCATGGCACATGTTTCCAAAGACAACAGACGGGGCTTCCTTCATTTGGCATCTATGGATGGGCACAGACATATGCCTGGAATAAGCAGAAAAATTTAAAAAAAATGAAACAACAAAGTGACTTGATCCATTTCACACACTGTGCAGTCCTTCTCCTGGAAGTGGGAAAGATTGGCACGTGATAAATCACCACAGCGCTCGAGTGTTTTGCACAATTAGATGGTGGAGGGAACATTAAATCAAGCTCGATTTGCTAATTGATTAGCTGCAAGAAGACCCTTATCCCTGTGCATTCTAGCTGCAAGCATTTTACGTGCTTGAAAGAAAAATGATGTCCAAAAAAATATATATATATATATCTCATAACCTCTATCAGGAGCTTATTGTTGTAATGCATATGGCTTTGGAGGATGTTAAATGTTGCTGCGTTCCCGTCGCTCCTGCTCCAGCTCCGTGCTGTGCTGCCTCTTTTGTTTTGTCATTTTGTTGAATCATACAAAGGAAGCCAGATAAATCAGTTAGAATTTGGGCAACGTCAGCAGAGCTGGCGGAAGGGGGTGCAGTGATGTGAAATGTGGGGAGCTGACCTTGAAGAAATGTTCAATTTGTGGTAGCGGCAGGGGCTAAATTCAGGCTAAACAGCATATTATCTGAGCCCAGAGGATGCCAACATATCCGGTGCTTGAGCATAATGGTAAAGTTGCTGACAATATCGCGAAAAGAAAGCATTGCTATGTATAGAAACTTGAAGCTGTGCCTGATTACGCTTTCCTCTTTGATTTTTTATCATGTGTAGAACAAAAAAAGAGCCATCCTACTCCATTTCCTTTACTTCAGCCCTTTTCATTCAGCTCGACACGCAGAGACATGAGTATAAAGCTTCTCTGGTATGTTGAATGTTAATGCCGGAGCCTTCCGAGAGATATCAATGAGAATTTATTGGAGCACAGTCAAGGACAATTGACGCACTGCGAGAATATCTTTCTTTAGTCTAGCAGAGGAGCTGTAATGATGAGAAATTCTTCTGTGAAGCATTGTCACCCCGGCAGTGCCTACCTGGAAGCAGAGAGTGTGGGAGCATGGGAGTCATCGCTATGGAAACAGGCATAACGCTGAAAGACAAAGAGGCAAACGCGTGGCATAACTTAAAGCAGAAAGAACGCCGTGGAGGGAAGAGGGTTCTAATTGATTGGTCGATAGTGCCGACGGAGGTGCAGAGAAACACCTTGTTCCCATTTTCCCAGGTCACACGTGCAGCACATTTTTCCTCATGTCTAGGCGGTGCAAAAAAGTTATCGTAACAAATGGCAACGCTGCCGTACAGAGACAACGGATGAAAGCCTGAAGGGAGGAGCAGCGTCTGCACAGGGGCTCCGAGCTGGAGTCGGCCCAGACACAGAGTTCTCTTATTTGATCCTGTTGTGTTACCTGTAGGAATATGAAACACTCTAAGCACATAATGTCAGCCTTCATTGAGCACTATTGTCGAAAAACATATTTTTCTTCTTTAGGATCGGGACATCTTGATTTTTTTCACTCGTAGGGTTTGGGGGAGGCAGGAAGACGAGCTCCTCACCTCCATCTCGAGAAAACAGAGCGTGATGACCAGCGTGACCACGAGGGTAATTTGATTTATTTCAAGTCACATCCGTGCACCCCTGTCACCTAGAAAAATGCTGTCCTCTTGTTAGAAAACTTGAGCCGGAATAACTACGGCTTCCTGACTATTGGTGGAGCAGATATGCTGCTGGAGTGCAAGTGGGTGGAGCGTGGTCATTGGAAAGCCAGCACAGCCAATATCACACATGGTTGGCTCTGGTATTAAGTAGGATGAGATATCTATGGAGAGAGAGGGAACAAAATGGGCAGAGCACTGAGTAGCACTTGTTGACATTCTGGGAGGACAGATCCATAAAGGACTGGCTTTAATTTACAGAAATGGTCTAAAAATATTGGGAGATATTAACTACATTAAGAAAAATACATTTACAGCTGCTGAAGTTATTGAAGGAAGCAGTTGCATATTTATGAAATGGATCCTTTAAGCTGCACTGGGGACAGTTTAAATTCGAAAAGTCATTGAGCAGTCACATTGTAACTGCGTGTTTTCTTCCTATTTCTGTGTTTCCTCGTCATTCTCTGCCTTAGTGATGCAGTTTCATCTCTGCTCGCATCTTTGTGCATGGTCCTTGGCTCACCCAACACCGACCTCGACCGGACAAACGTGTTGAAAAGTGGGTCAAGAGCAATTTCAAAATCAAATGACCGTCAAGGCTAAAGGAGTGATGGTGCTGCTGACATTCAAATACATTTAGTTACAGACATCAAGTTAGTGAAGGGAAAACATTAATACACTCTGGGCTTGGTCATGACTTGGTCTAGTTTTACCACACTGCTCATAGCAAAACCTAACTTAAAACTGAGGTTAAAAGTTCTTATTTCCATCTCAATTCTCAGCATAAGGTCTATTTATTACAGTAGCTGTTCCCGAGATTTCTCTCATACGGGGTTATGCCATGTTCACATATCCTCCGTGGATGGTGCATATGTGTGGTGGGACGTCTCGCTCTTCTGTGCAAAGCCCATGATTAGAACAGCAAGTGCTTCTCATCTGGAGATTCAGAGACTCAACTATTTTTTTCCACATCCTTCTGGGACAAAATAGCCTTGAAAATGATCTCAGGGCACTCAGATCAGCATCATATCAGCTTTTCCATGTGCCCTTCCTCTCAAGACGTGAAAGAGAAACACACATGTGAGACTTAATTCAACTTTCATTTAAAGTCTTGGTTTAACCTTTTCCCTCCATTTTTAACTGCTAATGAGGATGAGGAATTACTTTTTATTGGTATCAAACTCTAGGAAGTCTTGTAGTTCTGGCTGTCTTTTAGAGCCACCATGGTCCCAAATACTGTCTCTGTCAAAAGTTGTACGGCAACAATCCATGCCAAATTGTAATGTTTGCAGTCAGGAAGCTTTCAGCTGCTCCACCATAAAAGTTGACAAGAATTTGCACTGGAGATTTTGCTGTCTTGAGTCGCCTCGTGAAATACAGCCGCTTTTACCTGCTTATTGTCGAGATTTGTTCAAGTTTTGACAGTAATCTGACATCAAGACTTGCTGTCATGATGCCACTTTGGGACACTGGGCTCGGTGCTACAAACCCACACTCTTAACCGTTGGCCACTTAAACAGCGAGGTGATCAGAGGGAATGGGTTTACCCAGTGCGAGAGGCATGTCACTGAAACTGAATTAGGGCAAATTGATGGTATTACTCTTCGGGCTGCACTACCGGGATGGTGTAAATCACTTTGCCGCTGAGCAATAAAAAAATGTCAGCCAATGGATTAAAGACACTCTGGCAATGAACTTTTCTTTCCTCTTCTCCAGCTACACAAATATGACATTTGAAAAAGAACAGGCCCCCTGAAGCAAAAGCAGCAATCATCCTTGTAACATATCCGGCCATACCATACCACTACTATTGTCTGCTGGGGGCTGAATAATAGTGTGTCTTGATAAGTGCTTGTGTGCCGCCAGCGTATTATGAGGCAGTTAATAGGTTTTACTTGCTTTCATCTGCAATTCAAAGGATTTTGCTGTACGAACATAATAATTTCCTTTTCCTTGTCCTAATGCCCCCGTTCTGTCTCGTGGGTAAATGCAGATTTAGCGCGAATTCAGTCATTCCGGATTGGGCGAGGGGGCGTCTGAGGTTATGTTATTTGTTCGATCTCATCCTGCCCCTTCATCTCCACACCTATTCTCCTCTTTTTAGTACTCCCCTTCCCTCCGTGGGCCTACGCCACTGCGAGTGAAAGGAGGGTCACAAATCCAATAAGATTCATCACGGGCTCAAATCAGATTAGTTTAATCCAGTGTAAAGCGGAAGCCAAATGTACTTACTCCCAACGTGGAGCACGAGAATCCCGACAGAACAATGACAGCGCAGAAACAACTTGTTATGGTTAGGAATATGTAATATTGTAGTGGCACGTGTAGTATGCACGGGTAGCAGCGATACAATCTCCGTTTCCAGGCACCGATTAGCATTAATATTCTTCAGTCATCATGTGTACCACTTGCCAAAGAGCTGGAAAATCTTTTTAAAGTGTTGGAGCCATTGAAACTTTTTTAAAATATTTGCTTTCACATACAGACACACACACACACACACTCACACACACACACACACACACACACACACACGCACACACACACACGCTTTCACCATATTGAAAATGCATCAGTCTATTCACCAAGCACTCTTTTCAAAGCGCTTAGTCAGTGCTTATCGAATCCATTCCGCTTTCTTACTGGGACAATTCCCAAAATCGGTGAAATACCCTGCTGTTTTCATTATTACACTGCATCGAGGCGGATTGACAGAGAGCCTGCGTACAGATACAGGCGATCACGCCGCTCATCATAACTATTCGTTGATGCCCGAATGCCGGGCAGCTGTGTTAAGGTGTATGAAACACTGTCACCACGAAAAGCCTCGAGCACTATGAGTATACTAGGTAGGAACAAGGGAAACATGGGAGGAAGGAAAAGAATGACCAAAAGGGAGAGAGGGAATGGGATAAAATGAAGATGAAAAAAAAGACACCAAAGAGAAGAGCTAGCTGCACATTTTTTTTTATTATTGCTATCTCGAAATAATAATGAACTCTTTGTATCTCTACTGCAATGCCAGTAAAAATAAGTAATAAGTCATAAGTAAGTCATTATTGGAATTTTGCTATTGGTGTCACATTAATTTGATATTTAATTAAAGGTTTATCAGGGCTCTGTGCCACAAAACCATTATAAAGTCGTCGTCAAATGAATTTCTATACTTTCTAATATCTTCAAATGTGTCAAGATGAAAATAATGATATCATTTAAAGGAACCGGAATACAGGGAATGACATCCACTCTGTTCAAATGTTCTGGGGAAAATTCCTACGCCGTCTTTTTTGTCCCACCCACATTTTAAATGCTTCCTACGCTCGTGTTAGAGTAGAATGTTCAAAGGAGCCGCAGAGTCCCGATTGTGCTGACACAGGTCCACCAGCATGTCGAACACTTACTCGCTTCACGAAATGCTAAAACGTAAAAGCTGAATTCTGCACATTTTGGGTTGGGGAGAAAAAAAAAAAAAGGATTTTCCAAGACAAATCAGGCCTAAAAGATAGCCTCCTGCCTTTTTCCTTTACACCCCTGTTCCTCATCGTGTGCCAGCCTCCCAGCACAGCAATTCACTGAGACACTGTTTTAATCACCTTGTAATATCGCCTCAGCTTGCTTCCTTCTCTCTCCGCCCGCTCCTTTTCCTCTCTGTGGCACTTAATTTATCCTCAATGCATCGATTTGAGATCAAGAGTGTGGGCCGCTCCTAACGACTCTCTCAAAATTATTCATATGTTTATTGAGAGGCTTGTAAAGCTCGCTCGCACGGACACCCCTGCTGCTGCTGCTGCTGCTGCCACCGCCGCCACCCGCCGCCACCGCCATTCCACACTCGGCGATAAATTCCTTCAAGGTTTCAAGACAGGTGATTTGAATGATTTATATGTCCCCTTACCTACACATTGCTTTAGTTTCCTTGTTAATGTAAAACACTGTGGTGCACCCTGGCACTTTGCTGATTGGAGATCCACTTCTGCTGAATACCTTCGCCGCAGCCGGGTGTGTGGGTTATATTTTACCATTTGCTAATTGGCATCTGAATATCTGCAAGGTTTAAGGAGGCTGCGTGACTCTGCAGCAGTCCTGTTTGCATGATAATGACTTCTGATCATCCGCACAGGAAATTAAACAGACATGAAATTATGAAAAGCCTTTGGTTATGACTTAAATGTCACGCTGCATGTGAGGGATGCGCTGATGATGTTACGCCGTGCTGGGACACTTACATCGCCGCAGCACACACTAACATTAGTTTTGTCCTTTTCCTTCTCTGGCTCGTCCTCTCCTGGACGACCTCAGGGCTCTCTTTGTATTTGTCTCACATAGGGTCCACTTGTCGGTAGGACGGCGAACATACGGTAATGATGCCCAGACAGGGTTTGGTAAGTGGTCAGACAGCTGCGAACTGCAAAGCAGATGGACTGATCTACCCTTTACCGAGCTGAATGTCATTGGCTGGCATTTCCCACCATGCCTCGTGGATAAGACTGCTGAAAAAGGCCCAGAGAAAGAAAGGAAAGGCCCACCTCGTCGAACAATGTACGGGGAATGAAAAGCTTAGGAGTGTGATCAGACGCATGAAAGTTACATCGATTGCTTCAAACACTGTTCGTGCTTTTCCAGTGAACGACTCCTGCAGAATAGAGCTGTTGTAAATCTTGGAGGAGAAAAAATATGTTAATGTGACTAAATTGCAAAAGACTGAAGCACGACGGTGCGGTCAAGAAGTATGCATCTCGGTAGGTTTGTGTATGTGATCACAGTCAGCCTCGGTGGTTCGCAGAGGCTTCCTCGGCTGAATCCAAATAATGGGCTTGACCCATACTTGCGGGTTTATGGATATGATGAGGGCATAACCATGAAGTTCAGAGTGGCAATGGCATTTTAAATCCACAATTCATAAAGTCTGTAAGTGGCTGCATGCAGACTTCATGCAAACTTTATGGAGTGTCAATTCATAGTGAAGACACCCCCACATCGGGAAGGTCACCCGTACTTAATAGCTGTATGGCTATGACTATGTTGACATATGACATTGCTCTTCAGAATATACACAATCAGTAAGTTAAGCATGACAATTAATTCACCTTGGACTTAGGTGTTTGAAAGACAAACAATACTAGACTAGACCACTGACAACTCATATTTGAATGTGTTGTAGGCTGCCATATTGACATTCATACAAAACTTGTCATCATTATGACCTGACTGTCATTTTGGGAGGTGGAAGTGTTACAGATAAGAAGGCTGCCAAGCCAGTGACCACTGTTCGAGACTGCGTTTCAACATTTGTAACGTTCTTTTTACAATATCCATCCATGATTGTGGGGACAGTACCGGATATTTTTGAAGAGAAGCCAGAACATATTCAGCCATGTTTGTGGAGAGCAACACAGGTATTTTCAGAAAAAAACATGATCTTTTCTCACCCTACCCAAGTGGTTTTTGTCCCTAAGCCTAACCAGCATATACGCACAACATTATCACAACATATAATTTAAAATTAACCAAAGAAACATTACAACAGATAGAAATGCAACTGTTAACAGACTTTGCAGGGACATACACCAGTCCTGTGACAGGGTCGAGACTGTACAAGACTGTTCAGCCATACTACCAGCTTTGCAGGGCTACTGCTTTAGTTGAATGCCAAAGTTAGTATACTCATGATAATAAAGTTAACATGCTGCTGTCAATCAGATATAATGTTTAGCATGTTTACCATCTCAGGGTTTTAGCATCCAAACAACTGTTGATTAGCACAAAACACGAAGTACAGCCGAGACTCATGGGAAAGTCATTATTGGTCGAATTAAAATTTGAATGGCTGATGGCGCTAAAGGGAAAGTAAAAGGATCACTAAAGTGATTACAGTTCATTCATTCATTCCATATTATTTCATTCAATAGGTGCCGAGATGTTGAAATAACCTCACCTGCTGGTGTCTGTAGAGAAAAGTCTGAAGGATTCATCACCAAGAATGTTTGCACCAAGTTTCAATCCATGCAATCCATTCAGTGGTTGTAAAGACACCTCAGTCTGCATTAAAGTCATAATTAGATAATGAGATGTGGTCGAAAAGCCCCAGAAAAAGATATCAGGTGGACCTTGAGTTAAGATATTTCTTTTGTTAAACTTTAAATCAGAGACTTTTAACAAATGTAAATTCTACTGACAGTTTTCATGTTCATCTCTGCTCATCCTTTCCTTTCAGAACTGTTGAAAATTAAAAACTCTAAGATGGATAGCAGGGTCAAGATCTCAGTTTTATCCCAAGCAACCATTCAGGTCTGCTGTCCTTATAACACATTCAATCCCCTCAAGGCTCAGTGCTCCTTCAGACTTCTGACACATCACAGTATGTATGACTAAACTCTGTGAGGGATAAGTCTGCAGGTTCAGTGGGTGGGCATTTGAAATTCAGAACTTTTCTTTGCCATTTTGGGATTTTTATGGCCTTGGTAGCTGGCAGACATGACGGTTCCTTCAGCAATTTATGACCAAAGATCGAAAGGTCGACAAGCCCTACCTTTACTTATTCAGAAATCTTAAGCCAATGAGGGGCTAGATAACAGAACTGCGTGGCCTCTCTGAAACACAGAAAAAGAAAGTGTTTATAACAAGGAGTATTGGAAAGACGATAAGGTCTAAGTGTTTTTTATCCCCCTCCCCTCTTTAATTTGGAGACTGCCGTTGGCAGTAGCAATAACTGTAGATTAGCAGTAGGGGGATTTCTCTGGGGAGAGAGGCTACAGAGGAAATTGTTCCAGGCCGTTCCTCTGCAAATGTTTTTCTTTCCAAAGGCCAGATCTCTTTGCTTCGTTGTCTTTGCAGCCCCCGTATTTCCCCCAGTTTTACGGCTCTTCTGAGGGACAATTTGTGTGTTGGGTCCTGGTTTTATTTGTTGGTGCTCGGTGAAGGGTAGGAGAGGATGTCAAATGAAACCCATTAATCACCTCACAGGCTATAAGAGATAATTGTGAAGGGAGAGCGAGGAAGACATTGAGAGAGGGGGAATGAGTGAGCGAGAACGGCGAGGTTAGCGAGGGAAAAGAGTCGAGGGAGAGCAAACGAAATAAATCAGGAAGTGCGGTGTGGGGATTCTTACATATAACAGCCTTTGCCTTCAATTTCTTCACTCACTTTTTCTCCCACTGCGCTGGGAGAGGGTTGATTGAGAGCAGAGGAGGAGTGAAATATTGGAGTAAATACATGACTTCTCAAGCCCCCATGATGCTCAATTGATGGCGCCTTGTACCATTTGTTTAAATTACACAGCAGCCTTGAACCTAAATTTAGAGTCGGCCGACATGGCACAGACATGTTGGCCTCTTTATGAATGAGTTGTGGCTAAGCGGACCCTGAAACAAAGCAACAATAAACACGTCACCGGCTGTGAATTCTACCGGTTGCTCGTTACAATCAATCACAGTTATAGTCGGACAACTGGAACTCCCTGGATGTATATATATATGTGTAACATAAATGTATTTAATGTATCTTTGTCTGTGTGACAACTTTGTTTTTCCCCTAAAATGCATGGATTTATTCAGAAATGTAAAAAAAAAAGTGTACACACATTAGAAACACATTTATAGAATCAAGATGAATAAATATGACTTTAATATGACATATTATTTGGCTCAGAATCTTTGTAATATAACAAGTCAAACACATGAGAAGATGAATGGATCCGAGACAGACCAGACAGTGGGGGACTTTATCGTGGAATCATGAATGAGTCGTGTTTTTTTTTTGTTTTTTTTTATCCCAGCGACAGGGAAGCGAACGGGTCATGTTTGAGACCTTAAATGAAAATGCAAATGGCTGATAAAGTGAATGATTTCTCAAATTATCTCATCCTCCCCTGCCAACTCTCCCTGAACTTCTGATGAACTAAAAAATGAAATTTACATAATTAGTCAACACGGCAGACAGGCACATCCTGTGCAGCTCACTACATCAGCTGCAAAAATATTTGAATTCGCACCACAGACACATTTTTTTTTTTCAGTGTTTATTTATATTCAATCATGGCAAAATTACATCGGACTGTGATTAATCACAGGGGGCAGTAACATTTAAGTGAAGTAATGCAGACCATCAATCAGTTCAATTTATTACTACAAAGTTTTATAACCCTGAGGGGGCATAAAATGACTGACTTAAATCACACAACACATTCAGAGCATAAGATCTCATTTATCACCTTAGATACAAATTCCAAGTTCACACTGGCACGTATCTGCATTCGGTACAAAGTTATGATGGAGGCGCCACACTCTTCAAGCTGGGAGGCAAAGTTGAGGTTAGTATTAGAGTATGGATACCCATTATAACCCGGGCAGGGATCTGACAAAAACATAGAATTGATGTCTGGGTTTAGGGTTCGGTTCTGTCATGTTAGTAGTAGTTACTGCTGGGTATAAGTCCAGATTTGTAGCCCGATATAATACACAGTACATCTTAAATCTACGGTATTGCATCATATACATCCTTTTCAGTGTCACATACACAATGACAGTCACACTGAATGTTTTGTAACATCTTTGTGAATGTGAATCTTTGATAAATTGGCATTTGCAATGTCCACAGCAAACCTTCGCTAACCAGTAAGGTTGAGTGAGTGGTATGCAGAAATGATCTGTAAGCCGCACAGATGGTGTAGCCTACTGTTTACGAGACTGAGTATCATCTCAAAAACTGCATCAATACCATACCAGCACCATATAGTGATAACATTGATCTGAAGCTTGTTTCTGAGGGTGTTCTGAGAATAGTTTTCAAATTAATTATAAATATAGCAATGATCTGATCAACTCATACCAGTTTTAGGCTTAAATTAGTAACTTCCGGTTAGTCCAACCAACTTCCTGATTAAGCACCAACTACTCTGCATTTAATCCCCACCTGTTTCTGGTAGGGATGTAGGGATCAGTGTTGCTTAGTCGGCTTAATTTGGGGCTTTCTTTGAAAATGCGTGATTTGATGATGGTTGGCTTGTTTCTCTGGCAACACTTATACGAATATGGACAATTTCATTGGTTGGCAGATTCCCTAGCTTATGTGAGTAATGTTGAGCATTGTCGTCACCTCTGCTGCAGATGCACTGTAGTACCAACCCCACATCCCAAGAATCTAAAGCTTCCTCCATATTTCAAAGGCTTAGATGATGTTGACTCTGTCACACTGAACAGGTGCACAGCACACGATGGATAGTTCAGAGGGTCTGAGAGCATCGGGGCCAGCACCGCCTGTTTAGAAAGTTTTAAATCTTGGTAGCAATTGAGGTAATCATAAACACTTTAAGCAGCACTTGCAGGAGCCGTAGCTGATGAGATATGAGCCAGTAAATATTACTAATAGCAGCTTTAATTATACCGGTAATCGTCCTGAATTTATTAGGTCGGCCTTTTTGTGTGTCAGAACTGAAAATCCAGCCTCTCCATTCTAATCTGCTCTCTTAATGGGAACAAGCTCATCTATTGACCGCTCGCTTTCCACAAGACACTGTGCTCAAAACACTGTCATTGTGTTTTAATCTTCAGAATGCCTCGCTGGTATTGATCACTCTGCATATGAGTCAATGGCAGTGTTATTTGGTGATATAAGACTCAGTCTCCCACTTACTGTGCGCTGTGCCAGGACTCAGCATGAAGAAAACACACAGTTGATTCAGACAGAGATGTTTCACAACAGAATTAGAAGGCTGTCAGTGGTTGCCAAACTTTTGCAATAGGATATGCAAATGTGCTGATGAGCTGAAGGGAGCGAGGTGGAAGTGATCTTGAAATACAACACTCCGAAGCAAAATAAGTGTGAACTGTCACGGCTCGCTCCAAGAGTCCTCGTTCTCATGTCGCACTAATTCAAATTGGCTCGAGCCTTTGCGTCTTTCTGCCACTTTTATGGTGTCTATTTATTGTCGGCTGTTGAATCAGTGTTCTTATACTCCCTCTATATGTAGCCTTATTCACCGTGAGCCCTTTGATTTAAGGCCCAATTAACAAAAAGCACCACTGTTGCTTGTTTATAACACTGTGCGTCAATGCATTTTTACTGTTCATGTGTTGTATATAAAGCAGAGGCACATCCCATTCCATAGATTCAACCAAGACTGAATTACAGACCATATCTCATGATTATGGTCCTGTATCTTAACTCTGACTCATCTCATAAATACATTTAAAAATATGAAATGACTGAGAAGAGACGTCATAATTATGACAAAAACCTCATAATTATGTGATCCGAATCTTGACATGACATTGAATAGATAGGCTACTGATTTCATAATTATGAGATCTGTATCGTCTATAAAGATCTTGTAATTATGAGATAACGTCCCCAGTTATTTTCTTCATTGAATGCAATACAGATCTGTAGTAGCACAGTGTGAGACTGAGGCTGACAGGCAGACACTGCCTTTCTGCAGTAATTACTGCAAAAGAAAAACTGACTTAACTTGAAGTATAGGCCTTTGATACAGTTCTATTGACAATTGCCATGCAAACCTGCTAAAAGCACATTTTACATCTGTGTAATTGTGATTACTTAATCATTCAACACCAATGAAAACAGCAAGCTTGGACTATGTCATATTATGATATCATCGTCATTTTTGAGATCCGTGAATGCAGCCAGATGATCACACTGTAGACTGTGAATAAAAACCCTTGAATTAAATCAATCAAATATTCAAGACCGCTATAATCTGGGTTATCTGTGCGTTCCTGTGCTTCCCATAGCAACCAATGGTAACACCCAGTTTCATATTACAACACTATGAGCTGTGACCCCTCAGGAAAAATCTTAAGATTTACAGAAAGTGTCCACAAAGAGCTCAAAATGTCTAAAAATCTGTATTTACAAGGGGACAGCCCTAAACCCTCAGGGACCGGGAATGCCCCTCAAAGTCAGTGAGTCTGTGAGTGTGGATATTAGGTATCTGGCGCAGCCTTTACCCAACATCAGTCTCCATTTAGAGCGCGCTATATTTACTTTTGGCAACAACAAAATCCCCTGCGGTCCGAAAGGCAATTTCCCCATTGACCAAGCTAAAAACATGGTCAATTATTAATCATTAATATCTTTGTATTCTGTATTTTTTTTTTTAGACAGGATTCATTTTTAGACAGGGTTCTTCTTAAAAAAACAAAAACAAACAAACATTCTAGCACTCTTTATTTATTTATTTTAAATGGCATCACTGCTGTGTACAAGCATGTGTTCATGTTTGGTCTCAGGATTGGTGCACATAGCCCAGCTGGGCCAGGAGCATGATTGGATTAACGCCACCGTGCATGTCCAGTGTGCTGCACCCAGGAGTGACCCAGAATATAGAACTTTTTTTTAATGGACTGAAGAGGAGTCATCTTTGGGTCTGGTATCTGGCTCTGATAATACATCCATGATTTACATACATTCCTGCCAACAATCCCACAAGGCAATGCATCAGATTTGATGGATGCAAAATGTGCTGTTTTGTGATTCTACACCTGTCAGCGAGGATGCAAAATGATGATGACTGAAACTCTCTCTTCTACTCTCTAGAATAAAGTGTTGAGTTTACTACTGTGTATGGGGAGTATTCATGTTGTTATTCCGTGTTGGTGACTGATCTAAGATTACCCAAAGAGAATCTGTAGTCCACTTATTACTCATAGACCAAACTGACTGGAGTAATTTAACCTTCAGGAATGTTGGCTTAAATTTGCAAAAACCTGGCAACTAAAACCACAAAAATACCATCCTCAAGCTTTTTAATATGTAAATCTGTTTGCAGAGCAGCGCCGCACTGTACATTAGCATGATGCATCTCGGCGATTTGTCTCTGTTTCTCTGGGGGTGTTGTTGGAGTCATGGTCACAGACGCTGATTGGTCATCCAGAGGCCAGAATCTGAATATGATTTCTGTTTATTTCAGTTCGGTGGTACTCCACTTAAAGCCATCATGTCTCCTCCCAGGCTATGGCAACGGCCTGTTTTAAAATTGACATCACGTGTTTGGTGAATGGCCGAAAGCTGTGATTAAATTCGCTCATTACCATCACTCTATGACTGAATACCACAACGCTATTTTGCACAGGTCAGGCAGCCTGAGAGCAATATTCATAAGAGAATAATGTCTGGGTGCGCTCATTAAGGGGAGGACAGACATCACCATTTGCCCACTTTTAGAATTGTAAAGACTTTCTTGAGGGCCACAGGATCAAAAGCATATTAAAAGAACTCTCTGCCAGTACCAACCTTTTAAGTAATGGCCAGGATTTTAAGGAAGCCAGACACCGGGTTCAACAGGGAAGATAGTGGACCGTGGTTAGGCTACCAGCTGCTTTTTACGGATGTTAGTCGATTCAGTCTCATTAGGGCACACTGATGCACTCGTCATCTATGTTCGGCTTTAATTGGATATGCTATCTTCCCTTTATTATGAGATGAACATAGAATGCAGAAATGAGTTTTCCGCTATGTCAGCTTTCGGCATGGATACATCTCTTAATGAAAGAGGAAAGCGATTGATGGCTGTTATATCGTGAAACTGTGATAAAACTGTCTGGAGTGTTAATTAGCCTGACTAAAATATATTACCATATTTAACTTAGACATCATTTAAACCAAAGCAGTAGGGTTATGCTCAAAACAGAACTGTGTTCATAATTTGTTGGAAATCAAAAAGAGCGACCCTTGGAGTTAAAAATCAGCCGTCACAGAGAGGGGGCAGATGCAATTTCATTTGAATATGGGCATAACAACACATTTCTTGCCAGTTACTCCTGGAAGGCGTTGAACTTAGGTCTGCACACGAAGAGTGACAGAAATAGTTGTGTAAATGATGAAAGAACTAGAGAGAGAGAGAGAGAGGGGGGTTCTGTTGGACTGTCTGGCATAAGATCACCTCTACCATGCAGCGATGTTTGCCCTGCTGACACAGAGGCTTAAAAATGATACAGTTTTGTTGTTCTTGTTGGTATTGTTGGTCTTATTGTCAAGGTTTTGGCCATGTTTTTTTATCAGTCATGATGAGACTCAAGTAATAGCCCTACTGCTACAGCAAAGTCAGATGGGACGAAAAAACAATATTGGTCAGATGACAAAGCAGGTTTGGCCATCTTATCTTGAAAATCCCTCACTGTATCTCACGATATCACGCCAAACTGTCCAGTCTGCCATGTCACCATCGCATCTGGCCTTGTTTACCCGAGAAAACAACTCTGCCATGGTCAAACTGCCGATAAGAAACATGCCTGGACCCGTTAAATTTTCAAAATAAGGGCACACAAACTGCATGTGGTCAGGTTTACACCACAAAACTACTTGGTCAAGTTTCGGAGAAGATAATGGTTTCATTTGAAATAAGTACTTCCTTCAACCAATAAGCACTACTGGTTAGTAAAGGATCAGCGTTTTTCTTAAATAACTACTTCCTTAAAACAGGTACCACTGGCTGCTGGCACTGGGACTCGACGCCCTGTCACTTACATGAAAGCGTAACATTTATCCAACGTCCCAGCCCACCTTTTAGACTTCCTAGCTCTTTCTATGTTAGTCCGTATCGCCCACTTCTGATACTGCACCTTCATACAAGCCAAACAGTGACTGTCATTCACTGATGTCTAATGGATCAGTTGGTCTATTACAGGCTTTGGCATGAGACTGGGCTGCACCACTATCAATAAGAATGGTGGTGAAGGGCACAACAAAATAAGACGCCATAAAATGTATTTGATTCTTTAAAGATGGTAATGTGGGTTGGTCAAGCAGGGGGCGAAATAAAACAATCTCGACAACCAGTGTCAAGTTGGACGTGAAATACAGCTGCGGCCCCAAGTGGATGATTACAAATGATCTTGGTGACCTTTTATTGAGAGATCCCGTCAAATCAAAAACATGAAACAGCAGCAGTCTAATGGGTGGATCAGAGTTTACTCTTCAGAGAGAGGCCACTGTAGTTTGTCTTTTAAGCATACATCTAAGAGCGCACCTGTCCTTCTTTAGACGTCAGCTTTATCAAAGTGGACATCGCTCTCATTTTAACGGCAAAGACGAGGAACATCAGGTTTATCACCCTATATGTCTTACAGCTGCTTTGCTGTTCAAGCTCTGAATGATGTTGTGGACAAGAACCTGCTGGCAGTAAACGAGTCAAGTGGGCTGACAGATATATCACCGCCATGACCTTGTGGCGCCGCAAATCATGGGAGCAGAGGGTGTGGAGGCGACACCAGATATTTCATCATGACAACAGGTCATTAGATATATCACGTGCCGTGCGATTCAAACCTTGTCCAACAGAATGAGGGAACCCCCACTTTCACTGTGACTGCCATGGCATGTTTAACTCAAGGCTCATCCATGGACTGTAATCACTCACCTCACCCACCGTCCAATCCATGTTGCTATTTAACTCTATCTCGTTGTCTGACCCTTCGGTTGACACTGAGGTTAAAGCCATCAGCTGGAGACGTATGATCCACCGAAGAGCCAGGTTTGTTGCACGAGCTTGGTTCAATAATCAATCTCCCGTGTTATCGGAGTAAGGGCTGCAGTGGTCTCGGGTGGAATTAGTCGGCGTGCTCCCTGTATACTGGCAGTGTACAGTGTGGTGTAAAGCTACGCGACTTGGAAGACAACAGGCTCACTGGAGCATTCCCATATCAGGCAATCTTTGATTGTTCAACCAAAGCTGATTTCTGTTTCAATCCACAGACTCATGAACAAGAACGACCAAAATCAACCAAAAATAGCTTTCTTTTTCAGTTCAGTTGTACAACTCGAGTGCTTTTGTTGAAGGCCGCCTGACTTTCAAATCATTCTATAAAGCTTTGAATTTTTTTTGTCTCCAACCTTTGAGAAGAGTGTTCTCATTAACAAATTAATAAATAAAACAGGCCAACTAGTGATATTTTCTCAGTTCACCAGCATGAATTGGGCTTTTCTTGGACACGCAGTACAGTAGCATAATAGCATGAAATGACACTTCATTTTGCTCCTCCAACAAAAATGTAATTGAATGCCCAAATCTGCATTGGCTAAATACCAACGATGATGAGCTTTATATCATCCAGGCCTCTCAGCTTTAGGGGCAGAAGAGAGGAAAATGCGGTCTTAAAGCCTCACTTGAATTACAAAATGTCTTCAGTGACTTATACAGGACTTGTTTCATGCTGGTCCGATAGGTATGGAAGACTAATTTCTTCTTGTGGCTGCATTAGTTATGAGAGATAGAAATAAAACTTACATTTTCTGTACCTGTATGTCATCATGGGTGACAGTTGTCTTTAATTCACAACAAACTCAAAAGCCATACATCAGGCTTAGTTTTTTTCTGAAAGTAAGCTAGCGAAATGGGAGACTATGTAGAGACTTTAAACGTAATGCTGATGCTAGCATGGCAACATGTTCATAAAGACAATGATAACATACCAATGGTTAGCAGGTATAATGTTCACCATTTCTTTGGTTTAATGCATTTGCACTAAAGGCAAAGTACAGCTGAGGCAAATGGGAATGTCATCAGATTTGCAGGTATTTGGTCACAAGTAGTATTATTATGAGGAGTACTGAGGGACATTTTGACCTGATGATGGTGCTGCAGGAAAGGTGAAGGGATCACCAAAGTTATTACAATTACCTTTTACAAATAGCTCACTGTAGCTCAGCCAACAGTAAGCGTCCACTTTACTACTCCACACATCTGGAGTTCTAAAATATTTCTGAGCAACAGCCACATACAATTTGAAGAAAAGGTAATAATTACCATATGTTAAACCAACAATATATTTTATCTAACTTGATTTAACTTTAAATCAAGGGTATATTGCAGAGGGCTCACTCAAAGCACTGAACTAAAATAAACGAGACACTCAATTCTGTAGCTACTGCAACACAAATGTCTGTTGATTCTCACTTCTATCACTGATCCCTCACATAGCTGTGAGCAGTTGTTTTGTTAAAACGGGCTCATTGTACCTGCCCAGCACAAAAGAGCAGAGAGCCAGAGTTAAATAGTGACTGGTGAATTAATTTGTGTTAGTGTTAGAGTGAGATGTGTTTCTCATTGGGTGAAGACTGGAACAGAGTTAGTATAAATGTTTTGTCAAAGGGAAAGTAGTATGACTCCCACTTGATAACGTTGCTCTGTTTGCCCACACTTAATAAGCCAACGCTCAGTGCTCAATTTTTTTGGAAGCTTTCTGCCCCCTAGTGGTGAAAACTCACTTTGTGCAGCTTTAAAGTGGGTGTAGCTTGTTACACTATAGTTAATTTCATTTTATTATTAGATAATCAGTTTAACTATGCATAATATCAACATTTCCCTGTGAAGGCAGATTTTTACCTGCACTTTTTGGCCACCTGTGGGCAGCGGAAACAAGCTGTAAATACAACAAATCTTGGTTCTTTTCTCTACCAGCTCGGGGGAAATATCCGGCACTTCAGCTGCTAAATGCCCCGCTACGCTCACCGGCTGATCACCGATGTTCTCTGTCTGCTCTCTGGTGCTGGGTAGGTAGAACATCTGGTGAACCTTTTTTTCCTGTAAAAACAGTTGCCTGCTGTGCCTGACATTCAGAGCAGTAAAAGCAAACTAAATGGTAGAAACTCCGCGCTGGAAAACGAAGACAAATGGCTAAAAGAGGCTCAGATGCCCGGTATAGCTGAGGGGAATGGCAGACTTGCACATTCCCGACACTTTTCACATACATGAAGTTATTTCATCTTTTTTTTTTAACATAAAAATATGGCTTGCAGCAGCTCTAAAGCTAACGTCTTCACTTTAATCACATCACATCAGTGTCTTTTAAAAAGCTTGATTGGCACTTTGATCTCTGTCATTTTCACTGTTTACTGTTTATGTTGCTGCCATTTCTTTGTGGCTGTTAAGTACCACGTAGCCTGTCATTATAATATCATTTGATTGTACCTTCTGACAAGCGCCTTTATGCTATATCATGCATCTGCCAACCGCTTCCGAAAAATTGTGTTGACATGTTAACATGAGTGTGAATCAACAAAAGACAGTATTTTGTCAGATTTTTATGTCAGACTGCCTCTCACCAAGTCTCTCTGAACTGTCTGCTGCTTGTTATATCTCGCTACAATGAAGACATCTATAGGAAAGTGATACAGAAAGCCTCTCAAACATTTACCATACATTGCTGATACCTCTTCCTGACAGGAGAACTCTCACTGAAGTTATACTTCTGTCTTTGTCTTCTTTGATCCAAAGAAAGTGATGTTTTGTGCATAATCTTTGCAGCGGGTTTGGCTGATGAGGATAGTCAGATCTGGGGTACGATAGCTCCAAAACCTCCACCTCACCCTGTTGGAATATTCATGAGTGTGGAGGTAATTCCTCTTGCGGTCTAGGCGTGTAGTATTAGCGCTCATTAAATGGGCAGAAATGGAGTCAAAGCCAAACAAAACCCCTGTGTAAAATACCTCTAAATAGCCCAATGAAAGCCCACATAGACCACAGAGGATGAATTGATTATGATATCACTGTGGAGGGGCTTGTGTGTTGCTCCATTTGGTGAATGTTTTGGCCTGCCAACAGTGAGAATGAAGAATTGTGATGTCTGTCTGTCCATCCATCTGTCACACACCATCATTTCCCAGATTACTACAGTGCTACTACTCTGTTAGTTTTGCTGCGGATTGTCTTCCCCGGAGGGAAGATTCCAAACATTTTTAGCCCCATTTTATTTCAAATAAAAACTCTCACCCTCCCCTATGGTGGCCCTGTCTAGAGCCAAATGCCAGGCTTTCAAGTTAATTTTGGATAATGGCCACACACTGGTGCCCAAAAATACTTTTCCCCGTAAGCTTATAATGTGGACGAAGCAACTGTACAACAGTCGATAGATGCTTTCTGAGTGTCACCCCCACCCCCATTCCAAGGCAATCGAAACACAACAATTACTATTTTTAGGTGAATATTTTATTTCGTATCTACCAGTAGATCCCCTTTAATCCTACATCCTGGACCTCTGAAGTATTCTAAATACTGTATATCCTTGACATCCAGTGAGCACTCGGTACCGATAGGCCAAATCAAACTTAACATCAAACACAGCCTTCATTCTGATCTCAACTACACACCTGTAAAGTTTTGTGACTGTATCTTGCGCTGACAAAAATCTGTCCCCAACCAGACGGACATATAACAACTGCTAAAGTGCTCAATGCCACTTCTTTTGTAGTCACTGCACACAAAAATGTGTCTCCAGGATCAACAACAGGCAAGCCAAGCAGTTTCAGGTAAGGTTAGAATGATGTTTTAAATGTAAAACTTTTACACCGTCGCTATTTCACCAGCCAACTAGCGAGGCCAAATTTGATCAGATCTGCTCGGCAATTTGTTAAAGTAGCAAAAAGAAGGAGAAAAAAAGTATGGCCCAAGATCAGGCTCAATTTTTAAACAGTCTTCAGGCTTGGTCTCAGCTATGTTGCACCATCCAATTTTCTATAACGCTGGAGTATAAACTGCTCCTGAATGGAGATGTGACATGGATTTGGCTTTGCATCAGACTCGATGTAAGGAGTTGGACTCGGCCTCTCCGGCAGAACAGATGCAACTGTGTACTTCATGTTGCCTCAGCATCTGAATGCACTTAAGCGTATTTGCTGTGGCCCTTCTAATGCATAATGTAGAAGTACAAAAAAAGTTCAAGAAAGTTTCTGTGAGCGAGCTCCTGAAAGAGTGCTCCTACTTTTGTCTTTCCTCGGTGACCAGAACTTTTCTGAATGCAAGACTTTCTTAACACTCTGTTGAAAAGACATTTCTATTCTGCCCACGCCACACATGTCATAAGGCCTCGCACAACAATAATTCCCTGGGCTTATTGGTGTTGGTTGCTCTGTCCGCATTGATTCTGTCCTCTCCTCGCTTCAGAGAGATAAATTATTTGACTATATCAACAATGGCACAAGCAGAGCCAGAGGTGTTTAATGGACACCTTCTTCATCCGCGGCTTTGTCAATAGTCCACGTAAACACTCAGACAACAAATCTCTGTGTATACTCTTCCCCTGCCAGCCGAGCCCCAAAATAGACCAAACAGAAGGTCGCGATAATAAACCTTTCAGTCTTTTTCCTCATTTTGTGCTGACTTGATACCCGGTGTGGTTTGCAGCGACGTCTCAGGCAAGACGGCGTGTTGACAGGCCCCGGAATTACTTTTGTCAAGTTTGTTGTTTCCTTCTGCTTGTTTAGATGATTTCTCTTTCGTGTTCACAAAAACTAAGTATCAGTCATGGAATGCCTTGGAGAAATTATCCCTCTGTGAGAGGATACCTTGTACATGAGCAAACGGCGGCCTGGTGGTATTTTTTTGGGGGGGGGGTAAAATCTAATTAACCAACACAATCCACAGCAAGTGTACTTGCTCTAGTAGTGCTACCTGCTTCTAAGTGAACAAGTGTGATCAAACAAAGGCAGAGCGGGAGCCCACATCCCTGTCTTGTTAATTAGGGAAATGTGTTTTCTGTTCAAATAATCTCTACCACCAAGATCAGTTGACACAGTAATACAGAGAGACAGAGACTTCAGACAGGGAGTCTGCTTCAGCAGTAATTGGTGACTGTGACTGGGTTGTATTTCATCTAATCCATCAGTGTGTAAAAGTTGGAGAAAATGTTTATTTATTCATGTTTTAATTTGCTAATCTCTTTGTTGGAAGAGAAAGTTCAACATTCACCTTGCTACTCTGACTTCTTCTCTGTGTATTGTGGTAGAATAATGGAAACGGTCAATTTTGGTTGGTTTCAACCTTGGTAAGGGCTAGGGTTATGATAATAATGTATTTTGATGTAAGTACTGTACAATTTCAAAATCTTCTTTAATACTAAATGTTACTCCTTTGACTTTACTACATTTATTCTTTCCTCATTTCCTATTCCCATTTCAAATCCTTCTTGAAGATTGTTTGACTAACTGTCCGAGTCTCACAGTCATGCTGTCAGACCAGTTTAAAAGTGTAATGCTGATAATAAATCTCCATTTTTACAAAATGCATCGGTAATCTCAGTACATCTTGGTTTTACTTTCTCTAAAGTGAAAATATGCAAGAAATTTAGTTGAAAATATTCAAAATAATTATTATCAACAGAACATGATTAACCCTTCCATGTCTTTAATTGTGTTGCAGTGATATCTACAGGCTAGCTAGCCCTGGCTCCTCCCGGTACAAAGCTCCCGTGCTAGCGGTGTAAACACGCACGCTCCCCTAAGCTCCCATCCAAACCACTAGCTGCGCAGCTAACTGAGCTAACTAGTTAAGGGCAGATACAATTAACAGCAGTTAGCGGTTACTTTGGTGATATGCAGCCCCGATTTGTTTTGAACATTAATTTGAAATATTACATATTGCACCATTAATGGAATAAAGTACCTTTATTTGTATCCTGATTACATGACACCATCCCATGTATTCTGTTACACCCTGAGGCCTGTTAATGCATCAGTAATAATGATCAAGTAGCTTTACCATTAAAAACAGTTGGCAAAGAGTGCTGCTCTGGTATGGAGACTGGTGTCTCTCTTGTGCTTTTTAGTTTGGGGAACTTGTCCAGAATTACTGAAGAAGGAGCACTCACAAAAGTGATGAGATAAATTCCTTAAAGGTCCCATATCATCCAAAGTTAGATCTTCTTGTCTTTTTTGACAAAACGGTAGTACGGTAGCATGTTAACATCCTGTGTTCAGAAACTACCTTTAGACAAGCCGTCAGGACTTCCTGTTAAGTTGTGATGTGGCAGCTATACAGTCACCACCCTCAGCCACACCCACAGGATGGCTGTAGGTGAAAATACACCCGTGGTGCTGATGCCAAAGCGCGGCGGACAGCGCCTGCTCAGGCCTGTGAGAGCTGACCAATCAGAGCAGACTGGCCTTTTTGGGAGGGAAAGCCTTAAAGACACATATTTTTTAAATATTAAAGCCTGTAAACATTTTCCAGTAGACTACCACAATAAAAGTATAGATATGAAAATGAGCATAATATGGGACCACCAATATTCTGTTATATGGTATTGTCCAGGATTAAGGTGTCAGTGCTGTATGCTGTTTCACTACATGCAAGTAGATACATGATATGTGCACAGCCGCTGCTGTATTTCCTGCATTAAATCCCTTCATTCAGACATCTCACTGTTCATAATAGAGAAAAAGACACGTGTTTAAAACTATGCATTTAATAATGAGCAAATAAAACCATTGTGACAGGAGAATACAAATACCCTTATTAGCTGAAGATTATCTCCAAGCAGACAACATTCAAATAGTTTCCCAGACTGTGTTCAAAGTGATGCAACAACAACCACAGGCAAGCCATTAAAACACTGATACACTTTTTAGCTGCACGAACGCTACCAGGCGAGGGACACAGGAAATTCATTTTCTTGTTATTGCAAAATTATTCAAATGAGAAAACCGTCAATAATAAGATTCCCACAGAGAAAATCTCCCATAACAGGTCCAATGGGATGAGAGATTTGATAAGAGGCTGCTTCCCGCCAGCACAACATAATAAAAGGATTTTTGGATCCCGACAGGTTCGGTGTCATAGATGAGGTCCATGATGGATGCGGGGGAGCGAACCCCCTCTTCCTGTGCACATCCATGTGTTTAATGACGGTTTAATGACGACACCAATGAGGTGATTCGCTAACCCTTGCTAATTTTTTCCTCACCTCCTCAGTCCGCAGTGACAACCCAATTTCCATTAAATATAATCTGGCAGTTTAACATTCGCGATAAAACCCAATGAGGCAGCGGCAGGTATTGCGCCGCTTTTAATTATCTCACGATAGCCTTCAACAGATGCTGTGTGTTTATTTCTCGTCGCACTTAAAGGAGCGCTCTCCACTCTCTTGAAAACCCCTCCTCCCCAAACTCTTTCTCCCTATAGGCACCCCGCTGTCATATAGTGTGGATTTTCTTAATATCACTGCTCTCTGTTTTGTCACTTTATCCTGTGCGAAAAAAACAGACACAGCCATTATGATCATCATGCTCAGCCTGCGACTGACCTCATTGTATCACATTGTCAGGGCTGCAGGCGGGATTGAAAGGGGTCTGCAATATCGGATTGCAAATTCTGTTGTTGCAGCTTTTAATTGGTGTGAAATTACTTTTTTGGTGGAGGCATAAGTATCTGACTTCGCTGGGAATAATTGGGTTTGATATGGTTGACAGACACCCCGATGAAAGTTGTGCACAGCTTGATAGCGCCGTCGGCCCGACGTAAACAAAGAAATGTCAATGGATTCCAGCAGAGGCTCCGTGAGGGATGAGGGATTGCAGCTCACACAGATGGGCAGTCACAGCCCAGTGTGTCCCGGTAAATGTGTAGGTAATAGGCCAGACTGAGCAGCATGTCGCTGCAACCATAAATACTTTATTACATTACACCTTTTGTGTACAACTGCATGTCCCACTGCTGAATGAGACAACAGCGGGTGCTTTGACTCATCTGTATGTGTCACTGAGTCGTGTAGAAGCCTGGCTTTTGAGAACTAAAATGGGGACATCACTCAGGTGTGAGGTGCATGTATTGTTAGCAATGAATACAAGAGAGGAAGGCCGTGTGCTGATCTTTGCCGCACATACTGAGCTGTGAAAGCCAAATTTGACTTGAATTGGGCTTTGGTGCATGTCATCGTATTGACACTGGATTATGGGAGGTGCTTGACCTCCAGTATTGAATCAGTCTGAACACTTGTTTGACAGAAGACTGTCTTCTTAGAGGAGGCCTAGTGGAAAATTTCACTCAGTGGCAGTGTAGAAGAATAAGAGTAAAACTGACTGCTTATGGGAAGGGGTGTAACCATCCATTGATATAGACCGATGTAAAGATTCAGTGATCAACAATCAAATATCATGGCAAAGAGAAAACACTGATCCATATCATTGTTTTTAATGTACAACTTTATTTTGAAATTCCTCCATGTCACCTTTCGCACATCCTTCCGAGAAATTCAACCAGTGCTAGCACGACGTAGATTGTAGCAAGCAGCCAAGAAAAAGACAAGGATATTTTGTCTCCTGTGGATATACTTTGGATCTTGTCAAAAAATGGGGCATCTCACGCAGCAGTCCGCTAATGTTGCTGGCACTAATGCAAAATGAGTTGCTCTGTTTCAACAATGTTAGGCTGAAGAAAAAGAGCATGCACTTTGAAACACCGGAAATGAAACAAAGGGTTGGTAAGAAATAGTGTGAATAATCAATGTGATATTTAGCTATGAGTAGAGGAAAAGTCTGCTAGCTTCTAGGCTAATTTATGCAATGTAAAATAACATAGGCTTGAGATAGTAACAGCTAGCAGAAGAAAAAAGTTGTCAATGAGCCAAATGTTATACTTTTAAAATGTTCTTCTTACTATGTTGTGTTTATTATGTTCTGTTGGAGTTAATTTAAGCTACATTTTACTGCACTTAACCGGTTTTAATTACTTAAAAGGAAATGAATCCTCCTTTTGTAACTGACTTTTAAACGGGCATATGATATCGTCTCATATCGACATGAGGCCCCTGAACGAAATCAAATTGATTGTATTGTGTTAAACTTTTTTGTATAGTCAAAAAGAATGTATATATTGTATTGTGATGAAACCCACCCTTTCCAATGGGAAAGTATTCTGAATTAGTAAGCGAAGTGAAATGTACACTGCAAAGGTTCAAGCATATGCTGCAACAAGCTTTATTCAGCACAGTCAGAAGGCTGAGAGGACTGTTCTACTCTGTATTTTTGAATGGTTGCTCATGTTGTAGGTTGTAGAAAGTCCTTGGTACAATTGATGTGACTTTATTATAGGGTTTGCAAAAGTTTGCAAAAGGTTTTGTACATTGAGAACAACCAGTGATTCAACCAGACTGGCAATTGAAAGACAGAAATAGATACAGAACAGTAAAAGAAATTGAAGGCTTACATTAAAATCTGTGCAGATTTAGATAGGAACAGATTCCTGTTTCAGTGTCAAGTGCACAGTAATAACAGTAACAGGTATGTTGCTTTAGCAAAGCTATCCTTAAAAACCTCAGAACAGTAAGAGGGTTACAACTATTGGATCAGCTGAGGGTTGAAATGCAAACAGATTTTAATCATATTTAATACCAAGTTGTACTCCAATAATGATCTCAGGTCACTTGCATTTTTCATAGACTGAACGACAGATTCATTTTAAAGAATATTTGAAAAATGTTAACAACAGGATTTTTCCCTGTTATGCACCACTTTTGGGACATCAGCTAAATTAATTTATTATCATAAATTAAATTATTATCATTAATTGAATTTCTCTTTCCTTTTCTCATCAATACATTTGTCTGAATTACACTGTTTTTTTTTTTATCAATTTTTAAGTAGGCATTATTGAGAGGGAAGAAGGAAACCATCAATTTAGGAGGTATATTTTAACTTTTGAATGGCTCACCTAGCCCTAGCAACTCGCATGAAGGCAGGCTGGGTGAACAACCCACAAGTGACGCTGAAAACTCTAAAACTCAGAGCTCACATGTGTCGTTAACAACTCTGTAAGGACATTCCCACACAGAGTTTCAAAGCCAGCAGCTCCCCTCCAGTTAGTTAGAACTAAAGAAGCCTCTTGGATGAGAGGTGAAACTTCTTCAAAGAACTAAAACACATCCAGTTGCCTACAATAGAGCACAGAATGTCCATGACCTGGATGACTGAGAACCTCCATCAGCACTTTTGAATTGTAGTGTATTAAATGTTATTTTCTCACTGGGTGTGGACTTGCTGGCTTTCAAAGCTGCTCAAGACCAGATGTTTGTTGATGTTCTTGGAATTTAGAGTGTAGCCTTTAAAGCTTTCATGAACGGAAAAGAGAAGCAACAAAGGCAGGTCAGGTTCTTCAGGTGGCTACAAGCACATATTTTATGTTTGCAAGGGCAAGTGAAGCTCATGTTTTGTATTTTGGTTTTTGCTTTCATTGTACTTATTCTTAAAACTTTTAGAGCATAAAATTGACACAGTGCTGTCATCGTCAGGCTATATATCTCCCACGATGACATAGATTTTTGCTGTCAGAATAATGGAGTAGCCCGTGGAGAGTGAAATAGAGCATCACCTGGAGGTTTGCTCCGCTAGTTTGAAGAGAATCACTGCTGTTGCATATCGCAACACTAACTAGAGGAGAAAACCGCTTGAAAGAATCAAGCCGCTAATCAAACACCCATTCCCGGTGGCCAAAAGTAGGTTACATTTACAATTGTGCATATCTTTTGACACCTTTAAATAGCTCGGGGTGCAGTGAGATACAGTGTAACACCAGAGTACTCCTTCATGAGCCTTGGGCTTATTCTATATGTGATGTTTTCCCAGTGGATTTAATTTTTGAAATATTTGTGCCTTTTAAATTTTCTACCAAGATGCACAAAAACACAATAGAGCCCGCTACAGGCTTAAATATTGCTATACACAATTTCAAAAAACCTTTCAAATGAACAATGGTTATTTCAATGACGGATGATTTTCAGGAGCCTTAGGGATGACGTTAGTCCTTGGATTGACGCTATACAAAAATGAGTCATTCAAATCAGAATGGTTCTTTCCAACAATGACTTCAAACATCACTGTTTTCCAAAATGACTCGTATGACTGTTTTAAGATCTGCCTCCACTATAATAAAGGTTCAGTTATGTTTAAAATGACAGAAAGGGCCACTTGATTTTTCGAATTTAAGTGTTTTTCAAGGTCTAGGGGAGTCCTGAGAGAGCTAAGCGAAATCTAACAAATTCTCATAAATGATGTCACTGGAGCACCCAGCACTGGTTTTAGCTGAAGACCACAGGGAGTTTACTAAACCCGCTCCAGATCTTGTTCAGTTGTTCTCGGAGTGAGGTGTGGGCACCCCATGGGTCACTAAGGATCATGGTCAGAACCTTAACCCATAGGCAAGTAGTAGGTTCTTCCACTTGGAAGTTCTCAGTGAGTTCCACTGCAATGGTATAAGACTTTTGTGTGTAATATGACTTGCTGGCATGAGCATTGACTAGAAAGCTTAAGGTACATCAAAGATTGAAGAGGATTACCCTCTGGACACCAGGAATGTACCCAGTCAAATCCTGATGATCTGGCAAATGGAGCAGCGTAAACTCAATCAGGAAGACTTAAAACAGTTCACCAGACTGTGCAACGATCTTCTCAAACCAATTATACTGTTGCTGCCAAACTGTAAATCAAATTGTCGCCACCCTCCTCCACCCAATTCACCTCCAGCATCCAAGGTCTGAGGTCAGAACAACCCGCTCCTTCTCCAATCCACCCAGATCCCAGCCATTCTTTCCATCTAATAACCTCCACCACCACCACTGTCTAGACTCCATCAGGGGGGTTTCCTACACCATGCACTGCTTTGTTACCTCCTTAAATATGAGGAAGTAGAGATGGGGTCTAATTGCCAAAAGGCTGTTCACATTTTGAATCTTTATTGTGCAAATGTCAATAGATATTTGTCCACTGGAATAAGTCCCCAGTGGTTGACTGAGATTTATTGACATTTCACTTGTGGAAAGGTCTGAAGATGAGTATAAATGGCAGGAATTATTCCTTGGGGAGCCTGGAGAGTACGGATAGGATTAATGGATTCCCAGCCCCCATATTTGCTTGCCATTAGCGAAAAGGGAATTGTGACCTGAGAGTTACGCCATACAAAATATCAAGTGAGCTTACGTCTTCATCTTCTTAAGACCATGCATATCAGCAGGGTTGGTAAATGTGCCCCTTCCGTATATTGTTGTGAAGTTATAATGATACACCTATGATATGCCCGCAAAAGTTCTTGGATCTTCCCAATCCTGTAAAATGCTGTTGCAATTTTTACCCATATTGGAACTTAAAAATCTAAATATGGGCCGACAGGTGAAGCCTTTGTGCATCTATGGCAGGACAAGCAAACAGCAGCAGAAAACAGAACACCTGCCACTGAGGTCCCCTAACACGAAACTCAAAATAATCAAAACTCAAAAAGACGTCATTTCAGCGGGAGCTCATTTAAGCCATCATCTCGTGGTCTGATTGAACCATGGCACATTTACGTATATTCATCACCTATACAACTGGCCTGTTATCTGAAGTCCTTCTGTCTTTTTAATCCGGCGTTGATGCCAATGAACCAGCAGCTACGGTTCAGAACAGACCTGGCACATCCCCATTTAGCAAAGCCTTTTATCTGTGTCCAATCAAAAATAATTGCCTCCTCCTTCCACATCAAGCCACCTATACAGAGAGAGGAGCCTTAAAACACCCCAGTGGTTGGAAGCACATATCTGAATATGAATATATTGATGTTAAATAGCTGCCAGAGATCCAGCACACACACACAAACAAAGAGGTCCACCTCCTCACACCCACTCCAGCATGAATTCCTTTATAAACAACATGAGTCAGTCAGGTTGGCTTTTTATTGCCGCTGTAGCTCTCCACATCCTCGTCCTTGGACCAGACTCAGCCAATCACGGCTGTTAGGAGGGAGGAAGATGGAAGCGAGCCGCAGTCATCAACAGCTGACCAGAAACGGGCGGAGGACAAACTGACCAGGGGCTGAGTTTCTCTCTGGTAATTGGCTCGGTTTGAGTTCTTAATACATTCAACAGATGTTTGCCTGAGCCCTGAGCCATGGAACAGCCAACTGTGGAGGAATTCACCCTCTGTGCCGTGGTGTCCTTGTTTTTCAGCAGGTCTGGCGCCAGCCTCTGCTTGACTCGATTGCATTGTACATAATGTACTATACATCACGGTCCAGTTCAGCTGCATGTAAATTGGAGCAAACAAAACACTTTGGCATCATATGCGCTCAACAAAAATGGATTACTATAGCAGCGGTGCGATCCTGAGACTCGCCAGAGGTTCCTCCAGCAAAATATATTTTCTCTCAGGGCTTTAATTCAGTGGAATTGTTACCACTTAGGGAATGCGCAAGCACTAATATCTTTTCGGTTTCAAAATTGAATAAACAGTAGCTACTAAAACCTCTCGTTCACTGGAGTCTATCTGGCCAACCGTGACATTGAAATAATTTATAATATAGATTTTATGTCATAATACACTTTGTCTGACATGTAATGTTCTCTCTACAGCGCTGGAAAGAGGCACTTTCAGAGTGCATCAAATATCCATCAGTATTAAAGTAACCTTGCACCAAAAATGCATCCAATTCTTACCCGCTGTAAGCATTAAATGTGGCTGTGGAAAGTTTGCTCCTTCTTCAGGGATGGCAGCTGCAGTCAGTTCGGATTCACATCAGTTCCACTGGATTACAATAGGCCCACAGTTAACAGCAGATGAAAAGTGTCATGATTTATCAAAATGTCCGGAGGAACTTCTCAGACGTTAGTGCATGTACTTCTGTGTAGTTTAAGTACGGAGATCTTTTTCATGATGTTGGCTCGACCCGTTCGTACTGATTGAGGGAAAGCTCATCATATGATATTTCAGTGTGCGTCCAGCTTTCTGGAAACAGTTTGGGAAAGTTCATGTCTTGTTCAATATGACAGTGAGCCATGTGTACTTAAGCCAGGTAGAAACAAAATGGTTTCCATATTTGGTTTGAAAGAACTTGACCGGCCTCCACAGAACCCTGACCTCAACCAGCACCTCATCGGATGAAGTGCAACACTGAAAGCTCACAGGGTTATAATGACTCCTCCATTAAGGTTAGGAGACCTAATGTATGTCTTGAGGTAAATGTGCGTGCTCAGGCATTATTTGCAATGCGGCAGTCAAAGTTTGCACACAACTCAGAACAGTATTGGCAATTTAACGTGACCTGAACTAGAGACAGTAACACCTGATTATAACAGGCTACCAGCTAGACCTCTGTCGAAACGGGCTGACTTGCCTTATGATCAAAAACTAGCCAGATAACACCATTGCAAACACAGCCGAACAGACAGCTAATGTAACTTACTTTTCAATGTCCATAGTGCAACAAAAACATCTGGTTTGACTCTTACTCGCTGACCGTCTCATTTTTTTCCATTAAGCTTCCTCCAACAACGCCCTTTCCAGTCACTTCACCCCTGTCATTATGTTTGAAGAGGCTGCTGAGCCTTGTTCTGTTCCCCGCTCATCTGGCTCTGGTTCTGACACCCATTCTAGCCCCAGACATAAAAAAAAAAACACCTCCTCCTCTTCCCGGCAGTCCAAAGCTGCTCTGACAGCAGAGTAAACACCATCACTCCCCAGGTCAGTCAGCTGGCAAAGCTGACTTGTAGCTAAACTTCAAAACAGTAACAGGCTGCTTTCAGGAAACTCCAAAAAATCACAGATTGTTGAGGCAGAGCAGCCGGAGGACATCAGAAGGCAAAAACAGTTATTTTCTCCCTAAAATGTGATCCAGTTTCACTAGAATCAGCAATAGTTGGTGCTGTTTGTGTAGTACATTCATAAAGCGTGACACACTGTGATGCTGCCTGCTCACCGAGGGCACGGGCAACACAGAGCGGTTGTATAAGGTTGCTTTCAGGTTAGGGAACAATGACGGTTGCTGAAATCCACATTAAAAATCTAAAGAAAATGTGAAATGAACTCTGATATCTTAAGTCTGTCTGTTAGTTGTTCGTTCCGTCTGCCCAGGCCTTGTCCCTAAGTAAACCTGTGGTCTGCCTCACCAGAATGAAACTTTCTGAAACGACTGATTTTGCTATTTTTCTTGTATGGACAGCCTCAAACATCTAGGGTGGTGAAGTGAGTGATGTCGCAGGAGCGGTTTGAAAGGTTGACATTTTGTGTATTTTGACACATTTTTTCTCCATGGCTCTGATCCAAGCTGGTGGCAGGTGCCATCCTCTGCGAAAGAGCCAGCTCCAAATTCTCAGTGTGATATAATACGTGTGATCTTTTAAAAAGATATCCACAAGGGTTTTTCACATAAGTTGCCAGGTTTCTTTAAAATCACTGCTGCTCGATGTAAACCAGTGCCATAACCTAAGTGCCCTTGAGGAAACCTTTCTTCTTCTCTTAGCAGGGTGGCTGGTAATGAAGTGACACACTCTGGATGAGGGCAGCCGCTGTTAAAAGTGCGACTCTTTTAAAGCCCTATAAACACTCCCACCAACAAAAGAACATGGCCGTTTGGTAGCTTTTCTCCCGCGCGGCCTTCTCAGCTGTGGGTGGTAATTAATTCTTCATGAACAGCACACATTTTTATCAGTGCCACAAGATCCATTAAACAGGGCCACACAAATGGAGTCCAGTTATCAACAGGGCTTACTTATTTTCCCAGCCGTAATGCGTATTTTAATGACAAGCAATTACATCTGGCTCCCTGCACTGGGACTCACCTCGATAATCTTTGATTCCTTTGAAGTCCATTTGGTTGATTTTTTTTATTTATTTTTTTTATTTTTATTCTGTCCTCAGGCTTTTGCCTAATGTTCCCCGGTAACCTTGAGAAAGTATATTCCATCATATCAGCATATTCCACATCTCCTTATCGGATTAGGATCCTGAGGTATGACCGTTGCAATTGTGTTTCCTTATAATTGCTTTAAGAATGTTAACCTCCTCTATTAATGGTGACTCCAATTTCACGAGGGCCAGTCTCTGAGGGTCAGTTTTATTGAATCGTCTGTTTAAATCTCGGTCTGCTCAAAATGGAAATGCATTCAGCTTATTTCGTTTATCGTAAGCCTATAGTCTTCCGGTAGTCTCTGCTCCCCTGCCCCCCCCTCCATCCCCATCCCTCATAAAGAATTGAAGAAATCATTTTATCCACAGCGGTGGGTTATGTTAGTTGGCAGAGGAGCAGGCTGCAGCTTAACTGCATTATTAAAGACACAATTAAACACACAAACTTGATTGCACACAATATACGGGGCATTTTAGAGCAAACAGAGCTGCTTACAATGCTTCCCCTTATCCCCAGGAGTCAAAGGTTTTTTATGACCATAACGTCTGCACAAATGTGTTCACTCTGTGTCATTGACTGGGTTTCAAATAATTATATTGCAGCTCAAAATGCTTTGGAGCCATTAAATATTCAAAGATATCTTTTGGGGGGAATGTAAAACTTTATATTTTCATTGTGCATATTGAAACAAATCACTTTCACAGTTTTTGTGTTGGAAATTCATTTTCTCCCTCCGACGCCAATTCTATCACGGAGGCCCCTAAGGCTGCGGCAAAAGTGAAATGAAACTGAGAGGATCCCATTCGACCAATTTAGATGTTGTAGACTTTTTTCCCCCTCATTATTATTATGTTGGTATCAGATGTGGTAACTGGAGAGGGCATATTGGCTCACAGGAAGTCACGAATTGGAACTTTAGAGTGAATTCTAAAAGAGACTGAAAGAGAGAAAAGTGTTTTTTTTTATGCAAACTTCAAACAGAGGGTTAAGAGAACGGCCCTTTTTGTTATAACAAAACAAAAAACAATCACGGCCAGTTTGCTCCAACCATCTGGCTGGCAAATGTTACACTGTTCTTGCTTATGTGTTACATGGCAGTCCAGCATTCTGGTGTATTTCAGTGTTGCAGTGTTTAACTAAAGTCCAGCAGTGAAGTTGCTGCAGTTGTTGCTGCTCCTCTAACATCACTGCAGCCTGGCAGGTTAGGAGCACAGGCTGCTAATGTTAGCCTATAAAGCACCAATAACGTAAGTGAAGGGTTTCAGGGTTCAGCAAAATCATTTAAAATCATCCTATGGGGGTTATTAATATCCTCACAGCAGATGTCAGGACATCCTGGCCTGAATCAAAGTGTTATACAAACGGACAGAGTGACATCCTCACCCCTACACCCCGCCACTAGCAGAGAAAAAAGGATAAAAGGCACCTTGTGCTCTCTTTCTGTCCAAGGAAACGAGAGCATACTGACCCCGTCAAACATCCATGAACGTGTCCAGCGAACCTGAAAAAGTGACTCTCTCACACATGTTGCAGACTGGTCAGCAGGAAAGGAGAACTGGAGAGAGCGCGCGATCCCTTTTTATAGCAAATCAATGTTCCCCACTCAGGTGCAGGTTACATAGAGGTGAAAGTTTCCCAGCTGAATCGTGGCCGAGGATTTATTGCGGCACTTCTATAATCTCTATTTAACAATCCATTTCTCACTGTGACCATTATGGCATCAAGATCAGAGAATGACTCTGCGGACCCCTCCGCAGGAGTGAAACTTTGTCACGATGAAGGATCGGAGCTAGTCAGCCGTGATTTTGCGCAACTTCTAATGGCATCAGGAGTTCTTCGGAGACCGATCTTCGTTTTACCTTTGAAGCCTCTCAAATCATTAAGTGATTCACAGTCAAGTTTTGAGTCCTTAGCTTAAATGTACTGCAGGGCATGTAATCACTTTTTTTTGGGTGTATTAATGATAATAAAAAAGGATGCATAATGCACCAGCCATTCAGTTTGTGCCAGTCAGTTTCCTTTTTGAATGGTTTTGTTAAAGTATCCACACACACACACACACACAAAATTATTGTTTACAGCTGACATGGAAAACTGTGGGTGTATCAGACTTTGAAACCTCTCGGGGGCTCAGTTGAATATATAAAGCCTGTAGCAGCACAACGCAGCATAAGGAGGAAAGACAGGAACAACTACGACACCAGCGCCTGTTTTAATTAACATTCATCCTCCTGGGAATAAGTCCAGTGGTCTTAGTTTAACCATGTGCCTTGTTTCTGTGTAGGCGTCATCCAACTTCACCTGCTGGGGGAAGAGAAACAGAGGTGAATGGCATTGTAGCTTTATTAGAATCAGGATTTAATTGTTGTCCTTGTTACAGCAAGTGTTGGTAAAACATACTAATGAGTTACAGTAATTAATTAAAGACTGGTCTGGGGTGGTTTTTCTCTCTACTCAAGGTTCAGATGTTGACACCAAACCTTCAGGCTGAACTGGTTAACCAGCACTGAACTAATGGACTCATATAAATGTTGTGTTCCTAGGTGGCGAGCTAGCTAGCCTACCTTGTTCACATGGCGGCCATTTTCCCCTGTCATGCTCAGGATGGGAAACTTGAATGCTATGATAAGGTAATGCAGTATTGTTGCGTTTCATGTAAAGAAGGAAGTTTGACAAAGTGTTCCCAGTTGATGAGCAACTGAGAAGATGATTGGTTGTGAAAATCTGGAGTTCTGGAGTCTCATTTTATAGCCATATTTCAGTGTAAAAGAATATGTCTGATGACTCATTAACTGATGTAAGCATTCAAAAACTGCCTAGCTAACATCACAGTTTGATTACATCCTGTTCGACTGTTATGTCTGAATCGCTTCAAAACAGCATCGCATCCAATCGGTTATCAATCCTCTTGTTTTACCTTGAAATACGGAAATATTTTGATTAGGGGTGGGAATTGATAAGTTTTTATCAATATCAATGCCATTGTCGATTCTGCCTACACAGGCGGTCAAACACATGACATTCTTGGTACTTAATGGGTAGACAACTGTTTCAGCATGTTGCTGGTACTCGCACCCTTTTGTAGGGAAATGACTGCAGTGTTATTTACATAGCTCTAGCTGTTGTCACTTACCATTTTAGTTTGGCGGTACGGCAAGTAAAGTTAAACCGGTGAGCCTGTCTGTCGCTGAGTTTGGGAAATAATTCGAATGCATTATTTAATCTGCTTATTAAAGTAAGCTTGACTAACCCAGGTGGTTGTTTATAACTTGTGTGAATGTGTGACTTCCTTTGATTGCCATGACACTTTTGTGTAAAACAATCGTTTTTTGTGTTGTCTTCAATACAACAGTTATTTGAGGTTAGTTTTTCTCATTATTGAACAAAAGGTCTTTTAAAATAAATAAACATTGCTCTCACTCTTCGATCACTGAATATTGGGTGGCATGGCTCCCAATTAACATAATTTATGTTAATTGGGAGCCATGCCACCCAATATTCAGTGATCGATCACAATATTTGTCGACCCAAAGTAGTCTGAATTCTGAATTTCTGAAATTCTGATCTTTCAAGGGCACGTAGATCTATTTTCAGAGGACCTCTTGGCATGCTTCAGGCTGTCCTCTTGGAACTTTGCAGTAGTTTGGTGCCAAACCAGCCTTTCTACCCCTGTACCAGCACACATGCAGGTGCCCTCCACCTAAGGGCTATTCGGTCTATCCAACACCACTGGCGCAGTAGACTGCAGACACGTGCACATCAAGGCACTCTCTCAGATCTGTTCCCATAAATTAAAGATAAGCAAAAGCCCTTTATTAATGTACAAGTCAGCCTCAGCCCGCAAACCTACCTTCTGCACACGACTCCCACATCTTACAAAACAGTCCTGTAGGTATCTGCCTCAAACAAGGAACTCCTGCAGTCGGTTTGCTCATCGGCGAACATCTTTCACTAATTATTAATTTCACCAACAGCGGGCCTCTTTCTCCATAATGACTTGTTCAGAGATCAAGCATATGTTTTGGTCCCCTGGTTATTTACACCACTCGCCAACTCTTGGACTCACCAGGAGGTGTCCTTCAATTAGCAGCATGCTTCAACACTCGCTCCACCAGCAAACGCACCGATTGCCGTCCTTAAAGAACGCTGGGTGTGTTCGGGTACAGCGGGAGGCAAGTTGCATTACAAATGGGAGAAGGTGTGTGTAGAGATAACAGCTGAGTGTGTTTTATTCAAGCAAAAGCCTGTAGACTACACCAGCAGAATTCTATCATTAGATCAATTTAAGCATTTTATGATCTTTTGGAAACCCTTGATCGTTCAGTTTCAAAGGATCATCATGACCTGCTGTGTGTTGAACAACATCGCCTTGAAAGGTGGCGCACCGCTTCCCCCCTCCCTCAGCCACCCCTGCACCAAGACGATGGGCATCATGACCCACTGCTGGGACCTGATAACACATCCGCTGTCCAAGTTCGACAGCAATTAGTTACTCATTTGTAAATGAAGGCTTCATTGGAGTCTCGCAGTGTGGTAATTTATAGCCTCCAATTAATCTCAGTAAAGAAACCCATCACTTTAAAAAAATGAACATGTTTGAGGGCCTATCTTTCCTTCTTTCAGCGTCTCAGAGATTGCGGCCGGTGTTGAGGCTATCTTATCTGTGTGAGCTTTTGGTCCAAGACGGCACCCTAGATCAGATGTGGGGCAGTTTAATGGAACCTGGGTGCACGCATGGAGGTGCTGCTGCAGGAAAGCACTGGCTGCGAGGAGCCAGCTTCCACCTCAGAGGGTGGCTGCCTCAGCGGGAGAGCGTCATAAATAAATGATGAAATGATAAAAACTGAACCACAGTCGTGACCTTTTTTTTACGGTGGTGGTAGCAGGGTTGAATAATGTAAAATTTGGTCTATAATGCAAAAGCAAATGTCAACATTTCTTAGGTTGTTCACATGTTGTTAATCACCTGCCTTTAGGTTTTACACACTGGTGTTACGCCTTACAGATATGAAATGTTTCACGGTTTTACAGCTACAGTTTTAACTAATCAATGAGCTTATTAGTTCTGAAAAGCCAGCCGACCTTCTGATGCTGAGACAGGAGATTATCGAGTAGATGAAACTGCTGACTCTCGGCCCGGGTCTGTGTCCAAATGCTCAGTGCCAAACGATGGCACACCTGAGAGTGCAGTATTTATATCAATGGCCCCAATGTGCTGATCCAGCTTGGACGACACTCCAGTGATCAGTGTCTCTTTCTGTATTTGGCCAGATTTTTTTGGGCCTCAGATTTGAGATCAAACCAATTTTTTAAGGTAGCTGTTTTTGGTTGTGTGCCCTCGTCCGATATGGGGTTTGCTGAGCGACTAACGGCTCTCATTATAACAACTTGTTTGCACAATTTTCTATGAAAAGGATAAGTTTAGCCAAAAAAAAAAAGAAAATTCAGTCATGCTGCAACTTCAATTTGTTCTGAAGCTCCAGAAATTTTTTGTGGATCGTGAAACTTGACCCAACTGAGGGTGAGTAGATGATAAGTGAATATTCATTTTTTTTATGCCTTAACAAACTGAATCAATAAAACTCTCTTCGTTATCGTGACTTTTCATGAATAAACAAACTGCCCCTAAAAGACAAAATGTGTTTATATGTGGCAGACCCTGCCACCTCTCTAGCTTCACACAGTGTTCTAGGACCTTATTTTCCTCTGAGAACATTTTTTTTATTCAGTTATGGCAAAGATTAATATTTCTGAGTCTGTATTATTACTTTAATGATATTAAAAATAATTAAATTCTCAGTTTGAATGTTTTCTCCAAAACTACACAATGCCCCTTTAACCTATGCTAATTATTAAACAAATGCATTTTTTAAATTAATAATAGAGTTTAAAGATATTCAGAAGATTTTAATAAATGTCAAAATGCCACTGAGAGTAACTGTGCAAAAGCGTACAAAAAGAACATTTACATTTGAAGAAAAGGCAAACCAGATGTGCTGACAAGCAAAAGATCCACAAGGCCTAACATCTGGATTGGATTATTTACATGATATTCTCATTTGCATATTATCGATGCAATATCAGTATTTCACATTTTATTATCACAGTTATTGTCAGCACTAGCATATCACGGAACCTCTACTTAGGACCCTTTCTCTCAAGCAGATTTATAGGTCCGGTGTGTGGGAATTAGTGGAATCCATCAGCTCACCCTCCCCTTCAGCGGCTGCTCAGACCACTGGAGTCAGTGTTTGGTTTGTCCTCTGGGCCTGTGTAGCCGCTCCCTCTGGAGATATAACACTCTCATTCTCATTCCAGCGTGACGAAAACACAACGATTCTTAGTTTCAGGTGATTATACACTCATGAAAACACAATTATGAATATGGTATTCCATTCTTACACACTGAACCTTTCAGACAAAACTCAGGAAATAACAGCGAATGAGGCCCAATATTGTCACAACAAAAAGAACCGGTAGCCGGGGCAAAGAAAAGATGTGGATGCAGCTGATTTGAGTGGTTGGAAGGCACGTTTGACTAAGCTGACTGACCAAATGTATTGTTGATGCTCCACTTCGGATGCAGTCGAGGTTACGTACCAGCTCAGCCATCCACTCAAACTGAGAAAAAAGGCGGCTCCGTACAAATGCGCTCTGTGTAATATCTCTCCAACTGAGCATTATGTAACGACACGTGTTGTTTGGGTAACAAAGCTGGAAAAAAACAAACTGAAAAAAACAAAAGAAATGATGCTCTGAGTGTCAGTGTTCCCTACAGTAGGTGCTTAGGTTTCACCAGTGGCGCTGCGCTAAATCCTAATCTGCTGCTGGAGGCTCCGGATGGAAGACTGATTGCGTTCATCTGTTGCATTGCCGGAAGGAAAATACCGCGAAGCACATTAGAAAAAGATTTGGTGCAAAATTAATTACGGGCCTTCACAATTTCATCATCGCAAAATCGCCAATTTTTTTTTGGTTTCAAGTTGGTAAGTAACCCTTTGTGCTCAATATGCGTGGGTCTTATCCTTTTCACAGCGGGTGGGTGGGCGGCAATTAAATGAGGGGAATAAATAATGTCACCGCCAGCTGATAACAGAAAGAAAAAGTCTGTCTGTCTCTCTTCCTCAGACTAAAGCCCTAACGGAGCGAGAGGAGCTCCAGCAGATGCAAAAAAAAATAAATAAACACCACCCTGCCGGTGCTCTCGCTCCCCCTCAAGTGACAAGTGACAGATCCTGCATTTACATGAGCTTTACATATTAATAAAGGCGCTCCGGAGACGAACATGCCTTCTCCATCAACCAGTCTGGCCTCGTTGCGAGGCTCCATCGAACGATTGTCTTCTCCTCCCCCTGTTCCAGACAGTTCCAACCTAGTTATTTCTCAGAGAGATTGGTGGACAAACTTGGGAAATTGTGTTCATCTTATCGGCTGTTTACTGCTGCGAAAATGAAACGGAACAGCAATCAAACATGAGAAACCCCTGGCTGCAGTTAGACATCACACAGGTTTTTTATCTTGTGACGTGTGCCCTGGAGCTGCCTCACTGACACTGACTGGCCAGTGCTGATTTATTGAACTTTTTTTTTTTTGTTTTGGCTGTTGTTTTCAGACCGTATGAGCTTTGTTTTTAGAGAGATAACTGATCCGACTGAGAAAAATGGACCCATTATCCTCAGAAGAATTATCCTGAGATGTTCTCTGAGCCTCTGTCTCCCTCCTTTCCTATTCACACCGATCGGAGCAGTGCTGCAGGAGCCCCTCTTTCTTGTTACCGACCGAACAGGACAGAAGTGAGTGCTCACCAAAATAAATGGAGCACTCTGAGGCCACTGGAAAAAGTAATAAAGCGAAGTAGTTTTATCAGATAAGTCTAGTTTGGACTCCTGCTACCAGTGACCTCTGACCTCCTCGGGGATGTCTCTTCGGTCCATCCTGTGACCATAATATTTTGTATTATACAGTAGAGTAGCTGTGAACAGGTGGACGGTCGCATGATGAATGCACAAATGAATGCATGATTCGACTGAGTGAAACACAATTAGCCTTACTTCCCCGTCGCATCTCCCTGAGCACTTAACAAGGTCGAGCACTCCTGTGTAAAAAAAAACAAAACAGCAAGCTCTCATCAACAAGTGGCTGCAGAGGCCAATTCCAAAATAAATTTGTTTTATAACGGGCCGACCTACAATCAGTCATTAAACTGTGAGTGTGGTTTGGATTGATCACCCTTGCAGAGTAATTAATGATGAGGAGACTCGGTACGCAGGTTCACTGAACATCATTTCGTAGTTCATAGCAGCTTGAAGGTTGGAGGCAGCGGAATAAGCTAATAGCTTAGGAGGCCCTCTAATTATGTTTATGAATATTTGGATCATACATACAGATCGACTCTATTACTGGAATACATACAAGTACTGGAACATGACCAGGTTAATTTTTGGTTCCGGACATGTTTAGGAGAGTTAAGGACAAAAACAGGAGTTATGTCAAAAGGATAGAAAAGGGTTCATGCAGTAAGTTTTTGCTTAAGAACAAGAAAAGAACGAAATCATGAGTGTACATACAGACCTGCCATATAAATGTTTAAAACAAAATTAGTTTAAAACATTAAAAAATCAGATTTTTATCATTTTGGATTGATTGAATCCTTTATTTATTCAGGGAAGGTCGATTGAGAGCAAGCTCTCTTTTCCAATGACGCCCTGATTACAAAACACATGAATAAACATACACAATATGATCATAATTCACAATTACTTTCAGATTGCATTTGAAACTATCTAAAGAAATAAGACGAGGTAGTTCAACAGAAGGATGTGAGGAAACCACAGTATCGACGTTACGTCCAAGGCGTCTATGTACTCTTTTAAGAGATATCTACAGTTAGCATGCTAACCTGCTAGCCCCATGCCTGAAAACCTCTTTCGCCCAGTGGTCCAAACACTCCAATACTAGCAGTGTAAACACCAACACTCACCCACCCATTTTGCTAATGCAAGGTTAAATTAAAGAGGTGTCTATTTTCACTTTGAATAAAGTGAGATAATGCAAAATTATATCCTGCTCTCCATATAAAAAATATCATTATTAAAATGTGATTTCTTTCTTTTTTCAAATTCTGTTTTAATTGCCTGATTTTGTTAATATTTTTTTTATTTTATTTTTTATTTTTATTTTACAATGTAGCAGTTGTTACAGAAATTCAGTCGCTCTGACCGCCGTCCAAGTGATCCTGCTCTATCGGACCTGACATCCCCTTGAATTCCTCCCGCTTCAGCTGAGGACCACTTAGCTTTAACATGCATCATCCGACTTTTGTCTCCTCTATGATACAGCCAGCGCTAACTGCTAACTGTTAACTGTTAACTGTTAACTGCTCGTGTTTCCGTCTGCTGGTTTCCAAGAGCAGGGTTTGATGTTTCACTTCACGGTTCGCGTTTTTTGTTAACGAGATTTCCCCTCGAGCAGAGCACAAAAGGTAGCCTTGTATACCACTCCAAGGGCATAGATTATTCTCAAGATTAACTCTCACAAAAGGCACATCCTTGTGAACGCCTGACATTCGCCTGACGTGCCTGGGTGGTTAATGGGGTTTGGTTAAATCCGACTTGGAATGCATAAGGAGGTATAAATGCTCTTGCACGTGGCTCATTGTTATTTCAGAAGCAGCTGCGCCCCCACACAGATCACGATTCAGAGTGTAAGCACACACAGTATCCAGAGTATGCTAACCATATAGCAGGGTATTTTGAGTTAATCTCGTATACACCGCTCCGCTGCTGTAAATACTCCCTTGTGCACTACATGCATGCAAGTCCCCAGCTAATGCACTGTTTGAGTATGGGGACTACAAATCCCAGGCTCTTCATAGACCAGGCCTACAGTATAATTTGTGATACTATGCTTTCTATAGAGTGCATAGTACAACTCCAGTCCATTAACGTCATGCCTGCACATTTTCATTTTTTTCTTCTGTGTTTTTGTTCTTTTTTTTTTTTTTTAGATTTAGAGCACATTTTCCTTCCTGTCTGCGCTTTCCCTCTCGAGATTTGTTTGTCCTTGGAGCCACTGTAACACTGTCAGAGTCTCACAAAGCAAAGACGACAAGCACAAACTGAGGCAACTACTATGAAATGTATTTTACTGTACACCAGATAGCCGGGGTTTACGGGACGATTGTAACTCAGCCGCAGCAGATATACACGCTGCTTCACACCTCCAGACTTTGACAAGAGGATAGTGAAGATACAGTCCCCCTAAAATGACTTTGTCCACTCCTCACTACAGCGCTGCCTGCATTGTGCTGTGATGGCAGAGCATTTAGCGGCGGGATCTCGGAGTGTAAGCTGTTATCCAGCAGCTGTCCGGTGGAGCCGAACACACACTGCACCTCAGATAGAAGCAGAGCAGCAACACATTTTGGCCTCCTCTCTAAACTTGTTTGGGAAGGAATTTTTTTTTGTTTTTGGAGCCGAGCCCGCACCCAAAATAGCTATGTGCACAGTGTACCTACACTCTTTAGTCATTGGCAGTACAAAAGGAAGCAGAGTTATGCAGGTGAACACAAACAGCACGTCACGCCGTTGAACGCAGGCCAACTCGCACGCCGTCAGTCTAAAGGATCCACTAGGCATCGGGAGATTAGCATGAAGAAACTTTGAGCTGTGAGCTGTGTCACTCAGCTCGGTAAAAAACAAAATTCCCCATGAATAAAACAGAGGACATGCCTTTGGTGTCCTAAATAGTGGCTCTCGCTCGACTCGTGTTTGTGCTTCTAAGTGTGTTTTATTGTTGTTAATTTTGACTCTGTTGTGCTGTAGATCCCAGTCTGCACAGGGTTGTTTTATTTTGAAAACTGATGGTCGAAATGCGATGCAGACATGCCCTGTGGACTGAAAACAAAGTTAAGGGTTTTATTGTCTCTGCAAAACTGCCAACAGTACTGCCAACTAGGCCATCTAAATGTCCGGCTTGGCAGAGAAAGCAATCAAAGCTTGAAGTCAAAGTCAATTCTCTGCCACCAAAAAGCACTAAAAAGGGGTGTGTGTATGTTGCATACTGTGCGTCCATTTTTTTTTTTTACCCCTTTTACCCAAAACAGACAGTATTCCTAATAGAAACACACAGAGGCCTTGTGTCACAAAATGTTGGTAGAAACCCAGACTGAGACACATAGACAGAGCACTCGAGACAGCTCCCTGCGCTGCTCTCTAGCATCAGCACCTTGGAGAGCGCCGCAGTGGACAGTCCTGGCTTGAGAAATTTTAGCTGATCCCAGATGTGACCGTGTCTGAGTATCAAGTATGTCAGCCAACACCTCCCAACAAACTTTAGTACAAAAATGCCCACTTTGTCATTTGCGGATGGTGTCACGACCACCAGAGAACCTCAACGAGTTTATTTTCAGCCATGCTAGGTTGGTCAGACCACCTTTTTTGGTCCGGACTAGAGTCATGAAATTGCATTCAGATATGGTCAGATAAATTGTAATGACTTTATGACCCGTGACCTTCACTCTAGTGCCACCATGATGCCGACTGACTCCTGTGGTTTGGACAATTAGTGGGTGGACATGAATTGGAATAACTTTTATGTTGACTGACAATTTGGAATAAAAATGTTATTACAGTCAATATTTGGGTTCAAGACCAAACGCCTGATAATCTAATGACATCCACCCCAATCTCACCCATACTGTTCAGTGTTTATTAATAAATGTTAGCGATCAAAACTCTAAAATGATGAACATTGCTAATACCGGCAAAGCATCTGCATATTAACATTGCCATTGTGAGCATGTCCAGAACACTGCTGTCCCGCCTTATAGAGCTGTTTGCATTGCTGTAATATGTACTTGTCAAGTATTGTGTTGATCGACCAATATATCACCATCAAATTGTTTGAACTCTCAAATATTGACGTTCCATCAGCCTCAAAAAAATTCAGCAATGGTCAGACTTTGTCTCCAGATGGACGAGCACATCTTTCAAAAGATGCTCAATCAGGAGATTGATTTATTATTTAACTGTGAAATGCATCACTTACTTTATATCACAGCAGTTTTTGTCCCCGAGGGAATTGCTACAGGGGGAAAATTGTTTTTTAATAAGTGACAAGCAGCCTGACAACTTGCTTGAAGTTTAAAAACTTACAACACTGCATGTAATCACAAGCAGGGAGTGTAATTCCTGATCACGAGGAGGGTGACATTCGCTATACTTCTTCCTTCCTTTGTATTCATGCAATGGTGTTTGTTTCAAACGCAATCAGTGAGGAAATAAAAACGTTAACTGATGTCATTTCTTGCCCGGCGAGAAATTGAGAAGGAAACCCGAGGGAGAATAATTTCTTCGGCAAAAACAAAACTCACCAAAATGCAGCGAACAGCTTGTAGACTCCATGTGTCCAGTCCAGATCGGCCAGTGTAGAAACTTTTATCAACCTGGCGTGTGTGTGTGTGTGTGTGTGTGTGTGTGTGTGTGTGTGTGTGTGTTGTCTCAGTGCGTCAGTCTGCTTAGTGTGCGTACTTTCTTATGAGAAGAATAAGGAAGCAGCTGAGCATTAAAGCTGCAGGTGGTGTGAACAAACAGTGTACAGAGTGGGTCGGTGCCGCGGCAGCCCCTCCAGGCCCACGCGGTCTGCACGGGAGGGATGGCACTCAAGCAAAAAGCCATTTATCTGTTAAACACACCCTCTGGATTATTTATCGCTGTTGTACGCGGCAACCATCCTCTGGAATCTCAATGTCCTCCTGGCCGCCTGCTCCGCTCAGGTAAATCAAAGTGACTGTTTCGCTGAATGAAGTATGTAAAACCATTAGGGTAAATTGCGGGGAACCAATAGGGCCTGCCGCTGCTGCAGCTTCGCCACATTCCGCTGAGAATCCGTGGGCGTTGTGTATCACAAGAGACACATCAGCTTTGAAGGGGGAGTTCATGCTGTTGAGGTCGCTTGTCACATAGGAGGCTTTATATTTAAGTGAGAATTCACAGGAGAGGCCTGACTAATGGCTCTATATCAATGCACATCCACATGCCTTGTCTCTCTCTGACCTTTCAGTGGTAACGCTGCAAGCCAAGGCTGCTGGAGCGTCATGCATACTTAACTGAGGTTATTTAAGGAGCGGTTTGGCTGGCTCCTCTGTGGGTGGAAATGTTCTTCATTACTGGTGACTCAAGCTTTACCTGACCAGGTTTGCGTTTTCCCCTGTTTTGAAGCGAAGATATCTTGAATGTCTCATTCAGACAGACACATGCATCTAAACTGGCTCAACGGCCGTCATCAGACTGTCTATCACAATCCTCCTCCGAGGCTGTCTTTGTGCACACCAGAGACAAACCATTTGAGGCATTTTGAAAAGAAAAATCTTTAACGCCAGAGAATATATTGTATTGATACATATCCCACCCTTTCTCCTCAAATGCCAATCATGTGCTTTATCACAGCCGAAGTGGGAAACCAAGTTGTTGCAGACAAGAATGACATTCTCAACAGTTCCAACCGACTGAAGACGGACTTTCTCATAAGCTTGGATGAGGAGGATATCAAGCTAGTGCACATCTGTCATACTGACAGATGAGACACAGAACTCGCATTTGTTAGACATTTGTGTTGTGAAACCATGCACAGTGGTATAAGGTGTGGGGGGAAGCCGTTTTTAAACCTTATTTTGGGGCAAAGTCAGCAGTCTTTTTAAGCAGTTTTCATACAATTTGACATGTGATTCCAAGCCAAGTAAGTCTTCTCAAATAGTGACTCTCTCCCCATTTATTTACATGGGGGCCTCGTCTTGTTATCCTGAAACAACTGCACGTGGGCGTTGCCAAGATGGCTGCCGAGTGGCAACACTTTAATAAATAGTTTTAGTTTTTTTTGCTTTGTTTTTTATTTTTTTTTATTTAATTTGTAATTTTCTCATTCATTTTGGTAATTATTTCCTCATATGTCATGTTTCACTTTCTACTTCCTCCCTTTGTCTGTTTTCCCGCCCGTTTTCACTCCTCACCTGTGCTCTATTACATATAACTCCCAGTGTAATTAAGTCTTTCTCTGCCTTTCTCTTTATGTCAGTTTGTCTGTTATGTTTTGCCCAAAGTGCTCCTTGTGTTCCGCATGTTCCTGTTTTCCTGGTGCATCTGTGGTTTCTGCCTCATTTAGTTCTTTGAATCGCCCCTGTGTGCTCCCTGTGTTTTTAGCTGCTGACTTTTTTTGTTTGCACTTTTGGATGTTGGACTATCAGCTAATTAAAGCTCTCCATTTGGTATTCTACCTGCCTGCCTGTGAGTGTCTGCGTTTGGGTCCAATGTGTCTCTGACACCTGCTGGAAATCTAGCATGGTAAATATCTGGTTGAGTGGCTGACGGATCGTGGGCGCGAAAAAAAAAAAAGAAAAAAAACTAACTACATGCCAATGAGAGCAGACACTCCTCTCCTTTCTCCCTCTCTGCTCTGCTGTCATCTGCAGTAGCTCTCTGAACTGAAGTCTTGTCATGCATCCATTTGTATGGAGCAGGCACATTCATAGCCTTTAGTTTCTGCTGGAGTACAAACACACAAGCTTCTTTGGTACTTGTGACTGTGTCGTCCCTGCTCTACCACAATACGCCCATGCGGTTTTACGTTTTCAATGCAAAGATAATCCTTGCTGCCCACGCATCCTAAACCATTCCCTCACCCATGTTATTCTCTTCTTCTGCAAATCGGCACGCAAAACAACTTCCACTGTCTGAGCCGTGTCATTCCCGTGTCACGTCTCGCATGTGTGATCTTGCAGAGTGTGTGTGACGCCCTGTCGCTGATCAATCATGTTGCGTGCAAACCAAACCGACCAGAAAGTCTCCTGACTGCAAGACAGAAAGTTGTGTAGTGTGAACAGTAGACCGATCCGACGTGTCGTGTAGTCCGACCGAGGCGTAGCAGGAAATGATACAAGTAGAGGGGGAGGTCGGGGGGGTGGATAGCATGCCGGTGTGTGGGTGTGTTTATATGGAGAGAGGGAGGTGAAACTTAAACCTATTTGGTAATTCTGATTCTGTGCCTTTCAGAGTCTTTAAATATACTGCCGTGCTCAGTCACCAGTGAAAGTGGGTTCCACCACTAAAAGCTACACTAAAGATTAATCAGAGGAAACTGTCACTGGGGTCCAACACAAGTCATAAACACGTCTGCTATGTGAAACTACTAGACTTATACTATGCTACTCCTGCTCGTTTCGGCTAAGAAACTAAGCAAACTGGAGCAAAAATGAGGTCCCTCGTTCAAACCGGGGCCTCTGAAGTCATCAATGGTTTCATCACATTACCTCGAGACTACAGCAATGCCCTGTTCACCTGCACAAGTCCTAGATTTTCTAAGTGGGGACTGTAGTTGTTCCAAGGCCTCCTGGCAGAAAACTAGAGATGGGTGGCAAATTAAAAGGAGTAAAAGATAAATAAATGAGTGGAGGAACATGATAAGTTCTTCCATTCAAGACACCAGGGCTCTCGGAAGGAGTAATGTGTATTAAAAGTACGCGAGTCAGATGATGCGTCCTTTAAAAGCGTCACATCTCAAACCAGTTCATCACCAATGGGAGATTTTGTCAGACAGTGTGACGCAGTGCTCTCGATCATCATTAAAATACCTATGAAGAGACATTATTGGAAATAACCCTGTTAAGACTTAGAAAATCCATCTCAAAGAGCATTGAGTGGCAATACTTTGTTTCACACTGCAGGATTTTTTAATGTTTTGGGTTTTTTGTCATTTGTCATCTTCCCATTTTTCTATTTTACTTTGGTAATTAAATCCTCATCTCACTTTCTACTTCCTCCCTTTGTCTGATTTCCCACCATTTTGTATCACTCCCTGCATATTTAAATCCTTCCCTTCTCACTTTGTCAGTTTGTCTGTTTTGGATTTCCCACTTCAGTCCTGTGTTCCTCGTGTTCCTCCCCCTGTGTTCCAAGTGCGTCTTTGGTTTGTACCATTTAGTTTTTTTCTAATTGTGTTACTCTGTAGCTCTCTGAATTGCCCCTGCCTGCTTCTTGTGTTTTCCGTTGTTAGCACTTTTGGATTTTGGACTGTCAGCTTTGTCACATCTCAAACCAGCTCATCACGAATGGAAGATTTTGTTGGGAAGTGTGACACAGAGCTGTTGACCATCATTTAAGACATATAAAGGAATATAATTTGAAAGAATCCTGTTAAGACGTGTCCTGTCTTGTTGAAATCTATGACAAGGAGCACTTAAGTCTTCATTTAACGTGAAAGCCAGACATTTTTGGGAAATACGAATATGGAAATAAGTCGCTTTCTGGTGGAGAGTCAGCTTAGCTTAGCATAACACTGACTGGAAGCAGGGGGGACAAGCAAGTATGGGTCTGTCAAAGGTAATACAATCTGCTTACCCTCTAAAGCTCAATAACATGTTACATCTTAAATGTGTATAAATACTGACGTGTAGAAATGACAATTTGCTGTTGTTGTGGCAAACTATTTCTTTGATCTGAGCAGTGCCATGCAGCGCAGACCCCAGGAAGTAATCATTTTGGTCATGAAATGGTCCACTGTAGCTGTCACTTTTATACCTCATTTATACTAATACAAACAGCATATCATAGGCTTCATTAAGATTGGGCTTAAAAAGGTACTGGAAGGATTTTGTCAACTTTTAAAGTGACTGACTAGCATTTTCTCCCTATTTCCAGTCTTTGTGCAAAGCTAAGCTGACCCTATAGCCTTATATTTAATGGAAACGCTTGAGAGGCACATTAATTTCCTCTTTCAAGCATAGGTGTCATTTACACTGGGGGTGATGGGGACATCACTTTTCAAAACCATCATTTGTTAAAATGTTTAGCAAAAATATCTTGCAACATGAAATGTTAATAACCACATGACTGACATACACTGGTGTTTTTTTCTACAGTAGATGTGAATGGCATTGTTCGATTGACATGGTGGTGGGATGACTGTCAGTTGGTCAGTCAACAATATTGTATTGTATGTACTGATATTGTATTTTGGTTTTGTCAACTCTGTTGTAGCCTAGGCTGTGCGTTTTTTATGTTAGGCAATTTATCCCCTACTACTCTAATCTCACACAGATTCCTACATTACATTGCCAAATGTAGAACTATTCCTTCAAGGGGTTTCAACACTGTAGTCATATAAAAAGAGCAATAGATTATACTTCATCTGTAATCTTCATTTCCAATACAACTACAACTGAAGGCTTCATCAAGACATATCAAATCAGTCGATAGCCACTGCTCTCAGGAAAAGGTTAAAGAGGCAGAGGACTGTTTGCAACATGCTATCATGTGGGTCGATATGTGATTACTTCCATTGAGGCACTAATATCTTCACTCCGATACAAGAAAACCTAACATGATTACGCCGGTCGGTATTGATTCAAATCTAGCTCGCCATTCCATCTTTCTACACGCTGTCCGCCGATGCTCGAGTCTCCATTTTGACATCTTTTGCACCAACTCAGTGGCTGCTGGATCTCAAAGAGATTCACTTCTGGCCTCAGAGCAGCTCTCCTTTTCATCCCTTCTGTCTGTGTTCAGCAATGAAACCTCTGACAGACAGCATGGCTCTGTCCTATAAATGACCTCTCCTCTGGGAATTCTGTCTTCTTCTCACAGCAGAAGATCTGCCCCAGTAAAAGCTCACACATGCACGCCTATGAGTGTTTTACGTCGAGAAGAAGCATCCTATGATCTGGCATCCGTCAGTCACCGGGATCCGTCTGCATGCAGACGTCCGCTCGCACTCCCTTTCACCTGTTTTCATCTCTAACAGAACAATTGAAAAGTCAAAATGATCTTATTTCCATCACGTCTCCAAGTGTCTGGCCCTCTTTCTTGCTTTATTCTTAGTTGAGGCTAATTTTGTCTAAACAGCCGAAGTAGGTTAATGACTAAGTCGTCAATAATTTACCCCAAACTTTCTCTGTGCGTGCTCACCACACCTCAGCAAATGATACCAGTGAAACAGATTCCTCCATCCCTCATATATGTTTCATGGGATCTGATTTCACCCCTCCCACTTAATTTTTAACGCCGTCGCCTAACTTCCATTTCATTTTGGAAGGCCGAGGTAAATGGAAGTAAACAAGATGCATCAAACTGAAACTCTTCCTATCACGTCTTTGAGCTCCAAATGTTTCACCGTGCACATTGGGGAGAGAAAGAGAGGGCGCAGCCAGAACACGCAGAGGTTTTTCATGTCAGTTATTTCACTCTTGTGTCTTTGTTGGATCTTTTTTGTGGGGGTTTTTTTTGTTCTTCTGTTTTTTTTTCCCTTCATGTCTACCTGTCACATCCACTTAGACCAAGGCAAGGTGGGGTGCTTTCTGAACCAAAGTGCCCTTCAGTCTGCTTGGGCAAGTACTCCCTGGGAATAAAACCAAAACCACAGGCTTCCACTCCATGAAACAATTCTCTCTGCCACTCCTCAGAGATCTGCCACAACAATCTATTGAATTTCAAAACTGACTGGCGGAGGGACAAACAGCTCGGGCCCCTGATGCAATGTGTTTATTCTGGGTAATGAAATCTTGATTGTGGTGAGGTCTCTGGCCATTTAATCAATCCCCCTGAGATACTGTCTCTTGGGGCTGTCCGCACACTCAAGATCACTTCACAGGGGTGCAAACACCAGAAAGGCTGCTGAAGTTGAAGTGAATGTGAGTAGTCACAAGATGCCTTGTGGGCATTTGGGGGCTCTAGGGCTTCTCACGCTGACCCAGAACACACAACTTGCATTGGCAGACTTGATAAACAAAGTGTTACTCACATGTTAGGGCACTAAAACAACGAGAAATATGCCGGAATATGTGATGTAATCAGTGATAAAACTTCGGCTCCCTCGAAAGAAAAACCTGTTACCTCAAATATCATGTTGTGACAAAGCACGAGTGTGCAGCGAAAGCTTGTTCCTGCAAATGACACACTGTACTAGTCCCATGCATCTCAGATCAGGCTATCGCACAAAGTACGAATGAGACATTGAGTTCTCTAACGAACGCGGTGTGCACCAGCGGGCTGCAGCAGAGACCGAATCTGACCGGAGGAGATGATGGGGTGAATCCACACTGTGTCTCTGACTGCCTAATGAGGCCTTATTAATTCAGATCAGGGTGAATGATTACCTCATCATTCCCATTCTCCAGAGAGCTCCCGCTCCCTCTGTACTCTGCCCAGTAAATTTACAGCGCGGTAACCCAGAGAGCGAGCGTCTCTTGCCGCGAGACGGTATGATATGCCGCCTTTGGAGTGGGTGCTGAGCGATACGAGTCAGGACAGACCTCTAATATGAACAAGTCATACATGTTCCGCTGGGATTCAGCAATTACTTGGAATTGTTTTAAGTCTGCGTAAACGACCGCTATCTGTTTTATCTATTTTTAATCTATTCTCTTTTGGAGAGGCTGCACTCCCACTAGCAGCAGATCCCTGACAGTAAACACTGAACACCCTCCCCATCTCTGTGCAGAGACTAGTTGCCTAGCAATGAAGTCTCTGATTTTGTGGTCTGTGAGGCTTACATACGCAAGAAAAGGGGAAAAAATCCATCAGGATTAGATTTAGAGTACTGTAAGAGCTCGACTCTTTCTTTTTTTGTTTGCATGTTTTTGTGGACAATATCGGGCCGCTGCTCTTTAGGTATTGACGACATAAAAGAGCAGAGAAAAACAATGCCGCATGACCACACTGCAAGATTAATCCTCAGCAAGCGACACATCGCTCATTGATCCCGATCATTGGGTGATGCTGCCCTCACTCTCTTTTGACAGAGTTGATGAAATATTAAACCAAACTTAATCTCCGAGGGCCAAACACAGGGTTGTTGTTAATCAAATTTGCAGTGATCGAATTCAAGGCTTCAGAGAGAGGAAAAAGGAAGGCACCGCTCTGTCTGTTATTTCACCACCAGGACCTCATTCCCACACCATCTCAGTGGATGTCAAAATGATGAAATTCATGCTGCTAGTAGGTTATAACAGCTGGATGTGTGAATCACTGGATGGTTTATTTTAGTGCTGCTGTCAATATGCTGAAGCTGTTTAAAAAGGAAAGCTGACGTCAGCCATCGGCAGTCGTTTGTGCAAAAGCCTCAAATGATCCGTGTTTACATTTTCCTTAACTTTTTTGGACACACAGATTTGTACTTTTTCAGAGGCACAGGAAGATCTTGATGTTGTTAGTAGTACTAAACTTTACAGACTACAGAGCGATTTCTTTACTCGTAGTTTGGTTACTAGGCTACGTTTAGAAAAAAATCTTGGTTTGGGTTTGAAGAAGTATGTTAGTCACGTAGGTTAAGTTATGTGTATGTGATTTTAGTTCTGCATGTTATGTAAGACAACATACTGTAAGTACATTAACATATATATCGACGTTGACTTTTGGTTTCACATGGGACATAAACAGCAGTCTAATGGGTGAAAGTCTTGTGTTTGACCCATCCATCCACCCTAACCTCTTCAAACTACGTTGTTGACTTCCTCCTTTGCTCCCGTTATAATTACTATGGCCGTTAGCGGGTGCTGTCTAGGTAGCCTCATCTGGCCCATATATCACGTGGAATGATGACACTTGGACAGCCCGCTCCTGGCCGTGCAATGGCCTGCCTCGAGCCAATCAAATACACCAATACTGGCCCAAGTCTAGGCCAGTTCCAGCCCACCAGCATACAATGAGCTGTGGCCCAGATTGGGGCCAGATCTGAATTATATGGTTCGCTCTTGGGCCCCAACAATTTTGCCATCTGGGAAGATTTGCAATGCAGTCATTCACTTTTTTTCTGGAGCAACATGAACTATGATGTTCAGGAACAACACAGTGATGTCAGATACACCTGTTTACATGCATGCTAAACAAATATACTATGAATGTACGAATGTACCCACTGAACATTATGTGATAAGATACAAAAATGCCACACAATATCTAGCTGTAGACCAAAGTATAGCTTTAGCAGGAGGGCCAAATATTTGACTAATTTTTAATTGTTTTATGGGTGGAGACATACATTTAGAGATTACTGAACAAGAATTAGAATAATGTCTGTTTTCTAGTTTGGCAACTTTATAACTTTCATTAGATCACTGATAGAATATTTGACTACTGTGCTGATTCACTTGCTGAGTTTATTTTTGAGTATTTCTTGTATTCCTAGTCATTTCAAAATAAAAAAAAATATTGTGGAGTGAAAGGGATAAAGGAGAGGATCTTGAGTCAAGAGAGAGGTTATTTCTCAGCAGCTAAATTTAAGCAGAGGAAAAATAGATAAAAGCTCAAGCTCACATTAAAAAGAAGCTCAGTTTCTCTTTTCAATTTTCCATTCCTCTGGGTGATCACTGAGTAATCCACACTGGAGCTCAGGGCTCACCGGGGGACTAGCATAAACTTCTCTGGAGGTGTTGAAGTTTTTCATAGATGCTCAACGCCGCAACACCGTCAGACATAGCGGACGGACAGACGGACGGACGTCAGCTCTTAACAGCCAAGTGAGGAACAGCGCCGAATGTATTTGAAACTGCACTTTAATGCGACACACGCCGGAAGAGAGCGTGCGTGCGCCTGCTTTGAGGAGAGAGTCTGCTGATGTTCTCCTGCATTTTTAATTAATTCCATCCTTACACTTCACCCCCGCTGCATCTCCCAGTTGCCAAAGCTCTTTAGCGGAGAGAACCACTGGGAGAGATGCTCCCGTCACATGGCTCGGGAAAGAAAAAGCTGCACGATGACACAGCCCCTTTTAACTGGAACCATATGCAGTCAGCGGCATGCGGTATATCTGTGTGGGCGCGTGTGTGTGTGCTTGCTTTATCAAAACATTGCAATGTGGACACACAGTTTTGAAGAGAAATAGTAGTTTTTTTAATGGTGCCATGACAACCAGTGCATGAGCTTTTGTCTATTTTAGCCCATTTGCCAGACGTGAATATGTTCCGGTACTGCTGACCATTTTCCAAAGTGCTGAGAGGCACTTCGCTCACTCTGTGAAATACAGCAGCTCTGTTTATTTACTCGTGAGGAGAATCATACTTTTATACACAGAGCTAATACCGTGCCTCCTTTCCTCCTCCTTATGGCCTATTTTTGTCGGCAGCATGATGTCTTTAACCGTTTGAGCACGGGCCTTTAGGATCATTTTCTTTCCAAAGCGTACTGTTAGTTCGTGGATTGATTTCCTACCTCACAGGGCGCCCCATTTGACTGCCTCAGCATTACTCAGCGTTACGTGATTTGGTCACACAGCCTTACCTATGCCAACCTTGAGGGGAATAAAAATCAAAAAGGGTTACATTTTAACCTTCGCTACCTGCAGCTGGGATTTCATCTTCAAAGCTATCTCCGTGCAGACCGGACGAAATGAGAGCATCTTTACCTGGGTTGAACCAAAAGTTTAAATCCATTACTTTCCATAACATTGCTAAAAACACGATACTGCTTTTCATTTTTCGGCATTCAGGGCATATAAAAATCGCCCACTGCTCAGGCCTAATGGCCACTAGCTGTCTGTGACAGTTGTTAAAAAACTGTTGAAGATGCAACCAGCAGCTGGAAAACAGGTAAATATGAACTTTCCCCTACAGCCGGGCTCAGACTACATGGTTTTTTTAAATCACAGATGTTCTTCTCTCTATCTCATCTAATACAATCTAGCAATGGCACATCATCAGTGTTGGGTATCGTTACTTTGGAAAGTAGTTAATTAGGTTACAATGTTACCATCAATTAAAAGTAATCAGTTACATTACAGCGTTACCTATGAATAAAAGTAACGTGTTAGAGTACTCATGCGTTACCAAAAATTAAAAGCCGTTTGCAGCGCCTCGCACATGCTGCAACTTAACTGACACACACACAGCCTCCATTAAATGCACCGAGAAGTCGTGACAATGATGAATAACGTCAGTCATCCAACCAAATTAACTCTGCAGGATAACAATAACAGGAAAGACAGTCGGCAATATGCCACATAGCGTTTTATTAATTACATTTTTTTTTTTTTTTGCGGTCAACAGAAGCTTTTCACCAACGAAGAGTGTGCATTTTACCGTTATGTTGTTCTTGTCCTTTTCGCTGGTGAATTGAAAATAATGTGCGTACTTCCACGATATCAAAAGCTGTCCTCTCTGCCATCTTGCCGGGGGTTCGAAAACACTCGCTCACACGCACACGCACGCACGCACACGCACACACGCACACGCACACACGCACACACACACACACAGGTAACGTAGGTCAGCAGCAGGCCACAGACGCATCACAGCTCTGCGCCTCCGCCTACACATCCGCAGGTGGCACAGTACTGTCTGACAAAAAGCAGGCTGCAGTCGGGATTTTCCTTTCCTTATCCGGAGAAATTCTTAAAATAATGGATTACTTTTTAAAAAAAATAACGACATTACTGATTGCTTGACGCACGAAACGTTACACGTTACACGAAAAAAGTAATTAGAGTACTCTAACGCATTACTTTGTAACGCGTTACCCACAACACTGCACATCATACACTATAGGATTTTAACATGATCATGACAGACTCAACAATGCACCGACTCATGTGATATCGGGGAAGCAGACGTAAACAGAATGGACACTGACAAGGTGCAACGACCTGCTGTAGCGCTGCTTTACAGTGAGGACAAACCCAAAGCAGAGGAACAAACAAGTCTTGATTGGACAGTCGTTCAACACGAGTCGTCTTCTTCGGCAAACTGTTGGTCAGATTGTTCCATGTAGGTTTTAGTATCTGTCAGCAGTAGCATGCTCGATAAGCATGCTCGATTTGGAATGTTTACCATTCCTTGACAACATTGATGACTGTTCGAAGATGTCTCTCTTATTAGCTATTGTGGTCCAACTTGATATTGACTGATGTATTCATCCAGATTTTAACTCTTAAATATCAAACAGGATTGAACTGATAAATGTGACTCAGATGAATCTGTAAGCAGTTTGGGGGGTTTATGACTGGATCTGTATACCCTTCACATTACCAGATAATCTAGGCCAAACACTGATACCGACCAAAAATCCCGTATCCTTGTGAGCCTGATTTAAGGATGAGATAAGAAACACGGCATTGTAGTAATGTACAGTTATTGGTTTCACTGTATTTTGGCAAAGAACGTAAATTAACCTGCATTTCAGAGTTCAGAGGTTCTGCAATATACATGAGATTTCTTTTGTATATTCGCTTGAACCTGAATTTTCTTTGGCAGTATATTCAGAAACCAACTGCATTAGAATCACCACAGCCAAGCCTTTGCAAAGGTTTGCCAACGCGAGCAGCAGATAACGCTACCAACACAATGTATTACTGCCAGATTACAATGAGTCTTGTTCTGCTTCATTTTACTGGAACACGTCGGCACAAATAATAACTTTATTCATGTAGTGGAGCTTATGTCACAACGGCAAACACAGGTTGGTTCCCTTAAACTGGATTTGCTGTGTTAGTGCTTGAGAACGTCTTGTCTTTTTATTATTGATCCTCGTCTTCCACCCCATGAGAACTATAATGTGAGTAAAGTACGAAATCAAACAAGATATCAATAAATAATTCTTTCTTTCTTTTTTTTAACCCTTTATTTATTCAGAGTCGGTTCACTGAGAGTGACACCCTGGTCATATTCACACAGTCACACGTTCACACCTGGGAGCTGCCCAGTACAGCCACAGTCTGATCCGCTGGCCACTGAGCAGCTCCATTGGAGGGCTTTGGGGTTAATGGCCTTGCCACCTCATTAGTGGTATTGAGGGAGGGGCAATGGAGGTCTCCACTACCCTAAACACACCCACACACATACACACACACACACACAGTACACTGTATGTAAAGATATGAATATGACCCTTAGAAACAATGTGAAACAAGTTGTACAAAATACATCATTAGCTGCTCATCAAGAAAAAAATCGGTTCTCAAGGTCTTGGAAGTCTCCCATGACTGTCTCCTGCACACTTTAACAATCAAAACACAATATATCAGCATCATGAAACCTTCATCATGAGACCTCTACTTCACCCACACTGAAGTCCACACAGTCCCTCAGTGAACTCTATTGTAGCAACAGCAAACACAGGAAACTTTAGCTCCTCACAGCACCATAATGGAATGTAGACAAAAATCTAATGAACTTGTGGTGTATGTACTGTGACCCATTAATCACACTTCACACAGTAAAAATCAGTTTATGAAGCATGCATAGTGCATTCATACAACAGCATTTACATGTAGCACCTTTTAAAATAAAGTTATAAAGATGGATAGATAGAAAACCAGATACAATAACCAGACCAGAGTGACTGCCAACTGCTGCTAACTATGGTTGCCGTTAGCTAGTTAGCTCAGTTAGCCATGCAGCTAGTGGTACAGACTCAGGGTCCAGGTACGAGGAGAGAATTGTTTTGTTTTTTTTCAAACCACTAGCAGAGGAGCTTTGGACCAGGGCTAGCTGGTTAGCATGCTAACTTCAGTGGACCTCTTTGTAATAGAATATACAGACATCACAACGTCAAAGCTGTCATTTACTCACATTCTGTTGATGATTTTAATGTTTTCAATTGAAATTTTTACATGTTGCAGCTGTAAGACAAATTTTCTCTGCTTTTCATGTATTTTATTAAAAAGAAAGCAGGTAAAGTTACACAAGGAGCAGATGAAGAAGTTATTTACAGATTTTAATAATCGCCATTTTCACTAGTGATCAAGAAATGTTTTCGGACTAACAGTGAGGGACTGGCTGAATTTCAACACCGGTTGTCACATAAGTCAGACTACAAGGTCAAGTGTGTGTATGTATGTGTGTGTGTGTGTGTGTGTGTGTGCGTGTGTGTGTGTGCACGCGCTGTGTCTCAAGCAAGACAATATCATGTCATGTGAGAGTGAGAGAGCGTGTATCTTGTCTTCACACTGCAGTAGATCCTCAAGTGAAGAAGGAATCTCATTTCCTCCCGGCCAAAAGGCTCGGGGTGAATTGATGCACCGAGCCAGCGGCCCGTGTAAAATTGACCATGAAAGTCGCTCAATTCAGATCAAAGTCAATACAGCCCCTCTTGCCTGTTCAATAGCTTCAGTGCATTAGAGGTTGCTAGAGGGCTTAGAGGTCCCCCCCCCGCCCTACTCCATCCAGAGACCAGAGGAACTAAGATGAGGGCGCCCGTGATTCTATAAAAAAAAATAGATGAGGTGATGAGGTGGATGTACACTTATGGATATATATCTATGCATAGATTTACGGTACATCAACAGTCCTTCAAGCTCATCCTTTGTGAAATCCTTACCACACAGCTCATTTAGATTCCTCCTGCCATCAGCGATGGATCAAAAGAGCAACACGTGGTCTGCACTGCTTGTATGATCGGGAGGGATTCTGAGGGGGTTTGTTGGCAGCACAATGAATGTCCTCGAGTCCTTTACAGGTGGTTTGTTTGTTGTCAAAAGAAAATGGCAGTATTTGTCCTGATCTTTTTCCCTGCTAACCTAGATTGTTTCTTGGCGCAGAGTGTGTTTCCAGGTGCCATTCAAAGCTAACAACACCCTCCTTTTACTCATGACATCCAATTCCACATTGAAGTGTCAGAACCACTGAACTGAGCAAAAAAACAGCAGTTTACTTTGAACTGACTGATATTTGCGATGATCCGCCAACATTTTCTGTCACTTGAACATCAGTCAGACCTGTTTTTGAATCCATTTTTTTGAAATGTGTGATATGAAACAGAATATCAATGAGGGAAATGAAGGGCCCACTGGTGCTATTTGTGTTTCCATGCGTTGGCACTCTGAATTCCCCAGCATTTCCCAGCATACTCTCGAGGCATTTAAATGACGTCATTTACAAGCAGAGTCGCTAAATGAATGGCACGAGAACAGAAACAGGGGTTTGGAACTGAACTCCGACTGAATTACAATGGGACTACTGAGTAATGTTTCATTAATCTGTGCCAGATTTTGGTACCTGTACTCAATCCTGTGGACCGAACCACTCAGCGCTGCACACAACACTTGGCAAACATCTGTTATTTTGATAGAGAGCCCCCTTGTTGCAGAAGTTACCTATCGTGCGTTTAATTTAGGGTACAGGGAGAGAAAGCCGGGCGACACCACTGCTGTAGCTTGCTCAAGTCAAAGAGAGTCAGGGAGATGGTGAGCCAAAAGTTATATTTCTAATATTTTAAATTCTAAAGCAAGCCGGCCAAGCCCGATACAAATGTTATTGTAACGACGACAAAGCTCCTCAAACTTTAAACTGTTAATTATAACCCAAACCATGTTATCTCCCAAACTGTAACAACATCGTTTTTGTGCCTGAACTGCAGCAGATCTTAACCTCCGTGGCGTCAGATTGAAAATGTAATTTTTGCAGTGGTGATTTAAATGGCTTCTGAAGTCAGTGACAAACAGTTTCACCCTGTTGATAGTAGTGGGAGAAAACTGTTTATTTTGACATTTAATTTGGAGACTTGTCACCACTAACGACCAGGACATGTTGGGACATGAAACAGTACACTGGTACTGAATGCGAATGCTGACACCCATCCAGCTAAATGCTTTATATGAACCTCAAACTACTGTCCTTCTGGGACCTGGTAAGTTCTGGCATTTTAATTTGTAAAAAAATAAATAAAGTTATTTTAGGATAGTAAATAGTTTTAAATAGTTTCATGAATGTGATTGACGGTAACAGAAAGACACTCAATATGTGATGAGTGCTAATGACAAAACTGGACACAAACACAGACACACAGCCTTGGCTGCTCGCTATCTTGTGGCTAATGTACAGTAAAGTATTCTGGCTGTTTGGGACGAAAGAAATCTGCTGTCATACTCACGTGAGTAATTTGAATAAACACAAATGATCCTGCGGTCATTTGATTAGCTAGGAACTCTGCGGAGTCAGGCGCCGCCAAGATGTGGACGACTGGTACCACCCACTTTGAGCTTTATTCTGGCTTTTCAGAAACCTATTCTGCTGGCTGCTTTGACCTTTTAAATTAACTACATAACAAAGATACTAGCATAGAGTACAAAAAAAAATGACAGAAATGTTGTTGTTGGTGATGATGATGTTGAAAACGTGAACATTTGGATTTCCTAATGATAAGGGTGAGTCTTTAAGGCTCTTTAAATGCAACCCAAACAGGCCACAAATGGCATCTGACACATTAACTCCCTGTGGTTAAATGAAGTGAACACTTGATCTAAAAATCCAAATGAATAATTTAAAAGGGAGAAGGGTTTATTTACAGAAATAGTGCCTTTAATTAAAACATATGAGGAGCTGTGGAGCCTTTTGAGTCGACTGGATAAAAAAAAAAGAAAAAAAAAAAGTTTTTTGCGTCAGACAAAAAAATGACAAATGTCGCTCGGGGTAATAGAATCGCTTTAGAAAATGACGTGAAAGCTGTTAAAATTCATGAATGTCTCAAGCGCTGAGTGAGACTAAAGAAGTGTCATTTTGAAAAGAGGAATGGCATGACGCGCTCAGTATACAGCACCGTGCCAAATGTGGAGTTGTCATAATATACAGTGAAGGCACACAATGGTCCTCCAAGACTTCCAGCTCCCTTTATTGAGCTGGAATCCCTCCAGGTTCCCTCAACTGTGTTTGTCTCCTTCCCCATAGGACGAGCTGAGTCTCCTCCCAACTCTTTTCCGGAAATTAAAAACAGCAATATAAAGCAGTCGCCTTAATTGCCTGAAACATTTGCTTTTTTGTTTAAGGGTGACGTTCTAAATGTCAGGCAATATTTAAATTGCTTTTAGCGGGCTAATTAAATTGAAAATCAAATTTATTCCAGTGTGGATGCAACGAACTAGAGTACGCCCGACTTCAGCGGACCTCAGAGAACCTTTTCCACAAGAGCATGTCTGTAACGCCTCGCTGGCTTCCATACTTGTTTTCTGTGCGTCGAGCAAACTTCATTTCCGCATCACCGACTCAATCAGTGTTTTGTTTGTTTCCACTGTCCAGAACATTAAACACGAGGCCCGATTGATTAATGGCATTTCATTTTTCCCAGCATGCAGCGTGAGAAACCCTAGAGTGTTCTGATATATGTCCTCTAATTAGAGCGAGCCAGCTAATGAGCCTCGTTTGGGCTCGGAAAACTAATAAAGGGAAACTGAGGCAGAGGTGATGCCCTGTGGCAATTAGATAAGTTACCAGACAAGCAGTATTTTTTTCCGAGCGCTTCTAGGGGGCATCCTGTGCATCAGGAAAACATTGTTAAGCGTCTTCATTACCTGAGATGAATTTGTCCGTTACAGTCCTCAATTGATCAAGATTGATCGGTCTGAAGACGCTTGCACCAGCGGATGAAAGCGGGCCAGCGCGTCTGCCTCATTAAGAGCAGCCTTGTTAAGGAGTAAAGCAATGACTAACCTGTCTTCATTGATCTTTAGGGCCGAAAAGTAAAATATTTGTTGTGAACATCTGCTTATTAAAAGTGAGAAACAGCTCAAAATAAACTCTCCCTGCCCCTGTCATTTGATACTTAATTGATACCTGATTTAAATCTTAGCGATCATATACATAGAGTTTTTATGTCCCAGAGACCATCGGACGTTATGGCTTTCTCCCCACTGGTTTAGATAGGGGCCTGTTTCTTGTCAGCCCTAAATAATTGCCCAGGGGCGTGGTCAAGATGGCTGCCGAGTGGCCATAATTGCCGCTAAAGGACTTTGGTATAGCTTGACAGCTAACTTTCTTTCAAGCTCATGAGGGTCCTCGTACCCTTTTAAGCCCAACATGGGGTCAGACAGCAGGAATCAGCAGTGACGACAGTGGGGTTCTGATGGGCAACTCTAAGACGACACTCCCCTTCAACTGTGATGTCATCGCTCATCACAGCGTTTCACCGTGGACGCTGTCATATGCACCAGTCAACCCTAGTTTGCACTTAGTCTGTTTTCCCCTCATTTAGTTTGTTGAACTTTTGAAACTCACATCACATTCACAGTTCTCGTACAACAGCAAACAGATAAATTATGTCGTTGTTACTTATTGGTTCATTTATTATTGTTGGCAGTTATAATTGTTACACTCATATAGACACAATAGTTAATATCTAAAGAGTCGACACTTTTGTCAGAGTTAATTTTGTTCTATTACTTTTGAGTTACTGTGGGTCCTGCTGCTGGAGGGACATCTCGTCAGCCCCGAGGAAACATGTGCCCCTCTAAAGCAGGGCTGTAAAGTACAGGAAGTGGACGATCGCACTGTACGAAAGCACCTGCCACATCATGGAGGGAAATGGGGTTCCTGTTTTGTTTTTGTCTTTTAGATTGTAAAAGGTTTTTCGTAGTTTTGTTTTGTTTCATTGCTGAATTCATTCAAGTGAGTCAGTGCGTGAGGTGCGTGTGACCGACAAGGTGGAGAAAAATAAGAAACTGCAGAGAGAAGAAGAGAGAACGGAATGGAAAAGGTGGAGGAAAGTGCTGCAAAATGATATGTTCACAAGCAATTAGGTGCATGGTTAGTGCGGGGAAGAAACACATGCTAGCAGCTGGCCGCCCCCAACGTGTCATAATATCTACCCTTCCCGAGCTGTTTGCTCGAGGAACTGAGTAAATGGCATCAGCACTTAATCATGCAGTGCAGGAAAGGAGGAGATGCATACACATGAGATAATATTTGAAATTGTTGAATTAAATTATTCCTCAAGCATTGATTAAAGAAGCGAAGTATGCCAACACCTGAAACACTTGCTGTTTGTAACAAATGTGGATGTTTCTTGAAGCTGGTTTTGTGTGTGGAAATAAAGCGAAGACGCTGTTTATGAGCTTTCATTCTGTCTAAAAGACAAACCTGGAAGACCAGCAACAATCCAACACAGATGATGCGAAAACAGTAATGTGACTTTGGCCATTGCTTTGCATTTACAAAGTGTTTGGCAGCCGAGTGTAAGATATTGAGCTGCCCTTGAGCACGCCAAGAGAGAGAGTGCTCTGCGACACTCTCTCAGGGTATTGAACTTCTGGAGACTCCATTTTTAATATAAATTTGCTTTCTTGTGTCTTCTTTTTTGTGTTAACACCTGTTCAATCTGTTTTCGTTTGCAAGCGTTTAAAGGCTTCCAGTTGTGTCACAGTTTGTGTGTGCCTCTCTGACGCCTTTTTATCCAGTGTTCCTATAACATGGTAATTTCTTAAGTAAAGATTTGGTTATTTTTACATTGTTTTGAGGTGCCACAATGCCTTCCTTGCACAGGTTGCAAACAGAGCTAATACAGTGTTTGCCACAGCATTAGACTTTAACTGTGGCGGTTGCTGTCCACCTGGGGTGCCATAGAGCATGCGCACTTAAGAATTCCGCCAACCAAGTTGGCTAACTTCTGGTTTAGCATCGAGCTAACTTGGGTGGGGATAATATGTAATCGGGCGGCTCTTCTAGACTCTCCAAATTGTATTGGACTGAATTGACCAAATTCTTGGTCTCGACGATGTGGCCAGCCGTCTTCTTCGCAGAGGAAGTTACGTTCAAGCCAACTGCGTTAAATAGTCCTCTTCATCTTCTTTGTTGGTTTTACAGGCGGACTGAAAGCCACACCACCATCCACTCTATGGGAGTATTTAACATCATGCTATTCACTGACGGGTACGCTGTCTTGAGTGACAGTACGCGCAGCTCCAAAAATAGAAAATCAATATGTGGCGGCCAATGTTGATATTGTAGCATACAACCACAAATATATGAATGTGTGGGAAACACTGTAATAATTGTCACATATTGTTCATTGTTGCTCACATCTTAATGTAACTGTAATCTGCTCACACAAAATACAAACAATTTATTAATCAAAGCAAGAACACTAGTTCATATTATCAGAATTATGAGGCATGTATAAAGAGCAGTTTGCATCATTATATTCCATTTTACATGGTATTAAATATAGTTTGTACCAAAGAGGATACAGAATCTCATGTGAATAAAATTCTCTTTTACATGTCGAAGGATGCGTTCAAATCCTTTTACTTTTTGAATAACAACTATCAGCCTCGACCTCCTCCCTTAAAGGCCTGATCACACCAGCGTGTAAAACTGCAAAACTCTGTGGCAAACTCAATTAATCCTAACGAAGTCGCAGTGAATTTACACCATTGACCAGTGTTGACAATGTTGACCTTTGAGGGTAGTCCACAGTCCAAAATAGAGAAAGCTGTCGTAGCCTATTAGCTGTGTTGCACCGTCTACTTTTATTCAATCTCCGCAGTCGAACCTGCTGGTTTGCAGAGAGTGATGAGACAGGGTTCTATGATTGGAATACGTCTTTTGAATTAGCTGCGAACTCATCATTCTGTTAGCAACCAAGCACTTAGCAAGCTTGTGAGACTGGAGAGCTTTGTCCCTCTCTCCAGGAAAATAAGTGAAATTAATTTAATTGAATGAAATGATGCACAGTCTGGAGAACTAAATGTCTGGGCAGTAGCCTGCAGAGAAAATAGAAAGAACCCAGGGAAGCTGTATGACTGATTAGTACAAGCATGTTTGATAAATAAGCACATTAACAACCACTGCTCTTAAGGCCAATATACACTGGTGCCACCAATGTATGTATGTAACTTACTGATGTAACTAATGTACTTATTTTAGCTCAAACCATTATCTTTACCAAATTCTAACCAAACTGCAAACATTTCACAACATTAACCAAATGGGGACAGCTAGCCTAATTTGAATTTCACTGGTTTAAATATATATATATAAATACATATATACTTATGTACATAACATTTCTGCAACAAAATTTTAAAAACGTTAGCACAAATCTTTCCAACAGTGTTCAATGCAACGTTTTGCAAGACAACTGTTCGTTTCATTTGGTTGCCTGCTGATATAACCTCAGAGGAAACAACAAATGATACATCAGATAACGAGGTAGTCAAGCAGGGTGTTTCAGGAATAACATTATGTTTGCATCAGCAATGATAGTTGTTTAACACTGGAGAAAACAACTCCTATGATCCAACACTATTTCTATTTAGGTTTTTTTTTTTTTGATTAAGAGACCCCTGATGGCTGAAATTGCATTCCCTGTCCACCTTTCTGATTTGCACGGTTACAAGAAAATGTAAAAATAGATCATTATAATTGCTTGACCAAGTGACCAATTCATTAATTTTTCCAGTAAAGTCAGTGCCATTCTCAAACGCTGAATAAAGCTGAAGCGGTTTGGTGTGACACACCTACTGTAAAGCCCTGAGGGATTAGCATCACGGCGCAGACAGGTCTGATATACTGTGTGACACCTAGCAGAAAAGTCCAGGACATCTCAAGTTTTGGGAAGGCTGATGCTAAAGCATCCTGAACTGATTGCTGCAGGGCTCACTGATGGCGGCGAGGGACAACATAATCCTCTCACTGTTGGATGACTCAGTACATACTTCTAAATGCGTTTGAGTCATAAAAAATAATGGATACAATGTACAGTCTTCTGTGGTGTTCAATTTCATTTGCTCCAGGGCACAATATGTTAGAGAAATGCTGACTTCTCCCAGCACCATTTTGTTTTGTTCACCCTCAGAGCAATCACAGTGGTTCCATAATTTCTCCACATCTGTTCCTTGTGCTGCAAAACAATATGAAAGAGCTTCGGGGGAGGATCACTGGGGTGTGGAGTTTCAAAGGTTAGGAGAAGTCTTAGAAGCACTTTGTGACACATGAGTGTGCATAGATCTGTGTCTAAATTTGACCCATTTTAGGGCTGAGCTCCATCAGATGTACCGAGGTAAAATGAGCTATCCCCATGTTAAAACTAAAGCGAAGGTCTGGCTAGTTGACCAAACAGCACAAACACAGCAAAGCAAATAGGCCAATGCCTCAATTTAAATGTATAGACATGCAGTACATCATTAGAAACCTTAGATTCTCATGACTCTATTCTTGCAGACTACTTCAAGATAAAACCACATCAGCAAGATACACCCCAAACAATCAAACAATTGTCTTCTCTTATTTCCAGTTGTCTACTTGATCCACTTAATTAACATGGTTAGTGCATAATACAGTATGATTATGTGGAGACAAAATGGCAAAAAAATCCTTCAAACGCAGATTCTTTTTCATGCATTAATCTGTCAAAAAACTTCCATTTCACAGCAGACACAGTTTCACCTCTACACAGGTGATCCTGAGCCGTTTGATTGACAGCACATCTTAGTAGGTAGGAGCTCATATGCCTGCCCTAAAACCTACAACAGCCAATTTTCTTGGAAAAACGTGCTAAAGGGATATTCCAATGTCAATTTCATCCATGGTCTAACACACCGTGACACCGAGTAAGACCCCCCCTCGAGAGATCAAGTTTTCAGACCGCTAGCTTATGTAGTTTTAGCAACCTCAGAAAAGACCGCACAATAACAGTACACTGCGAGTGCGGTTAGAAATGCTCAATTCCATTCCTTTTCAAACTGGTAGGCAAGACACATATATGAACTTTGATTGCATTTCCATGGAGTAATAATCATACATTTTCATCCTTGAGTTGCGGAACTCTACTGCACTCTGTAATCCACTCGCATGGCTTCCCCACAATGACCAAGCTGCTGCAGGAGAGTGGTGAGCTGTGTTCTCTTTTCAGTAGAAATCCGGCTAAGCTAGCAGATGTTTGATGCCTCTATCTATGTGCTGGGACCCCATTTGTACTGTTGCTGAAGTTTGGTGCTGTTCTGAGCATTATTTGTGGTGGCTGTGAGTGGCTTTTTGATGGTGGTTTCTTGATTGGAGGCATAGACTGCAGTGTATTGTTATTGTGCCGCCTTTTCTGAGGTTGCTAAAACTACATAAGCTAGCGGTCTGCAAACTTGATCTCTCGAGGGGGGCGTCTTACTCGGTGTCACGGTATGTTAGACCATGGATTTAATTGACTGGAATATCCCTTTAAGTGTTTATTTTCAGTGATATTGTTATCTAATTTAAACTTCGACCATGCAAAACTATGCAATGTACTCTTTGTGTGATTTTTGCATTAAAAAACATAGGCTAGAAAATAGAAAAATATATTAGCGTGTTCAAACTCCTTTAGATTGATGCCAGAAGCATTTACAGAGCCTGTGACACCTTGAGAAAAACATTCAGCTTATAAACTTTGGGAAAGCCCAAAGCCATGCCTACACGCCAGATAGTTCAACAACAGCTGTGAATGTACTTTGTGTTAGACTGGGATAGGAGATTTTAGGATTTTTTTACATTCATTTCCAGGGATAAGAACAGGTTAGGGATAACTTTGCCTGTGTTCAAAAGTAGCATAAAGCATTCTGTGGTGTCGGATGAAGCTGCACTAAATCTGATAAATCACAGAGACGTCACTTGTCTTGACTTGGCAGAGTAGGCTGTGGCTGAAAACTAAATCTGGGTTAGACAAAAGTAAGTTTACCAGACCTCTGTTGCCTGCACCTCTTTGCTTGCTAACTAAACAGATAATGCCTTGAGGCTAAGTGAGCCACTGTTAGCACAATATAACAAAATCTTTACAGTCAAATGAATTATGTTGAGTTAAATTGTGTGGGTATTATACGTGCCAGGTTTTTAACACAACTCAATCGCAAGAATACATTTTGGAAATCTATGTTTCTGCGAACCACGGTTAAGTTGAAACTCTTTGGATTCAATTTTCAATCTTATATTTTGACAATGCAGTGTTTAGCTCTGGTTAGGTTTAGGTACAGAAACCATTTGGGTAGGGTGAGGAAAACACAGCTGAAATGTTTCATGTGGTCTCCCTAAAAATATCCAGGAGTCAGTCTTACAAATATCAAAACCCCCCGTCATCATAAATGTCTACTGGTTTCCACTTACAAACATTTGCCTATAACTCAACCAACCTCACTCCCCTACACCTCCAGATATGAAAGTCAGGTCAGTCCGTTCTGATATGGCTGTTCTGGGTCGTCATTATGGATTCTATTGATTTTTTTGCCACTCTGTCTCTGATCAGTGTACCCTAATATTCTAACCAATCTCCACCTCCTCATGTGTACCTAATATACCCTGGTTCTGTTTCTGCTTCGGTCTCTAAAAAGTCCTCCAGCCACAACATCTTGGGGCTCACAAATGATGGCATGATGGCTGGAAGCGAAAAAAACAGTGGAGACAGAAAACAAAACTACGGTTCCCATGATGCTCCACTAGCTCAGAGAGCAGGCTGCTCATTACAACTGAAGTGGGAGCACCTGGAGGAGAAGCGACTCTCACTGGTAACAAAGACTTTTAATTTGGTTATTTACGCTGCATTGTGCTGCTGGAAGACATTTACATGAAAGTATTATTGATGAGCTCCATCGGCACATCAGTTTGGGTTTTGTTGTGTGTAATTTGCAGCTATGTTGAATTGAAAAATGATTTGATGATTGATGTGTTGATTAAGCACGAATGCTGCTGACAGAAGTTTATAAATCCTTCATTCACTTTTGATTAAGAGACATAATTTTTGAGTAATTTATGAAATATGTGTTTGTTGGTTTGGAGTTAGTTTGAAAATAATACTTTGTATAATTTGTCCTTTGCTCGATGGAGGTTTTCCACTTGATGACTAGCCAATCAACTGCAGAAAGAAAGAAAGAAAGAAAGAAAGAAGAAAGAAAGAAAGAGAAAAGAAAGAAAGAAAGAAAGAAAGAAAAATGTTGGATTGAGTTGTCCTGTGCGTCCTTTGAGGGTTTCAGCACCAAGCCATTTTTAGGTTGGGCTGGAGCTGAGCAAACCTGATAACTTGAGACAGAATCAGTCAGTTCTTGAATTGTTCCTGCATTACAGGGCCCATCTGGGCTGGTAGGTCTTGCCATAGTTTCTCCACTGGCAGTAACTTCAGTTGTCAACAGAGAATTATTACCGTAGTCCAGCCCTGATGAGACAAAAGCATTCATAATTGATTCATGAACATTAAACTGTGAACTGAAAATATTACTACAACTGAGTAAACAAGAAAATCAGTTTGAAAACTACTGAACATCTTGAATAGCTGAATACAAATTTCTATTTGGAAACCTTGGTGTCCACAGACCATTCTGCCTAATTTTCCACCCTAGCTCCCAGTTTCCTCATACAATTCACAAGTGTCCTTGAGCAATAATCTGAAGCACACCAGCTCCGGGGTCTGACCTCTGAGCTGCAGAAAAATGAGACTTTCTTTTCACAAATGAATAAATAATTACCATCTTTCTACTTTTACTGACTGAGGGCATATAGTAATAATTGACAATGATTGTCATTCAAGTGGGCGCTGGTGACAGGGGAACAATGTAGTACTCATTGGCACCATAAAAACTGCTGTAAAAAGTAGGGCAGCAGTGCCAGTTAACCAGGAAGTGAGAGCTGGAACTACAATTCATTAAGAATTTGATACAGTTTGAAAGTTCTCTTCAGCTATGCCAAAGGTCTGTGGGTCATGTGTCGTAAGCGCAAAGTGCGAGGAGGGAAAGAAGCGCAGAGCAGACGAAGCATCGCTGCACTTTATGTTGTTGTCTCTTTTGTTAGAATTGTTGAATGACTGCTCGACTCTAACCTTAACGCACTTAATTCGTAAAATAATGTTGAGGGGGTTCAGAAGGTTAAGTGAACAAAAAGGAAGTTTAAATCACAGTCACTTTGACTGCCGATCTACGCTAATTCTCATCTATCTCATTTAGGAATCAGTAAGTAAAGAGAAAGAGTTGAGAAAGCACGAAAGTAATTGGTGAACATACTTGATCTCTTCCAAGGGTGCAGATGCTTCAATTAGAAAAGTACATTTGATAGTGTGTAGGGCATATCTAAGTATGAAAAGTGTTGCTCATAGTACAGCTGTAGCAAGTAAGTCCTTAATTATTTCCTTGGTGAGGCGAATTTCACCAAGGTAAAACACTTTGAAAGTACTTTATTGTATTAGAAATACAACATACAAAACATATGTATACTTTTACTTGATGGTTAATTGCAACGACCACCTGATAGAATATCGTTGTAGTTTAGAGACTCAGCCTTGAACGGGAACAGTGCACATGATTCAATCCCAACTAATTATTCTCTCCTAATCTTTCACAAAATACGGCAAGCTATACACGTGTTCCACTCATTTACAATTAAAAATAATGTGAATGTAAACATACTGAGAAACGTTTGTACTAACTTTGTGTCTCGAGCAAAAAAACTCAAATAGTTTTGGTTTGGGACTGCAGTCACACCTTGCGCCAAAGCCAAACAACATTTTATGCCAAGGTTTATGGATCTAACACTTCTAATTACATGATATAATTATAATCTACCACGAAGATGGAATACCATCGATTTGATAGACTTACTCAAATGAGGCAATTAAAAGCAAACACTAAGCACTGGGTATGGCTCTAAGCTGGCTTAAGAGCATGTTAATGAATTAAACAAATAACAATGGGGTTCTGTGCAGCACATGAAATGAATAATAACATGCAATGTATTCATGTTGAACTAATAAAGACCCTCGTCATAATTTGATAATGATGGTATTAAAGTGATTAAAGCTCATTACCATTAAAAGTAATCACTAAGGGTCTGGCGAATTCTGATTGTAATTAATTGTCCGTGATGTAGCCACCTCTCGCAGCGACAGCCGCCTTGTAAGCAGAGCCGGCGCTCGCATGATCAGCTGCTAGGAGACGCGTGGAGCGTAGGACGAAGGTGAAGAAGACGCCGAGAGCTGCAGTGTCTTTGTGTTTAAAGCGCAGGAAGCATCACCCATTACTATATCGTGTCTGTGGAAGGGACCTACACACAAACCCGGCCTCGTGCTGTGGTTTTGTTTCGCTGTTGCCAGGCGACTAAAGACTAGCTGACGATCTGCTGTCAGTCACGCGGCCCAGCTGCTGTTTATTGTGCTAGGTCGGTGCTATTCGGCTACACGGGTAAATAAAAGAATGGTTACAAAACAGCTCTTATCTGCTTCCGAGGCTGCTTTAGTTCCCCCAGAAGGCCCGTCTCCGCATTAATCCAACTGGCGAACAGAGGGGAAGTGAAAACAAAAACAAAACGAGCCGAATTCATTTCAACTCGGGGTGCTCAAGGCTTTTTTCCAAAACTGCAAGGTGCCTGAAGCCGAGAGGTGCAAGATGCAGCACAGCCAGGGGTCAGCCCGGTGTTTATAGGGCCCGAGGCAGATACGTGTGAGGCTCCCCTTACCTTCTGTTGTCACCCCTCACATTATCTACCGCGCCTACTTTCATAACAGTTTTTTTTTTTTCAAGCTCTGCTGTGCTGCAAGGGTTCTGTAAGAAAAGAAATATATCCTCAGTGAAGACAACATAATGAAGGCGTCTCCTTCCTCTGTCACCGACTGCAAATGTTTATCGTGTTTATCTTCAGCGTTCCTGACTGGAAAACGCTGACTGGACCAGAGTGAGCGCATTTTGTCAGCATCACAGTCATCACAGTGGGAAAAGAGAAGTTGCCATCATCATCTTTATCATCAACATCATCATCAACAACTCTGATGTACCGGCGCCCAACATAAGTCTCGCTCCCCCGCTGCGAGCAGCTCTTTGGCAGCACTCCTGACTGTACAGGGAGAACAAGATGTCACTTTTGAGACTTTACCACTTTGCTTCTTGAATTCCCCCGTGTCCGCGGGTCTGTTAGCTGGTGCATTGTTTAGTTTTGTCGAGCAGTGCTCTGGTCCAAAGCAGCTGTATCAACATCTGGTTGGACTGATATGAAATGTGGTATGAGTATTTATTGTTTGGGGAAAATCGGTTGCTGTCTGATTTTAATGAACCTTCCATTTAATCAACAATTCTCTCAACAATAGGGTCGATTTTGCTTAAACTCTGGATGATACAAAAGATGCGCAGGTTTTGGTGATGCTATTGACTCCCCTGTGATGTCTGTGTGTCTTCTGAGGACATTCAAGCTCTCTCAAGTAGCCCTTGCATGTTGGACACTACACAAGCTGCCCTTAAGCAGCCATTAAATCGAGAACATTCATGCGCCAAAGTGAACTAAAAACGTCTCAGATTTTAAAGCTGCACTAATAGATATTTCAATACTGACAGGTGTCTCACACAGAGACAAACCCACAGAGAATTAAAGGTCGACTTTAGCTCTGGTTACCTGATTATATCCTACCTGCCCAGGATCAGCAGACGCATCGAGCTTATAGCTGGTGAATAAATATCTCTGCTTGTATTCATCACAGGGCCAGACAAATGACTCTTAATGGATGCTAATGTTAGCGTGTTTCTGCTGTGTGTGCAAACAGCCGACTGTTTGCTAACACATTCACCCATGTCGATTATATAAGGTGATAATATGTCAATGTTATGTTTACAGCTTCGTTCCTCAGGCAGCTATAAAGCAGCTATAAAAACTGCATTCATTTTCTTCTGGCAGTACTCTCAAAACCAATATTACACTCTTACACCATTTTATGGGCTCCATATGCTCAAAATTGTGAACATGGTATTTGTCCTGTGGGTCATATGGTGCAGTAGGTGCAATGAGCATGTACAAGAAGACGTTATTTCCTCGAACTGATCCTTACAGATCAGTCAGATAGTTTGCATCACATTTTTGACAGGTCCCGCTTGTGACCTTCAGGTGTCCAATTCAGTTTATAAAATCATAATTAATGAAAGGAGGAGTTCTAGCTGTGAGCTAGCTATTGCCTCAGTCAAGGTAATAGCTTTGTTTGTCAGTTGGTTTTGCATAAAAACTACTGAATGGATTTTCATGAAACTTGGATGGAGCCTGGGTCTCAGCCCAGATAAAGATTTTTTTTACATTGAGAGATACGGCATTTTTTCAACATTTTCCTTAATTTCTCAGGGAATAAAAAAAGGATGATTGATTTAGTACAATCTGATGCAGATACAAATTAAAATCCAGATGTAGAACATGTTTTTGTTTTACATTGGGTTAGGCTTTATTGGATTAAAATGGATAGTTGGGCCTTTACTGAGTGTCATTCTATTTTTTCACTATTATCTCTAAATCGATCTAAATTGATGCTGCAGCACTACCATTACATTAGTTGATACAACTGTTGTATTTTAAATTAGTCATCTGATCCATTTCTGTACTTTTTAGCTTCCTAATATCTGGGGCCCAAACACCTCTTCTGAATGAAAATGCAAAACATAGGCCTGCCCATATTTTTTCTAATGCTAGTACAGATTTTCTAGGGGAGAGCCTCCATTAGATGGTCTCACCAAGATTTTTAGTGCCTCCTACTTCAAATGATCAATGGAATACACTCCAGCTTTATTCTCTTTACTTTTTAGCAGCTCTGTTGCAAACAAAAAAACATCTCTTGTTTTTTCAGTCCAGGCTAAAACATAGCAGGAAAATACAAAGTAATTGCTCTGAACTAAAAGGTTTTGGCCCATTAGTGACCAAAGAGGCATTAAAGTGTCACCGTACAGTGGTCTATATGTGACTCAGCTCGGGATGACTGTAACCTCAGTTACTAAATTCGGCTACTTTCACCACTGAAGCCGTTAAAAGTGGTTATCAGAACGCTCAGGGGGTGTGCGGAGGCGTATCGTTGCTGCGTCTTGTGTAAAGCAAACGTATCAGCCACAAACTCGGGAGAGAGACCGCTGCGTTCAGGACGTTCTGTTTAGTCAAAGTTCATCCAGCGGGGAAGTGATATTTTCTCCCCATGTCAAAGTGAGCTTAAAATCATGATGATGATGATAAGTGAGCAGACCAACGCTGCTGAAGTGATACTTCAACCCTGCAGGATTTGTTTGCTCACTCAAATTGTCCTCCATTTTCACTCCGGTTTAAGCCCAGGTTGTCAGCAGAAAAAATGCTGGGATGTATCTGCTATAGATATGGCCGAATGAATAATTAAAAAACCAGAGCTTCACACGTCAAGAGAGGGTGATGTGTACATCGCTTTGAACAAGCTGCGGAGGAAATGAATAAATACATAAATTGTGTGTGTGTGTGTGTGTGTGTTTGCACGCCGGCGAGGGAGCCACAGAATTGAAATTACACACGGGGATGAAAGCAAGAGGTAATTTTAACATAAAGCGTGACGTGTCAGAAAAAGCTTTTTAACTCCTCAGCAGCGGCGGCCCGTTCGGGCAGATCATGTGTGACGTGACACATCCAATTCCATCTCGGCTGAGACAAGCCACAAACAAACTCCGAGAGGTCGGCGGTTTGCTTTGACAACTTCGCCAATTACTTTTGATTGCACGTTAACCCGCACATTAAGAGCAGCGTATTTGAGACTGTACACTTTAAGAAGGCAGCGCGCATGTGCTATTGATTCGGCGACAGCGCGGAGGTGTGGGCGGGTAGTTCATGCAAAATCAGTTTCAGAGTTCAAAGTGTTATATCTCAGGGATTTTTTTTAGGGCTTTTGGATCAAAATGAGACTTTTTGCACAGCTAACAAGCTGTAATTGAATATGTTCAGTGCCGTGGCTCCTCAGACTGTTATATTTACTGTATATTGCCTTTTTTTTCAGAGGCAGCTGTTATATTAAGAGATGAAGCCCCTCCAAAAAACACCTGCTCACAAAAATGAACACTGACAAAGATCAAGGAAACCAGAGCTTCTGTTTCTGTGTGTGTGTGTGTGTGTGCGTGCGTGTGTGTGTGTGTGCGTGCTTGAGTGCAAACACACAGCCATCTCATGTCAGCGCGTGTGCATCGAGGCGTTCCGTTGCAGTCGTTTAGCCGAACAGCAGATAGCGTTGTGTTTGCTTCTTCGTGGCAACTTCCCCTCGCTAATTGGTCGCAGTTCAACGTCGCTGCAGAAGACAGTCTGTTCTCTTCGTCTACAGGTCAGAGTTTTCTGTGTAATAACGAACTCGCAGTGAAAAGATTCTGTCTTTTCGTGTCCCTCAGAAAAGAAACAGATTGCACTGTTGCGACGGCGTCCGCTTTCAATTTCCAAACAGAGTAAAACATGGGAAGAGTCGGTGGTTAAACAGTGATTTCGGGGTAAAAGAGGTTTCAGTGATAAATGTCTGCTGAGCAGCTCAATATTATCAATGGCCGGATTGTTCAAACAGGGAAAGTAATCAGAAGCTGAAACTCCGCCGTTTAAAGTTTGATTACTCTTGACTTTGGGGACATTCGGGTAAGAAAACACCACGAGCGATCATTCACTGTAAGTTCCCCGTGATTACTGTGACATAGAATAAACTGCAAGTTATGCTTATCATGCTCATAGTGGGATCAGTTGAATTCCCAATAGATAATCACTGCATTACATGTCTTATATTAGATCTTCATTGACTGTCTAAACAAACTAAATAAACCCCTTTAATAAACAAAGTGACCTTAAAGGACCACACAACTTCATATTGTTTTACTTTGTTTATATGTGGCAGACCCTGCCACCTTTCCAACTTCAAACAGTGTTCTGTGTTTCCTCCGTGAACAGCTTGTTTATTCAGTTGTGGAAAAAATAAATATTTGAGTTTGTATTATCACCTCATTAATAATGAAAATATTAAAATCCTAAGTTTGAATGTCTTCTCCAAAACTACATAGTGCCCCTTTTATCTAAACCATATAGACTGTATGAGTCTACAGCCCCACCGGGGCGGCGGTGCTGTATGCTGAATATTAACATCAGCATCCTGACAATAACAAGACTAACATACGGATGTTTAGCAGTTCTGTTGTTTAAGATCCCCTTAGTTTTTGAAGTTTGGCAGGCTAATATTTGCTAATTAGCAATCTAAATAAAACATTGCTGACGGGAATGTCATTAGTCTTTGATCTATGTTGAACCGTGAACTAAAGTTGAAAATGTACCTCGCAGATGGCACTAGCTGAAACGTTCAAGGATCACCAGAGTTAACAACTCATCTACAGGTGGACGCGACTCGCCTTGAACCTGTTTTCCTGACAGTCCACGCGATAGCTGTCGAGACATTCCTCTCAAAACCACAAATGATCACGGATCAAAATCGTGTGCCAGTCAGTCTCCTAGATGTTGAGGCATTTCAAGGGATAAGTGGAAAGTTTGAGAAAAGTGAGGGGGATCCCAAGACATCAAGAGTCATCCTCTGGGGACCGTAGATGTCTGCACGACGTTTCATGCCAATCCATCCATCTGGTAGTCGTTGAGATATTTTCAGTCTGGAGTGAGTGACAGACAGTCCCACATTGTCAATCTTCGAGCCTGGCTAAAAGCTCTTTACTTTTGACTGGCAATGGAATCTCATATTGAACAGTGTTTTACTATTTCAGATGCCAAAATAAAATTTAAAAAACAATATATGACTCATCGTTTTGTAACTTGTTCAGACCTCAGTCGAAGAAAAGATCAATGAGTCGAGCAGATTAGACTAATATATTGAATTTAGCAATGCCTCCGCCCCTGCATTCTCTGCTGCCAGGGCGTGGAGAGGAGGGGGTGGGTGGCAGGTTAACAAGGACCATCCCACCTTAAATCATCTTAAAGTATCATATGGTTTCAAGTTGTCGTTTGATATATGACAAAAAAATCTCTTGTAGCTGCTGATTTGCGACACAGCCCAGGAGTCCTCTAAAGTGATGCTAGGATGGAGGCTACACACTTTTTTTTTTAACATTTGAGCTCATATCTTTAACAACTCCCAGTAGAATTGTTTCATTTAACCTACTCTTTGACCCACTTTCAAAGAGCTTAGTGCTGACAAGGAAAAAAGGCCAACATGACACCTCATATAAAGCAACTCCATATAACTAAGACCCTGTTACTTGTGATTCTCTTTAATTCCACCATGTACATGCAGGCATCTGGTGTACAACAAAGTCAAGGCCAGGGGACTGTCTCTAACAATGTAGCGCGCCTGTCACTCACTCGCATCTGCGTGGTTCCTTTCACCCAAGGGCCCACCCCCTTCCATTAAGCTGAATAAATGAGGTGCCAATCAGGCAGTTGAGGTTCTGACTCCACGCAGAGCACAATAAGTGCCTCTGCCTGCTATCTGGTTAGGGTGAAGTCTTTTCGGAGGCAGGCAGGGGGATTCACTTCACACTTTGAGGGAGCAACAAACAGAAGCACTCACAGTTGGTGCGGGGAGGGATTTGGGTGTCTCCGGTTATTTCCAGGGTGAAAGGGCTGCATAACTGAGAGGAAAGAGAGGAGGGGGAGAGAATGGCAGGAAATGGATAGTAACAACTTTTGCTACTGAACTACATGCTCCGCAAATACAAATACAATGTCCCTCTGAGCCAACAAGTACTTTCTCGAGAAGTTTTCTGTCATCCCTTCACATTTTGGTTAAGTCCAATCAAAGGCTGATGAGGAGGCTACAGTGCAGAAGAGGCTGTTTCTGTGCCTGCACCTTTAAATGCTAATGAGCTTCATCTGTCAACATCTGCCTTGCCTGCTACACGCCCCTCTCAGGGAGACGATGCCGCTTATGCTAGCGATAGCATGCGCTAATGTTTACGGTGGATGTATCGCTATGGCTCGCCAAGATGCCGTTCAACCGTACCTGTTTGACCCAGAATTGGACCCAGAAGGAGCAGCTCCTGAAGAAGTACAGACTCTGTGGCTGCAGCAGGACGTTTCAGAATGGTTAGTGTGTCGGAAAATGTTACTTAATTTGTTCGTATGTGTTGTTACAGTTACTACCGTATAGCTAATGCTAGCTCCTGCTAATGGTAAAGGTAACTTATAGTTCCTCTGCAACTGTAAATCCTTTCAAACCATGGCGACACTTACCTGTGGCTCAGGTGCAGTTGCTGGGTCCCGTATGGTTGGGACTGATCCTTTTACGAAGGTCAGTGTCGTGGCAAAGTTAGCTTTGTACTGACCCTTGTTACTGAAGCAGTCCGATGTGAAGTGGTTAGCACACACATACAAACCTACACGAACCGCAGCCGGCACATTGTCGTTAAAAATGAAACGTAACCACTGTCTCTTCTGTTGTTCTGTAGCTGGGACAGAATATAGGCACTTATGTTGATTTTTACAACCAACAACAGAGCTACTTGCGTGTTTAGTTCTGAGCGACGTACATTTAATGTAACGACAGGAACTGAATCTGAACAGCCTGTAGGAGCACCATTTTACCAGTGGGTGGGCTGCAGAGACCATGCAGGAATCACTTGTTTTCCTCATTCTGGGAGTTGGCAGGCTCAGGGAGGACCAGCTTATGTATGTAGAGACCAGAGAAAACCTGTTTTTTATAATATGGGACCTTTAAGTTTCAATACTATTGTACTGCTACTGCTATACTGCTGTACTGCTAACTGAACTGTGTCTTGGAGCTTGCTAAATGTTGTTTGGAGGATTTATTCCTTCACACACACACGCTTGCACTGATAAGATTTTTTTTAAAAGGCGAAGTTAAGACATGTCACAGAATGAAACAATCACTGAAGACATATATTTATCATTGGACTCACAGGATTTATCATGAATGTTTGTTTTTACAAAGTCTATTAAAAGTTGAAGGCTTCTGAAAGAAATGTGATCACGCCGGAGCAGCCCAACGTGTAGCCTCCGGGCAAAATAATTAAATCTCTCGCATGCAACATTCCAGAGACAGTTAACATAGGCAACAAGGTCATACACTCCATCATCGACCACAGTTATAAACTCTCATTGTGTCCAGCATTGTGTCCTGTTCAGCACTTGGCGGTAGGACAGGCTCACACACAGCTCACTGATCAGTACGCACTTTATTTGATAATGTACATCAGAAATGACACTTTAAGCCTCTTTGATGGAGCAGATACTTCAGTGATGTTTAAGTGCTTCAAGTACATTTGTTTGTTTTCAATTGTATCCCTTGCACTTTGCCACATTGTGCTTTTACTGATGCGCGCTGCTGTTCTACCTCAGCCGAGCACAACAACTTTTTGTGATGGTTTTTAGAGGTTTTTTTGAAGATCTGACATTTTCACTAGTTTTTTTTTATATGCAAACTGACTATGCAAAGTGGATGGAAACACGCGTAAAATAGACAATGCAACAGAAAAAAAACACAGACTAGTTTCTCTGAAAAACAAAGCCAGACCAGAGACCCAAATATGGGACGCTGTTCCAGATTGGCCTCATCTCCGCTGTGCATGTCTGTCTGACGGAGACGCTGATATATCTCCTGAGCTTCCTTTTCTGCTTCTCTGTCGTCAGGAAACACGGCAAGCACGGGACGGAAATGTTAGCTATAAAGACAGCCCTCTATGGAAAACACAGAGTGACTCAGCCAGTGCGCAAAGATTTGATCTGTGTACCTTTTTTCTATTACACAGTATTAATTCCAGTGCAAACAATGATAACCTAAATCCTCTGTTCACTTAACATGAGGGGTTGGTAGGATAATCTCATGTCAGACCTGCAAGAGAAAACTTTACAGCAAGGGCGACAGAGGGGAATCGTGCCTCTGGTCTGCCGGGGTCTTAATTCATGAAAAGCCCTGCAGAGCTCTTCCCCGGGCATGTGGCTGAAGCTGCAATGATGATTAATGTGGTTATAAAGCCAGTCGGCTGACTTTTAAGCGTTACACTAGATCATCTAGTGAGGGGGCTCCACCATGCGCTCTGAAGCGACACGGAAAAACCTGGAGCTGTGAGGAGCGCATCGGAAACAAATCACTCATCAAACTTTGATGCACCCAAGAGAAAGAAAAATCCGGTTCTGAAAATCCTTATAGCCTCTAAAGTGTCGTGCTACTGAGGTAATATTTCCCATCCATCACGGACTGAAAGTGTACTTCTGCTGGTTTCACAGTAGAGAACTAATTGGTATGTTTGTTTCGAAGTGTGAATTTTACTGTCTCGTGACACAAAATGGCCGTAATATATTTGTGGGGGGTAGATAGGGTTGAGGCTCACTCACTGCCAATGGCTCAGAGATGAAATGACTCATAATCTTTTCTCCAGCACATAGTGGAGCAAGAACCCGGCTCTCAATCTCACACTGACAACAGACCCTAACCTTTAAGATACGGGGGCGAGACGAGCAAAACAAACACCACGACAAATCAGATACATAAGCTGTAAAAGCAGACGCTTGATCATACACCAATATTAATACTTCCAGTACATGCAGTTTTCTTCTTCTGCACTTTAACTGACTGTCAGTCATCACCACATGAGACTCATGTTAATACAGTCTTTAAAGTGCTTATAGTTGCTTGTAACTCCACATGATAATATGGGTGGTGTGACGGCCCTCTCTGGACAAGACTCTGACATCCCATGCTGGAGCCTGGAGGGTGGTGTCAGGTGGTTGGGGGGGGATTCAGCTCACCTGGACTGGCTGTCTGATCACTCTATATAAAGTTGTGGCAGCCAGCCAATCTTTCCAACTTTCTCTCAGCTTCACACCCTTTTGGTTTTGTAGTATTTGATCCATTTGGTATTTTCGAAAGGGAATTTAAATCTTGCATGGCCTCTCATCCCTTGTTCAACCTTGAGCCAGCTGGTGGCAATCTCTGCACCCTGTGTTGTTAATGGTACATGTCTGCAAAACATAAATAAGCTCACAAAGTGCAGAGACAGTGAAATTCAGCAACCGACTGTAAACAGACGGCAACAATGAAGCCTTGAAAGACAAACTGAAAGAGCTCCTCACCACTATTGCCCACATTCATCTGATATTTCAAACTCAATAATCTCAAAAAATGTTGGCAATTTAAGTTTTTGGGAAACACAGGTACAGTATGTCGCAACTCCAGGTTTCTTTACATTCAATTTTCTATTTTATATCATTGGTTAGGGTTAAGAAAGATCATATTTTGGCTTCATACCTGCTTTGGCTACTACTAACACAGCTTGAGATGTCCCAACTTCCCCTCCAATAATATCTGTTTTTTGTGACCACAAACATGGCTGGAAATTGTACCACGGTCATATTTGTAATATCCAGTGGTTTCACACTTACAAATGATGAAACACAGTCTCGTATTGCGATCACTGGCTCGGCAGCCTTCTTGCCTGTAACTTCCCTTGGCTTAACAGAGCTTTATAATGAGTTTCAACTTATACTTTGTCCATCCAGACCACAACTTTACTGTTTTGGGTCCCAACTCTCTATTAGCATCATCTCTGGGCATACCAGGCAGGCTGTTACTGAACACCACCTGCTCAGCACCAAACAGCAGACAGACACACTTAGCCTGTAGCTGGTGAACATAATGTAACATTTAGCAGCTAAACAGCCAAATATATCTCTCAAACTAAGCAATAAGAAAGTTAATTTTGGACCTAAATTTATCAGGTGGACAGAAAATAGACTGATGTAAGAATGATAATGTTGCTTCTGGATGAGTTAGCAGCTGCTAACTAGTTTGCAATGTCAATTGAAAAGGTGATGATATGTTAATGTTGAGTTCGCAGCTTGTTTCTGTACACCAAAGTGAATTAGCAAAAGTAATTTATTGCAGGTGTAGTGATATTAGGTGTCACCATGTCAAGTTATGTGTAGACAATTAGTGTTGCCCAAATTTGCCCCTAGTGGATATACACCAATCAGCCACAACATTAATACCACAGACAGGTGATGTGAATAACACTGATCAACTTGATAGAATGCAATGTTCTTGCTGGGAACCCTTGGGTCCTGGCATTCATGTCGATACCACTTCATGTCGCTTCCACTTTGATACCACTGTCTGTATCATCAGCTGATACCACTTCACACGCGCCACCTATCCAAACACCAATGTGGACCAAGTTCGCTTCCCCTCACAGCAGCGACACTCCCCGATGGCAGTGACACACCACAAAACCTGCTCTGGAACAGCTTGAGGAACTGCCTCCAAAGCCTGCAAACTGACCGGGCCTCCAATCCCAATCCATTTGAGCATCTGTGGGACTTACTGGACCAAGACCATTTTTGGAGGCCCTATTCCAAAACATACAGGACTCAAACTACACTCCACTACAGGAAATACCATTGTTTTTGCTTGTTTTATTTTGAAGTTATGTCCTCATGTGACAAGTCTCATTTTCAAATTCCACTGGTTGTCTGTGGTTCCCAGCATTGATTCTCTGGTGTCCCTGCTGTGTTTCACCTGTGTTCAATTATCCTGACCTTCTCTTGTGTTTATAGTGCGTGTTTTCCCTGCTCTCTTTGTCAGTTCATCTGTTCTGTTTCCCTGAGTGCTGTTCTGTTTAGCCATCATGTACCTGTGTATCTCTTTCCTATGTTCCGTTGTGTGTTTCTGGCTTTTCATTCTTGAGTCCTCGCATTATTCCTGGTTTGTACTTTGCCTATCGGTTTGTACCTGTTTTTGCTTTTGTTTTTGGATTTCTTGAGTTTTGCTATCAGCCTTTTCTATTTTGGGATTTTATGTATTTTGATTTTCAGCTTTTTGTTATCAAAGCTCACTTTTCTTTCAGATACCTGTCTGCCTGTGAGTCTTGCATTTGGGTTCCCGTTTGATTAACCACAGCATATACTTCTCTTGGGCCAGATCTACGGTATTTTAGATACCTGTACTTTTTAAAAGTTTTCTACCTGAACATTACATTTAAGAGAACCCTAAACAAAATAAATAATCTTACAGCCAAACAGCGCTTAGCAAACAGTGAAGATTAAACAGCAGGAGACTGTTACACCTGGTTATTATCAGCTGGTGCACAGGTTCCAATTTGTAAAGACTACAAGACAGCAAGAGAGAAATCAAAGGAGGCTGAAGAAATATCCTTAAGGCATTTATTAGACTGCTCAACAGAATGTGCAAAAAGCCCCTCATGGGTCAAAGGTAGTCTCATGGAATGATGTCCCAAGTCAAACGCTCAAACCCACACCTTGCAACAATATCAGGGCTCAATAGGAGCTTCTCTGCTGGCACCTCCAAAGGCTGCAGCCCATCAAGGGCAGTCCTAAAAAAGACAATTCTCTCTCCAACTGAGACATATAGCCTCACAGAGACAATGACTGTGGTGCATTCAGGGACCCCTTATCACCATGTAAGTGTGTGGATTCTCACGTTCGTAGCCGGAATTTTGGAGCGCAGATAATGGATGGATGGAAGTTTGATCATCAACACACCACAAGGAGGATAATGGAAGTATCGTCAACATAATAATGTAAACAAATATCTGAAAGAGTGCATTTGGAATTCCTTAAGATTTCTGAACTGACATGGTCAATAATGCAAATTTTCACAGGCCTTAAAAGTCCTGTGTTTAGGATTCAGTGCCATCAAGCAGTGAGGCTGCAGACTGCAACCAACTAAATGCCCCTCGCCTCACCCTCTGTGAAAAATACAGCAGACTCCAAGGACCCCTCCCTCTGTAGATATGAAAGGCTCATTCTAAGGTCATAAAAACACGACAATTCTTAGTTTCAGCTGATTGATTGATGAGGGACACACTAATAAAACCTAATTGTGAATATTTCCTTATATTTCTGCCAATAGCTCCTCATAAATCCGTCACATTGGGTCTTCAAGGATTCTCTTGTTCATTCCATGCTCTGCATTTTTACTCTGCAAGTATCAGGGCAGTTTAGTCTTGGCTGCACTTCAGCACTTTGGATTTATATCGAAACATTGACTTTGAGGTTAAAGTATTGCCTTTCAGCTTTAATTTGAGGCTGTTTACATCGGCGCCTGATAAACTGCGTATAAGTTGTAGCCCTTTTAATACAAGTCCTAAACTGTTTACTCGCCGTGGATGTGAACTCTGTTGAAGCTGAAGGTCAGCACTTTAACTCATAGTCATTGTTTCATTTCGAGTACGATGTGCTGAGCCAAAACAATGAAAAACACACTGCTTCACTGTCCTAATACTCCCAGTCTGCACTGTAAATATTGGCTCTAGCTTAGAGTTTTGTTGCGTGGAAGTTGATGTTCAATGGGGTTTCTGATTTAATTGATGAAACTGCTCATTTCTGTCTGGCTGTTCGAATGTGTCTGCCGCCGGTTCAATGTGTGACCTCGACAAAACCAGCAACACTGATGATGTTAGTATATCCTTTTATAGTCCCATTTATATTGATGTGGCCCATCTTCCTTTCTTCCTTCCAATCCCTTAGGCGTTACGTGGGAGAATACAATTATTTGTTCAAAAACAAAGGATCAGCAAAAAAGGCTTCTGTTCGGGATTAAGCAGGCGTTTAGTCAGCTGTGGTGTAAATATCACTGTGTGTCCTAGAAGGAAACTCCCTTTAAGTAAAACTCGGATGTATATTCTTCTGAATGCACTCTGCCGCGCAGGTTTTTTCCCCCGTATAGAAGAGCAGTGACGCTCCGGTGTACACATGCACTCTGAGCCTCTTTGCTTGTTATCCAATGCCAAATAATCTGTTTGAACAAAGTCTCTCATCGCTGTACATATTGGATCCATGGGGGCCAGTATTGACAGTGACATATGAGGCCTGGTTGTTCTTCCTTTTTTTCTGTGAAGAGCATGGGTAGATGGGAGGTGAGCCACATTAGTGAGTCTGTACTGTAGCTGCCACTCCTTTCCTCTGTCTCTCCGCTCTCTGTTCCTGGCGAGCACACCAGGGGGATGTTGGAGAGCCAGCCTTCAAAGGTTTTTTTTTAAAGCGTGTACCTGCTCCCCGCTACATCAAAGTTATAATCAATTATAATTTAAGTAGCAGATATGAATGTGCATTAACTAGTGTGGAATACAACACCGCAGCTGAAATGGTTAACCATAGGATTTGTGTACAGCTGACGTGATGTCATGTTAAGGAAGTCTGGGTGTGGAGCGCGAGGCCCCTCAAATCTATTAGCTTGTCAAATTGTTTTTGACTGGCTTTGATTTTGCTTTTATCCCCCGTCTGTCGCTCGGTAAGAGTGAGGCGAGGCTGTTATCATGCAATGGAAATGGAAATCAGGTCTTAGCCCACAGTACAATTGCATGGGAGGCTCTTTGAGTGGGGCATAAAAAAGAATACGCTTTATCAGGTCTCAGTAAGTGGGTTTCAAGGACATGGCAATAATACTCGAGCAACACATTAAGAATGCAATGACAGAATGAATGCAGACTGATTACTTGAAGTAAGTGGCTCAGCATTTGGGGAAAAGCATATTTGCTTTTTGTCCTCATAGAGTTAAAAAAAAATTAAAAGATATAAATCCCAAAAGATATCACTTCATGTGCATTTAAGATTACATGAAGTCAAAATGGATATCCTCATTACTGACTGAAATTGATCGATGGACTGTGACTACCAAAAACCTGACACCGTTCCCAAGTAACATAGTAACTATAAAACATATCTCATTTCAATTAGGAATGAACCAACTTAACGTATGACATGAGTAACATTACGTTTGTGACAGAATTCAACTGCATTATTACGTTCAAATAACTTACCATTGACTTGTTGTGTCACACTGGACCTACCCACTACCACTGGCCCCAAAGCCTGGCCTTGCTTTTTGTACTGCTTCACCTGAATTCCTCCTTTGCTGCCTCAGTAATTATGCACATTTGTCTTCCAATAAATGCTTTCTTAATTTCTTATGACTCTGCTTTTGGTGTACAGGAGGAAGGAGGTCACCAGAGCAAAGTGTTTCTAAGTTCTGTGGCTCATGGATTACTGTCCAAAAACGTACATTTTATTTAATCGCACAAAAACAAAACTTTATAACATTTATATTCACTGATTTGGACCAAGCTATTTTCTAGATATTTTCTGTTTTTCAATTATATTGTCTACCAGCCACTCCGCTTCAACTCACCGCTAAAGGAACTGCTAACTATTGTTAACGAGCAGCCTGCCAACAGACACCCTCAGACCAATTAAAGCAGTGTTATTTTATCAAGTGCGTCAAGTGTTCATAAAACTGCCATCTCTGGCATTTATGACTTTTCTATCCAAAATGCTTGAAGTGATTTGTCTCCTCTCTTATAATATATCCTGCATAAATCATATTCAGCTCCATTGGCCGGTCAATATCCACTAATAGTCCTCCCCTGGCTGCCTGTTTTTACATGTAACCATGCCAAAGCAAACAGCACTCCACTAGCTGTTTAGGGGAACTTTGAACACAGAGCTGACCTCTATACCGATTTAGCCAAAGTTAAAGAATATTCCTACCAACACCTCTGAAGCAGTCTTAGTTACTCAATACAGTTTGTTTCATCGACAGAATTTAATGAATGATTTGTGACTCCAGCAGCAGTTGTATCTATTTCTTGATGAAGAGCAGTTTATCCATCCAGTCAGTACTTTTGTGCAGCATCTCTGGCTATAGCGCAGGTGGCTGGATATGGTCAGCAAACACAGGTTTTTGTTTTGGTCTCTGCACAGGCACAGTGGTACCAATCTGGGCAACCTCTCTGTGTTGGCAGGACTTTAGGTTGTGTATGGTCGAGCAGTTATTCACACTAACCATCCAGTCCAGTGCATTAATTTCCCATGACAGTGTGGGCTTGTCACAGTGGGAAAGTATTTCAGTGAGTAGTTTTAGTTTACTTAAGTATCAATTTATGCCACTTTATACTTTTACTCCACTACAAGAGGAACAGCACTGACGGCTTTGCTCGATGGAAAACATGTTTTCACTATTTCACCAACTGGCTTTGTTTAGGGTTTGATTTACAGACTGTCTTGCGCTCTCCAACTACGTCATGTGGTCCGTAAGCCTGTGATAGACAGTGATAGACAGATGGTTCGTACAATCCAAGTGCCTGCCCTTTTCCAAACGGTTTCCAAGGAGGACATCTCAGATGGGTCTGTCTCACCATCTGGTGTGTATGGTTACCACATTTGTGTACCAAAAAAGCGAGGTGTCAGCAGTGGTGGACTCTTGGATGAGGGGCAGGATCAGAAAAAATAAAAAGGGCACCAGCTGAAGGTGGTGGGGCACCTGTACACAAAAAGGGTACTGCAGCGTTATTTAAAGAATTGGGGCACCAAGGAGGGCGTTTGCCTCCTCTACCCTCCTAAATTTCTGATAGAAAAGGTTGCTAGTTTGGGCCCCTTTTTATGTTTCCAATTGTATAAGTTTTTAGAAGTTGCCCCAAATAGACATTTCGGTTCCAGATTATTCAGATGTTTTCATTTGAATAATTGCTCGAGGCCTAAAAGTGAATCTATCCAAAGTTTCACAAAATAATCTGAGAAAAAATATACTAAAAAAACTATGAATAAGCTGAGAAAAGAAACATGAATAAGCTGATGACCCCCAAGATGTATCCCCTTGAGGGGGGCTTATATCCAGGTTGGTTTTCTCATGTAAATTTTCAAGAATAATTAAGCTTAAAGGCATTATTGATAACATTCAGCCTCTAAATCTGGCATCTCACCTACGACCACTGCATTCAGTTTGTTGTAGCCAACGCTGCTAATGCTAACGTTGTCTACACTAGCTAGCTAACATTAATGTTACTAACCCTAGCTAGCAAATGTTAAGCGATACAGTGTGCTGGGTGCATTCCTCTAGAAATAAACAACTTTAATGCTTTTTTCTACAAATTGGCAACTGCTAAGGCTGTTGATCGCTGATGAAACACTGATGCCACGTGAGACCAACAGTGTTATACTATAGATTGGCAGACATTGGTAGAGGCTGGACCCAACTGTCACAATCTTTTCACAGACATGAACAAAACAATCATTTTTGACCCCATAAACACTGAAATTTAGATCTTAAAAATGTTTTGACTAGATAAAATGTTATCAATATGACCTTTCAGTATTTACAGCGGACAAAACTTCTGCATTCTGTCTTTACACACTTTATTAATTACTGTGTATTAATTACTGGGCTTTAGAAGTAGCTGGTAGGTTGTTTTCACATTGGACTGTGCCCAGATAGCGGTCTTTAAGCTAAGCTATCGGCTTGAAATATCTGTTTACATTACAGCAGTTAAACATACATTGCACTCTATGTACCCAGGCTGCGATGGGCCTGATATGGTTTATCTCACTATCTACAGACTCGGGGACACCAGGGGCTGCATGGTGCAATAACAAATATCCTAATTTGTAAAATATGTGTTTATTCTCTGAATCAAGCCTCTTCCCCTCACCACTAACCCACTTCCTGAAATAGATCTGCTCCATTCACTCTCTGAAGTGTTCCAAAGAGAAAAAGCGCTTCTGGCTGCCCATGTCCTACATAATGTAATTATGTAAACCAAACCAAGAGAAAGAACCCGCGCACCACACAATCTACCGACGCAATCGATGGCAGATAATCACTGAAGGAGCTATAGATGCACAGAAATGTATTGAAGCATACCACAGTTATGGTTAAAGACGGTCTTATCCTAAGGATACAACTCAGCAGGAGTGTTTTGTTAGGATTTTCTTTAAAGTTGTGTTTGCGTGTTTCATGTTTTCATAGATAAAAGGATTCGGTTCTTTAAGCGGCGAGAAGGAGTGTGTTGGAGAGTCCTGTCTGGCAGTCGATTGCTTTCTCGAGACCGAAATGACAACGGCTATTTTCTGTCCGTTCAACAAAACCATTTGGCGCTTCAATCTTCATGAAATGCCCCTTGAAAGCCTTGCTCATCACTCCGCGCTAAGCAATGGACCGCTGCCATGATGACCTCACTCATACAGACACACACACTTAACCATCACATGCATCCCACTGATGTCCAGAATATTGTATTGTTTCTTAAAATGCTCATTTTAAATTGCATTTTGGAGAGAATGTTGAAAAAATGATGAGATGAACTGAGGAGAGCGGAGCTTAGGAAGGGAAGGAGAAGGCATAAATAGTGGTTTTGGAGTAGAGGAACAGCTTCTGCATGTCTTATCTATATTGCAGCATGTCTGTAACACAGCTCATTGGTCCGGCCATTAAAAGGAAGAGGCTTTTCCTCCCTCCCAACTGTGATGCCTCCATTGATTATATCGACTCACTAGGGGACTACTTGTGCCATTACAGCATTGTTAAATCTGCAAGTAGGTGCAGCCCTCATTTGCCTTCTCTCTTCCGTTTTCTCTTTTTTTAAGAGGTGCTACATTACACACACAAGCACGCACGCACGCACGCACACACACACACACACGCACACACACACACACACACACACACACACACACACACACACACACAATAATGCACGCACACACACCTAGAACCCCAACATCATAGCCCATTGGTGCCATTAAAGCCAGGGGCATTTTCCTCAGCTAAGCCTGTCAGGTCAATGAAGACACACATAAAGTGAAGTGAAAGCATTTTCTCACTATTGAGCCCTCTTTTTGACACATTACATGTTCACATAACAGATCATGTCAGAGCCTCACCTCCTTTGGAGACACACCATGTTACTCCTCTTTGGTAATATTTCACAAGATGTCTGCATCTTAGTGTCTGAGCGAGGACAGGATCCAAATGATAATACGTACTGTTTATAAGCCGTATGCATGATTTTCTATCCAGCAGCATTCACCAAAGCTCCTCTAATGCCCACTCAACACAGAAAAAAGCAATGTAAAGACAACTCTAGTTCTCAGAGGTTGAGCTCTCAGTAGTCAAGTGGAATGGAGAAAGTAACTAATTACAGTTAGTCAAATTACTATAATTATGTCATTTTGGGGTACTTTTTTCCAAGTCTGTAATTTTACTAGTATGTTTAACATCATGTAATCTACCTAAGTTACTTCACGAGTATTAAGTCCAATGTGAATTAATATCTAACCATTTCATCTGCATTTTTATAGCCAGTAAGGCTCTCCGATCACAGATGAGCCAGTGAACAAACCTGACATATGGACAAAAAACACAAAAAAATGCAGCAGGCCCAGGTTTGGAGACAAGCTCATGACCTCTGAACAGAACAGTACGGGAGTCATTAAGACTTTGAGAGATTTGGACAAAAAACTGACACCCCTTTGATCGAGTGCCTGCTATAGATAATGCATCACACATCATTGGTTAAAAAGTAAACTAATACTCTGAGTAGCGTTGGAGAGGCTTCCTTTGTATTTTGATACCAGTGGTTTTAGTGTTCCACCACTGGTTCAGTTTAGGTTCAATTTTCATGTTTTTGTTGAGACAACACTGTGCTCATGTTCTGGTTAGGTGTTAGACACAAAACCCACTTGGTTAGGGTTAGGAACTGAGCTTAAAAAACCTGCTAAGGTTGCCACAGTTGAAGCTGGACACTGTCCTAAAGTCTCCTCAAAGAAATACCCATAAGTGCTGACAAATGCCCCTCGTCAAAAATATCAAGTGGTTTCATACTTGTCCCTCACCGGGCTTAACTCCACCACCATCCACTGTACCTCCAGATGTGAAAGTCTGGTCATACACATGGAATGAGAATGTGATACGGCACGCATTGTAGAGATGTCAATATGTTGCGCACAAGACATTCAAGTGTGAAAGGATCAGTGGTTCGCAAAAAACATTAATTGCAAGCATTTTCTCCTAGAAAGGATACAGGGATGGACCATGAACTAGATTATTCATATTTGTCCTCCATTTACATTATCCAAAGTGGGAACAGACAGCCCCCAAGTTCATTCAGTCAGTAACAGACACATTAAAGCAGATGGAAAAGATGCCAGCCTGACTGGATCAGCCTCCATTTTGCCAAGAGATTTCTTGATTGATGGTAGAAAAGTGAAAGCAAAGGTTTACAGGGAGCCAAGCTAAACACCAATGGCGTGCGTGATTATTCTGTAACCATTCCATTGTGCAATCAATATTTACATCTTAATGAGAAATTAAAGCCAAAAACTTCACTTTTAGTTCAACTTAGAGCCATTGCTTTTATATTATGCACTTTGCTTTTGGCAGCCACAATGAATTTTGCATGAAGGTACAACTCTTTCCCCAACAAAAGACTGCTGGGCTGCGATGGTAAAATATAGTGCAAATGAGTCCAGAGTAGCCAGTCCCCTTTTGTAGAGGACAGAATTAGGACATCAGCTTCACACTGTGGAGATATCACAAGGCGTAACAGCTCTCCAGCTAAATTCAAAAATGTGTTTGTTCATCGAGTGCACTCAACTGGCCCAATTATGTCGTCCATTCAGACAGTCGCCGTATTTCCTCATCAGCACTCGTGTCCCGACGTGGCCTTGGCCTCTATGACCAGAGGCCATGTTGTAGATTGGAATTGGGTGAAGTGGCAGTGCTCCCAGCTCAGAGGATCTGGGGGATGGCAAAGGAAGCGGCCAATTAATATTTCAACAATACATCCTCTGTGGCCGGAGATTGACTGGCTAAACTGCTAGCTGTCAGAGCGGTTATCTCCCAAACTGCCATGTGGGTAGGAATTCAGAAGGCTCTGTTTAGAAAAGGATTTCATATTCATTGCTCACTTTTGCATTCTGCATAAAATTGGTCACAGAAGCAATTAACACTGGAGAAAAAGGAATGAATATAAATAAGGCTGAGAGACAACAAGAAGAAGACACCTGAGGAGCTATCGGTCTTTCTTTTTTCCGTCTTCGGTTTGTCTCTGGATCTGAAATTAGCTGCAAGTTTAACCAAGCAAACTAATTCAGAACATGAGGTGATGCCAGGAAATGTCATTACCCCTTTAATTTGAAATAAACACTCAGACTTACACAAGGTAAAAGTTGAGCATGAAAGTTCATTCTTGACCTTGGGTCCAAGCCTCTAAATGAGGAGTTTAAGTCGATGATGGTCAAATCAACCAACCACCGCTGTTGGTCTTTGACCTTGACACCTGGGTGGACACGCCAGTTCTTCAGCTTAATGCAATGGCGTTGTCGAAGTTCCGGACGTTGGAGTGTAGATCATTTTCCATCCTTCTCCGTTCATTCAACACTGAGTTTGAAAGAGAAGCAGTAACACTGTGATTGGCCTCGATGCTGCCTTCTGCTCTTCCCTATTTCCCGGCAGGTTTGTGACAGCAAATGTGACACGCCAGAAAAAAACACAAAAAAATAAGAAAGGCAAACTTGCTCACTTGCAATGCATGTACTTGCGAATTGTAGTGTAAAAATGGTATAACTGTCTATACAGGACTCTAAGGTAGAATATGTGGCTGCAAAGTGTTCTTGTTCCTGTTTCTGTAGACCCTGGTCTCTTATGTGAATAGACCCTTTTGTTACGGCTGACATTTTGCCTTTTCAAAGAAAGAAAAAAAAAAACATTCCATTAGGACACTTAATAGAATGGAGCCATCATTAACGTTATTGGTCACACCTGTGCTTTACCCAGCTTTGACACTTAAAAATGTTGGCTGTGAAAACTGTTGTGTTGGGGCGATTAGCAGCTAAGTGTGATAAGACTGGAAGTCGCAGTCAATTAGATGGGTTACCATGGCCAGATGTTTGGTTAACAGTTTTTTCTTGAACCTGTTGTACCTCCAATCTCTGTGATAGCTTCCGATAATATCACATACATTTTCTTCCCGGACACAAAAAGGAAGAAACCACTTCTCTCTGCAGCACATCAGAATGAGAATCATCTCATTACAAGAAGCTAGGCTGGGTAGTTTTAGGTGTCACCAGACACAAGAATTATTATATTGAGGTGTGTAATGAGAAATTAACAATTTCAAAGGTACATTGTGTTCTACCAGAAATAAGGTTCACCCGAAAATGGGAATTCAGTCATTATCTACTCACCCTCACTGCCAATACAAATTCGGGTGAAGATTTAGAAGTCTATAAAACATTTCTGGAGCTTCACAGCAAAAACAGCTTTGCAGCATTCTCCTGAACAGAAGTAGATGGGGACTTGTTTGACAATGTTAAAAAAACAACTGAAAGAAACCATAAAATGGCTCCATACAGCTTGTTTCCAATTCCCCAGAAGGCCTCAGTTCCCGTATTACCTTGAGAAGGTGCAACTCCACCCTTTGTAAAGCAGAAATCTTCACGGCAGCTGCTAAGCTAAACGTGTTAGCGGGCACCCCATCTGAAGAGGGTGCACAAGCTTGACCACGCATTGAGGATATAGATTTACGGGCCTTCCAGAGACTTGGATTACGCCCAGGCCCCGAGGAGGAGCACCAGGTTTTGAAGCCAGTTTTCCCAGCGGCGAAACTGTGCATCATCACGTTGTGAAAGAAGTGTTTGTAAAACGGTGGATGCATTTTTTTGATTGTCACAACCTCCGTGAAAATACTCATTTACTGTCAGGAATTTGAGCCATTCAGTCCAATACCATTTGGAAAATCTAGAAGAGCCACATTATTAAATGATTTTATGCCCAAAGCTCCAGGAATGGTTTGTGACACCCCACTTTCCATCAGCGTCTGGGTGAGAAGATAAGTCCTTTATTCACATTTTTGGGGGAACTTGTGCTTTAATCGCACCTCTGTATCCCACTGTTGGGAGACACTATCTCAAAAGTCTATACTATGTGTGAAACAAGACAACCATATAGAATCCCTGATCCGCAACTGAAGTGAAGTAAAGCTTGTTATTCTGCCATCCGTGGCATAGCATGATGCAGCACGAGCTGGATCTTCAGCCGCCTGTCAGAAAAGTTGTGGGGCTCATTTGAAGTTTGCCTTTGTTTTCACTCTTCCCCCCTCTCCCGCTGCAGCATTCCTGTGGCACATTGACGGGTTTATCTCTAGGACTGGAGGCTGATGAGGCGCACCTCGGTGTGTTTGGACTTCCTGATTAGTTGACACAAAATAGGGAATTTGTGGCATGTGGTGAAAACGCTCCACGCCGCCATGGGAAATGCACCTGCTCAGGTTGAGTGGATTCCTCTCTGGCTCTACCTCTCTCTGCCTCTCTCTCTCTCTCTCTCTCTCTCTCTCTGCCTCGCTCTCTCTGTCAGTTAGTTCTAACATATGTAGTCTATTTGTACATATTCAGGTGCTGTTGGAAATATCAGTACTGTGCTTACAAAACCTAATTAAGTGGTACACATGTCTGAACGTGGCAAGCAATCATTTTTCTGTAATTCTTTTCTAGACAGCTAATTTGAACTTGACGTACTCTTTATTATTGTCGTATTAGACGATCAGTGTAAGTTATTTGACAATGCACAGAGTAAAAGTTTCAGGAGGACTCGTTTTCCCTTTTTATCATGTTCATCGCATTTCCGAATCAATCAAAATATCAATTACATGCCTGATCCTCTTCATTCTGCAAAATTATCCACACCACCTTATTTATTTTTAAATACAAACAGGAGCCACCGCACAGAGTTGGACTGAAAGCAGGCAACTTCCCCCAGACCCTCGGGACAACAGTGGAACAGAGTCGACTGTGAGACCTTCAGGTTGTGCCAATTTGATTATTGCCCACTTAAGCATGAACATTCATTTTCTGAAATTGGAAGTAGTTGCTTTGCAAAAAAATAAAGTCTCAAGGTCATTTATCCAGCGCTTTTAACCACATCTGATAGTGATGCTCAGCAGAAAGTTCATGAAAGTCGACCGAATCGACAGGGTAAGTGTTAGCAATGTACGCCTCTGTACACCACAAATTGTTGAAATTTTACATTTCATTATGTATTAATTTTGATATATGTTGTTAGAACACTCTGCTTATGTTGTGGTTAGGTTTAGGCTAAAAAAACACTTGGTTAAAGTTTATATTTTGGATTGAAATACCTAATATTTTATTATGTTATTGTTGCCACTAACACGGCTAGAAATTGTTCTTAAAAATATCCAGTGGTTTCACACCTGCAAATAGTAAAACACAGTCTCCAACTCTGGTCTATGACTTGGCCGCCTTGTTGCCTAAGACCCCAAATCACACGGAGACTACAGATGCTACAGGTGCAACTGCTTCCAAAACACAAGAGGGTGGTGCACCTGTGGAGCAGGGCTGTGTGCTCAGGCAGCCGTCATATTTAATTAATTGAAAAAGCAATGCAATTCAAGCCTTGCTCTGAAAAATTGACAATATGTCAGCTTCTCAAAACCGCTAGAAAAATGTGACACATGACACAAGAGAAGGGCTCAGGCCAGGTGCACTGCAGGTAAACAGAGGTTTTACTGGTGATGGGTTTCCAGGGACACCATCCCCTCCACATCCCAATACGGAAGTCAGGTCAACGTGATGTAAACGTGACACCCGTATTGTGTGGTAGACTCAGTATGAGACATTTTGAACATATCAGTGGGTTGCACAAACGCCATTTTACTCAACACTTTTTTCCGGCGATTGGGCAGCAAACATACGAAGTTCATCGCTTGTCAGTGGATATTGCTTCTCAATGGTGCATACCTCCTCAGTGAATATGTGTTGAACCAAATGACCACATTTTCACTGACACGCAGCCAATGTAGTCGTTTCCTGGGTGCTTGGGGATAGATATTTGGGGAAGTGAACGATGTAAGTAGCAGGCCCACAGCTCATTTTTGTCCTCGTGGTTTGACCCATAACAGATGCCCAAACCTGCCGCCACGTAAAAAAAAAGGACACATTCTGTATTTTGCTGCACTCCGCACTTGAATGTGCAACAGGTTGCATCTGTGATTTCCACGTCTATGGCAGATTGTGAAGCATGAGTCTGAGTTTTTATCAAAGCTTAAGCGAGCAGCAATCAATCCGTCTGAACACCAATACTGTAGCTAAAAATGTAAGAGCTGTTGTTTGAGTGCGTCCAGTATGACTCATCACTCCAAGGAAATGATATGTTGTCAGTGATCAGTCGTTCCACTTTGTCCTCAGAAACATGATCACATAAACAGTTTCATTATATTTAGCGAGACATTATTTTACATTCAGGCGCTCTGCTCTCTGTCAGGTTTAAGTGAACCAGTCGGGTGGGAGCACCTGAAGGCAGCGCCGCTCTTCTCCATGCGAACAGATTTGTTTTTTCGTGGGGCTTGTGACTGAGGGTACATCCATGTGCTCTGGAGTTGCAGGCTTCGAGATTCCACGCTCTCTTCCCTTCTCTCTATCTATGTAGGGCAGCCCGTGGATCAGCTGACATCCCCATCCTCCCACATGCCCACACAATCTTGTTAAAGCATGCAGTTAATCTGAAGAGGAAAAGGACTCTCTTCACAAGCAAGCCGCTCTTTCATCACCCTATTATGTTGCCCACGTCACGTTGTCGCAAGAATACTGGGATTCGCCATCAAAAAACTCAGGTGCTTGGAAGAAGCTGTGCCCCTCGCGCTGGCTCTGCGTGGTGTCGCTCGCCCGGCACTGACTTTGTGAATTGGGCATTATCGAGCACTCTAGGAGCACAGGCGGCATTATGCTGCTGGAAGAATGAACATCTCGATGGGGACTCTCCATTAATTTTTCTCTTCTTTCTTTTTAAAAAGTTGGCTCCACCATCAATAATTTAGACCAAAGTGCCGCCATAAGGATGAAACGGAGGAAACAGTGTGGTGCTCTCCAGCAAATCCTCTGGAGGTGGCCTACAGTCGTCAATTTAGGGAAGTCTCGCTCATATTCTATGCATTTTTTTTTTAATCATGCACATAAAACAGAGGGAGGGAAACACACAAATGCTCTCTTTCTCTGCTCTCCAGCTCTTTATGTTTCTGCCTTTCTTTCATTGAGAGCTCATTGAAAACAAAGAGCCCCCCCCCTCCTCCTCCTTTCATTCAGAGCCTCGCCTCCTATCTTCATCTTGCAGGCCAGGCCAAGTGCAGCAATTTGATGGACACAGATACAGCGGCCTCTGATTGAATTGCCACTTGCTGCCACCGTCGGTGCTCTTCATTCCCAGTCTGCCCAACACAGCATGAGAGGGTCATCCATAAATGCAGGCGGACTACATTCCAGCGCCCGTTTGACAGGAGAGGTATTGTCTGGGCCGAGGGATGGGTAGGTGGGTGGCTCCACGTGAAGTGGCTCGAAACCTTGAGACCCCGAGCTTCAGCTCAAACATTTCACCATCCTTGTAGCCTCTCAAAAGGCTCTCTGGCTTTTATAAGCTGTGGAGGAATATCTCAGAAGCACCTTCCGTCTCTCTCAAAGGAGAGAAAGTGAGAGCAAATCATGTCGAACTTGAACAACTCCCACATAATCACGAGTGTGCTTTTTCAGACGTAATAAAAAATGCACCAAGCTCTCAAACAGGCTTCCGCGGGCTGATTGTGCTCGAGAGGAAAATGAACTTTGAAAAACGAAGCAAGCCTCCTCGCTCTCTCCTCCTACTTGCCATACTTTATGAGATGTCTCTCGATCGACTACATCAGACTATCCGTTACATGGCCGCTGCCTGAAGGTGACATCTTTAAAGATGAAGTGATCACATGCCTTCCGTCTTCCTCACTGTCTTACAACGAGACTCACGGAGGAGATTTTCATTCCACAATCCGACAAATGCTGGAGTTCATCACTGCAACTGTGCTACTGTGAGGCCGTCTCACAGGGTTTTTTTTTTTTTCCTTCCATGTAACTGCCATGTATGTTCCAGTCAAGTAAACACTGTTCTGGTTGACTTGGCAACACTGCCATCTCATGGTGATCGAAGTAAAGAATGAGAAGGAGAAGAGCTGCACTGTTTTTCTGAAGCGTCTTTATTAGGAAAGGTTTATTAATTAAGAAAGACATGTTATCATCACCTTCCTCTGCCATAATTATTCGTTCAATTCATAAAATCTTGTTCCCGTGTCAAAGCCGTCATCATCTTTTTATTAAAAATGCATAAGCGCAACATAATGAAATCATATCATCACAGGCTGCCGCTGCTGCTAATTAAAACAAATGTATTGTACTAGAAAGCGCAAGGCGGTGTTGTCTTGTTAAGTGCACCATATATTGAGGGGATTGACAGGTGAACTTGTTGAGCTGATTCTCAGCAGAGAAACCTCCCCTGACCGAAAACCTCCACTTCTTTTTTTTTTTGAAAGGTTTGATCAAAGGGAATTGCATAAATTCATCTCTTATCTTTTCAGTGGGGACTTATTCTCCTCTGCTGCGGTCTATTTCTAGTCACTGAACCTCCAGAGAGCCGAGACTGTCTCTGAGCGAGGCCGAGATGCAAGAGATGGCTGATAGATTCGACTTTTCTCTTGGCGTGTGAGAGCCATCCCCCCACCCACCCCCGAGGGCAGAAGTCATGCCTCACGGCATTTTAAGCATTTCTATACCTGGACACCTCTCTGATCTTCCTCCCTCCCAGAGCTGCTTGCTGTCTCTGTATGAGGGTTCTGCTCTTCGCCATGTTCCTCCTCTCTCGTCTTCTTGGTTCGACACTGTAGCACCGAAGCAGCGCACCTCTCCAACCCCGACCCCCCTACGGGCTGCTCGCACTGCACCACGAAAATTCGATAAAGCTCCAAGAGGACGATGAGGATGTTCTTGCAGGTGAAGAAGATCATCAGCTGGTTGAGAACCTGCTCTTGGACCATCAGGTAGAGCCGGTAAAGCAGGAACGGACCGTCTTGAAGTCCCACCGTGAGCAGCAGGCTCCACACCCCGCTGGAGCAGCAGGTGGAGAACGCTGATGGAGCACTGGGGCAGCAGGAGAGGTTATCCACGCTCCGTGTCGGAGGCACATCCTTCGGGGGTTGAGTCTGGGTGAGCACCAGAGGAAACTGCATGAGCGCCCAGGAGAAGAGGGCCAGTCCGATGATGACGACCGCCCGGTTGGTCTTGACCTCGGGCTCCTTGAAGGTGTCGAAGATGTCCAGGATGTCGGCGCCCAGCCCAACGTAGACCATGAGAAGCTGGGAGAGCTGGTCACGAGACATGTCCCCCTTGGGCATCAGCCAGCGACCCAGAACCAAGACAATGAGCATGGTCTGCTCCAGGCCAGCCACCCAGTTCTCTGGGTCCAGCTCAACCATGCCCTGGGTGAAGGAAACAGCACCGTCAGCATGTAGAGGAGACACATTATGCTCATTTTCTTCTACTATTAGAAAAAGGCTTAAATGCTTTAGTGCTCATTATTTTTATTTTATTGTAATCTTATTTTAATTTTCTATTATTGTTATCTTTTATTATTGTCTTTTATTTGTTTTTCTGTCTGCTTGCTTTTCTCAAACTAATTATAATTGCTGCTTGTTTTAACCTGTTATCGCTAAGTTCTTTTATCGTTTACAGTCCCCCCCTGTCTCTTTAATGCCTCCTTAATATCCAGTCTGCTCTGATTGGTAGGCTCACACACAGCTGAGCCAGCACCACTAACAACAACAGAGCAGCTATGCTAAATCAATTCTTACATGCCAGGCTAGCCGCTGGGAGCTTCTATTGGTGCGGACTTTGACCTTTTTAACTTTCAAGATCTTTTACATGCACAATAACATAAATACACTGAAGGAAAGAAAAAAAATCTAAAAAGGGTATTAGTTCCTTTAAAAATTCTCACAGCTTTTGGTATAAAGCAGATCATTTCCTTATTGGCTTTCCCTGATATTTCAATTATTTTTTTTGATCAATCATTCGTATCTTAAATAAACAGTACTACAATGACATATGTGAAAAGTCAAAGGCATAATCAAAGAAACGAATTGAAACTAGGCACCTCCTCTCTATTCTCGATATAATTCTAGTAAGCTCATTGCGTCGGGGTTCATTCAGTTTATCCTGAAAGCACCCGCTGACACTTCACAACGGTCCCTAAACACTACGTCTTCACGCCTTCAAAAGCTGCCACCCAGCCTCGAGCACAGCCAAGGGGCAAAAAAGCTCCCAAATCCTACATGAAAGATTCTGCACTAAAACCACCCCAAAAGGGGGGAGATCTGAGAGTTTTTCAAGCAGGAGCCTATCTGGACTTCATCTCAATGTGTCTTTAACACATTTCCTGCAACTAATAGTTTATCCGCCCCTCCTTTGCTCGATTTAAATCTTATCTGGTATCAGGTGTTGCTTTAATGTGGCCGCGTGGAGGGCAGTTGTGTGGTGGGACGCCTACCGCTGTGATCGGGATGTGAGCCAGCAAATGAAGCTCGGGGCCCGAGGAATTGTTGACAGGTAGCTTGGACTGCAGCAGGCTCAGCTCCAGAAACCAAATGGACGGGATGACAGTACTGAGGTAGAGGAAAACCATGGGGGAGAACCTAAAAGAGGACCTCCAAAGGAGAGGGAGTGCGAGGAGGGAGGATGGGGAAAGGTGGGGGTAGGTTATTTTTAGTGACACGTAATTTTGTTCCTTTGCCACCCGCTAGAGAAGAAGAAACAGTCCCCCCCCCACCCCACTTTTTTTTTTCCCTCCCAAAAGAAGCATCGAATTTCAGACAGGCAATTATTCTCATCATATATGCAAATCCCACTTGACAGTGCAAAGCTTTCTCCACGAGGAGAAAAACTTCAAAGTAAGACTCAGCGAGAAAGAGAGAGGCCTGAAAAAAGCTCGCGTCTGAGGATGTTGGCTGCGTTGTGTGCCAAGGAGAACTACAGCCTCTGAATGGGATGCGGCTTGGCGTTGAATGAGGTGCGACAATAAATGCTTATATCCATTTGGAAGTTAGTTTCAGTTTATGTTTACTCAAGCAAAATGTCTGTGAAAAGAAAGGATACAAAGAACAAACCAGCTGGTCAGAAATGACTTGAGCGAGCAGAAGACATTTTCCCCACGACTGGATGAAAAGGGAGTGTGACAGAGACGCGATAGCAGGCTCGGTGGAAAGACAGAGCAATAACACGGCAGAGGAATAGATTTGTTTTTGATGGAAAGTGAAGGAGAGAGGGGAGCTGCAGAGGATAAGAGAGAATTTAGTGGCAGAGAATATTACAGGCCTCATACAGGCTGTCGCTCACTGCCCCGGGCAGATGGGCTGTAAAGTGTTCACACAGTCACAAGTTCAGAAGTTGTTTACTCCCCACATGAAATGGGGTTACACGGTCTGGACACAACACCTCAATCCACATGCTATCCCCTTTAAAAAAAGAGCAAAAGCCGCAGGCGAGCAGGTGGTTCGTACCTGTGAATTAAGCTCACACGTTGGCACAAATGTGTTAATTATTACTAAATCAGAGGGAGCCTTTTCGCGCTTGTTGAATTATTGAGTTCTGACAAAGACACACAACATAGTTGCATTCATGGATGTATTTTTTAGACCTGGATATGGAGGAGCTGCTCAAATTTGAGTCCAATTTTTGCCCCATGGGCTTCTGAGGTATTGCGGGGAAAAAGCATTTTCCCGCTACAGTACCATTTCAAAAGAGAGGTCTGTAAAATATTGAATTGCAGAAAGCTCAATTATGGCTCTTACTATTATGGTTATTTGATCCATTTTAAGTTTTATAGGAGAGGAAACAATAGGCCCACTGGACATAATTGGTAAGCTGCTTAACCAGGAATAAACCTTTTTTTGGTGTAAGCACAAGGCGAGCATTTCTCATGGGTGTCATCTATGGGTCCTATATCTATTGTGTAGATTAGAGATTAGTAGTACGTAATTGGGTGGATGGAATGGAACAGAATACTGTGTTTTTAAAGCTGCTCTAAGCGCTGTCACTGTTTAAGCTAACTTCTTTCTTTTTTTCGATGCAGCTCTTTTTCTTTCCTCAAGTGTTTTTCACCGCTTGGCCTGGCTGTTTCGGAGTATAAACCTATGTGCCTAAATACAGCCTCACAAAGCTGCTAGCAGACTTTTAGCCTGGTTTAGATGAGCTATCCATCATAACAACTCTACTGCCACTGTACATTTAGTGTGTTCATACATAAACAACTGCATCAGTATCACTTCTTTTGGAAAACAAAATTGTGATGATTTATTATTGACACTTAAGGAACTACAGTAATGCAGCCTAGAAGTAACAAATGCATGGGCTACATTTTTGCATCTCTTTGCACCAGAATATGCCTGATTTTAGCAATGTTAGTGTCCAACCATAGAACCTTATGGAACTACGTGGCAAATTCTGGCTTTAACTAACATGCTTATATTGTTAACATGTACAAACTGGGATTGGTCTGATAAATGAGATCAATCTGATATGAATGCGATTTGAAGTTGATGTCCAATATCAGCCCAATAATATCTTTAATTGCCCCCTGGGGACAAAAGTGTTTTTTAATTTAATTGTTTTTAATTGAATTGAAGCCCAAAATTACTGTCTAATCAGGGTGCCAGTTAGCTTAGTTGGTAGAGCAGGTGTCCCATGTACATAGGCCCTGCAGCAGCCCAGGGTTTGCATCTGACCTGTGGCCCTTTGCTATGTGTCATCCACCCTCACTCTCATCCCATTTCCTGTCATATAAAGCCATGAAGGCCAAAAAAATGAATACAAATTTCGGCCAAATCCTGATGTCTAAACTCAAATTATGTGCATTGTAAAACCATGTCAGTCGTTTATGTTCTGCGGGTGAAACCCAAATGCTACCATTTCCACTCAGCGTTCCGGGTGCACTTCAGAGTGACGGTCATCTCCACGCCCAGCAGAGCCACGCCCGTCAGCAGCAGCCAGTAGAGAGTCTCCTCTTTGACGGCCACCACACGCCACACTGTCACCACACCGTGGACCGCGAACAGGAAGCGACTCAGCAAAGCCAGCAGGACATTCAGGACGCGACACATCATGGAGCACAGAGAACCTGTACACAGGACAGCTTTATTATATATCCTTGTGTTTAGTTGGACATTGCAATTCAAACTTCCACTTTTGTATGAAAGTTGCAAAAGTGCTGTATGTTTTTCTGAGCCTAATATAGTTTTGCTATAGTAAAAAATACAGAAGTGTCTCAGATTTGATTCATTTCGCAAAAAGTTTAAGGAACAAACTCACAAAGAATAGTCGGTGTCAGGCTGCCAGAAACCGCACCAGCCACGAAAAGATTAGCAAAAACTTATGAAACCGTGTGCATCATTACACATCATACACCCAGTTTTGCTTTCATTACCAATAATTATTGCATGATGTCAGTGCATGAGCTCTCATTGCTGTCAATTAGTGGGCGGGATAAAAGCTTTGAGCTTTGGGAGAATTCAAAGCAAGCAGTGATTAGTAAGCAAGAGTTCGAGAAACTGGTCTGCAGTCAATATTGCACTCCAGGAGACTTTGCGCGAGTTTGCTTAAGTCTGATCTCTTGATCTCTGTGAATTATTGTGATGGCTTGATGACTTGAAAGTGGTGCCAGGGGGCATCTGGATTGCCCATTGGTTAAGATGCGAGCCATATAACCCAGGTCGATCGCGAACAGGGACTTGTTAGATGTAGACGTCATATGTCTCCCTCCTCCCGTATATTTCCTGTTTGTATCTACAACGTCAAAATGTAATACAGACAAAGGTTTGAGTTCTCCTCTCTAATAAGGTACTACAAGGGGTTTATATTTGGCAGTGTTGTAGTTGAGCCCACCTAAACCAAGATCAAGTCATGACCAAGACCAGAGTGTATTGAGACCGAGATCAGATTAAGACCAGTCTGTCCCACACTGCATGACATACAATGAAAAGTGCAAATTGCAAACCTTAGGCACTCCTAATTTTGATTTAAAAGATACACATTGGCAAGAAATCATCAACAGAAGACAAATTAAAATTAATCTTGCCACGTGCACTGATATGATTTTAGAAAATAAAGTTTATTGTTAAACTGTAAAGTATCCTGCCTCTGTTACATATCTTTCTCTCAAGTGTAAGATAATACATAATAAAAAGAAATAAAATAATGTGCGTATATCGGTCAATATATCCATATCAGAATTATGTACTCCCTAATATCAGCATAGGTGTTTGCCCTGAAAATCATGCATTGATCGGGCTCTACTATTGCGTACATATGTGTTTCTGTATAAAATAACAAAAAATCATAGTAAAGGTGAATTTTATGTGTGGGACTTTTACTTACTTACAAACACACACAAACCTTAAGGAGCTGAAATTAACTCTAGTACTCCTTTTTACATGTTTTACCATCCACGGAAAACAATACATTTTTTTGTGCATGCATTAGGTTTTCAAGGTGACTCTTCTCCTGTGTCCTATAAATCATCGTTAAGTACAGAAGGTATCAAACAAGTATTTAATACAGTCATATCCGTCATGGTGTTGACTGGTCCAGAGTCCTCTTCGTCAAGACCGAGTGGAACCGGGGTCGAGTCCAAGACGAAGTAGTCTCGAGACCAAGACTGATCAATAATTGGTGACCTTATCAGTTGTTAAGTCGTTTAGTAATTCTGTACAGGGTTGCAAGGTTGTGAAAGATGCAGTTAATGATAGTGAGTCATTAATAAAGGCTCACGCTTTTCTTAATTTTGAAGCTGTGGAGACCTCAGTCATAAACCGTCTCTCTCTAATGAAAATCATGAATCTCCATAATGTCGATTTATAAATGTAAGTCTAGGACACAGGGTCATAACCCGCAGCAGAGCATTCACCAAATACAAAGGAACATAGTTTTCATTTGAAAGCGATGAAATGTTATAAGTCATTAACAGATTATCGCTGATTTCTTAGGTTCTAATACACCACCAGTAAAAGTCAGCAAGTCGGGAAGATTTGCAGTACATGACTCTCAACAATAAGCATATTTAACCTCTTAAAAAGTGTTTTTTTTTTTAGTTTTTTTTTTTTTATTTAAATGTCTGAAAGCCTCAGCCGTGCCTGTGTTTGACATTGAATTAAACATGAATCCAGTTCAGGTTTCTCTATAACTGTTATCTTCTGAGTGTTGTGTGCTGTTATTGTGAATGCAAATACGCCTCGAACAGAATTCATGCAATATGTATGGTGCTGTTGCATGCTGTACGAACCCACCGCATAAGCTGGAGTCCTCGCTGAGGTCGGCTGAGATCGCTTTCCTCTGTGTAGTTCCCACAACTTCTTGCCGCGGTAGAAAATGGCAGAACAGTCACACACAGTGACCGGGCCTGTGACTGTCTGGCTTTGACTTTTAAATGACAGCCACCTCCTAGACCCAGGCATGTTAGAGGTTTGTGTGTGTTGCTGTGTGTGTGTGTGTGTGTGTGTGTGTGTGTGTGTGTGTGTGTGTGTGTGTGTGTGTGTGTGTGTGTGTGTGTGTGTGTATGTGGTTGTGTGTGTGCGTGTGTGTGGTTGTGTTCAGCGGGGAGTGACAACTGTTCAAGTCCACTGGAGTAGAATCAAGGAGCGTCAGTGTGTTCCACAAGTGTTTATGTGTACGTCTCCGTCCCCTCGGTGCCATTGTGGGAGATAACGTTTCCTGCCCTCTGCGCCCACATCTTCATCGCCATCCGTCATGATGTCATCTCCCCTGGCCCAGAACAAAGTTATCTCCCTGGGAGAAGCCGGCCTGCCGCGCTCCCTGTTCAGAGAGCACCCAGCCCTGCCCTGCTCCCCACCCATGCCTGCTCTGCCTCTGCACTGCTTGCCCTGATAACGGCTTCGTTTCCTGGCCTCTTTGTGCACAACAACATGCGGCAACGAGAGGGAATGGAGATGCTGCTGGTCCCCAGAGCAATCGCTACAGGAGTGTGTGGGTATGTTGCTGCTATTGCATCAGAATGAGGATGCTGTGTGGGTCGATGCTGTCCAGGAACATCAATCCAGTAAACTGCTAAAGTGGAACAAAGACAGATGACCAACAAAATCATCAAATGAGTCCTTAAACCTGCCAGATTAAACCACCAGATTGTTTTGGTCACTTGGGTGCAGCGGAAACAGGCTGAAAGCACACAAACATATCAGCAATTTATGCAGCAGCATGCTAATATGTGTTTCTTTTATTCTCCGTGCTGCTCCTCTTTGGCTCTTTAGCTGCTAAATGCAGCTCCGTATGTTCACTGGGTATCGCTAACTTGGTCTCTGTTGTTTGGTGCTGAGCTGGTAGTATACTGAGTTTTATTTGCTGCAAACAGCTGCCTGCTGAGACTCTTGTGAGTGAACGTAAAAGCTCGGACAGAGGGCGTTAAAACCAAAACAATGAGCTAAAAGCTCCATAGATCGGGAAGGCAGCAGAGTCAGGGGTAGAATTCTCTGTGGATTCTTCAGTATGAGCGACACATGAGTTAATCGGCCTGGCCAGTTATCAAATTCAATATTCAGCAATCAGTATTATTGTTTTTGTTTTTTTTGTTTGGTCTGTTTTTCATTCTTTACTTAAAAATCAAAGTGCTCCTCTGGCACTGATGCAGTTCACCATCTGCAAAGAAACTAAAGTTATCAGATAAATGTGGTGAGTAAAAAGTACAATATCTGCCTCCACAATATCGTGAAGTGAAAGTATAAAATGGAAATAGTCCAAGTTCAAGAACCTTAAAATTGTACTAAAGCCAAGTTGTAACTGGATGTGTTTGCTCTGTGTGCTTTGATCTGAGGTTAGCACGTCAGTGAAAGCTGAAAGTCGAGCAAAAAAAACACCATATCTCGTGACTTTAAATTATGAATATGCAAAGAGGGAGGGCATGTGGAGAATTTTGTTTGTCAGGATTTTCCTCTTACCAACAAATTGGTCCTTGACAAGCTATCTTAATGACTAAACAGCCCTCAACGCTATTTATGGTGATTGTTAATGTTTCCTTGATGTGGATGTGAGAGATTCTAAATGTTTTTGATGTACCCCTGACCTTTTCTCTGGAGACATCATAAGGGAAAGCTTTTCCATTTGTACACAGGAAGTCTCACAATCTCACTATCAGATTGTCCTCACCTCTACGTTTTGGCTGCTTTATGAGGTCTTCCCCAGTACTCCCTCATAGCAAACTTTAAATATGTTTTTCCTTAAATGGCAGTACACCCATGTTTTGTTGGATATAGCTTTAGACTTTCAAACCTGTTTAAGGAACAGTACAGTATCCTCTTATTAAAGCTAAGTTCTGTAGGAGATCTTTGAGCAAAAAATGGAATATAATGTTCATAATTATGTTTCCATTAACGTATAATCACCTAAAACTAAGAATGGTTCGTTTTTCGTTACCTAAGAATGAGCTTTTCGGAACTACAGAGGAAGCGGGTCCTCTTCCAAAGAGCACCAGCATGTTTTTCCTGTAGGGAAGGGTGAGACGAGGGGTGTTCAGTTGGTTGTAATCTGCAACCTCACCACTAGATGCCACAAAATCCTACACATGGGATTTCTTAGATTTAAACCGTATTTGCTTAAACTTAAAAAAAATCGAATTAGAACGCCATGATTTATCTTGGGAGGCAATTTTGTTATGTTGAAAGCTGAAAACTACAGTTGTTTGACGGGGAAGCTGCAGTGCAATCTCATCCCTAACTGTCCTGAAATCGATTTACAAGTTCAGCCAAAGGACAGACAAGAGTCTGAAGTTATTTATAGAGCACAATTCTTGACCTCTGTCAGCTGGACATACAAGTCAATTATTCATAATCTCTTAAATAAGAGCCTTTTTTTGAGAATACTCACTGCGGCTATTATCTTTTTCATGTGATTATACCTTGACGAAGTTGCATCTGCCAGACAGGATTTCCACATCTGTTTGTACTTTTAATCACACCCAACAACTGCTTGGGTTTTAGGTTTGTCCCTATTTGAAGCCAGTAGAGAGATACACACACACAGGTAGTGGAAGAAGTCCTTTAATGGTGAGGAAACAGGCAGAACTGGCAGAAGGAGATAAGACACTCCAGACGTGCCCTGAACAAAAAAAAAAAATGAATCGAAAAAGAAAAATGGGTGGAGGACCACAGGATAGAGAGGAGAGGGGGGGGTGGCAGTGGTGATGGCGGGGGGGAGGAGGGTGAGTTATCAGCCATGCAGAATAGTAGTACACCTCATCTTGTTATCCTCTGGTTTGGGCGGCGCTTTTTTGCTTTTTCGAGATAACAGGCGGTTCACTCCAGATTGTGGCTTTGAGTTAGTTAAGCTAACTATGCTTATTTGTGTTTGCGAGATGGGAGCGTGTGGTCAGTGCTGCAGGTACTCAAGCGGGATGGTTTGCGTCCTGTGTCGAGTTCACATAACAGGATGGCGTGTTAAACTGTTCGCTGCGTGTGTGAACCTCCAGCAGGCGACACAGTCCCTTGCCTCTACACAATGCATCTCTGTGTCTGTATCTAAATATATGAAGTCCGTTAACACTTTCAAAACTCATAACTACTTCCATCAATTACCATACTTCCATAATCACAGGCTGTAACACTTCATTTCATCTGAAGTTTGTTTTTTTACTGAGGCCTGCAGTATATTTCAGCTGCACCAGTCGGCCAGCATTGAAGTGGCACAGCTCCAGCAGTTTCTTATATACAGTCCTGGATGGCAGCCCATTCGCACAGAACTGCTGCCTCCTTCTCACATGGTGTACGCCACCCAGTAGATCACGTTCACCACGGCGAAAGTGAAAGGGAACACGGCCCTGGCGTAGATGTCGATGGTGTCGGCATCGATGGGCTTGCAGACGCACTTGGAACAGCACTTCTTCTCCTCCTTAGCCTCCTCCGTCTGCCTGGACCTTCTCCTTCTTGGCTCGGGCTCCTCGCTGGCGCCCTCCCCTGGGATTTCACTGCTGGAGCGCTGGGTCCGCCCCTGGCGGTTTGAGATCATCACGCTCTGGTTCATGCCGGTGACCGACAGTGAAAACAGAACCATAGCCTGTTTGCCGTTCTTCACAATGGACTGTAGGGAGACAGAGAGAGACGCACACGTAAGCACTTTCTGAGGTTTTGAAATGTAGTTTTGAGTCATTCAGCATCACATATTCCACAGATCAGGCAAAGGTAACAGTAAGCCCATCTGCCACCTTAAGTTAGATAACATAAGATATCAACTCTATTAGGGACACAGCGGAAGGTCCACTGCACACTCAAAACAACAGACAATATATACAAATACAAATAACTGTAACTAAAAGGAAGAAGAATTAGAGATAATCTAAGATGTTTTATTATAGTGGAGCAGGTACTGTAAGCACACCAACACTTACCAACATTTGGAAAGCACTACGTCTTCCTGAAAATGTAAAATGCCATCATTATGGACCACATTAAGTCTCTGCATGTTGTTTCTTTTTGCCACAAGTGGGCAGTATACTGTGTAGCCACGTACTAAATAAAGCTTAGTTCACAATAACACAATACATGCCGGATTGCAAGCATATTAGGTCACGCATACGTGTTATGGCACTGTCTGTCACCATCGAGAATCTATAACAAGAATTTCACAGATCTGCCTGTTTTGCAATGAAAATATAAATTATTTCACTTTTTCCTTCATTAAACATCACAAAACATTTAACAGTGAAACACTACACACATTTCATTGAAGCATCTCTTGCATTCTGTGCACTGTGTAACTGGATCACATTTACACTTTACACTTCGTCTTGGTGTTTTCAGTTTGTGACCCTGTGTTTGCGGGTGTCCTGGCAAAATATGGTCCTGGAGACACGTGTTGTAGCATGTACTAACACAAAAGGGATTTTGTGTAGTTATGCTCAAAATGAAGGCCAAGTTTGAGAACGGGCGTGATCCAATGAAGGGGGCGGGAACTAGGGAGGTAGGAAGTAGGAAAGGGGCCACTGACTAAACAAACCCCGCCCCCCCAGTCATTCAAGTTTCCAACCATTCCCGTCCAATGTAGCGCAGCTGTTCTATTAGTCCGTGGACAGAGATTGGTCGGCACAATAGGGTTCAGTGCACTGGCAAAACTTAATACTTAATATGTAATGATGTGGTAATCACTACTAATGAGGCAGAATGTGTTGATGGGTATCGCAACCGGACTGATCCACTCACAAGATTGTCTCTAGTTTATTTGCTACATTTTTAACTTGAGCCACGGACAGTTAGGTACATTTAATGTTAATGAAACATTACAGGACTGCATGGAGCTGCTCCTAAAATGCAGATGAAATTGAAGTCCTCGAGTCTTGACTTTTAAAGAAAACTCTGGTTTATTATCTTGGGATGTTGCCACAGCAGCAGTACGTTTTTACAGTCATTGTAGTTTGACTCACTTTGACAGTTCATACTGGGTCTCCACACATTCTCAATCACTCTGCCGTGAGATTCCATTTCACTCACTTCCCTCATCTTTTCACATCTTCGCCCTCTTTTCTTCCAGCATTGGCAGCGTGTGACTAGTTTTTGCTCGACATTTTCTAATTCATTTGAAAGTTAAATTTACGGGGGGGAAAAAATGCCATCACGTCAGCATATCCTATTCCGAAGGTGGACCTCAGTACGATGCTTATCAACCGCAAAGGCAACAGTCAGTACGATAACAATCGCCATCACTCCCTGAAGGGGAATCGTCCAGTTTTTATGCTCTGTAGAGATTCACTGTCTTGCTGAAGGTCAGTGGGATGAATCCTTGTCAACACTCCACCCAGTTCCATGTTGAAAGGCAGGCTCATTACTCACAACACCACCACCCCCCCGGAGCCACACATTGTTACCTGCTGATGGGAGTACATGATGGGATGATTTCCTCACCTCAGAGCTGAGCTTGTTGGCCTTCACCTTGGCCTTCTCTTTGAGTCGGTAGTCGGCGTTGTAGTGAGCGAAGGCGTACTCAATGAGCGCCGCAAAAACAAACACGTAGCAGATCCAGAAGTAGACGTCTAGCGCCTTGATGGCCGACGCTCGAGGCAGGGAGGAGCGGGCGCTTACCATCAGGGTGGTCATGGTAAGAACAGTTGTGATCCCTGTGACAAGAACACAGGCAACAGTGAAGTCATTACGTAAAGAAATCCATGTCTCCCTCAAGATCAACTGTTAGTAATTTAATGATCCCCCTCATCTCTCCTCATCATCAGGTCACAATCAAAATGTGTCCAATATTCACTTATGTTTCTGACAGGACAGTTAAGTCTGAGGCCACTATCATGATATCCCTGTCCATGACTATCCAAGGTTGAGAGTAAAATACATTAATCTCACATTACTGGGAGAAAACGGCACTTGCTGGCTGATATTGTTTTGCTGGCCTTGGTGACACTATGCTCCGGTGCAGTCTATCTCAGTAACATCTGGCCAAATGCCCACTTCTTCACATTAAATATCAATAATGGGCCTGTTGCCATGAAATTCACTGAGGCTATAATGCTCCTCAGGGGATGAACCTTTTCCATTTTGGACATTTAATAAGCTTTCCTCTGGTGTCACCTTCAGGACAAAAGGTCCATTTAGAGCAAAAGCTCTGACAGATTGCAATTAAAACCAAAAATACAAATAGCAAAACTGTTGGACTGGTTCTGTGTGACTCATTTGTCTCTCTATATATGATTGAACACCAACTTTGGTTTTAGTTCCCCGCCCCCTTTTATAAACACAGACTTCATTAAAGTAATACCAACCTAAGGATACACGAGCAGGGACCGCTGATTGGCTGATCCAAAAAGAAACCCAGGACATAGCAACCAGCAATATCGACGGCATGTACGACTGGATGATGTAGACGCCTCGATTGCGTCTTAGCTCAAAGCGAAGGCTGAGTCTCGGAAACCGTCCCGCTGGGGAGCAGAAAACAGACACTGTGTTTAATTGCTTTGCTGAAGGAGCTAATTATCCATTATGAAACGATCCAATTGTTCTTCACAGACACTGATATCATGGAGCGTCTGCCTGCTCACTTGTGCCCCTGGTGGCAAAGCTTCAAGATGTAAGGCATCAAGTAGTATTGAGGGCTACATTTTCCCAGCAGCAACTCCTATCATCTCTTAAACCTCCTGCCTGGCTCAGCTGCAAGCCTGATTTCATCCATTCCTTCAATGCATAGAACATAACCCCCAGTGTCTGCAGTTAAAAAAAAAAACATCTTGCTTCAAAATGAATCTGCAGTTGTTTGATACAAGAGGCAAGCCAATTCCAAAAAAACTCAAAAATAGTACAGAATGCATGAAACACTCAAGTAACATGTATGGGCCCTTTCAGACAGGCTGTGCTGTCAGCGACCCAGACGACTGAGAAAAACGGAGGAAAACAAGATGGATGCTCACCAGATTTGAAGTTCATCATCTCAGTGACAAACCGGTAGTCTGTGATGGTGAACTGGGAGAGCTCCAGTTTGTCCAGGCCGTGGATGTGTCTCTGGCTCTCCGACCAGTGATACACAATGTCCTCTGAGGAGTAACCGTCTGGAATGAAAGAAGAAAAACGGGTTAGATGTTTTAGAGGTTCAACAAACAAAGATGTGTATGTAGAACCTCTGTAGAATTCAGTCATCTTACAGCTTTCCAGGTCCAGCATACACTCCTGTTCATCCATGGGGTACTTGGTCAGGTCCATATCACACGCCACAGTCGAAGTGATTCTATAGCAAAACAGCATAGGTAGTCACAACCAAATGTGTACCATGGCTATATTGAACACAGCAGTATAGGTTCAGTCGGTCTGGTAGCTACATCAGTGTCAGAATCCGATACGCATATGATATGGGTCCCAAATCTAATGACGGTTGTCTCCTATGTATCAATGGATCAACGTGTTTTACTAAAATCTCCTGGTGACACCAGCAATGTCCCACAGTATCAGTGAAACTGTTTGTTTGTTTGTTTGTGGAAGCAAAAATAAGCTGTTAACTCAGCGCTAACATTTTCCACAAACAGTTTCTGATGTACAAGTTCAGCAGAGACGGGGCAACGTTATAATTCACCTGGAGTCAGCCCGTCTACCTGACAAATGTAGGTCCAATATTCACTCCCATTAAATAGACTGGAGGTGAAAAAGGAGCGTTCAGACCGAGGGTGGATAGAGGTGCTGCTGCGGTGGGCAATATGAGAAAAATGTCAAGTATCGACCAAAAAATTTGCATTATATGGGACCTTCAACAGCAGAGGTGACACATCAGAAAACGGTCATATAAATCCTCATTTGTAGCAGTTTGGGGAGGCAGTGGCTAACAATCTTATCCAACACCAGCAAATGAGAAAACCTATAGCGTTTTTTCCAATGCAGTGACAAAGGACCTAGTTTGCCGTTTAGGTCTGAGGACTGTTTTTTATCATTGCAGTCCAATGTCATACTGACAGCAACGCCCAAATAGCTGTTTTGATGACTGATTTGATCTACTTTACCTTCACCTTCCAGTTTTCCTTTACCTCCTTCTCTCTTGCAACATTCTTGTACAAGCACATCAGAGACCAAATCTCAGACATCTTTTTAATCTTGTGAAGTTACCAGAGAGAAAACAGTTCACTCTCAGATCATGTTTTGGATCATGAGGGATTTTCGTTCCCAAAGACAACAAAGAAGAGATGTCTGCGCTCCAAAAATATCTGAGGTTTCTCCGAAATAAATTACTCATATAGAAGAAAGAGGTCATGAGACATCAGAGCGCTGAAGCTCACTGGTCGTCTGACTGTCTGACTGGTGAAGACTATAATGTGTTGGCTCGTACCTGCTGCTGTATAGAATGACTCCGTTGGGCTGCAGACGGATCAGCTTGTTCTCCACGGTGACATCGTGGAACCAAGCAGATTTGGCGTTGACGATGAAAGTGTCGGGAAGCCACAGCTTGTCCACAAATCTACTGTCCAGCCCCAGCGTCTTGTTGGTGTGATTGTAGGACAGGCGGTCATCGTGCCAGCTCTGCCGCAGGAACACGGTCATGGTGTAGTCCTGCCAGGAACAACACAAACATGAAGGCTGAGTCACTGGCACAGGGAAACAAGCTTTACTGAGAGAAAATGTAACTCAGCATTAGGAAAAACTGGGAATCTGTATTCTTTTCCTCAACACTCTTTGAATCAAGAATTGTTTTTATTTCACCAAAACCCATGTTTGGTTTAAAGGTGTAATATGTAAGAACTGGCCAACTGACCAAACAAACAGGGGACAGCATTTTACCAGAGCACCCGCTAACTGATGCTAACTGTAGCTACCATTATCTGTTAAGTAAGGTAGCTGTTCAGCTAGCATTCGGGACTAGGGATTTGAAGCACCAGGGGTATGTTGGTCTTACACCGGTAACACAGGTGCTTTGGACAGGAATGGGCACAGGGCTAGCTGGTTAGCATGTTAACTTCAGTAGATATCTCTTCAACGTTATACGTAGATGTCTTCATGTCAAAACTGTTATTGCTTCACATTCTGTTGATAATTTTAGGTCATTTTGAATGTTTTTAAATGAAACTCTTACATTTCGCACCTGTCATATCAGGTTGACTTGAAGTTCAACAATGTACAACAATTGAATAATGTCTTCAATGGCTCTGGAGGAGCATTATGGGAAGTGTAGGATTCAGAGTTGGAGCTATAGAAAGACATGGTTTTCATGGCCTCTGCTGTGCCGCATTGACCATTTTTTCTAAAGTCTGATTTTAAAATAGATCTATATATTCATTTGTATTATTCATTTTGTATACGGTCACATTTCATGTTTTATCTACCTTGTATGTTTCTAAATGTACATTATTATGTACAGCATTTTGAATTGCCTCTGTTTATGAAATGTGCTATGTAAATAAACTTACCTGACCTTGTCACAAGGAAAAGAAAAATAATATTTATACAATTATGCATATCTTTTATTATAGTTATTTTACTTTTTTCACAGTTTCACAGTTTAAATCGTACTGTAAATCAAGCAGTTGTTAAAGAAAGCAAATATGTACTTTTGTTGCCAATCCATATGGTTTAAAATGAGTCCAGATCACTTGTCAAATTCAAAAGATTAAACCTATCAAATTCATAATCAAAAGAAAAAAATGGGTGGCAGCACATCACCAGAGTAACTGCTAACTGTAGCTACTTAGCTAGACAGCTCAGTTAGCTGTGCAGCTAGTGGTCCCAACTAGGAGCTCTGGGACCAGGAGAAAGTTTATGTTTACACCACTAGTACAGGTGCTTTGGACCGGGACAAGCAGGGGTTAGCTGGTTAGCTTGCTAACCTCAGTAGATATTTCTGCAACACAATACATAAACATCATAATATCAAAAATGCCATTTCTTCAAATTAACATACACTTTTTTAAAAAATTCAACATACATCATACGTATTGCCCCTTTAACATCTAAAATCAGTGTAGATATTGTCAGAAACAACCATCAAGCTGTTCCAGTTCTTGATATATTTAACATCAACATGAACCGACCTTTCATAACTCCCGTAAATACAGATTCTGGTGACATTTGTATTGATCTATTGATCAATCAATTAACAGAAACCTGTTGAATCCCTGTTTTTCAGCTTCGGGAAGCCTTAAATGCAGTGCTTATTTGTAAGTGTTGAAGCGAGAGAGAGATGTATTTGTTTGCCACATGCATAATGCGAGCCTTCTCACTAGATTTGGTTCTCGCTGCACTGAGCCCATGAAAGTATCAAATTATCTAACAACTCAGCCAGTGTGTCACACATGTTCTTACTGAGTACTTTCACACCCTCGAGTGGGATAAATCAGGATTATGCAAATCGCAAATCTTTGATCTTTGCAGCGCGAGAGTCAAGTTGAGGGATGATGGAGAATATAAAGAAAGGGAGGATGAGCTGTATACTTTACCATGTTGGCTTCAGAGATGTGGTCAATGCTGGCCACTTCGATCGCCATGGCCACGTTCACGGGTGGACCTGCCGGGGGGACAAGTGAGAAAAGAAAGCAAACCAGCCCCCGTCCCCATTTTGAACACACACACACACACACACACACACACACACACACACACACACACACACACACACACACACACAAGCACACACTTTCTCTGCTCGTTCTAAATCCATCAGTCCCTCCCAGTCACTCCATCACCCATCTGTTTCCCTCCCACCCACCATCCTCCCACGTCTCAAACACTCCTACAGTGCATAGAGATTAAGCATTATCCAGTTTAACCATGCTAAGTGGCACATCACACTGTGGGCATTCATAAACAGCGCTGGGCTTTCACGGACTCGCACAGAGAGAGCTTCTGCCAACGTCCGCGCACACGCGCACGCACGCACGCACGCACGCACGCACGCACACACTGTAGCGCTTTTCACTCAACAGTTTGCCATATGATTAGCATGGAGTGTGCCTCTGTGATCGGATGCTGGAGGGCAGAGACTACAGGGGAGCTCACTGATGCAGAGCAGAAAGGCTATTTATACTGAACATTAAGGAATCATACATTACCATTCCCCACCATTCAACACCTTCCCCCTCGCAGTTCTGGGGCAAATCATATTCTATTGGTCATGCGCTTGATGTATAGTGTGAGGTGATTTACAATGGCACATTTATTGTCAGCCAAGGTCAGCAGGGGGAGAGTTTAGAGGGCGCCACCTGATGCGATGTAAAGCGTGTTTTTACCAAGTATTCTCCAGTGGAGGTGCACTGATTAATAATACATCTGTAATAGACACAGTATTCATAAAAGCGTTTATAGCCTATTAATTACCTCCGCCAAGGAGGTTGTGTGATCACCCATGTCCGTTTGATGGTTGGTTGGTTTGTGAAAAGGACTACACAAAAATGACTGAACAGACTTATATAAAACTTGAATTGAGGATATGTCTCAGTCCAGAATAGATCCCATTCACTTTTAGTGCAGATCCAGGAATCTTTTCTAGCTTTCTTTAACATGCAAAATAGGGTGTTTTATTATATATATATTTAGTTAATTTCTCTGGGAATAATGTATGGATCCTGATGAAAAAAATCAGGCCTATTTCAGTAGCTGGTGGTCTTAAATAATGGCTAAGCAGTTAAAGTTGGGTTGAAATTAATTAAAATTGACTGTTGTGCCTTGGCGGAGGTATGCAATTCTAGTTATTATTATATTGTAAAAAGTTATATTTTTCATTAGATATTCTTGTCATAACAATACTCGTTTGTTACTGCGGCATTAAAACTTCAAATAAATGACATGGACATTACACAAATGCAATAAGATTCACAAATGTGTTAAATACCTTACAAACGCAATAAAGTTGCATTTGCAAATAACACCCACAAGCATGTTTTGCACTCTAGAAATCATGCTGACTATTTCTGAAGAGAGAGTTTAGTTTTATCTATTTAGAGCTGCAGACTCTTGGTTATTTGGGAGGCATACAGTTTAATGGTACAGTCAGTCAACTTGGACAAAAGCATTAGCAAAATTAACATTAACACAAAATTGCAATGTTAATTAATGTCAATTTTTAAAACGCTTTTAAGAATAAAATGTAATACAGAAAAGAAATGATTTGGTTTGCAAATATAGTTTTCTATTTATAAAAATGTGATATATTTCACTGTTTGTCTCCCATGAAAGCATATCATTATTAAAAAATATTATCTGTACGTTCTAAACCAAAATAATTGTTTTTTAACTAATTTTCCGGTCACTCCATTCATGTGGATTCTCTTGGATTGCTCCAAAACAAAAGATGTATCAGTCATTTTACTTGTCTTGAGTGCAAAGTCATATTTGTGAATGCTATCCCATTTTCAAGATACGAAACAGATTCATGAATCCATTTTTTTTATTTGTGTATTTATTTGATGCTTAATGACACAAGCATGACTCCTTACTAAGAAGGCTGTGGGATGTGCGTTGAATGAAGGGAACTACTCCAAATAGCAGACGTGATTCCTCAGTGGTCACTATAATGGTACATCGAAAGGAATGCAGTCACCACATGATGCTGTGTCATGATGGTTCCGTGTAGGCGTGTGGTCCGCGGGGCGGCGTGTGTGTGGTGACAGCGGCGCACCTGCTCCGCATTTTCACCTTTTGCTCAGCTGAGTTAAGCTGTGAGATTGAGAAATCTATCGCTGTGGTCATTGGATGTTTCACATCTTGCAGCCATTCTTAGCAAAGTCTCCAGGGCGGTGCGCATTGTCTGCACCACCCGTCCTTGAAGGGGCTTCGTCCTCGATAATCCTCTCAGCAAAGCTACTCTCCACCTAAATGGTGTTTTTTTGGGGTGTGTGTGTCCTGAACAAATTATTGACCTTACTAAAGAGTCAAAGCCTGTATTGACAGAGGCTAAGTAAAGCTTTGTTCGACTGTTGGACAAGAAAAAAACAAAAAAAAAACAAAGACATCTCTCGGGATAATGGAACTGGATAATGAAATGCAAACATCCATGTTGCTGCAACTTTGGGTGAGTGATGCTAAGGATGGCTGTAAATGTGAGGAGGTGAAATGCAATCCAATGCCACGAGCAGTAGATCTCATACTCACCTCCTATCCCAGGGCGAAAATTTCTGGCATAGCCCTTCATTAAATCATCCAGATTAGGCAACCAGGATATCTCAATGTCTGTACCTACATAGTCCCCAATGTCACTCAGCATGGCCCTAAAGGAGACAAACAGCAAACACAGCAGCCTTCAGCGGTCGTCCAGCCACACACTGTGTCCACAGGAATGTCAGGTGGAGCCTCAGATACAGTCGGGAACACAAACATATAAAGACAAACCTAGAAATGTGAGATAATGTTAGCTGTCGAGCCACATTCCTGTGGAGGAAAACAATGTTAGAAATAGCTGTAAAAGAAAGGGCTTCTTAAACATTTCTGGTGCCTACAACAATTATCTTTAGGTGAAAAAAATGTTATGAATGCAGAGTCATCGATTTGTCCTTTAAAACTGCACTTGTTTTGATTTTTTGACCACTGGGGGCTGCAGAAGCATCTATAAACACAACAATGACACATTATCACCTTTACAAAGTTTAATGGCAAAACATGTCAATTTTAAGTCATGTTTCCATCCTGTAAGTGAAATATTAATTCTGTTTTTACCTCTGCTTTGGTCTCCTGAAAACAAGTCTATATAACTTTTTGATACTAGGTTCAGCAGCTAGTCACTAATACTGGGTTTACGGCAGCTTGAATTTGTTGAAAAGTCTGGCTCCTGCTAAAAAAGGTTGATGAATCAATGACAAATGAACCAAAACAATGAGCTAAAAGAGGCTAAAATGCTGCAAAGAACTGAAGGGAACTGTAAAGTCGGTTTGTCCCTACGAGCAACCTCTTTTTCCATTTTTACAGCACACATAGTCATGTAAACCATTGTTATTTTACGTTTTAGATTATTTAAATATGAGTATGGTATACAGTTAGATGCTGTTATTTAAAGCAACAGTATGCCACTTTTTACCTTAACATATCGACTTCAAAATCACGTTGATGGAACAGTGTCTTGTAACAGGGTGAATGGTGTCTCTGTCTCCATCACTTGTTTCTGCACTGTGTAACTTCAGCGAGAGGGCAGGATCACAGCGTTACGTATGTGTTAACTTCAACATACAAGTTTTTTCAACGCATAACATTGTTATGACAGATTGTAAAAATGCAAGTTGCAAAATGGCAATTTCTACATAATGTTGCTCTAAAACGTGGCTCTGTACTCTGAATTCTAAGGAAATTTAAAAAAAAAAAAACATTACAAACAATTTAATCAGGTTCTTATTTTTAGGTGTGTATTATCCTGAACACATATGACGCAGCAAAATGTTTATTGTATAACTGACAAGGTCATTCTTGAAGAAACTGGAGGATTATTTTCATCATCAGACAAATATTTATAATCCAAAGTTAGAAGCTAGAAGATATATGAACAAGAATGTACAACATATTTCAGACGTTATACTCTAATTATTTCCATCTTTTTAATGATTTATTAGAGAATTTGGAGATCCCACTGAGCCTCCTATACTGACAGCAACAGTAAGAAATAATCTGGACACAAATATACAGTCTGTCTTGTGAAATATTCAGAGATTTTAAGTAAGATAAAGCAGGCTCTTTTTATTCATACCCTTGAAACTTCATGTTTAAATTCATTAATAAAACATAATTAGTGTTGTGTTTTTATATAGCCTATCTATAATTCAAAGTAATCCAATGTTTTCTTAGATGTGTTTGAATGTGTTCTCCAATAATTCAAATACAGAATTGGAATCGTGATGTGTTATCATTAACAAACTCATTTGTTGGGGATTGTTGCATGAAAATGATCTCTGAAGTTGAGCTTTAGCAGAGAATATCAGCCATCAGCTGCAACCTGCACTAGTATTAGCATATGAAGGCCATTGTGCGTTTTTTTTTTTTTTTTACTCCACAGTGTGCGTAATGGTCCGCAAGGAGGCTGACAGCATCCAAATCTACCAGGGTGGCTTCAGATGCCACACAGCGCAGGCTGAGCATCATGCTGTGTCCCGGTCCACGAGCCTCCAGACACTTTTATTTTTAGTGGAAATCGGTTTTTGTGAGACTACAAATCCCCATTTAATAACACTTTCATCCAGAACAAATTATGTAAATAATTTGTGGCACCTCGAAAGTGACACCTCGATTCAAGCGGCCCTTTTGCTTTCCCCGTCCCTCTAGCCTCTCAGAAAAGGGAATACTAGTGAAATTAAAACCATTCACGGGTATAAAAGGCCTCTCCTTAGGCCCCTGGAGCCCTCTGGGTCGCTACAAGGCCCAGAGCCCACACTGACAGCCACTGAGCAGGCTTGTAGGACTTAACAAGAGCAGCACAGCTCAGATACCACCAGGTGGCAGTTTTGCATTCTAAAACGGGCGAGTGTGTGCACAGATAACGTGCAGATATACAGATACCATGCAGATACACTGTGGATTTCTAAGTCAAGTCAGTCAAACGCTGTCATTTCAAGAACACGCTGTCATTCAGCACAGGCAGAGCTTCATCCACGAGTGCCTTCATTCTGAATGCTGTCGTCCAGAATCAGATTTTTGAGGCAATGCTGTCATCCGGAGCTGGAGGAGCTGACTGATGTACGACAAATAAATAGAATAACATTAAATGTGTCACTGTCATTCAAAGTCACAAAGGCTGGCGAGGCACCGACAGGGAGACGGAGGACACGCATGCTCGATCGAAGCCGTTGTTATTGACCAACAATGCAAAGCCACCCGGTGACCTTTGAGATGAAGCTGACATTTGAGGGGGAAGTCGACTTCCCGGAGAGCAAACTGCGACGCCCACTGCTACAAGGAGAACTGACCTCCGCAGGAAAACAACATGTGAGAAGAAAATATCTGCCCATCTACGGCAAAACATTAAAAATGACAGAAAACCAAATACAGTGTTTCTGCCGTGTCATTAACGGCTCCTTGGTGAATCCATTCTGTCGTGGCAGATGTATTTTTAGTCGGGCAATCACTGTCACGTCGGAATTAATGGGAGCACCGAGTGAATTCATTAATCACTATGTGACTACTGGATTTTTGCCGCTAATTGGCACTTTCTAAATCTGGAAATAAAGAGCTTTTCCTTCAAAAAATCCATTAACACGTCAAGGTCAAACAGCGCAGGGGGCGACGAGACATACTCTGTGTCTGCTGGGGACAAGTCCAACTGTAACACTCCCAATATTGTAACTTAGCATTAATATTCAGGAATTTGCTGCGTTTGGTGATCAGATTCAGGGGTCTACTGTGATATCATAGATGGCTCCTGATTGGCTTTACCTTTAAAAAGCCCGGAATCCAGGGAGCTTCCCACAACAGTCAAGAATGATTCGAGTATAAACTGTATTTATAGCTACAGATCATGTAACGCTTTACCCCCTTTATATCACAGGAGTGCAACGTCTGTTTTCCTGGATGGAAATGAATTTTGACTGCGTGGAGGTGATCTTCTCTTCCTCAGCTCACACACAGGCTCTCTGTTTTATTTTAAGCGCGTCAGGAGCGTGTCACTTCCTGTGCACCAGGGGATCTTTAATCCGTACCACCAAGCAGACGCAGAACTTTTGACTGACCAAATCTTGCATTCCATTTTGTCTCATGATCGATAACTGCTACAAGCGGGCAAAAATGGACATTTATTCAAAATGTCACAGACTGTACCTTTAATTAAACGCTCCTCTCTAAAGAGCAGATCGGACTTTCTCTGCCTCTCGGAAGAACTTTTTTGTTTTTCCTGACCTGAATTAGCATTTCTACGCCCCGCAGAAGCACACATGCAGCCCTTCACAGGATAAAAAAACAAAAAAAGTCATATTAGAGTGCTGTATTTCTCTATGGAGCTTCATGAAACATTCCACCCTCTCTATTTTCTCACCCCTCCATCTCTGACAAACAGTCGAGAGAGAGAGTGTGTGCACACTTCCAGACGCTCCCCTTACTTCTGTACTTCACTCTCTCACTGAACGCCTCCCCCGAGGCCTCGGATCGGCACGCGTCTGTTTATGAGCTAACATTAAACAGATGGGGAGAGGAGACGGAGGAGGGGGGGAGACAAAGAGCAGCAGCCTCCTGCAAATTTATGACGTCTTTTTTTCCTGAACGTTATGTGCAGCACGCACGAACAAGCCTAATTAGTTTTATATACTGACAACGGCGGCTACCTGAACGCGAGCAGCGCGCCGGTCCCCCCGATCCTTACTCTGTGACTCACTGTTTCATTTGTTTCATTGGCGTCGACGCGAGATGAGCAGCATTGGAAGGAAGGAATTCCAAATCCGTTTGGATAAATCATGATAGAACATAAATAAGCAGTTCACATCCACAGGCAGGTGCTCAATAAGCGACTGTAATAAATAATAGACAGTAATGAATAATAGTTTTCAATTCAGGGACGCACATTTTTTTTTTTTTACTACATCAGCGCTCTGCTAGGGTTTGAAACATTAGGCGCTTAAGTACGGAGTCCCAGAAGTGACATACATTAACTTCATTAGATGTGCTACAAGTGCAGAAATAAAGCTGAACACTTCTTAGTTTATAGCTGAATAATGTCGCTTGGTAAGATGAATTGGAAGTGCATTTTAATTTTACTTCATATTTATCTTTTACTGGCTCTTTTCTTTACTCAGGTCCCATCTTGATTTCCCTCATCATAGCACAGGGCTTCTACCACTACTGGATCCACTGCAACGACTGATCAGCTATCGTCATGATGTGCTGCCATAGCATTATACTTGATGTCGACGTGGGGGGAATTTGGGGGGAACTTAGTCGACTTATTATTTCCATTTTTTTCCCAGCTCTCTGTGGCAGTTTGGTTGTGTTTCTGCAACAAAACTACTTGGTCAGGTGTAAGAAAAGATCACGGTCTGGGTGAAAACAGACAAACCGTGTGTTAGAAGGAATAACTTCTCCCATGCATGTGTGTATATTTCTTGTCTTTCTGTCTAAGACGCATAGCTATGGCATTACAAAAAAAAAGTAATTTGCTCAGTGGCAATAATTTTCCTGGAACAACTTAAATTACACAACCCAGTGAAAATAAATAAGTGTTGTCGATTAAATTCACGGATATGTCGAAATTTACCATTTATTTATAGGATAGATGATACTTTTTTGTTTTGTTTGGTAAATCTAAGACCAGCAGCAAAAGCGAAGAAGATAAGAAGAATGAGAAGACAAGTTCAACTAGAAACGAGATGAATAAACGGATAAATAAGATAAAAAGAATCAGGTAGCATCCTCTACTCACTGTATCGAAATATGCAAGGCACTTGGTTGGGACTGTAAACAGTGACACTGCAAACAGTTCAGTGTAAAAAAAATATTAATATTTACGCAATAGTTAAATATTAAAAAGCATAGCTTGGATGGTTACAAGTGACTATGGCTCTGCGGAAGAAGCGGTTCCTCAGTCTGTTAGAGCGTGATTTGATAGCTCTGTATCTTTTTCCTGATGGCGAGGGGACGAACAGACTGTTCCCTCGACGGGCTGTGTCCTTGCTGATGTTGCTGGCCTTCTTTAGGTTCAGTTTCCAGGTTTATGTTGTCACAACGCTGTGCTTACACCTGGTTAGGTTCAGGCACAACACCACTTGGTTAGGCTTAGGGTTAGGAAAAGATCGTGCTTTGGCTTAAAATACGCATTTTTGTCGCACCGAAACCTGGCGGGAAATGATCCCAAGCTTTCCTTAATGTGAAACACTGTGGTCCCTCATCAAAAATAGCCAGTGGTTCCACACTTCACACAAAGTTGTAACAGAGTCTGCTGTCACTGGCTCGGAAGGCTTTCTCGCTTAACTCCATCATATTCCCCTCTGACTGCCGATATGAAGGTCAGGTCATGAACATGTAAACTGAAAGTGATATGAGACCTGCTGTAGAAATGTCAATATGTATGGATATACGTATCCTTTAATGTGGAAAAAAAAAAATCAACTTATCAGTGGTTTGCAGAAGTGTGACTGGGCTGAGGACCAACACCAACATAGTGATAACAGATCGTGCTTACTGCAACCTAATTCTCGCCGGACCTGTGTGTACCCTCCGCCACTAATCCAGAACAGTGCTGCCCACCCGATACTGGTCCTCAATTTTCCCCACACTACCCCTTCTCTGCTCACCACACTGGCTCTCTGTTGCAGCTCACATCCCGATCAAACTGCCACCTCAAAGTCGAGGTGTGCACCCTGGTCCGCGCCCTGCCCTCCTCCTCCTCTGAACGTCCCTGTGGTCGCTCGTCTTTGTCAGCACTCTACAGCGACGGAACGAGCTCACCGCTGAAGTCAGGACAGCAGAGTAATCGTCCTTCTTCCTTTCCAGCACTTAATATTATCTTGTTTCAAAAACAAACAAAAAAAGAAAAAAAACTTGCTGAGCGCTTGTACTGTACTGAACATGCTTTTATTTATTTATTTAGACAAAACACTCCAAGTTTTGGATGATATCTCGCTCCTACTCCTACGTGGTTTGAATGCACTTTTTGTAAGTTGCCTTGGAAAAAAAAACCCTGCCAAATGAATGTAATGTTATGCAGCACACATTTCATCATTTATTTATCTCCCATCTTCTGCCCATCCCTCTCATTTTCATATGAGCAAGAAGGAAAATGTGTGAGAAGATAGGGGGAAAATAGGAGATGAATGCATGTTTAAGTGTGCTGTAGTGAAAACAGCATGATTACAGTATCGATTAAGGTAACTGACAATCTTTTTCCAATCAAAGAAGAGCTAATTATTGTACCACACAGAGGTCATAATGAAGTTATTGCAGAGAGTGCACAAAGCACAGGACATTGATACTGTAGACCTGGGTAAGAAACCTGACTGTCATGATAGATTTGTTCTACTAGAACCACGGTTAAAAGAACAGTTGACATAATAAATGAAAAGTCAGTCATTATCTACTCATCCCCATGCGGATAGAAAGATTGGCTTCACAGCAAAACAGCGTTGCAGCTCAACAACTGAAGTAGATGGGGACTTGGCAATTTGACAACTGAAAAAAATCAAAAACACATAATAAAAGACTCACACCCTCGATGCATTGTCGAGCCTACACATTTAGCAGCTACAGTGAAGATTTCTGCTCATAGAAAGGGTGTGAGGAAAGTTTTGCTCAAATAAAGCTCCAGAAATGTTTTGTTGAAACATCAGTACGGGGATGAGTAGATAATAACTGAATCTTCATTTTTGGGGGAATTCATCCTTTAAGGTTAGGGATTGTTATAAAACAATAGAGAAGTCATATCTTGTCTTTTCAGTCTTGACTATTTTTTATATTAACCCGAGGCAACGATGTTTCCCTATACTGATATAATGTCTTCTGTGACTCTGGAGGAGTTTTCCAAAGTCTAAGAAAATGACCCAGGTGATGTCATCAGGGTTAATTTGGCCTTTGTTTGGAATCAACAACTTTTATAAAAGCCTGAATGACAAGAGATAGGATCCAGCATTTTTGGAGCTTCACCCATACTAGGAACCAGATGTCAGTGGTGCAACAAAAGCTTAGACAGAATTACCAATTATTTCCTACACTGGCTTAATACTAGTTTTGTTCAAATGTAACCACAATACAACATTTCTTTAAAACTACCCATCCAATTTCTCATAACTTTTATCAACCATCTATCCTCAGCCAAATGAATATTGTAAACGCATTTCTGAAAACTGGTCAGAAGGGAAGGAGGCTTTAAAGCTCTTCGACACACTGGGGAACAAATTTGTATTGTGAGGATGCTTACAGTTGTTTAAAGTGACTTTGTTCACTGTGATGCATTCTTTACAGTGGACATCTGAACATCCTTCTGTCACCACACAGTGGATCAAATCTACTCCAGAACTCATGCAGATGGAGTCCTGTGCTTCCTCCTGTAGGACGGGTCCTTTATGTTTTGCAAATCAGGGATCCTTTTGATTGACGCTCTAAAAGACGGGCTTTGCAGATGTCTTGTATGGGAATGAGTGACTCCAGTGAATTGCGTCACAGCGCCCGTATCACGTCGTCGTCTCTTGCCCCCGCGCACACGTTCTGCAGGGAGGTCAGAGATAAGCTGCAGCCAAGCAGCTGTGTCTTGCTCAAGGACACTTAAGCAGTGTGAAAGTCCTTGATCCTCTATTTATAGGATGGTCTCCTCTAAACACGAGGCCATTATCCCACCCTGATAAACACTGGGACATCTACAGAAGAAACATGTACATGAAGTTAACGTGCTGTGAGGGACAGAGCTGCTTGTGGAGAAGAGTGAGCGTAGAGCAGGTTCCTCCTTATCAGAGTGAAAAGTGCTGCGGGGCTCACGCTCGGGTCGCTAATAAGGTGACACTGCTTTGAATAGAGCTCTATACATGACGTGCAGTATGAGCGTCATGTTGGGATGAACTGCTGAGCACGGAGGAAATGTTTTCATGAGCTGGTGTCCACATAGTAGTCAGTCTTTTATTATACTGTACACTATAATGTGTGACTGTCTTCGTCTTCCGTACCGGAGGAAACGACCTGTGATTGGTCCCGTAGCTTTTTAGGCCAGTTGTGTTCAGAGCGCTACTTTAGAGAAAAGGGAAAACAACATGCTGTTGAGTAACAGGGGACCGGACAAAATGAGTGATTTGGAGACACAGTTTTGACTTTGGGCACATGTAATGAGTTTATTGTATAATTGTTGCAGTTGCTGAGATCTAAGTATTATATCCAAGCCGTTTCCACATATACAGGAATTAAACTGTGATGGGAAAATATTGAATCATTTATTTATTGATTGTTTGGCTACAGTTTGTTTCCTAAAAAGGAGAATTCACGTCATGTGTCTATTAACTTAAACTTTTCAATTTTAGAATGATTACCCCGCCAAGTTTAAGTTTCTGTCGGACCATATGCTGTAAAAAAAATAAATAAATAAAAAGGTTACCAGACATTTACATGAAAGAAAAAGTTTCATAATAAGAGAATATAACTGCAAAATTAGGGAAAATTACCTTTTTGAGTACACATGCTGTAAAAGTATACTCAATGTATATGACAGGCACATGTTTGTGTACAGATTGATTGAATAATTCTGTAAAATAACATCATTATGTCATCTCAAAGATAACGAACTTCAAGTTGTTATTATGCGATGAAAATGTGTCATTCTACCAAAATTTTACCATAAAATTACAAAGAATGTTTACAGGGAAAGCTTAAATTTCACAGTAATTCCTTGTTGAATGATATACAGTATTTTACTGTAGTTTTATGGGAACTGTTTGCCAACTTTTGCTGCCGGATATTTGAACAGTATTTTACTTTTTGCTTTGTTATTTCACATTGTACTCACCACAGTCAAAACAATATGTTGTGTTTACTAACAGCATCAATGTAAAGTCAAAGTAATAGTTCTGTCAAAGTGGCGTATCTCCACGATACAATATTTACATTATATGGTAGATATGGATGTGAGATCTGGCGTGCTCTCAGAGAAATTCAAGAGGTTATTTTGTGTATTCAGAGAAATCCCAAACCAATGAATTCATATCTATTTGGTAGTTTGAATATTAGTGTGCATATTAAGACAGATTACACAACCCAATTATTGGAATAAACCCTTCTCTGTTTATGTGTGGTGCGTCACCTTAAACTGAGTAGGAGGCTTTTAGTGGAAGCATGAAGTGTCCCTGCACCACTTCAGCCGGCTGCCAGAGCTGAGCTGGGCTTTGGAGCTGGTTCACGCAGCCAGAGGAACACGATCAAATCGCTGTGTTATTGGGAGATGTGCTCTCTGGACGGTATAGGGAGGGATTTGTCCGCTGACTCAGCCTCTGATACAGATTACTTAGGAGCACTGTGTCACTTCGGTGCAGGTTTAAGGACAAGCGCGACGGACCGGAAGGATCACGAAATGACGGCGTTAAACCCTGCTGCGTCACATCTTGATAAACTATCATAAATCCACATTCGCTGTCTCGTTGTCGTGTTATCTTGTTCGTGCACATAAAACAAAATATCGTCAGTCCTCCTCTGCCTGTACTTGTGAATAGCTGAAACATACTGATCAGATGTTTCTGCCCGTCTCGTAAAACGAATCATGCTGTTAGACAGATTTTTATTTGGTATTTTATTTACTGAAGTTGTTTTGGCCATAATTATTGGTATTATCTTAGTTTAATCCAGATTTCTTTAGTGTCATATTGACACATGCAGCTTTAAAGATGACTTGTGAGCTACTGTAGCGTCTCGTTTCCGTTCCGCTCAGCTGTTGGTAACCGCTCTGACCCACAATACTAAGACTCTGCTCAAAGAGGTCAGATGCGGACATCATCGACAAAGCTGCATCATCGTGATGGTGAGGCAATGTCTGACTTCATGCAGGACGTGGGAGTCTGTGCTGTTTTTTTTTTTTATTTAATCCACTGCCCCTATTCTTACCTGTATCCACCAGACAGCAGCGTCACTGAGGACTGATCTGCTGCAAAACAAGCTGAATAAAATGGTAAGAACCAAGCCGTGAGAACAAATGCTGGCAGCAATGGATAGGTGGAAATTTTTTATTTCTTCATGTTGTAACTTTACGTTTCTTTGGGTTAAGTTTTGTGTTGTTACAATGCTGTTATTTGGTTTCAGTTTCCACAAACTAATTGGTTGGGGTTAGGAAAAGATCATATTTTGCCACCACAAACACCACTGGAAACTAGCAGCCATCTTGCCTGCAACTCCACCACCATCACCTCCACCTTCCAGTGTGAAAGTCAGGTCATAAACATGCAATGTGAATATGATACGACACGCATTGTAGAATTGTTTATGACATAACAGTGATTTAACTGCCAATATTTTATTTTAGCTGAAGGGGCTGATTGTAAATATATTTCAGACTCAACGCTTCATGCAGCTGCTTCAAAATAAAAGCACACCACTGGAAAACCACTAGAGGACTTCTGCTGTTATGCCACTTCAGGAAGTGTTTGTGTGGTCAGATTACAAAACTGCTGTAAAAAAAAATTGCACCACATTGCATTTTTTAAATGTTTTGCTGCAAATAAGTTATAAATGATTCATGGGAGAAAAGCTCAAAGAAGATGTAGTCGTTTAATTTAGAAAATCTTATAAAACCTAGGCTCTCAGTCTGATGGACACAGCAGACATTTTGACATGTTATAGCAGAAAAGACACAGGTGAGACTAGTAAGAACAGCTGCACCTCAATCAACAGAGCAGTCATTAACATCATTCGTATCACCTGTGCTTTTCCTTTTTAACACCTTCCTACCCCCTTACTGTTACGCTACACCCCAATCTCACTGGTTCCTACTGAAGGTATAATATCAAATACAGCAGCTTCGTCAATGGCCTTGAGCTTCAAAATGACGCTCCACAGGCCCTTTGAGCATCCGTTTTTCAAGTGATGATCTCTGTAGGATGGTTATTAACAGTGCCAAACTTGGTTAGATCTAGACACCAAAACTACTTGGTTGGGTTCAGGAAAAGATTATATTTAATAAGCATACTCTTGTTAAAATAACGACATTCCATCTTGCAACATATTTTACATACGTTAACTTACTTGCACAACATGACTTAAACAAGTTACTCTTGAGTCTTGGTCACAAACTGGACGTGACCCCTGTTCTCCAGAGGGAAAGTCCGGTGTATAGCTCATCCAACCAGCCCGTCCACCCCCTGACTCAGACTTTTCTTGCTCTCTATACCACAGCAGCAGAGAGGCGCTTCAAAAGTTGACTCTAGAGGGATCCCATCAAACTGGCATCGGACTTAGTACCATAGGGCCACTGACTAGGCTGCCATATTTCACTCTCCCCAATTAAAGACAATAATAGTGTGCCCAGACGGGATTAAAACAGTAGTAAATAGTTCGCTTATGCCCGAGACTATTTTCTTCAGTGTATTAATACATATTTGGTGTGTTGATATGTATTTACATAATCAGGATTGTGTGTACAGGAGTAGTTCTGGACAACAGAGAGGAATAAGCTACACAGATTTAGCTTTGTTAGAACGATCTGTGTGTTTTGATCTTTTCACTGGATTTGTTGACATAAAGAAAATTATTGAATAACTGGCTTTATTTTTGAACATCTACTGATTTACTGAACGCTTTCATAATTTTATCATCTCACGTAATACCTTTTGTTTTCATTCACTGGGGTTTAAATAACCAATGAGACTCATCGCTTTTGGAAACATTTGTAACCAAGACCAATCCAGTCTGTGTACAATGTGTTGCATGTTCTATATTCCGTACACACTTTCCCTTAACTTGGGCTTCGGTGTTTCATACCCAGTCCTTGTTGTCTCTGCAACGCATATTACACTATCAATTGGGCGCACTGTGTTTGCTGAAGTGAAGGGTAAGTGGCACTTAAGCTGGAAAGAAAAGCTGTGAAATTGTCGCCACACTAAAGGTGGTGAGGCATAACTTAGCGAAGCAACTTTTGTGAAATGGATAAACGAGGAGCTAAAAAGAGAACAGGAGTAAGTCTGTTCAGAGGCAGGAGGGGAGGAAGCAGCAACTTTCAACCACCAAAGGCAAGCGGGGAATGTGTGTGTGCAAGCCTGAGTGTGTGAGTGTGTGAGTGTGTGTGTGTGTGTGTGTGTGTGTGTGTGTGTGTGTGTGTGTGTGTGTGTGTGTGTGAGTGAGTGAGTGCGAGAGAGAGAGAGAGAAAAAGAGAGCTGACACATAATGAGGTGCAAGAAAAAGCCTACACTCTGCATTGTGCTGAGAACAAAATAATAATAACAGCAGTGACTAGAGGCAGGAAAATCCAATTACAATAGCTATTACTCCCTCTACTGGTGATCAGCCAAGGGGGACAATAGAAGAGATTTGCCCAAATTTCACCCAAAGCTTAAGCAGCTTCACCCTTTGCCCTTTTCAGTGGAGGCACTTGCCAGCACATGGGCTTTGGGGAAATTGGGGCTCAGTAGTCAATCTTGGTTATCCTGCGAAAAACCATATGCTCGTGGAAGCTTAAAGACAAGGGCATAAAGGCATTTAGACTGCGGGCAGATCAATGCATCTCAGACCTCCGATGAAAACGTAAACATGAAGTTTAAAGCTCTAAAGCTCACCTGACAAAATAATCATACGGTTTGTATTCGGGGATGTGCAAGAGGGCCGTTTGTAATCTTGACAAAACTAGTGACAGTCAGAGATCGGGGCTGGATTCAAATTCAACGCGACGACTGCGAAAACACTTAAAATGGCACTGGGTTTAAGATGTTCTTGCCTTCAATATGGTCGGCTCTCCGCCGCGCGCTAATCTCAATCTCACCTTGCAGTTGAATATGATCAGTTAGACTTAGCTTTTGAGACCATTTCAATGGCATATCTGTGTGATTCAATTCTCTTCAGCTTTTCAAATTAAACATCTACATAGTCGGGGCCGTTCAGTTTAAAGAGGCGTTATGTAGTTTTGGAGATTAAATTTAATAATTACATTAATACTGAGGTGATATACAAATTCAGAAATATCTTTTTTGCCATAACTGAATAAACAAGCTGCTCTCAGAGGAGAATAAGGTCCCCAGGACACTGCTTGGGGCTATGAAGGTGGCAGGGTCCGCCAACTATTGTTGTCCTTTAGGTCAGTTTGTTTATTCAGTCGTGAAACGGAAGAGTTTATTTAGGCTAAAAAAAAAAAAAAGGTCATTCTCTTCTGATTAAAATGTCTTCCCTAAAACTACACAGTGCACCTTTAAATTGACCATATCAGTCCTGTCAGTGGGCCTGTACTCATCCAAACAGCCCCCCCCCCCATCAATCAGGCCTGGAGGTGAGTGACATTGTGCCCACACAAACACACCCACATCACCATAAAAAAAAAACGCCACCTCTCTGTATGCATATGCATTATGTAAATGGTGTCATCAGGTCGCTGCGCCCGGAGGTAAAGCAGAGTAGGGAGAGCAGACTTTGACTCGGGGGAGGTGGAGAAGTGTTTTTTATATAAGGATGCAGAGGGCAAATCCGCGATCAGTCAGTCCAATACACTCAGCGTTCATATCAATAAGTGGTGGGAGGCGAGGAGGGTCAAAATGAAAGGCGACGTTTGAGCTGTTATTAATGGTTATTTTTAAGTATAAGTACTTGATTACATTGCTTGTTGGCTGCCTCGTGATTAACATTCATGTTAATATTAGGTTATTACAACACAGTCCTCGTGATGTCATCCTTATTCTCAGTTCAGGTTCATCCAACTTTTGGTTTAACCCTGACATTATTCCTTTCTTTTTTCTTTTCCTTTTTTGTTTTTTGCTGGAGCGCACCTGAAAGAAGTGAAAAGGCTGATCTCACCTGGTGAAAATATCTCCTCCGACGAAGAGCAGAGCAAGACTCGACAGCAGGAAAGTTGGGACCTCCATTTACACACTCTGTACGATGAATGACTGGTCAAAAGAAGAAAAGTTTCCCCGAACGGAATGCAAAAAGAAAAAAAGAAAGAAAGAAAACCAAATTTAAAAATAATAATAATAAAAAAAAAAGCCAGGGAGTTTTATTTTAGTGCGCTCTCGTCGTGATCCGGCGCCGCCGAGAAGAAAGTAAAGTGCGCTGCTGCTGCTGCTGCTGCTGCTGCTGCTGGTGCTGATGCTGCTGAAGATGCTGCTGAAGATGATGGCCCCATGATCGCTTCCTCCCCGAGTCCTCCGCGTCCAGGAGCGCACAAGAAGAAGAAGAGCGCGCCGAGGAGAAAACCAAACTCCCCGCGTCGACTGCAACAAACGAGCCGATCCACCGCCGCTGCTGCCGCCGCCGCCTGTCCTCCAGCAACACACACACACACACAGAGTGAGAGAGAGAGAGAGAGAGAGTGAGAGAGAGAGAGAGAGAGAGAGAGAGAGAGAGAGAGAGAGAGAGTGAGAGAGGGATGGAGAGAGAGACGCACTAATCTGTCGATCCCTCCTTTGCCTGGCCTGTAAACGTCAGATTCAATCTGGCCAGGGAAGGGGGGGCGGCGGGGGGGGGGGCATGTCACGAACATAGGACTTCAGTATATTATGTAATATTTGACACGTTTGAATCATCTCCATTAGGTAATTACCACTCCAGTAAACTTGGATTTCACTGTAGTGGGAGAGCCCAGTGGTCCTGGAGTTGCTCTAAGAGACTTTCCCCTATAATAATAAAGGAACGTGGGAAACACTTTATAATAACCATTGTATAGGTTATATTTTCAGTTTCTCTCTAGTCCCAAGAGACTTGTTTTGATTTAGAATACCTGTTTTGGTCATTACAAACATGGCTTGACATTTGCCCTAAAAATATCTGGTGGTGTGACCCTTACAAATGTTGAAACATTGACTCAAACTGTGGCCTCTGACTTGGCAGCCTGCCTCCATGAAGTTGCAACTGATGCTGATGTATTAACTTTAAAAATAGCTTGATGAATGGTTTATAACATGTTTCATTGTTAGCAAAAAGTGAAATAATTGTTAACTAAAGATGAATTATGTATTAAGTCAAAGTCTTTCGTGACATCATTGTATTTATTCTCTAAAAAGGGACAGTTTGGTGGAGAGCGCCCATAAACTATTCCTAAAGGGAGTCTGGTACAGCTGACTGCCCCAAGTTGACATAACGTGAGGAAACGAGCAATTACTAGGACACAGTACTTCACTCCAGACTGTTATATAATTTAATGTATAATTCTCATGTAGATCAGAATGATTCTCCTTACAGGACCGTAATACTGCAGCACAAATGTATCACATTTTTCATGTCAGGGACCAAAGACCATAATTAGACCAGATTTAGCCTCCACAGAATACAGTCGTGAATAAAAATATATATATATATATATATCACAGTACAATAAGTTGAATACGGACATTTATATTTGAGAATATGGGGACATTTGTCGTAAGTCATTCTGCATCTCTCCCTCTCGCCGTCCCCTCCTTTCCTGTCATCTCTCTATTTCAACCATCAAATGAAAACACTGAACACACACGATCCCATTAAGCAAAGCAGAACTGTGAGTGCTGTCGTAATTGAGCACCACGCACACAAACATACCAATAACCAGATACCAGATACATGGACTCTGTAAGAACAGCACGGACACAATATTTGAATCCATGTGTTGACAACATTCACAGTATAATGACACCAGTAGATACGGCACTTCTATTAGAAAATGTGGGGAGAGACCGGTTTAAAAAAGAATTGTCATAATTGATGCAGTCATCTCCACACCGTAGACACAATAAAATATTACAGTGACTAAATTAAAGGTGCACTATGTACTTTTGGGGAAGACATTTTTAAGAGAAGAAAGGGGGAAGAAAAACATCAGTCGTAACCCCTCTGAGGACGGCTTGTTTTTAATGGAAATATATCCAATAAATATTTCTGAGTTTGCATTGTTATCTTATTAATCTTGCTAATATAAACATTCTGAATGTCTTTACCCAAGCTACACAATTTACCTTTAAGGAGTACCTGAAGTATGCAAAAACCTGAACGCCAGTTAGTCTTCTTTTCATTATTTCTAACTTGCTAATACTTCAGATGAGTTTCTGTCAGTTGTCTTGTGTTGCTTGGAAACATTTAAGTATCTTAAAGGTTTGCTTGTCAGATGATAAAAGGATTCCGCCAATTAAAGCGTGTTTACAGGTGTTGGGGAACACTAGTGTATATGTGAAAGAAGTAGTATAAAGCCTTTTGTGGCTCCAGAGGAAGCTGCATGTAAACAGATAAATCACCTCCAGTGGTGTCACTCAGTGGCTACGTTGCACTGTGGGTAACGTAGGCACCAGGTTTTGAAAAGGAAGAAGAACAAAAAAAGGCAATATCTCTTATGCTGTATCAGTTACGTTCATTCATTGTTGGAGATTTCATGTTCACTGTCCACAGTGGACTGCTTTGCAAAACCTGCTGCCTACATTACCCACAGTGCAACGTAGCCACTGAGTGACACCACTGGAGGCAATTTATCTGTTTTACATGCAGCTTCGTCTCGACCCACAAAAGGCTACATACTACTTTTTTCACATCTACGGCAGTACTGACCTTGATACACACTTCAAAGTGTGAAACTGACGGAGTTACCCTTTAAGTGCAATCGCTTTACTATTATGTTCAGGAGCATCTGGGTGTTCATGTGATTTTGTCTACCCGCTGTAAAAAAAACACATGACGTTTAATAAGATCATCAGCTACAAGAAGCTTTGGAATATCTTAACATAGATTATGAAGCAAAAACAAAACAAGGAAAAGTTACAAACACATCTCATCCCGAACAGGATCAATTACCATAAACTACAGAAAAATATAAACAAAAAAAGAAGAATCGAAATATTATTACTCCTCTATAATATTGTAAATGTGTCCTCCATCTTGGAAAAACGTGCAAGCTTGTATTTCCCCCTCATTAAACATAACCTGAATCCTGTCCTGTAGCGAGAAGTGTATAGTTGCACCTGCCCTGGTTTCTGCTGCCTCACCCTCGGGAGCAGAGACTGTCCTGGAGTCAGCGGCTGTGGATTCAAACCACTGTCCCTCCCCCCGGACCTTCATTAATGGTTGGATTCTCACTGCAAATTCTTCTGATATGAAGTCACCGGACTACAGTGCGCTGCGTGTTATTGTATTCTCTATCTGGCATTCCCTTTATTACCCTCACCCTCATGTATCCTCTTTCTCCATCCCTCTCTGCTCGCTCTGTTTTCCTCCTGTTGATCCACTCTTTGTCAGCTGGAGTCTTTGTTTCCCCCTCGCAGTTATTTTGCTCTGCCTTCATCTCTCAGACAAAACCTGCCCCACATCCTGCATTACACGCTCATACAGTGCTATTTATTTATTCAGTCTCCCCGTGGCAATACAAAATATTCCTGTATCACAAGATTTCAATATGTTCTACAGTAAGATGCACACTCCTCATCTGAATTCTTCTTTAGCGGTACCATGAATCGAAAGAAAGCTTTATGATGTCATATGGAAGATAATCTTCCCAGTAAAAAGCCCTATGTGCTGGTGCAATGCTGATCAAGTATAAATTAATGTAGTTTCCCAGTGTAAATCAGATAGGGACATACAGTATCTTGCATGCTTGAGAAAAGATTTTGCATAACTCACAGATTTATCGTTCTCTCTGAACAGACTGAGATGTTTTCTGCTTAGTGTAGCTTGACTGAGATCAGTCCAAAGAAATAAAACAGTGTTAGTTTGGGTAAATTAGCAGACAACAGTGAGAGAGTCACCAATTATCCCTGATTCTGTGCGTTTCAAGTGTCTGCGTCATTAATTCAATACCAGAAACTGATTTTAAATGACTTCCCTGCTTTAGCATTGAATCCACTCACTTGCTAAAACTGCTTGGGTGATGAGGTTTAGCACACCTTATTGATCATAACCACACGAGGAACGACGCCATTATGGATCCACTTCACCAGTAGTAGTAAGTGATGTAGTGAGTGGTTTCGGACGCAGCCAGCACGTGCTTTCAGTTGCAAGTTCAGATGACAGGCGTCTCGAGGGGCGCCAGTGCCCCGCCCCCTGCGTGCCGTCTCCTTGGAAACACTAACAAACATGGCGGAATAACTTCTACAGTGAAGAGAAGTATCTTTGAGAAGATATCGTGTCAGGAAGAAGCAAAGCTTAGCTAAGCGAGGTAACGGCTTGGTAATGGTTGCTAAATGTATTCATGTATTTACTTCAAACATGTCACAGCCTGTATTCAGCGTTTAATGTGCATTAGTTGCGAAGCTTTGTAGTTTCCCAAGCTAACCCATTTTAACGACACGCCGAATTGCATTCAGTTATCTGCTCATTGAATGTTGCCTTACACATTGGCAATGTCACAGAAAAAATACAGCTTAAGATTCTCTGGAAATTCCCTGACAGCCACTCTTCGAATCGGAGTACAAAGAATTCACCAAACAACATTTTAAAATTAAAATTCGACTTGTGAGAGACCAAGCAATTGTGACAAGTGCGAACGTTCACATTTTCTCAATGTATGTGGCTTTAAACGATTCAGCAAAAACTGCATACAACCTGTAGGTTTGTGTGATAATACGCGCCTGTGTTATTAATTAGGTAAAAATGGATGTCGAAGACAGGGAACGTCCATTTGATGTGGCGTCAGACAGCTGTGGACAGCTGGGTGTCCACCTCAGCACTGATGAGGACAGTGAGGGTGAGTGACAAGCAGACGGTAGCTACAGCTACTTCCTCTCTTTAATTCATAATTACACAAATATAACGTCTGTTTTACCTTGGTTGTTTGAAAAGACTGGGATATCCTCACTTAATGGTTGTATTGTATGTATTTCAGGAGATGGTCCAGGCCAAGAGACCTTTAACGATGATGAGCCAGCCCTTCCCCCTGATTTGGCGTGGTTAGAGGATTTGTATGAGTGGGTGTTTCTTGGTTTTCTGTGAATCATATAATATTAGTAAAATAAAATACAAATGCCCATGTATTAATCCCTAATCCTGTTATCTCCCACTTACTATTTGGAACCACAAAGTCACTGTGACTTAATGCGATACTCAGTATGATAATTTAATAAAAAAATAACAAAACTAAAATTAATTACTCATGCTGTCTACATCGTTAAGCCTCAGTATAAACACCTCCAGGAATTATAGTGGAATAATTCTCTATACATACATAGTGGATAGTTACAATTTTGCATTAAACATGTACGCTTTCTAAAAATGTAATTTTGCTTTGCCCAAAGAGAGGACAACGATGATGGTGACGGTGAAGGTGATGGTGATCGTAACCCTTCAGTTGTGGCCGACAATGGTGAGAAAAGGAGTTATGCCGCGACAGCACGGATGTTCAAGCTGAGACGAAACCTGGACCAGCTGGACTGCTTTCACCGACAGAAGGAGCATGACGTGCTGAAAGCCAGGTCTGGATCTGGCAACCAACAGACCTCTAGAGCCACAGTAGCTCCTTAACCTGGACAGCGATCCTTTTGCCTTTCTAGACTCGTTTGAAACCTGTACACATAAAATACAATTATTTGTTTCATTTTTTTAGTAGGAATACAGAAACGCAAGTGTCTCTTTGTTATAGGTCATTGCATTGGCAAGGAAAAACTCTTACCACCATCATTTCCGTTATAGTGTTATTCCACTTTCTCTGGCTTTCCCCCTCTTGGCCTCTTCACACTTGGCCAATCACTTCTGTACCAATTGATTCAGCAATTTGCAGGAAAATCATTTCAGCTGTCGAGAGAACATTTCCCATAATGTCCTCTATCTCACTTTTCTTCCTCCTTTTTTATTTGTCTGCACTGCGAGCCATTAAGCACCCGATGAACTGTGATGCAGCCCCCTGGCGAAAAAAACGGCTTCCATTTCCCTTTAGCACAAACCATCAAAGGTCAGGACGGGGTGGTACTGCACTCTGATCAAACATGAGTTTAATGGAACCCAAGCACACCTGGCTTTTAACCAACCTGTAGCTTTTACTGTAGCATGTGCCGTGATTTTCTTTTTATGACGGTCTTTTCCCTCAGTCAGAGATTGCTGTGTTGCACACCATTTCACAACAGAAAGAACATTGGGCAATTAAAACTGTTGAAATGTGTGTGTCCACTCTCAGCTTTTCAGTATCTTCAACAGATTACCTTGTAAGCTGACATAATAACCTTGCCTTTGTTGTTGTACGTACAAGAAAATCTATTAGCCTGATGCTCTGAAAAAGTTGCTCCTGAAAATGTTCCTGCTTATTAGCTTTGATCTGGGATGTTTTCTCATTGTCAACATTTGAACTCGTCTCTGTTATCTAATATTTATATTTTCCAGAGAAGAGCTTAAACTCTGCCGTCAGAACATTGAGAGTTTGGTGAAGCAGAGGGATGACTTGGAGAACGAGATCAAGCAACAAAAAGCAGCAGAAAACAGGTGAGCTTGAAAAAGACAACAAACACTGACTGGTATATGAGACATTTCCTTTTTGTCCATCCCCTGTGAATCTGTGTTTATATTCCTCTGCAGTGTGGCAGTGTTTCGTTTGCGATCCCAGCATAAGCATCTGTGTCAAAGGCTGCGGAGTGAGGAGGAGCTGGAGGGCCACATCAACACTGATCTGAAGCAACAAGAGTGAGTCAGAGTGGAAAACGGTTTGACACTCAGCACAGTCATGTTCTGACAGCCATTAGTACTGTGGGAAAAAACTAAGCCCCCTCATTTATTTTAATGGGAATACTGTATTGACACTGGCACCACAAACACAGATGGTGCAGGAAAAAAGGCTAATTTGCCCAAACCTTTGCATCAAAGCAACGTGACATCATCCAGAAACAAAGTATTTGCCAACTAGCTACATCCTGCTTAATAGAAGTACAAGTCGCTATGCAGTGCTCAGGCACCTGATAAACTTTAAAACCCATGGATCTATTCCTCAAACTGGTTGTACTTCAGCATCTCAACAACTCGCCCACGTCAGTGCAGCCCCTCATGTTTTTTTCTAGCTTTTCTCTTTTTAGTTATGCATCGCAGTAATATATGCTGTAAACAGTTGTCTTTGCTGGAAGGCTTTTGCTGCCAAGCAAGCAATTATGGCATGCTAATATCCCAAGAGTTTGATACGCAAGAAGAGCTTTGCTTTTGTAAATGTCGGACTTCGGTTACAAAATCTTTCCAATGTGGTCGACGGCAGTTTGCTTGTTTTGTTAAACCAAAAAGGGACCCCGACTCATTCTGCTGTAAGGGATTGAATGATTTTTCGAAAGGAAAATGTTGTATTTTAATGGTCTAAATGGTCTTTTAATGGTCGATTTAAATGTGCACTATTTATTTTTGGGGAAAAAAAATCTTCATCCGAAAAGAAACATTTCTTTATGCCTAAACAAGCTAAATAAACAAACTGTCTTTGATTTTGTGACTGAACAACTGACTAAACAAACTGACCTTAAAGGACAACACAGTTTCATACTGTTTTACTCTGTTAATACTTGGTGGACCCTGCCACTTTTCTAGCTCCAAAAGTGTTCTGTGGACTTTTGTATTGTTACCTAATTAATATTGTAAATATTAATATTCTGACTTTTCTGAATTCTGAATTTTTCTCCAGCACTAAATATTGCCCCTTTACAGCAGAATCTCAATTGTGCTTCAAAGCCCCATTTTACCTCTGCTACAGTAGATAATAAACACCATCAGCCAGCACCTTTAACTCTATCTTCCATCCAAATCTTTCTCATTCTACATCTTTACTCCTCAGACTGGAGTTGAGTGAGGTGGCGGTGGAGCTTGGCAGGTTCTCTTCGCTCCGGCAGGAGGTGCAGGAGGAGGAACGGGTCTTCCGGGTGCTGAAGGCGCAGAAGGCAGCGACGAGGATTCAGCAGGAGAGGAAAGCCGGCCAGAACCTGCAGCTCAAGATGCAGCGTCTCAGGGAGTAGGACAAATAAGCATCTTTTTCCATTCATGCTGCCTTGTTCTTCTGTGTGTGGTACTCCTCTGTGATGCACACAAATATGAGAATTATTGATCTCAGTGTAAGTAGAAAATGTAACATCATATTTAGGAGAAATGCCACTGATAGGCACATAGTGAAACTGTCACTGTCAGTGCAACATAACTCCCCTGTGAGTATTTTTTGTCAATTTTTTTATTTTTTTTTTTTTTTATTGTTTGTATGCGAAGCCTGTCTGAGGAGCCAGTTGTATGAACCTTAAATAGCCATGCAAAGACTGATATATTGTGCTTATAAGTGATTTTGTTCTGATAGTAAACAGGCAGCCATGCTGATGAAAGAAGTGAATGAACGTCAGAAGAACATTGAAGCGGGCCAGGCGAGCCGCAAGATGGCTGCCAAGCACTTAAAAGAGACCATTAAAAGGTAATCAGATGTTAAGCCAATAAAGACAGGAATACGGCTTCGACTACAAGCTCATCTGAGCAGAAAAAAGTGATTCGTGATTTTTCATGATATTAGTCAAAAAATGCAAACTATGAAAAACAATGTCTTGTACAGTAAATTCAGGTTTTGTTCTTGTCTATATGAGCCAAGGGTGACAGTGGGCTTGTGGTCTCCCCTAAAACATGTGTCTTTGTTGACAAGTGTTTCAGAAATACAAGAGACATTAAAGGTGCCATACAACATTCAATGACATCCAGCGTTTTCAACATTTGCAAGAAAAATGTATAATATTGGTATCATGCCTACCCATATGTGTAACATTATGTTCACATCCAGTTGCTTGTGTGACTGGGGAAGTGAGACTTCATTCTCTGGTCAGGAAGCCACTACTCCACTATATCTTAATAGAACAAATAGTTGTTTGCTGCTATATGAACATTCAAAATCTCATATGTAGAACCTTTTAAAAACCGAAAAACAACAATGAAGTGATCCTACTAATAGGTTTTCCCTGAGAAGCTAAAGCCTGATGTACTGTAGTTTATTCCTCTGTGCCATTGAGCACCATTATACCTTTGATCAACTTGAAGTATTCAAAGAAGTTATTGTCTTGTAAAAGCCAAAACTATAAGCCGGGGGTTGACATACATCTAGCCTTTCCTAGACCTGCCAAGGTTGTTGATTTCTTTCTATTTTAATTTTTCAATTAGAATTTTTTATTTAATCATTCTCATCTGTTTTGTTTGTTTCTGCTACTGTCTGATTTCTTTATCTGCTCGCCATTCCTGATGATTTTTGTTTCTCCAAAAAGGTCACGTGTTTTTGTTAAAATCAGTGTTTTTATAGTAAGATTTATATCTGTTTATATAAATTGAATGACAGGTAGAAGTTCTTATAAATAAAACACAACTTGTGGTGTGACAGCTCAGAGGTTTGTGGTTAGAGAGAATAAAGCAACGCTCTGAGTTATAATTACCTTCAATTTTGCTCAGCTTCTGTAAATTTCAATCCCAAGTAGTAATTGCAGATTTTCTTTCCTCTCTCTGCTGTGTGTGAGTATTCACATGCTTTGTGATTGTCCTTGTTTCATTCAGGGTGCACCAGCAAGAGGCTGAGAAGGAGCAGCAGAACAGAGAGTTACTGGAAAAGAGGATACAGGCTGTCAAGTCCCTCAAATCAAACATAGCAGCCACCCAAGTAAGCAATGGCACCCTCCCATGCTGATCCTGTAGCATTATGGTAGTTGTTTTAGCAGCGATGAGATACACAGGCTGTAGTGCTATGTATTATTAACACTTTCTATAGCTACCATGGTGCAACATAAGATCGTTCCTAAGTGCATAAGTGAACAGCATTTTAAGTACAAACCACATTAAGAGATACATTATATGCTTATAAAACTTTAAAGACAAGTCTCATTTGATTTGTGCTAAAATGACAATGTAAGTTTATTCTGAGTATTCAAACAAAACATGCGCTCGTGCAACTGTATAGTTAAATGTATGGTTGACTGACATTGAATATTATTTTTAGATTTTAACCTTTTAATGGTGGCCGACCCGTCCTACAATCCCAAAGCGTCGGTATTTGATGAGTTGGGAATGAGACTTAAAATCAACACTTCTTCCAAATAAGACCCTGTTAGAACGCGTTTAAAATGATAAAAAATAGTACCTCCTCCATAATCACAACATAACTGTATCTTAACTGAAGATTTGATTTAAGCAACATTGTCCATGGCTTGACAACTTTAAAGGTCCCGTGTATAGGATTTAGGGGGATCTATTGGCAAAATTGAATATTATTATGTATCCGTGTATAATCTGACCTAAAACTAAGAATCCTTGTGTTTTCCTTACCTTAGATTGAATCTTTTCAACTTCAACTTCAGTTTATTTAAAGTGCATATCACCTAGAGAGTCTCTCACTTCGCAAGTCAGAAAAACATCAGAGAGAGGGGAAAAAAAATAGAAAAAATGCTATTTTTACAAGCACACACACATATACACAGGGGATGGTGTTGATAAGACTACAAGGGTGGGGTGAGTCAGGAGAGATCATGATGAACAGAAAATAGATGTGTTTTCTGTCTGAATTTGAAAATATCATTGAGCATGGTGGACAAAGCCTCGACCACCAAAATAGTTAGTCAGTAAAGCAACCGGCATCAAGGGAAGGTAAAGGATGTGATGGAATGTATGGAGAAATATGGCTGGAAATATATGAGGGAATGAGTGTATTTAAAGCACTATAGGTGCTGAAGATTGATTTTGAAATCAGCTCTTGTGTGAGCTGGTAGCCAATGTAGAGATATTATTGTCTGTGTTATATCTTCAGAGGGAAAACGAGAACGAACAAACCAAACACTGGCTCTAAAGAGGGGCTTTTGTAGTTTTAGCGACTAACATTGGGGAGGTTGAGATGAGGGGCGTTCAATGTACTCATTTGTACGCAGTTTTCTCTCCCCCATGGCACCAGCTGGCCTTTGTAGTTTTTACAGTATGAATGCCTTTAATGGGAGATGTGTCATATGCATGAGAAAGTTGGAAGTAATAGCTTGACTTGATAAAATTGCAATAATGTCTGTGTTTATGTGAAGTGTACATTGCACATTACATTACTGTAAAAATTACAATTTTTGCATTCAAACCAGACTGTAACATTTAGTCAGCTGGATTAGGAAGCCAAAGCAAATCGACATACATAGAAAGCTATTAGGACATGAAAGTACTTATACCATCCACTCTGGTTTTCCTCCTGGCGAGGAGAGATGTTAAGCAGAAACCACATTTTCATTTTATTGTCATTACTACACCCCCTCGGATCCCTTAATATGGTGAATTCAGCTCCGCACTGTGGAGGCTATTGCGCTCATCATCGTGATCTTGCAATGCTATCATCATAACACTCAGTGCTGTTTTTCGATTGCTGTTCGATTCAACACCCAACAGGTGCACCAAATGATTCAAATGATCAGCTCTCGATTATACCCTCATTAATCTGGTGTGATTTTCCTTCTTTTTTTTTTAGGAGAGCTTACGGGTCCAACAAAGAAAAGCCAAAGCAAATGCCCAGAAGAAAGAGCAGCAACAGAGACAACTGAGAGAATCCCTGCAGGCCCAGGGCATCAACAGTATCAAGCATATGTACCAACAGAAACAACTAGAGGAGATAAAACGAAAACAAGAGTATGTCCTCTCCTCTCCTTTCCTCTCCTCTCCGCTCCCACATGCATGTCCTCTACTCCCACTCCATGCAGCAGTGTGTGGGTGTTTTCTCTCGCTGTGTGCTGAGGAATACATGACCGCGTTTCAGTATAATGCAGTGTTGTTGATTTGCCCTTCTCAGGGAATTTGCAGAGAGGCAGAAGTCAAAGAGAGTGGAGATTGCTGCAAAAATCCTTGAGGAGGAACAGCTGGTAAATAGGAGAAAGAGACACCAGGCAGTGCTGCCTAAACCCTCAACCACTGACAGTTTCCCGTCTCTGGGGAGGGCAAGAGAGAAGCTCCTGCACTACCTGGATCCCAGCCCCCCATCAGCCACTAAGGAGAGAGGCACAGTAGTGAGCGGTTTATTACATCTGAGATGACATTTAAGAAATAGCCTTGTAAAGGACACAAGTGCACTTTAACACTTACAACCCGATCTGCATGTGCATTTATCCAGCAGTTAAGAGAAGTCAGTGACAGCGGCAGCTCATCATCGGCTTCCTCTGATGCTGAGGACCTGGAGGAGACCATGTACATGGAAGGGGGCCACCAGAGTCTTACTGAAAGCCTGGCTGAGCCTGAGTTCTCTGGGCTTTGGGACCAGAACAGCAAGGTGCAGCATAAGAACAACCACTGCCAACTAAAAGCAAATCCCTGCAAGCTGCTAAAATTAAAACACTCATAAATCATGTCCCAGTCACAGCAGGCACACCATTTTTCCGTGGATGTGCTTATTGCATAATTTTCAACAGATGAATTCCCCACCTGCAAAATGAGCCACGTTAATTAAATAATTACGCTTGAAAACAGTATTTAAGTGATTAGAAAAAGTTGCATACCAGATATGGTGTAAACAACAAAGCTGATTCAACAGATTTCTTTTTCACTAATTTTATGCTTGCAAATTGGGGTTGAGGTTGTGTGGGTAGGGACAGGCGCAGAACACAGGCTCAGCTCCCAGTTGCTGTTGAAAGTGAGTTCCAGCTAACACAACAGTGAGCAATGGGAAGCCAGCGAGGGATTCCATTCGTGTTCCTGCACCATAGTTGGTCAGGGCACCTTCATTAGTGGGGATAGTATGAGGAGTGGGAACATCCACATCTTTCGCGTGAAGCTCATTACTAACAAGTAAAAAAAGACACCATGTGTTACAGAAGTATGTCTAAAAGTAAGTTTTAAAACTGGTGCAAGTCTGAGCCAGATCCAGCCCACCCGAATAATAGAATATAAATTAGCCGTGACCCAGATTTCGGGCCATTTCTGGTCTTTTTTGGTTCACTTTTGGTTCCCATGTGGTCATTCTATGGTGTGCCTGTGGCTCAGATCTGGCAAACAGGACCAGACCACCCCAGTGCCATCATTCCAGGCAGTATGTGGGCTGAATGAAGTTATTTAGGTGAGAACCACAAGTATCTGTCTTTAGAACACATGGTCCATAGAAAATAATATGATCACTTGTTTGAGGTTTGACTTCACTTATTGCCTGCAGCTCTGTATATAGCAAGCCAACCCAGGCTGCTGCTACATTAACAATTCCTGCAAAATGAGCCCTGGCTGAACCACATTAATCCATCCATTAAAACTCTTCATCACTGCTTCAGCTCAAACTGCTAATATCAGTGATGAAGACAAAAAAAGATAATCATCACCATAATCACCATGGTCCAATCAATACAAAATGTCCAATTAGAGTCAGGTGAAAGGGTCACAGGGATTTAGCAAATTATTCACAGTAGAAGGGTTGTGTGTGAACGTGTTGGTAATCCTAATATATTAGCATACAATACACTGAGTGCCTGTAGGCATTTGCACTTTCTAATGCAGTCTGGGTATAAACATTTGAAAAAGCGAAAGCTAATATTGTTATCTTCATATCTCTCAACATATCTATACATAAGTCTTCCATCATATTGTCATTAGGTTGCACCACAGTGAAAGCACCAATTCTCACTTTCCTTAAATATGAATCTGAAATGTCTCCAGCTCACTGTCATCGAGGTGCGTTGGCTCTCGGCCTCATCCAGCACCCCCGACACACTTGAAATGTGGGGCGACAGGCATCACTTCTCATTGTGCTGGTGCCTTTGAGGCCTCAGAGCGAGCGTGGTGCTACAGCTCAAAGCTCTGAGCAAGTACCCAGTCGAGTGGAAGTGATCTCTCCTCATAACATACAGATCAGACTCAGGCCCCAATCAAAGGCTACTTCTCGACACGGTAATGGCCACTGCGTAAGATGAGCACAGCAATGCAATAGAGCTAATCAGATGATTAATGAGGGGGAGAAGGATGATGGAAAATGCTTCACAATACAGAAAAATAGAGCAGGGAGAAAATGGCATCACCACAAAAGGTGAAGCAGGGCCACGTGGTGATACATTTAACACTTTTAAAGTTTTAAACTCTTGTAGTTCCACACCTTCTGACTACATCATATTCATTCTGAATCAGCTTGTTGTTGAACCTCAAGGTTTTTTTTATTTTACTGTTACTGTTGCACAGTTATCAAGTAATAATAGCTGTTATCAACTGAGGATTAGATACCATTTATAATGACTTCACCAGCTGTTTCTTTCCTGTGGGGTGACAGAAGCTTCAGGATGAAAAAGCAGCAGTAAAGCAGGAACAACCTGCAATTTCCAGTGGAAAGCTCAATGTGATTGTTAAAAAAGTTCATGGAAAAGAGTTGAGAGGGCCTCCATTCCTCAGTAAACCAGAGATCATCATCTTCAAGGTACCACACTACTGGTTTTATAGAAACAAGAATTCGTGTCTTTGAACCAATGAACGAATGCCAGTGAACTGCATTTTTCTTGTTTCTTTCTTGAGTCTAATAAATAGTTGATTTTTGATCATTCAACTTTTGTTGACATAATTTGAATACAGCGGATTACAAGAAATGGTCTGTTTTAGGATTTCGAAGTGGGAAAAATGTATAAGAAGAAAATCGTCCTGACTAACATCAGCTACGTCACTAACCACTGCAAGCTTCTTGGAGTCTCCACCCACCTGAAGGATTTCATCTCTATCAAGTAAGATTTATACATTCTTAGAGTGCGTTGACAGATGACATAAGTGGCCATGGTGTGGTTCATGTGGGACAAATATCAAGCCAGAAATCAAGATGAGCATAAGAAACAGCACTCTGCGCTCACAGCCAACAGCACAGATATAAGAACTGTTAAGGAAGACCACAGAATGCATTTCGAGGTCCTGAATGGTTATGTATTGCTAATACTGCTGAATAATACCCTTTATATATATATATAAAAACAAAGTGTATTATGTAATTTATCCCCAGCAATGACGATGATCTGTTAGTGCATGCCACTTCAATGTCAAAACTGGTGCCTACATTACCCACAATCCCACTCTACTGCTGACACTTGGGGTTGAGGTCTTACATACATTTACTTTAAATTACATGTAATGTTGTTCATATAGGTAGCATCCTTACAATATTGTTTTTAGTTTTAATGTGAAGGGAAAAAGACAACATTAAACACTAACAACAACAAAAAACAAATACTTCTATTACTAATACTAACCATAAAAATGGTTATGCAGTAGACTGTAAAAAAAATAAAAAGTAAAAAGTAAGTTAGTATGGTGATGTACATATACTTCACATAGACATAGAGTTTCTATATACACACATATTCATACAGTGTACCAACAAGTCAAACCCCTCATGCATGGATTCTTAAATCAGAAAGTAATTAGTGTAATTACTTTCCTAAACAAATGAAAAATTGGGAAAATAACATCTTTTCAATATATTTTATTGGGAGGGAGTTTTTTAAGTGTCTGCTCCAGTGGGCACATTAATCAACAGAATAAAAATGGATTCAAGAATAACTGTTAAATCCCTCCAACCTCTTAATGACAGACGGGCAGAAACAACACTCCTTAACTGAACAGTTAGGGTGTCTGAAACACCTCCACTCAGGCCACAATATCTCTCCTCCCATTTATCGCCTCCCTGCAACCGAAAATAAGTCTGCCAAACCCTGTGGATACCCAGTCTGCCCATCGGGCCCATAGCTAAAGAAACAATTAATAATAATAATTAATTCACATAATTAATTCACATATACAGTAGGGCTCCCTAAGACCTGTACACAGGCTTTGATGTGTAAAATTGGTGGAGATGCCTTCTAATAGGCTACTCATAGATATAAGGGGGACTTTGAATTATTCTGTTTTTACCTTTAAAAAAGAAGTCTTTAGTGCATGATGAAAATCAAATAGTGTCATCTACTTCTCCCTCCAAATTCAGTTAAGGTTAAAAAGAGGTATGCTGTTACCCCTGCCTCAAGTCCTGTGCTTTCCTAACACAACCAACAAATGCCAAATTGTTTAATATGTCAATCTACCATCCTTAAAAAAATGCACCATTCCAAATGCCATACTGAGTATGAATGTGAATTCCCAAAGATTTCCCAGAGTGTCTGTGGGGGGAAACACTGTAGCATAGCACAAAGCGACCCACCAGAACCTCAACTGAATCCCATCTGAGGAAAATCCGAAAATATTCATCATACAGTTGGTGTTAAGTGGCAAAGCTTCATGTTTTTGTCCACTGGTTAAAGTATTTTTGTTTTTAATATCTAAAATGTTGGTCCAAAGCCAGAATTCTGTTACTGTGATAACACCAGGGCTAGATTTATTTACACAACAAATACTAAAGCTCCTGTGAAGTCACTATATGTTGAACAGCTTCTGTTAACACGTGGAAACGTCTGCTCGTGTATCAGCACTTCGGAATTTAACACAACCACTTCTTGTCATTTGAAAAGACGATGGAGTGGACGTGAAAGCAAAGCCTGTCCTCCCACATATGGATCACCACGCTCACAGCTCCTCTTATGAGACTCAGCTCAGTGAGTCAGTCTACGTCTCTGCTATCTCCTCTCTCTCAGCCTGCCAGCAGCCCACAGGTCGAGCAGAGATGCATTGTTCTCCAGGTCACTCGCTGTGTATCACTTTCCCATCAGCTCCCCCGTCACTTGGATGTGGATTCTTCGTCTCTCTTCTTTCTGCCTGACTGAGTGAGGGGTCTCCCGGGCGACTGCAGGGTCAGCCGGAAACCACTGATGCTGGTCTTGAGCCTTCGTGCTGGACCACTTGTCTGAACATATCACCCTCTAGTCCTCGGGTCTTAACTCACATGTAGCAAACATGCACCCTCTTACCAAATGGATGGATGCACACATACTGTGTAGTGGACATTATACCCACTCAACTTCCCGACTGAACACAATACAAACTCAATCTCTCTTCAGATTGGTCATGATGATACATATTTTGAAAGTTACTAACAGGTGCTATCTGCCGTTAGTTTTCTACATTAAATTCATTTGTACTATATATAATTTGATACAAAAAATTGTATTTCGTCATGACAAAAAGATTATTTGGTCCTTTACTGCACCTGTTTGTCACTCTACTTATTATTCACTGGCATGAATGACATAATTAGGTATTTACGGTGCAACTATGTATCTCAAACAAGATAATGCCAAAAAAACACGTTTTAACTCAAGTTAAATTCACAAGCTATAAAGTCGATCTTTTCTCAATCCTAGATAATCAGGGTATAAACCTGGATATAAGGTCACATGTTGGTGTTGGAAGAAAGATGAACATTTCAATTTACCAGATGATATCTTCATACTGCCCTATAAGGGGAAAAACTATGTTAGGCAGCAGCAAAGCAGTAAAAATATAAATTACTTAGATAAAGAAAGTTGTGTTTTTTCCATTAGAGTCAGTACAAACCATGTGAAATCAAAGATGGTGCAGGATTTCTTTCACACTCATGACTGAAGTGCTGCTCATCAGCTGTGGTGCCACTGTAGCTGGAAGATATATACTGAAGACTACAGTCTGATTGAGTGTTATTATTTTAGACTAGGCAAACGACCCATTAACACCCACAAACATCTGGCTTTGGTCTTTAGTGGGAAGGTTACAATTGGTATTCATTCGGAGGTCAAATGACTCTGCAGTAGATACGGGTGTTTATCAGCTCCAGCTCTGACTGGGCTCATTTAATTATGACACCCAAGTAGACGCCCTAATTTTCACCCCTTCTCTAGTGCAACACTATGATGCTGAAGTTCAGGATGTTTGGAGAGGGCAGGCAGGCACCTCGCTGATCCATTGATGGGGTGACACACTAGAAAAGGTGTAAACTTGTCTTGTGGCAGTGGGAAAGGCCTATTTTTAGCAGGTTCACTCACATTTAAAAACTTGCATAAACAAGCAAATTTGGATGTGAAATTGGAAAACAGCATCCAGTCATCCGTGGCAGTACTGCGTGCTCTGAGGCTGAGGAGTTGGTGAGTGTCAAAAAGCCATCCATCCATCCATTGTCAACTGCTTATCCAAAATCGGGTCACGGGGGCAGCAGCTTCAGTAGCGAGCCCCAGACTTCCCTTTCCCCAGCCACATCGGCTAACCCTGACTGGGGAATCCCCAGGCGCTCCCAGGCCAGAGAAGAGATATAATCCCTCCACCTGGTCCTGGGTCTACCCCTAGGTCTCCTCCCAGTTGGACGTGCCAGGAACACCTCCCTAGGAAGGCGCCCTGGTGGCATCCTCATCAGATGCCCGAACCACCTCAACTGGCTCCTTTCCACGCAAAGGAGCAGCGGCTCTACTCTGAGTCCCTCACGGATGGCTGAGCTTCTTACCCTATCTCTGAGGGAGACCCCAGCCACCCTGCGAAGAAAACCCATTTCGGCCGCTTGTACCCGCGATCTCATTCTTTCGGTCATGACCCATCGCTCATGACCATAGGTGAGGGTAGGGACGAAGATTGACCGGTAGATCGAGAGCTTTGCCTTCTGGCTCAGCTCCCTTTTCGTCACAACCGTGCGGTGAAGCGCATGCAACACCGCACCCGCTGCGCCGACTCACCGGTCAATCTCACGCCCCATCATCCCCTCACTCGTGAACAAAACCCCGAGGTACTTGAACTCCTTCACTTGGGGCAAGGACACATTCCCCACCTGGAGTAAGCAATCCACCGGTTTCCTACTGAGAACCATGGCCTCAGATTTGGAGGTGCTGATCCTCATCCCTGCCGCTTCACACTCAGCTGCGAACTGATCCAGTGAGTGTTGTAGATCTACAGCCGATGATGCCATCAAGACCACATCATCTGCAAAAAGCAGTGATGAGATCTTAAGGTCACCGAACTGTAACCCCTCCATACCACGACTGCGCCTCGAAATCTTGTCCATGTATATCACAAACAGGATTGGGGACAAGGCGCAGCCTTGTTGGCGGAGGCCAACACCCACTTGGAACAAGTCCGACTTACTCCCGAGTATACGCACGCAGCTCTCGCTTTGAGAATATAGGGATTGGATGGCCCTGAGAAGGGACCCCCTCACCCCATACTCCCGCAGCATGGGAGCCATCACCTTATCGCGGTGGAGAGGTTTGCGTGTCCCAATGAACCTGGGAGCTAGGTTGTCAGGAGCCATGTGCTCCCGGTAGGGTCTCCCAAGGTAAATTGGTCTCAGGCGAGGGGCCAGACTAAGTATGGTTCAAAGCTACCCCATGAGAAATAGAGGTGTGAGGCGAGAGACCCTGCCCGGAGGAAGCCCGGGGCCCACGTCTGGAGCCAGGCCTGGACGGAGGGCCCGTGAGCGAGCGCCTGGTGGCCGGGTCTGCCACGGGGCCCGGCCGGGCACAGCCCGAAAGAGTAACGTGGCACTTCTCCCTCCCCCATCCCGTGGACCCACCATCCGCAGGAGAAACCGCTGGGGTCGGGTGCGCTGCCATATGGGTGGCAGTGGTGGTGACGGGCCTCGGCGACCCAGACCTGGGCTGCAGAGGCTGACTCTGGCCTGGGAGTACAATCTCCCAGTCCACATGTGTTTTGTGGATCTGGAGAAGGCGCACAACCGGGTACCCCGGGATGTTCTGTGGGAGGTGTCAAAAAGCAACCATTTAAAATAACTTTTTTATCCCAATAATCAGTGTTTTTTGTTACTTTTGTTACTTTTTGTTACTTTTCTCTTGCTCCACCAAACTGCCTAGTGACTCAAATATTTGGGGTTGCAGTGATCCAGAACCATGATATGTTGCAGCCCTGGATCAGGGATAATGGTGGCTAATGTGAGAAAACTTAGGATAGATACAGCTGTATTACTGACGTTACCAAGTCAGTTTGCTGACTTTGTGACTCTACTTTATACATACTGCCACTGTTGCACATTTTAGCCCCACACAGGTGAGCATTTCAGTGGTTTAAGGATAGAAGTAAAAACAAGAAATAAACAGATTGCACCTCACCAGGAGACATGTTTGTTGTTTCCTGCTCGCTGTCCCATCCCACTCATTTTTCAGAGAGGTCAACTTGTGATGAGGTCTCCAAAGCAGCTAACTAAAGAGAGTCTTGGGAAATGAAAGAAAATTCAGTGTGCTGTTTTCCCAGTGCTGTTATTGTCAGTGAATACAGTGGCCACTGTTTAGCGTATATTACGTAATCCCTGTAGTTGTCTTCCACTAATCAAAATGTCAGCTGATGCTGTCCTATTCGCCTGATTTCTGCCAATTAATTGTGTCCATCACACAGTCTGGGTCCATTGTTCAAGTTTGTTGTGTTTACTGTATGGACTTCCCACTGATTATTCACACAATGTTGGAACTAGTTGTGAACAATGTTTGGATGACTCATCAAGCCAATAATTAACAACAAAAGAGACATTTCTTGTGTTGAACAGCCCTTTCTTCAAAAATCACTTGTTTAAAAATGGACCTATTGTTGCATCAGCACTATATTGATCTATGCTGGGTACATCTTCCAGCAAGAAGTACTGTAACCAGAACATATCCAACCATGGTTACTGTAACCACCACCGTATCTGCAACAGAATAATTTGGACCAAATAATATAGGAATAATATAGCATTGTAGTCTGGTAACATCATATTTAAAAACTGATTCTGCCTTTTTCTGCCTCTGTATCTGTTATACACCCTCCTTCTACTATACAGTCTCTGTTTAGTGTAAAAATTGAGGTTGTTCATACATTAAAACTTACAATATTAAGATCAGTCGCCACAACTCCTCCCGCAGTTAAAGACATTAGCACAGCAGGAGAGAGGGTAACGTGAACCAGAAACACATTGGGCTGTTTCACACCAACCCATGGTTCCTTGTACGCCCCCTGAATTTCTAAAAATGTCTTCCTATTCCCCTACACCCCCTCTTGCCCAGTGTAAACACATTGTGCATTTGTGCCAGAATGGGCTCTACTCGATCTTTTTACTACTGGGACAAAAACCACAACAGCCCGGGCTTGCCAGACTTGGTGATAAGCCATTGTATTGAAGCTGTACTTTTGCAATTAGTGTCACCTCCCGGAATGTATTGTAACAACTGGCTGAGAGGAAGACACCCCTCTGTGGTCTGTTGTGAGATAATGCCTAACCATAATAGAAATAGTGGTACTCTAACATAATCTGAAGGTGTGATCACACTTCCGATTTGTTTAATTTGGTCCAAATTGTGTTAGGTTGAGATACTGTACATTGTTTCATTTTGAATACAAGTCTGTAAAAGTACATTGCGACAAAACCGTTCAAGGAGCATGCACGTTTAAAAGGAACCTTCATGTCCAACTAAAATTAGAAAATCATTAGAACCAATCCAAAATTCAGTCAACCAAAACAAAAAATAGATCCAAATATAGAGAGCACACTGTCATGATTCAGGATTATAGTCTTATTGTGGTGTCTTGTTGTGTCTGGTTTTGTCTTATGTTTTGATTTCCATGCACTCTTGTGTCCTTTAAATTTCTCCCCTGTGCCCTCCCCTCGTTAGCTCACCTGTCCTCTTCCCTCCTCTCTCTCCTCACCTGCTCCTGGTCCCCTCATTATTGTTTCTGTGTATTTAAGCCTTTGTCCCCCATTCACTCTTTGTCAGTTCGTTGTGTGTGATTCCCTGTGATGTATCCTGTGTCTACTCCTGTATCCTGATGGTATGTTTTGGATTTTGATTTCTTACTTTGTACTTTTGGCTTTGAACTTTGTTGAATTGGTTATGTTGCTACTTTGTTTTTTGGTCTTTCGATTCCTTTAAGTTTGTTCACTTGGTTTTTTGTATCTCTCAGCTTTTTAGTTTTCCCCTTTAACCCTTGACAGAACAAACTGACAATAACAATGGACCCAGCAGACTACAGCAGGCAGTTTTTGGACATTGGGGATAAAATGTGGGATGTTTTGGATGGCAAGGCCGACATGGGGGAGAAGCTAAAGGCCATAGCGACTTTTGATGGGGAACTGTTTTTTTTAGGCCTTGCTTGAAGGCAATCCCATGTGCCGCACATTTTATTGCAGAAGTGGCTAACCTCAGAAAGGCTTTGGTTGCCAACCTCTATAGCTTGGACTCTCAGGTGGTGGCTAGCCACCAGCCTGTTAGCCTTCGGTCTGCCCCAGAGCCTGCCAATTCTAAAATGTTCCCTTTCTTGGGAACCCGGCTGGCCTACAAAGTCCAGTCGACACCTGCCAGTGGTTCTCAGTCGGCGGCCCGGTCGACACCTGCCAGTGGTTCTCAGTCGGCGGTCCAGACGGCGCCTATTCCTGTTCCTCAGTCGGAGGCCCAGCCGAGTCCTGTCCCTGCTCCTCGGTCGGAGGCCCGGCCAAGTCCTGTCCCTGCTCCTCAGTCGGAGGTCCAGTCCTGCCCCAGCCCCTCGACCGGAGGCCGGCCGAGTTCGGTTGCTGCCAGTGACCCTCCGTCGGCGCCCAGGCCGACACCTCCCTGTGAACCTCCGTCAGCTCCCAGGCCGACAGCCCCCAGTGATCCTCCTTCGGTGGCCCTGACAAGGTCCAGGAGGGTTTTCCAGTTGGCGGTTCAGCTTCCAGAGGGTCCCAGCCTTCGTCTTCGCCGCCAGCCTCCTGAAGGACTCGGCCTTCGTCTTCGCCGCTGGCCTCCAGAAGGCCTTCACCTACGTCGTTGCCGCTGGCTTCCAGAGGGCTTCCACCTTCGCTGCTGGTCTCCAGAGAGTTCCAGCCTTTGCCACCAGCTTCCGGAGGGTTGACGCCTTCGCTGCCGGCTTCCAGTGGGTCCCAGCCTTTGTCTTTGATTTGAACTTTGTTGAATTGGTTATGTTGCTACTTTGTTTTTTGGTCTTTTGACTCCTTTAAGTTTGTTTACTTGGTTTTTTGTATCTCTCAGCTTTGGTATTAAGCTCACTTTTTGTTCACTCTTATCTTGCCTCCTGTGTGTCTGCATTTGGGTCCACCCTTTTTATTTTTCCCCTTTAACCCGTGACACACACACATCAACACTGGCAGCAGCGTGATGCGCCACCAATTAATGAGCCAGTCAAAAAGATTTGCATCAGTTATCAGTTTTCCTGCGCTTCATAGCTCACATTCTGGATCTCGCTTACAAACCACGCTCTTCTCTTTTATGATGCAGTAACACCCAATTAGAGCTAATAGCGACTCCACTTAGATACACTTGGGTGGTAAACATACTGACACAAAGACCCACAACCTGTGGCAATATAATGGGACCCTACCCGGATCCCATCAGCCTTCAAGGCTAAGCCCGCCCATTCTATAAATGAGAGTTTGTTTACAAGTCTTGGGGAATATAACTGCATATGTGAAAAAAGAAGTATAAAGCTGCATGTTATCTGTCTCCAGTGTCCCTCAGTGGCTAAGATGCATTGTGGGTAATATAGGTGCCAGGTTTGGACAGAATTGCAGAACTGTCCATAATAAGTCCAGTGTTATTGGAGTGCAAAGCCAGACCAGTGGACTGCTTTTCAAAACCTGGTCACCACTTGTGTAACTTCACTCACGATTAACTTCATTTTTCAAAATGTTAACTTGATGATGCCTGATGAGAGGTCAAGGAGTCTCAGATGACCTCAAAGATCATCCTGTAGAGAGCATCAATGTCTGAACCAAATTTCATGGCAATCCATGCAACAGTTTTTAAGACATTTCATACAAAACAGATAAATATCAGCCTAATTGTGGCACGTTGGGAAAGGTGCAGGGGTCAGTTTGTTTCATCCTCTGGGGACTATGAATGTTTGCCCAGAACTGCATCACACTCCATCTAACAGTCGTACATATTTCAGTCCAGCCATGAAGTGCTAGCTTAATAGCTGTTATTGACTCTCTAGGATTGAGCAGCCGCAGAGCTCTCGTGCTATATTTAAAACTGTGTGATCTCAGATTTGGCAGTGTGTGTGATTTGCATGCAAACTCCAACTGAGATCAGAGTAAACTCCATTAAATCTTACCTGAGAGTGAAGTTTCATCCTTTTAGACCCATCTTCAAAGTAAAGTGGAATATCAGTCTTTTGAGGATTTTTAGAGACTTTGAAAAGTTGATGAGGCCCTTATCATATTCTCAAGTGTTTGAAATCTGTCAAAAGACAGTTTATTCCAATGACTGAAAACCACGCTGCACTTAGATGTGCTTGTTTTTTTTTTTTAGATGAAGTGTCCACAAAAAGATATTAATATTATACTTAAAACTGCAGGTGGGCTTTATATCCTCCAGTAGGCCCATGTTTCTGTCTGATTAAAAACAAGCAGTTTCGCTTTGAGTTGTTGAAGCTCAAATACCACAATTGTCACCTGCCGAAGAACTACTGGGAAGAAAACGATCCTAAGGTTTGTCATGGTTGTCATGGCTTTCATATGGTTCCTAAAACCAAAGCATAGAAGCAGTAAGTTACAGCCACCAGATGGAAAGAGAACAAGAACAAGTATGACAGTAAGCATTTTTAAAAGAATATACTCAGACATTGTCAAAGTTTTGATACCTCTATGATTGCTTTCATAAGCTGTGATAAGTTTGAGGGTGTGAGCTCTGTTGAACTGAATAATGAACTGGGAGTGCTTATTGATTTACTGTAGAACAAGACAATGGTGAGTGGCGAGAATATATACTGTAACACACGGCGCGGTAATACTATACAGTCTCAGCTTCATCGCTTCAGTCTCCTGCATGGATATATAGTACAGTATGGCCTCATTTGCAGCACTTTATATAGGGCTTCGAGCAGGCTTTTTCAAACACTGCCTCACTCAGCATTTAATCCCAAGTGACCTGTTCTATTTTTTTCTTCACGTGTCATTTCATACCACCTGTCTTGAAGCAAGGGAAGAAGGATGGTACACATAAGGATGGAAATTAGCCACACACACACAAGAAAGTCTGATGAAATTGCAATGTGACATTTATAATTACCACCAAACTTGCCCGACCAGATAGAGTCCTTTCATACACTTCCAGGTCACAGTGGTGAGCCGATCTGCTCCAAGTTCTTCACCCGACAGCTGGACCAGCTACTTCAAACAGCTGGCTCAAACCAAATACAATGGTCCATGGGCCACTATGTTGGTGATAGTATGCACTGATTGCTAATTAGGTTTAAGTTTATGTTTGAAAGTATAGTATCAACACTTGCTGTCAGTTACGATTGATATGGTAACATGCTTAAATACAAACATTTGAATTCTCTCTCTCTTTGTGAAAGAAATATGAAATTATATAAATAACAGGTTTCTGCAGCTAATATGTATCATTTTCCATTTTTCAAAAGAGATTTCTGGACACATTTCAGGAAAAAAAAAATCCAGGCTGCATGCCTCTGTTGGGGGCATTTCCCATGCCAATGTTTGATGAAAAATTGAGAACCAGCGTTGCTCATAGACTCTGTAACCACCCCAATCAGAAAAGACTGTTATGATCAAGCCTGATCTGAATTATTTTTTCAATCAGATAGAGTGGGATGGTGTGAATCTTTTGATAAAACTTTTGATAATGCATTTCCTATTGATTCTACCGATCAATTGGAAAATATTAGCACCTAATAATCATGCAAACGATTATTCCAATCGTTTCTGTCTGATTGGAATAATTATATAGTTTCTGCACCTGTCTGCCTCACATGAGGCTAACAATATGTGATGTTGCCTCTGGGGGAACAGAAATGGCAGGAGCAAAACAGAACTGGTCTGTGGAAACTTTTTTGCTGGAGATCTCATAAAGATGTAAGGATTGTTGAATGCCTCAAGGGTCGGAAAGGCTCAAAGACAACAAGTTGTTGAAACAAGACTTTGAAAAGATTAACTCAGGCAGAATCTACTGAACCAGAAATTCAAATATTCTTCCCAGAGCACGACATGGGTCGATCTTTAGAATTGTATTAACAGACGGAGCAAATTAATGAGTGAAATTAATTTTCTCCACAAGGTTGGAAAAATTGCTCTTCTTCTCCTGTTAAGCGTCAGATTAGACACTTCACAGCGGGCAGAACCACTTTGCACCTGTCGAGAGTCAAGAGTTATACTCTGGTTAAATGCTTTGGGGTATATAATTGCACATCTTATTGGACCGATGTCTTGACATGTTAATTAAGAACCTCTTATCAGAAAAACTGTAATCAGATTGAAGGAATGTTGTCCATTTAGCCACAGCTGTAGAGTAAAATACAGATTAGTCAAATGATTACTATTGGGATAGCAAACAACAGCAAAATTCAGCATCTGACAACATGTGGCCATTAGAACTGTTATGATATTGGTTGGTGTAAACGACAGTACCAACATTATCTGTTTGAACCCTTATGTAGCAGGTGCTGTTGAAAATGTAACTCACAGTTCTTGTGTTTTTAATTTCCAGGCAAAAATTCGATTACATTTTTTTGGGTTGTTTTAATTACTATACACCGTCTTATACTTATTTTGTATCTGTATATCCATTACAGTATATATTAATTGAAGGAAAACTGAAGCAATAGCCAACAGCTAACCCTGACATAAAAGACAAGAAAAAATAGTATCAACCCTTTCCACCTTTAGGCTCAAGCATCAACTTGGCACCAAAGACACCTCATAAGCTACACGTTTATCTAACTTTATAACATAAGACCATCACCAAGACCCCCGAACAAAGTTGTTTGCTATCCATCTTGTTCTGTGACTGCAGATGCTTCATAATTATGCACATAGTTGTATGTTTTTAACTTTCTGTTTATCTGTTGGATTTCGAGAATCCTCCCCGAGTCTCTGGCTCGCTGCCTGCTATGTTCATATCGATCGGCCCTCTGCTTGTGTCTCTGGAAGAGCGGCAAGTTGTCAAGCTCCTCGGGGCAGCATGAGCGTTGGTGTAAACGTGCTGTGAGATACGCATGTTGCTTTGAAAAAGCTCACAGTGCTCATGTTTCCTTTCTTGTCTTGATATAATCTTTTGCTTTCTCATATGGTTAGTAGAGCAACCTAAGAAGATTTGACTGTGAAATCATTTCAAACAGTTCTGTATGTTTGCATATGAAACAGCTCTTTATTTTCTTTGTTTCATGCGCTGTGCAAACTGAGCATCAGGTTGACTTTTGACCTCCGCTCTTTTTTCCCGCCTATCTACTCCTCTCTCAGGAGAGTCATCATACTTTGCTGATTTTTATCTGCATAGCGCATGTTTCCTACTGCAGAGGCATGGACATTCTATGTTGCTTTAAAGCCAAAATGTTGCCTTGGAGTCTTGTTTTATGTTATTTCTGTCCACATATGTGTGAGACCATAAAAATACTCTTATTTGTTGTATCAACACAAAAATAAACACTGGTTTTACATTGTATTGTTCATCAGAAACATGGGTATCAATTATTTTCTCTGAGATGTTACCTTTGACTTAATGGCGTAATGTCCATATTAAAACAAAAGCATTCTGTTTTCCACATTTGATGCATCACATTTTAGACTGTATACAAATACCAATATTCATATTCATTAATAATTGTGATTTTTGTTTCAGCTTTGAACCTCCTGGGTCTTTATCTGCTGGGATGTCCTGTGAGATGCAGGCTGTTTTTCAACCTATGGTGAGTAGCGTCATCTTGTTCAGAAATCTACATTGCACGTCACAGTTAATAGATAGTTGTCTCCGATCTACTAACATTTTATGTGGTTTTAACCCCTTTTGAGTCTGCTGAATGTACCAGGCCAGACATACTTTTTATACAATTTTAACAAAGCTTGGTACAGACTTTTTGTGTCAGTACATAAAGGCATTTCTATACTGACACAAAAAGCCATCAATATTCTGCTGTATTATGATTTACTTTTAACTGATTCCTTTCAAGATTTTTGACACAGTGCAGTCAGTGGTACTTTTTTGTTGTCTTTGGCTCTATCTCAACATACTGTCTTTGACATAAAATAAAAGTCCTGCAATATTGCCTGCGGCACCTTGGGGTGAGGGAACAGATAAGATATGGAATACTGCAGGGATGACGTCTTTTTTTAGGCTAACCAATCTTCAAGTTGTAAAGTTAGAGTTGGAATAGTTTGAAACTAAAGTTGGTCTGTAAAGAGTAGATGAGTCTTCGTTTTTGGCGCGATGAGGTTAAATGTCCCCGACAACCTCTGTCATCTCATTTACCAACCTGTGAGCAACCACCTTTTTTAACGTAAATGCTTTAGAATTCAAATGAGGGGTGTTTACTGTTGCATTCTGTGTTGTAGAACAAAAGGAGAAAATATCTGGGACCGAAAAACCATTCAGGCAACCTTTTGACTTTGAGACAAGGAAACAGAAAGTTTAATATGCAAACTTATTTGCGTGTGTAAGGGCTCATCCCTATGGCACTTGATAAGATGATAATCAAATTCAGAAACTTAACACACTTGTGTCCATGTGAAAAAATGGCCATGGCAGGCTTTCTTAAAGAGTAAAACATGCAGGAATCATAGATTTGTGCATGCAGCTTTCTAGTCATTCTCATTAGCCAAATCTACTTCCATTATCTCCATTTGCCTGCTGTCATTCCACTCTTGTGTTTCGGGGTCAAATTTCTGAACACCTTGTCCCATTATGTGATCTCAGATCAATGAGGACCTGGAAGGAGAAGTCCAGTTTGCATCAGCCGTGGGTCCCTTCTCTGTGCCCGTCCGATGCACCATAAAGAAATGTGATGTGAGTTATGTGCTGTAGCCAACCACCAGTGTCCAGGCCAAATGACCTCCAGAGTAATTTTATGTCTCTCCTCATATCGTTTGGTCTGTCTTGAAAGGACAATTTTTTTTTTTGCTATACATGTACACATGTTATTGTTTGGTAATATATTTAACATGGATTTTAGTTGTAGCCCCAGGACACTAGCAATGCAGGCAACACGTAATCAACCACACAACAAAGGAACAACACTGACTGTCTAAATGTAACAGTCTTGTTATAGCCTGATTCTTATTTAATCAATTCATGTACGTGTTAATGTATGTAAAACTATGTACTCAGGCTCTCAGCTCTTCACTGTTGATGCTAATTACTCTGTGATTGTATCCTCTCTGTAGCTGGAGGTTGACAGCCAGTTAGTCGACTTCGGTTTGCATGTGGTCGGCCAGACTATTTCACGGACTGTCACCTTGACCAACAAGGGTGCACTTGCCACCCTCTTCAGCCTCGACACCGCCGCACGTCTCAGTCCAGAATCTAGCCACATCCAGGTGCCAACCCAGGTCTCTGCCAACACATGCCAGGTCTGGTGCTCTTCCTTAGATGGCCTGATGGAGTAGATTTTAGTACTGCGACAAACTGAAATTAAAATTTGAACACTTACAGTTTATTTGCCAACTACATTTTGGAGTCAGTACATACAACCACACCGAAAGACAGTCATATGAATGAACTGCTGTCTTTAAAATCAAGCTCATGTGTGTTTTTCTTGGCTGACAGGAGATAAGCAGTGAAAACACAACATCTGAAAACCAGAGGAGCTCTGCATCTATTGGCACGGGTGAACTCCAACCACAGCAAGAGATTCAGGAGCTCTCTGAGGTGCTGCAGCAAGAGCAATCAGGTAATAATAATATGCATATGAACGCACATGCTAAATAATTATTTAACACGGTTCACAGCGAAACGCTTTCAAAATAAAAGTCCCGCATTTAGCGTCTAATATAATTAATGAAATAATAACCTGGCTTCAAAGAATATCAGTAAAGTAAATGAAAACAAGATGTTCTTATAAACAATTATCACATTAAAAGTAATTTAAATTCGTTACACTAACTGACTGACTCATCCCCCCCCCCCACACACACACACACACACAATTATATCGTTATCACGAGAAAACAACCTTTGTTATATCGAGATAACCAGATAATAAGTCGTTATCACAAGATAACAGTGCATAAAAAAAAAGAAAAATTCATGGCCGTTCTCGGCTTCCGTACTATAGCGCCCCCATGAGATTGATATTTTTGGGCATTGAGTGAAATGTCTCTAAAACTGATGGAGCATGAATGTGCATGGACCAGTGAATATAATGGCAAGAATTATACCTGCTTTATCTTCCAATGTGTAGGGTAGGGTTTAGGAGGATCTATTAGAAAAGTTGGATTATATTCATACTTATATTTTCATTAGTAAGAATGGTTAGGTTTTGTTACCATAGAACAAGCCTTTTATATTGTCAGAGGGAACGGATTCTAATACATGGAGTCCACAGTGTTGCACCATCATGTTTCTACAGTAGCACAGACTTCACATTGTAGCATGTTAGCATGCTGAAATTAGCATCTTGTATGAAGCACTGCTGCACCTAAGTAACTTCACAGAGCCACTAGCATGGTTGTATAATATGGTGTTCATGCTAACTAAAAGTAGGCAATGGGATATGCTGACCTTTTCGGTATTTAACTGACGACCACAATCTTTTCTGAATCCATGTTTTAGTTACGGGAACAGAAAGTAGAAAATGCATACTTTGACTGTGATTATTTTTAGATGCAGTAGACTTTTTGTTGTCATGTTGAGATAAATATCTTCTGAGTAGTAATATGTTACCTACTAAACATATTAACCAGCCAGTCCACGTTAGTCTTGCCTAAAACAGCCTCTGATATACAGCAAGACAAAATCTCCTCATTATAGACATTTTTCTCATCTTCCTATCACTGTGAGGACATTTGTCCTTGTAAGTATAAAAATAAAAGAAGACACACAACGCAGTGGGTTCACCTTTCTCTCACAGCTGGGGACAAGGAGGCCTCCTCTCTTTAATGTCCTCTCAGATCTGAAGTCTGCATCGCTGCCTTCAGCACTTTCCTCCACTGATGCTTTGATAAGCGGTTCAGTCTTTTCAGTCTGCTCTGCTGGCTTTGGAAAAGACTGAGTCTATTTTTTTCCATCATTGCTGGGAGAGGCTGTCTGATCTTGGACAAGTTTTTAGGGCGCTGACAGTGGATGATATTCTGTGAATGGTAATGTTGTTTATGTCAACGATGTCTCTTGAACTAATGGTTTAACTGCAGATTAGCATCAAATTTGGTAATCAAGATGAAGGTAATTCAGTATTCTGTTGAGCTACTGTATCTGCTTATTTTCTACTCATATTTATACACTATTTGAAGTGCACATTTGTACTGCAGGAAGGAGGAAGTATCTTTTGTGAGCATACCCTGAGTGCCTCTGTGAGGCCGAAGTTTATTTGTGAGACTATTGCTGTAAGGTGTGTGTGTGCGTGTGTGTGCGTGTGTGTGCGTGTGTGTGTGTGTGTGTGTGTGTGTGTGCGTGCGTGCGTGCTTGCGTGCGTGCGTGTATGTGTGTCACAGTGTCAGAGGCTTCAGCTACAGGTCCAGAAGCTGTTCGTGAGGCTTGTGTGTCCACCGATGTGGATGCCCGGATGGACCACTCAGACGGCGGTGACATAAGTCTAGGAAATGTAAGTATTGGGTCTGATTGCAAATACTCTAAGATACTTATATCTTGCAATGACTTCACCTAACTTTTTCATCTACCATAATCGTCATTTTCACATTATCATTGTCCAATACTTTGGTTAATCCCTGCCAAACTCAAGATGTTCCCATTAGCCTCAGCTATTCTTTGTGTCTTGTCAGGATTAGCAAATATTGGCATGCTCAAATACTAAAGTAAGTCTGTGATTATATTATACATAGATATATATATGTCCCAGAGCGTTCATAACCTTTTTCGGACAAAGACGTTGGTAAGTGGAACATTTTTACATAACTGTGGCTCTAGACAAAATGTAAGGGATAACCTAAATTGTTTAGGACCATCCTCTCCACCCCTGCTGCTAGCTCTTGGCAAGAAAATTGCCACATTTGAAGATATTTGCCCAATGAATTGCTTTTGATAGATATGGCCCAAAAATATCAGAAGAGTGTGTTTCTGAAGAGACAGAATATTATATGTGTCTGTAGAATACAGTGCCTCTCAGCCTTGTTTTTAGCACTGATGCTGTGTGTGCCTTGTGGCCCATGTTAAGTTCTGGAGTTGTTCAGGGTTCATTACGTCTCTCTGGTGGGAGGCTAATGGTGCATCGCCTCTCTCCCTGCTCTTGTTAGGGCTGCGTGTATTGCATTTGCTTGCGTGCCCGCGGCTCGATCATTGTCATTTTGACTGATACTTTCACATTGTATGATGAAGGCTGGTGTCTTAAATGGCAGATTATCCATCAAGCTATCATGGTAACACAGTATTGAGTCTGTTGCTGCATGAATGGCTTCCTCGTCTCTTTTGTGTTTTTTATTATTGCTCTCACAACCTTGGTGCTTTTTGTAGCTGAGCACACAATCTGCACAGCCTCTCACTGTAGTTTTATTACATGCTATTTGAAGTTTTATATCTGAGGGATTTGAGCTTCCTCAACATGGATGGAAATATTTTTTGTTTGATGAAATAAAAAGGTTAAACGTCTCAGGCTGGTAGTAAATATAAAGAGATATTAGTCTGATATTGTAATTAGAAAGAACATCTGATGTTTCTTTTTTTTTTAAAGATTTTTTGTGGCATAGACACCTTTATTAGTAGGAGACAGTGAGGAAACATGGGAGAGAGAGGGGGATGTGACATGCAGCAAAGGACCTCCAGCCGGAATCGAACCGGGGTCGGCTGCGTTTATGGCATGCGCTCTAACCACTCCACCACCTGCGCGCCCTTATGTTTCTTTTTAAAGAAAAGTTGTCATTTGACATTTGCTTTGTTTAATTATTTTTCCTTAAAGATACAGAACTATAAATGTAAACTGTTTAATGTACCCTCCCTAAGGTCAGAGAGGGGCACATTGGCCCTTTTGAAAGCATCAAACTGGAGGTTGTTTTCACTCCAACCATTCCAGGAGAGGCCGAACTGGACTTCCACATCAAATTCTCCGACACATCCAGCAAACCAGTAAGACACAGCATGTTTAAAAGATTAGGGAAATACAGAGCCATAGACATAGGGTTATTTTATGATAGTCATTTGTAATCAACGACTTCTTGGCACAAACAGATCCCCATCCAGGTGAGGGCAGTGGCAGTCAGCGTCCCAGTATGGGTGGTCCAGCCCAGCATTGACCTGAAGATCTGCATGTTTGACCACCTCTATCAAGACAGTATCGTGGTCCAAAGCAGGTGGGTGCAGAATACGACTGAAAGCTTATCATGTGGAGGTTTTGAATGCACTCTAGATACTGAACTGTGGCACTTAAATGTATTTATGAGCCCTGCATGGCTGCCAATCAAAACCCAGAGTTTAATATGTAGGGGAGGGAACAAAGGGACATTAGTGAATCCACATAACTTTACAGTGACTGTGTCACAGATTGAAGTCCAGACTAACAGTATGTACAAACCTTGTTGGGCTTTAACCCCGTTTACAGCAAATAGCTTGATAATGTGTATTGGCCACTACAGCACAAAGTCACCAGGTGTAGTTCAACTTCTTAACTCTGTTGCCAGGCATGGATATATTTACAGGCGGTCACGAGATGTACACATATAAGCACAATTAACATTCAGTACTCTCCATTGCTAACTGAAAAGAACTCAGGTCCAAGCTAACATTGTTTCAAACCTAAAATGTTGCACTTTGTTTATATGCTTCTTACATTTGTTAATGAAGGAACACAAGAATCCCTACACTAAACACACTGCATGCCTCATTAGCTCATTTCCTGCATCAGAATAAACACCAACAGTAACTCAATGGAGTTACACACCAGAGATATTTGACCGAGCTTCCTCTCCCGTGCTGATGTGTAATTAGTTTATATTAAGAATTAGCCCTTTACACATTTTGTCCAGCTGCCTTCTTTGAACAGGTAACACGTCAAATTAAGGGACGTGAGAATCATTTAATAGCACATTAGTGTCACTATAAATAATCATCTGTCACAGTTAGACAACAGCAGTTCGATAGAATTGAACATGCACTAGGCATCTGTAATGTTTTTGGAACTAATTGTGGTGAGTGCCTCTTCAATTAGCAAGAATAAACCAGGTATTGATATAGTAGCTGCATGATATAAGTGCATACTTTGAGAAGGAAAAAATAATTGTTTAAAACCAATCAACAATATGATCAATCAGCTATACATACAACAATATTCTAGGAAATCAAGTTTATATATCAGTTTTTATGAGGAAAGTTATAGGAAATTAGTTGGGAAACTAAGTGCTGTCTTTGTAATCAGTATCAGTGTTGCTAAAGATGAGACATGTTCACCTGCATGATAAATGACAGCATGCCCACGAGACACACCTACCCAGTGACACCAAAGCTGTGTAGTTGCCATTTCAGCTAAAAAAGAGGTTTGTGTTTATTTGCCGGTTGATAGTGTCCTCATGATAATCACCTATTCCATAAATGGTTTATCAAAGCAACATGAGGCAAATGGAGGCCCTTTAAAGGGACGACATGGCTGATGTATTTTTACACAAAAATGTGTAATGTGGCAATGTGTGACTGCATATGCCAAACAGACAAATTGCGTTGGCAAAGGGGAGCAGCAGTCACGAGTCCAAGCTCATTAGAAGGGATAAACAGGCAAAAATAACCACGGACTGTCTGTTTTGTCAGCTAACAAGCCTTTAACCAACACATCAACTACTACAACACGTGAACTTCAGAAAGATCTTGTATCTATCTTTTATTGTACATCACTTTTTAATCTACTAAGGTAAAAATACTTAGCAACAATCCAGAGGTTGTTCAAAGGTAAAACCTTGCACATTATTTGTTGTTGAACATTTTAAAAACCTGAGGAAATCCAGGCATTAAATAGCCTTTATTATAGTGTCTAAATCCTTAAATGGCCAGACAGAGAGATCCTTTTAATCATTTAGCCACTGTAAAAAAGGCTTTTTAATATTTCCTTCTTCGTTGTATTGTCTTATATTTGGCCTGCCTGTATTGCCTCTGGTTTTTGAAAAGCTCTTTCTCCTGTTCCTGTCCTGTTCCATAAACACAACATACATTGTATTACATAAAGGAACCAGTGATTTCTGTTCTCTTCATGTTGAACATTGTTGAAAACTCTACAGACCAAAAGTTATTAACCTGTAGACAAACTAAAACCACGTCAAAGTAGACCAGGTCTAGAGCAACTAGCACATTCAACAAGATCTAAAGCCCTTTGTACCCAGAGAGTTACTAAGTTTTTTTGCTTTAAATTACATCACATAATCACCATCAGTAAATAGCGGACCCTGTCTGGCTCTCACTCCTAGAAAGTGATACTCTTTTCCAGGGGGAAGTTCACCAAAGTCTCGGTAGGGAGGGCTGACCGGGTTGAGGTGACTTTTCGGTCATTATCTACGCATTGAGGCAGTGGCAGTGTGAATGGGGCTTATGTTACACAATACACGAACCAATCTCATGGTCTATTGTGCAGCTTGTGGTCTTTACAAATAGTATATTATCTATCATTGTGAATCTTGTCTCATTTATACCTGGTAGAAAGGTGCATGGGAGAGTCGAGTTATGCACAAGAAGATATTGAAGCCCCACACACTGTCAGCACTTTTCAGAAACATAGTGTTTCAGTTATAGATCTCCATCAGGAATTCAACTCGCAATATGGAGCAACATCTTCATACTCGAGTTGCAACAACCAATCAAAAATCTGTATTTATTTTAATGTTTAAGAGGCTGCATGAAAGCCCTCAGCCCAAGTGAGTGGTGCATGTATTATTTCCATTTTATTTGTTGTCATGCTCAGAAAGAACTCAGAATAGAGTTTGGAAAGTGGCATGGACTGCTGATGTAGCATGCTGTCTTATCTGCTGAATGCAATACTAAAACTCCCTCACACTCTTAGTCTCTGCCAAAAGAGGCATTTTCACAGAAAAACGGCTCATGGAAATCCCTGAAAATTGACAGGGCCAGCTTACTTTTCAGCCGGCCCAACATAACACTCTCCTCCTAACTGTGCTCAGAGCCAAACCCGTGCTGACATAATGAAATAGAGATGTATTAGCTGATAAATGTTACCTAAACAAAAGATGACGTAAGGGAGTGGTAAGCTTGCATCCCCACAATCCTCTTTGGTCTGTACAGCAATGCGGAGCCAAAGTAAATCCTTTATGATTATGGATGTGATACATTATGATGCACACACAAGGTTAAGAATTCACCGGAGGGCAGATACATTTGCAGGCGTGTGGTCCACCACCTAGCCAGTCATTGTGTCACATCATGTGGGGGAGGGAGTGCATGTGTGGGGGTGGGGGATTTGTGACAACTGCCATCTGGTGCGCTGGCACACCAGCACATGTGACAACGTGACGATGACAGCATCAGTGTGAACAGCAGTAAAGAGGAAAATGTTAATGCTTGCACTAGCAAATGCAATATGTCACTCCGCCTCTAAGTCAGTAATTTGAACACAAAATAGCTTGGCAGGCTTTTTAGGGAAACAATAAGAGTGCTGCTGCTTTCATCATATAATTTGTCACTTTTTCCTTTCAGCAGATGAGTAGATATCCCGCAACTCCTCCTTAGTTTGTGACAGATTTTTAAGAGAACAGCACAAAGCATAATTGAATATGCCTCTCTTGTCCGTGTGCCAGTGGTTTGAATATGACTCCTACTAATTGAAAGAATTTTTCATGAGGCTTTAAAATGTGCAGTGTTTGACTTCTGCGTGTGAGCCAGTGATTGAAATATTCTGCAGACAGTTGGCAGAGTTTTTCTTTTCGGGAATGGTGCGTGTGTGTTTTGTTTTTTTATTTCAGACCCTGCTCCACCGACACCTGCTGGGGACTTAAGCATTCCTGCCCAAACACACACAATCAACCTGCCTTTTTTCCTTCTCAAAGCCTTCTGTCCTTGATTTTTGTCTGCTGTATTTCTAATATGCCGAATGTGCCTTGTCTTAGCACAGCCTGTCCTCTGTGATGTTTGGCCTGAGGAATGTGTGTGTGTTGTCAATGTTAAAGTTGATTTCTCTTTTTTTTCTCTGGGGTAAATAGAAGCACCAGTTCTCCCAGCTGGTTAATTTGAAATACATTGCGTTGTATGAATCAGACAGTGCTGCATTACTGCAACAGTTGCCTGGAACCCTTGCTGTGAAAGCTCGGTATCCCATGAGGCTTTAGAGTACATGTGGAGTAGGCAAGCGCAGCCACCTGGCCCTTTCAAGAAAGGGAAGAGGCACTGCTGTAGTTGTGGGCACTCAGAGTCCAGGCTCTGCATGTAGAGCCAGCATGAGCTGTTTCACTGCAACATGACCTGACACAAAATCTCAATTATTATAATTATTAGGATTATTATGAGTGGCTTTTTTGATATTCCTGGTTTGATCACTCGCCTAACTTCAGAAGAGGTGGTCTGCTGCATTTATTTCTCTACAGTTTGAAAAATGTTATTTTTTTGGCAGTAGGAACATGCAGAGAGAAAAAGGGTTTTTCAGTGGCAGTTTTGGTGGTGCAGAGTCGTACCATGGCATGTCAATTTGCACTTCTATTTGCAGGATAAATGTACCGAGTTGTGCCAAATCACACCTAAGTAGGACTGTTTCCAAGTGTGTTGCGATTGGATGGGCTTCATCATCATTCAGGGACAAATGGTAGAATCTTCTTCCTCTTTAAATCCATTTTATCATCCCATCTCAGTATTTCACGTAATAAGCGGTAGGTGCTAAACAAAACCGTAGCAGTCTGAAAATCTACTATGACATGTCTCTGGCTACCAACCATCCTCGCACAGTGCAATACTAAACAGTGCGGCTATTAAATGTCATTAGCTCAAGACAAGGTCGTCATCTGTTAAAGACACACCTTCAAGCCTGTAGCCCTGTTGTAATGGAGATGCAGCAAATGTCTATTGCTAGACGAATGTCTGTCACAGTCAACTGCCTCAGTCTCATCTCATTTTAAAACCATGAGCATAATTATGCATGTATAACAGCCTCCACTCTTTGGAGAGAGCTTTCAACAAGGTTTTGGAACCTGACTGCAAATATTTCCATCCCATTCAGCCATGAGTATTGGTATGGTTGGCTCCCAATGTTGGCCAATAAGGCCTGGCTCGCAATCCAATGTTATTGAATGGGGCTGAGGTCAAGGCTTTGTGCCAGTCTTTGTCACCCAATAACACTGTGTCCTAACTGCATGTGAACATCCAATGCGGCGCAATGTTGGACGATCGCTATCCACACGGAACCCTTTGAATAGGCATTCTGTAACGTTATGTAAAAGAGCCACGAATCTGTCATATGTGCGCTGGAGATCAGCTTGGAGACTTAACCACACAAATAAAAGATGTACGAGTTTGCCAAGATAGACTTTCTTCCCATGTTTGTATTTTTTAAACAGCATAACACCAAAACTGTTATTTCTTTACATTCTGTTGATGATTTTTGTACATTTTTGGGTGGTATTAATTTAAATTTCTACATACTGCACCTTTAGAAATGACCTCTTCGTTAGGTTGGACTTTCTCATAATGAACGTATGTTTGAGATCATGGCACAGGTCATGATCGTAGTCATGGTTCAAAATAGAGATGACTGCTGTTACGAAACCGAGAATGTCTTCCGATTTCAGATCTCATATTTTATTGACCCATCCATCCTCCCTCCTACATTGACATAGTGAGGAGTCAACTGACTTTTCCTTATTTAGAAAGACACCATGTTAACTCAAAGAAGTCTTAGTATTCATTTTTACAGTCTAGTCTAGTCTAGTCACAAAGTCGTTAGGAAAGTGTCCTGAATTCAAGAAATTAGCATTTGTTTTAATCTACCAAATGAAATATTATTATAATGGAGGTTAATGAAGTGAAGGTTGTATAATTAGTATCACATCGTTCTTTATCCCGGAGGAAGCAAATTATGTGAATTGCTGTAAACTCACCTTTAAATCATTAAACATGGCTTCAGAAATAAACTGGTCACAGGCAGCCAGTGAAGAAGACAGGATTAGCTAAATGCCTCTGTTAATTAAATCGCTTAATTATCCTAAATGATTATGTATCCATGAATATTCCTCCGAGAGTGATTTGAAGGTTATCACTTGGCCGGAATGAAGATAGCGACTTGATATCCCCCAAGTGTCCCCAAGAGAGAGAGAGAGTCCTTGCCTCGGGGAAACAACCATCTGGTTGACCTCGCTGTTCAAAGTGGGTCACTTCATTTGAGAGGGGAATGGAAAAATGAAGGGTCCCTCAGCCTATTTGGCAACGGCTCGCACAGCGCTCACCTTTTGTATCTATGAGAATAAAAGCAGCCATAACACAAAATTATCCCAGTGCACTATACCAATATCTCCTCCAGCAATCCCTTTTTTCAGCTTGTTTGTACTGTCATCGTTTTATGAAGGTGTGTGAGTGTGGGCTGTGGTTAAATGTGTTGGAGAATTCCCAAGGTGAAGAGCCATTTATATCACAAGCCTCAGCTATAACTGAGGCTTGTAGCCACAGGCACAACCATCTGTTGGAGCTCCTAGAAATTGGGTCACCTAGAAGATATAGACTTGGGGTACATCACTCCATACAAGGCAATTTATGTAGGTGTCACTCAAATAAAAAATATTTTCTCTGGCCTTGTTGAACCCCTGGGGGTAAAACATCTGCCCTGTAATGTCCACGGGGAGAAGAACTAGGAATATATATTTTTTTGTTGTCGCTTCCACATAAGATTCAATATGTTTACTTGATTGTTACTATTGTGTTGCCACCTCATAAACGACACCTTTTAAGTGTCTTCATCAGTTACCATGTCAGTAATGGACTACAGTTAATGTTCTGTATCACAGAGGCACAGGGGAAGGGATTTTGCATCAAAGAAGTTCTTTATACCTCAGCCACAGGATGTCATATTCTGTGGCACTTGAAGATATCATTTTGCATTAAAATGTCTAAAAATGACTAGACTTTGTTGTATTTTTTTTTTTTTACTTACATACATGTACTTACATAATCCCAAATGTTTACAGCAATATTCACACCCAGAGAAACCCACAAGATTTTTCATGGTAATAGCGCATTTTATATGGTTCTACTTCAGGAGTAGAAAAGTTAGCAAATGAGACTTTAAAACATTACCACTTCTGTTGCTGAGATAGATTTACTGTTTACTTTCACTGGTAAACAGCTCCGGATCAGAGCAGAATCTGATGTTTCTCTGACTGTTTACTCCTCCAGAAGGTCTGGCTCTGCACCCGACTTGCTCCTCCAGAGCTGTCTGGCTCTGCGCAACTGCAGCAGCTTTGCCCCTTGCCTCAAAAAGAGTGTGTAAGTCAGGGTAGTTGATGGGGCGGTAGAATATCAGATCATATCATAACTTTTTTACAAGACACCAGAGTTTGTGCCCTTATCCATTCTTTTATAGCACATTATTGCCTGTGTTATTGATTGTACGTTACAGGCTGTGCATTATTTTTCAATAATCGCACAGATCATCCTGGATTGTACCCGTTCTTAGAAGACTGCATCCGGTGTGTCACCATAATGTTAATGAAACCATATCTTTTGCACAGCAGGGCCAAGACAGCCTTGAAACTGACCTTTGAGGTGTGCCCGGAAATGAGGAAACACATGGAGATCCTACCAAAGACAGGCTCCATCCGGGCTCAATCAAGCTTTAATGCCCAACTCAAGTTCCTGCCGAGGTAAGAAAGGACACACGGCGGATGCAATGATAATGGAATCACTGGAGCATTCATAATCTTATTTTAGGCTGTAAGCTTGTTAAAATTCTATCAGCCTTCTATGAAAGTTTCACTCGAGTCATATGTGTCGAGCCAGGCCTGCATCTTTTTCTTCAACAAACTAGAAACCTAAAGCTGGAAACCTACAGCTTTCCTTAAACACTGCATGCAGTAAAATATGGTTTAGGGCTCTTGGAAGAAGATATCCAGTTCACTAGTACACAATAAAGCGATACAGCATTAGATCAGGAGCAACTTAAAAGGTTTGTTTCTGATTAATTATGCTTTGGTCCTTTTTTAGAATTTTTCAATTTTATCACAGTTTGCAAAAGTAGTGAGGACACAAACAGTAGACACTTAGGAGGCAGGCAGGCAGGCTGACGAAAAAGTGAGATTTCTTAGAATAAAGTTGTAAACCAAAGTCCAATGAATACAAAATACCAAACAAGTCTCAGCACAAAAAGCTGGCAACAAAAGACACAAAAAAAAAACAGAAGGAGCAGGCAGGGGCAAATCTTAGAATAAAGAACTACAAAAATACAAAACCTAAATAAAGTACAAACCAAAGAAACAAAATTAAACAGAAAAAAGGTAAATAAAGCAAAAACCCATGACAGATTTGGTTCGATTAGTTATAAAAACTTTGTGCAAAAGTAGTAAACTGATGTGATCTGGCATCAATGCAGCAGCACAAAAAAAAGACGTCAGACAGGGTAGGAAACAGAAGAAGTCACAGGATCAGACAAATCCAGGTTAGCCTTTAGGTTTTATCTTCAAACTAAATCTTTTGGAAACTTGTCTGACTATTTGCATTTTAGGCCCCATCCATTTTATTGATATAAAAAAAAAATTGCATAAAATTTGCATCCACCTCTTCAACTATCTATCTAATGTCTGATAAAAAGACTGCTGGAGAGATTTGATATAAAATCTATTACAAGTATACTGAAACTCTTCATTGCTTCCCTTTTTTTTTTTAGAAGCAAGCTGTGGTGTTTTACAGAGGTACAAATGGCAACAATTATATAGCCCGTCAAAACCCAGGGAGTATAAAAGAGTTGCTTCAACATACCTGCAGTCCAAGAGCGATGCTAATGGTTTCTAATGACTTTGAAGGATGTGCTAATTCTTTCTGCAACAATACAGGCTCTATATTTAGATGGAGAGGCAGGAGTTGAACCGCAGTTTTAATGCCAGGAGAGCGGACAGGGGACCCCCAGGGCAAATATGAGAGGCGTGAAGTATGTAAAAACACGGCGTGGGCGCTAGTATTCTTCTGCCCACCCTCCTTTTTTCCCTTCACAGTCCGGCAGCTCGGTATATTGATAGCTGAGAGGATACTGATGCAAAACAATACGAACAGGAGGATATTTTGACAAAAGTTCGGGGGCAAGCACCGGTCATCGTTCAGCCAGGAAGGAGAAAGTGGGAAACTGTTAATCTGCCTGAGTGAATCAGTGGAGGTTTTAATGCGAGGATTAGAGTACAGCATTACTCGTGCCGCCGCTGAGATGATGTAGCGCTCACAAGCACTAACAGCTACAACCGCCACCCCCTCCCTCCTCCCTCTGTATCACACTTTTTCTCGCTGTCTCTCTCTTGTGCTTCTGTGCTGTCCTCTCCCACTCTCTCACATATACTTCTCTTTTTCTTGGCCTCTCACCTCTGTGCTTAACTATACTTCTCTCTCTTCACTTCGTTCAGTCTCCACAGCCCTCTGTATCTCTGTGCTCTTTCACTTCGCCTCTAACTCTGCATCTCTTCTGTCTCTCTTGGTTATTCTCAAACTCCTCTCATCCCTCTATGCATCCACCATCCACCGCTGCTTATATGCTGGCCCTGATTCTGCTTACATAACCTTAGACACCAGACCCAGTTCCCTGTGCTCTCATTGACAACGCTGTTGTTCTTAAAGGATAAGTCCAGTTTTTTTTGCAACTTTAATCTTTTTTTTGCGCATTTGGCAGTCACTTCTATTGATTATGATAGCAGTGCGCTCACCAAGATAATTGCTGGGATCTGGGAACAGATTGACAGCACTTAATAAAAAATCTGGTAATAGCCCAATGAACTGAATTTTCATTCCATGTCACTTTTGTCTGGTGTGTTGTGATGAGCGGATATTTGCTGAGAGGCAAATATAACTTATAATAAAACTTGAAAGGAAAAGCAAATAATGTATGTAATAATGCTATGTAATTCTGAGATATCATCTTTGTTTAGGTAATAGGGATGCCTCTCGGTAAATGGCTTAACAATAGTTTTTTCTGTGCACAGGATAGAATGTTTCAATATCTAAATACAACAGTCTGGAAATACCTTCAAAACAGTAATCCATTTTAGTCAGCAATCTCAATCTGTGCTTTGGGATCCAAATGTAATAATATCCAATAGGGCTGCAACTAATGATTCTATTCATTTTCAATGAATCTGATTATTTGCACGATTAATCGATTAGTCTATAGGATGTCAAAGAAATTGTGAAAAATGTTCATCATACTTTCCCAGAGCCCAAAACGACGTCTCCAAATGGCTTCTATTGTCCTTCTTTAGTTGTTTAGGTCCAAAACCCAAACACTCTTCATTTACTATCATAAATGATGATTAAATAATTATCCAAATCCAAAATCCAAAACAAACCAGTATTGGTTTGGCTCTACAATTAATCCACTAATTGTTGCAGCTGTAAATGGAGAGGCACAATCTGGGGCCATGTGAGGACACGGTTATCGTAACCAATAGAACAATTGGGCAAAGCTACCAAAGAAATCCTGTATTTATCTTTTGAGATGCCCCAAGGCCCCAAATAGTATCCTCCACCCACACAGGAAATTCACACAAATTACACTGGGACCGGAAAATAAATATGTTTTCAGCATGTCAGCAAGCAGTATGTCTCATCTCAGTCATGCTTGGATCTCGCCTTCAGATCTGCTGATTTTTGGTAGGTTGGCTTTTGTTTCATGCAGTGGCAGTGTGTCATTTAAAACGGCACTGCCAAGTCTTCCCTAGCCAGAGCCTGTGATTGGATTTTCAAATCCTCATTAGCAGCACTGCTTTCACTCACTGTCTCATCCACACACACACACACACACACACACACACACACACACACACACACACACACACACACACACACACACACACACACACACACTCACACACACTCATACACTGTTAAATCTGGATTCCGATGTGACTCATAGCTTTCATTCTTTACACAGGTGTTTGCTTCTTGCCTTCCATCCTCAGGCTTTTGGGAAAGGGTGAGCACATTCTTGCTTCCTGCTCTGAAGGATTGTGCTCAACCTGCCCACATCCTTCACCATCTTTCCTTTGCTTCAGCCCTCTCCGCCTGTCTTCCTCCACGTTTATTTGTCATCATCCAGCCCACATGTTTCTCTCACATTTCCAGAGCATTGTTCCATACACTACATAATCCCCTCTCTACGACGCTAAGGCCAATGGTTCGCACGTTTGTGATCTTGTTCAGAGGAACACTTTTGATTTACATTCAGATGGACACTGACAGCCCGAGTCAGGTGACTTTCTTTTGAATTTATTCATTTAGCCTGATATTTTGTCCACATTAGGCTGTTTCTTTTTGGGAGAAGGTTATTGTCTTATTTTGTCATTGTCATTTCATGCTTCAAAATTAACTATAATAACAGAATGAGCAGAATCAACAGAATGAGCAGAAATGCTAGGACATCTATGTATTTTGTTGCAAACTAGCTAGCCTATTCTGTCCCGGTCCAAAGCTCCCATGCTAGCGGTGTAAACACCAACACTTCCCCAGTTGTCCGAAGTCCCTGTCTTGACCACTACAGCTGCTAACTGAGCTAACTAGCTAATGACAGCCATATTTAGCAGCAGTTAGTGGTTACTCTGGTGATATGCCTCCTATTTATTTTAAGTGTGAATTTGACAGGTGGCCTATTCTTACATATAGCACCTTTATTTTGATACATATGCTGATTTATATAAGAGTTGTTAATCCTATGAATCAACTTAAAACAACCATGTGTCTGACGAGGCTATGACAACTTCGACATTTTTACCATTTTCTGAGCCAGTTTTTCCAGTTCCTCTAATCCTGATTACGGGGCCAGCCACACCACATTTGTTTTTTAGGTTTAAACCTTGTTACACTGGACTGAAATAAGCTGTGGGTATTAGCATGTGACCTGCCTCATTTGGGCCTTAGAACTGTAAATAAACTCTTCCCAAAGAGTTGAGACAGACATATTTTAGCTTTGAAAAACAATGGGTCAGCCTCCGGGGTCAATAAAACACATTTGTGAAAAGACCGGAAGAAAATTTAAACCTGATAACAAGATCAGTAGGATGGGATGGCTTGAATGAACGGTTTTAAGCATAATCTCTGAAGAGCCCAGCAACGTGTCCCTCCCTGGCAGTTCCGGCTGATAAAAGGGAGATTACAAGGATGATTTACTACAGATTACACCGAACAGCTCTGCCGCGGCTCTCACTACTAGCTCGCCGCTCACACTCACCAACAAAAACTTTAATGACGTCACAAATTGCAAACAAAAAACAAAAAACAAGCAAAATAAAAAAATGTTTGGTCAACACAGTTTTGAAGATTTCGTTCATGGTCATTTACCATATTTTTCTGCCCATCCATTTCCCCCGTAGTTAGAAATCCCTAAGCCTCTTAATCCGTTTTGTAATCCTTTTCATAATCACTTTTTTTTAATGGTGAAGTGAAATCCAGGCAGGATATTGGAGAGGGATATATATATATACGTATATACATTTCAAATATGTCATATGCTCCAATCAAGTAAAAAGAATCACTCAAGCAGCCGCTGTCCTAAAAATCATAAGCTCTTAAAGCAAGATATGTTTTTGGAGATTTTTCAGCCTTGCTCCCATGGGTAATAGGTGAGTGTCGTGATTAATCTTTCTTTGGCTTTCCAGGGTTTTTTTTTTAAGGGATTGTTATGTGGATAAAGCAGATGACATTTTGCCCAGTTCTTTCACCAGTTGTAGGTGAAATCCCTTCAGATGTATGCACTGCAGCTCTCTCAGCAGTACCACAAAGTCAAAACAACTATTTCAGTTTTACTCTGTCCTCCGCTAATCTCAGAAGTACCATTAAAGACTATGGAGGAGAATTGCTTTTGGACGAGGCTGAGGATAATCTGGCCACAGAGAAGAAAAAAGCACACGAATAAATCTGTGCAGGACACTGACAAATCTGAAACCCCATCCATCCGCGCAACTCTCCCGAGCATATGGGCTTGGCGACGTCCCACCATGCTTTTCCACTCTGCCCTGCCAAGCTAATTCAAGAGTGACTCTCCAGCAGCGATTCTATTTGCAGGCAGAACAAGAGTGCTTCCTTAAATACACCCTCTGCGCTCATTGGTCAAGCCACAGAGGGAAGAAAATGATTTTCATTACTCCCCTTTGTAAATGCAAAGAGATTTAATTTTGACGTGTGTGAGGACGTGACCTTTCTAGCTCCGAGTCATGAAAAACACCAGAGTACAGCAGCGCATGTTCACAGCAGATACGTGCAGCGGCGAGGGGCTGGAGGAGATACGAAACGAAAACCTGTCCTCGAACCTGAAGCTGACAGATTTGTTGAAGGCGAGGCTTGGTTTTAGCGCTTCAAAAAGGAGAAAAAAACAAAAAAAAAAAAACATGCTGACATCTGGAGAGCCTTAAAACCACTGACATTTACAGCATTAGCTCTGGAGCCTTCAACCAGCATTAAGAGCGTAAAGAGGGAAAGACAGTTGATAGGAGAGAAACAGAAGAGGGAAAAGCAAGGAATGGAAGGGGGGCAAAAAGAGGAGGATGTTGGGAGAAGGAGAGTGAGAGAGAGGGGAAGTGGGGGTTGGATATGAGCTACAAACTGCATTTGACATTTGGAACACTGTTGACATGATAACGAACTACACACACATAGACCGATATTCAGTGAATAGGTTATATTGAAGGACTGGAGTTTTACATAAGCCTGTGCATGACTACTGGGCCTCTTTGAATCATACTTACGTCTCCCATCACCATGGCTACAACCTACAGTAGTGTGGAGGCGTGCTCTACATCTCTCTTTTGCCTTCCCAGGCGAGGCGATCCTACAGTCGTGGGTTAAAGTAAAATAATGGGTCTTCGGGGTCTTAATCTTTAGGATTTTTTTTAAAAGCTCAACAGTGGCTCGTTGCTTTTGACCATCTGATGTGCCGTCCAAAAATTTGCAGTCTTATGTGTTTATTCAAGCCCTGATTGATGCTTTTCTTTGTTCACGAGTGTGATGTAAAAATGCTGCTTCTTGTGCTCTCTTATAGATGCTCCTTGTCCGAAGATGCCAAGAAGTTTTTTGATAGTGACACGGGAGTCCTTGAAGTCCCAATGACAGTGCAAGTAGCAGGCCAGGTTTGCATTATATTATTATACACTGCATACATCCAGTCTATTATACAGTAAACCTCCCTGGGATCCTGAAAACAGTGTACTTGTGTCCTACTTTGTCCCCAACACAAGCAGAGCCTCTGAAGGTTGTAACCTATTTCGCTGATAACAAGCTAAAATTATCTCCCACCCCCAAGGCCCAGTTACTCCATGGGCGCTAATAAGCCAAGCATAAAGGTTATCCCATGTTGTTTGAGTAAAAAATTCTCCAGAAGCTCAAAATGGGAGAACAGAGGTACAGATAAAGTACTATGTGTCCTCATATATATCATGGTTAACAATATATAACACATAAAACATGGACACACTAAACATACATAAGACATAATCATAATCCGCATGCAAAGTGGGAACAGTTATATATAAGTCTATAAAATTCTGCTTCATATATGATTTCAGATGACTGACAGTTGGAGCATCTCCACAACATTAATTGGCCTGTGACTCTCCTGGTTGAATCATCAGCATGAATGATGAGCAAATGCCTTCCAAAATACCTGTTTTTGTGATAGTGTGACGTATATCCACTTTACTAACTGCATGTACTTATGCCTCTGATGCCAACTCCACAGTATACGTCTAGTTATAGTATAGCTATCTTAGTTCTTTTTCATCCGTAACTTAAAATACTTCACTTTTTACAATTCGCTTTGTATATATAGTTAATAGTTTACTGTTTGTTTTTCTGTACAGTGTTTTTAGCAGTTATGATCATTTAGATAATCGCGTAGGTGTTTCAGCTAGCCTAGCTGGCTTCCTAAAAAGCTCTTCCTATACACACTTAATAGTAGTCACCAGTCACCCTTTTCTCTGATTTGTTTAAATCCCTTATCCAACAAAGAGGTGTAGTTGTTGTTAGTCACTTTCACTTTTGACAGCGTGTTTGAAAAAAAAGAACCATAGCGACTTAATATTAGAATGTATATATTTACTGATCTTAACCACCAAAAATGTTGAACGTTGTATATTTGATCAAAGGTGTCCATATCTATAAAGTGTGGGCTTCTGTTGGTGTAGGGGGTTTTCCCCAGTGTTTTAGATGAGTTTCTTTAAAACACATGAGGGCATAACATAATCTGCCACCAAACAGGATGTCTTATATTTTTTAGCACCCTGAAATATACGCAGCTCAGGGGAGAGCTATACACGTAAAATGTCCATTCTGGAATCAAATGTAGTGGATTTCATCTGTATGAGTACCAATATCATATTGGTACAATTGATAACCTATAAATACATGTGTGTTGTTAACTTGATACACTACACTAGTATGTTTTACTGAGACATAACATTGTCATGCAATCACTAGTTTGTACTGGTTTTGCATATATTTATTCTAAATTTACTTCAGCCAGGCAAACATCATGAATTTGTTGTTCTATGGTAGTTTTATTTGTGTATAGTGCAACAAACATTGATAAGGAGACTATTCAGCCTTAAACAGAAACTATCATTCCTCTCGAGAGGCACAAATCTACATATCCTCTTCACAAGGTCCAACCTGCATTTTGAAATATGTAAACAATCGGCTCAGAAGCCCTTGAAGTGGAAAATAAAGTGCTTACAGCAACCAAATTCCTTCAACTCCTCAGCAGCAGCCTTTATTAACAAACACAGAGCAGCTGCTTAGACATTCGTGTTGCACTGATGCCAGTCCTCTTTCTCAGTAAATCTAAATCTGGTCAGTCTTCTTGCCAAATCGTCACCTTCCTCTCGTGCACCATCCAGCCCCAATTCCCTCTCTCTACCAGGACGAGGAGGGGGAGCGGAGCTTTGACAAAGAGCCAGGATGCTCCCGTGGAGCACCAAAGCTGTTGCCCCAGCTCCGGGCTCTGAGCTCTTGGCATTAAACCATGCACACACACACACACATACGCACATACATGCACGGACACACACTGTTGTATGGTCACCAGACGCCACAGCAGCCAGGAAAGCAATGGTGCAGAGACCAATAAACAAGGTCATGTTCTGCTCACTGACATGATCTAAATAGACATTATCTGGGGGAAAAAATGCTCACAAGATTACTACGTTTTCTAATCTAATACTAATACGGACATAAAGGACCTAAAGGAGTGTTAAAGGCCGATAATATTCTTTACTACCATACTTTTTATTATTGCTGATAAATCCCATAAAACGACTAAAACCAATCCTACTATTGTTTTATGTGTATCCAAAGATTGATTGAGTGTATTAGAGAGGTTAGAGATTATAGTTAAAGTGAAACTCTCACCAAAATGCAACCTAGAGTCTTTTTGTGAATGTACCCAAGTCAAACGCTCATTTAAAAGCATAATTATGACGAAATCACCACTTTTAAGATTGACCACATTTTCGTTTTCAGGTCAAAATCATTTTCAATGGAGTGCTAGGGACAATCTCCGAATGCGACGTAACATTGAGGACAGTTAAGGTGAAACGCTCCTAAAGCTTAGTTCAATATAAATGCATGGATAATTTGTTGTTTTGTCGTTAGCGAAAAACGATATTGACCTTGAAGTTGAAAAAGGAGCCTCATATAAGAAACAATACTAAAATAAAAAGCCAGAAAAGTCACGTGAGATCTCACGTAAAGACAGTAGCGTTCCACCTTAACTCTCCTCCATGTTACGTCGCATTCGGAGATTCTCGACTAGCAAGATTGCGGCGAGCAGAAAAACAACTGGTAACGTGAGTTGTTCAAAAACGTTCTTTTTAGTAAACTCTGTGTACACAAACAATGTTCTCAATGCTCGTGTTCATGTGTAGAGACCCTGCTGTACTATGAGCAAAGTTTCATGTTATGTCGAGCCTTCTTAGTGTTTTAAAAATAGCGATTTTGATGCTATCATAGTATTGCCCCTAGCACTCCACTGAAAATTATTTTGACCTGAAAACGAAATACGGTCAATCTTAAAAGTGGCACTTTCGTCGTAATTATGCTTTTACACAAATGTTTGACTCGGGCTCAGTCACAAAAAGACCCTAGGTTACATTTTGGCGAGAGTTTCACTTTAAGACCAACATAATGTTAGTTTTCTTCATTAAAAGGGACTGAAATAGTTATGAAATAAGAAAAATACAGGATAACACAAGTCTTGCATGATTTGCACAAACCAAAGCCACAATTATTCAGGGGAGAACGGCGATGTCACTGATAAACAGCTACCTGGGTTGGTGCTGAGATTTCATTTTCTAGAATTCACTTTGAGCCTACACTCTGTTTTAGAACACACACACACACACACACACACACACACACACACACACACACACACACACACACACACTCTTATATCTCAGCTGCTCAGTGATGAAGGATGACTATATGAACATAAGCATTGCTCCATTTCAGCTCGGCAGACTAAAATGGTCGTGCCGTAAACATGAGTTCGATTCATTAGATACTTTGAGGGCATAAATTCATATTTGTGAACTAAAAAAGGCTTTTAGAATAAAAGAAAACATCAGTCAGTGCTAGTCCCGTGCTCATCTTGTTGCAGTCTCCTGTCTCCTCTTTTTTTTCCTTCAATCTGAATATGAAAATGTATAATTAAGATTCAAAAAGTGATACCAGTGCAGAGCAGTTTTCAGAACAGCCACCGGAAGCATTTGTATTACGTAACTCACACCATCCCTGATGTTTCATAGACATGGTAACATTATGATATTAGAATGAAATAGAGATAATCTTGGTCAAAAGCAATGTAGTGAAAATGTTACAGTCAAAGATAAAAGGGTGTGCAGTGATGCTTCATGTTTGTGTGTTCAGGTGAAGCCTGTCCATTTCACAGTCCAAGCAGTTGTGACCTCCTCAGACCTGCAGTTTGACCGCACTGAGGTGGACTTTGGCTATTGTTCCATTTACCAGACAGTTATCAGCAGTGTTCACCTTACCAACCTGTCCCTGCTGCCTCAGGACTTTGGCTTTCTGCGTCTTCCAGAGGTAATGAACAAGGAACAGGAACTCTTTCCACAACCCACCTATGTTTCACAAAATAAATCCTCAATCCACTGAGTTAGATGTAAAAATGGTGGGGATCTACACACTGTTTTTGCCTGCTGCTGATGCCCTCCTCTGCTGCTTCATGTCTCTACTGTCCCATCCTGCTGTGCCTCCCTTTCCCCATACAGTCCTGGTCAGAGAGCTGTAAATCACCTCCATACTATATCCCCTGTCTTCAAACTGCTATCTGTCTGTCTCGCAGGCTGTGAGGTGTTCAGTCCCAGTTGGTTGTCCAGCTGTGTTCACTGGGAGGCGGCTGGACCCTGTAGTTTTGGAGCTACTTTTGAATTCTGGTTATTTCTTACAAATGACACCTTTGAGAACAGTTGCCTGGATTCTGTTTATAAAAAACAAATCCAGATGTGTTCATCAGTTTTTAGCGATGTTTGGTCAGATTTATATTTAGTATAGACTTTCACTTTTTGACATTCAGTTTCAACCATCCTTTCACAGGTTTCCAATTTTTTATATTTACTGTTTTTTGTTCAACCATTAAAGTTGGAATCCTTAAGATTGCAGCACTTTCTAATTTGACGATGCCTGTGGTTACCACGGTTACAGCAAATGCAGTTTAGCTCTACAGCAATCACTCGTTGATTAGCTACTCTGGAAGGAATTCAACAGAGGAGCTTTTGGTGTATCTGTTTACAGTGCAGCACTTTTGCAATATTTTATTAAATGATTCATACAGTAAGAGCTGGTTGCGCACAGCAAAAATGATTTAATCATCACATTCATGTAATTAAAGGATATTGCAGAAAATGTTGGTCAAAATTGGGGTTTGATTTCATGAAAAGGATTACAGCTATAAATTGGAAATTCAAGCCATTTGTGTTGTTTGTGTTCTCTCACACTACAGTTTATTGAGGTCCAGCCTAATGATGGTTTTGGCACTCTGCTTCCACAAGAGACCCTGGAGATTGATCTGATTTTCTGTGCCTGCAAGGCTAAAGAGTACAGTTTCCAGCTCAGCTGCAAATCTGGAATTAACAGGTCATCTTCTAATTTTGCATTGAGTGTAAATTAAATGTCACATATCTAATTTATTTGTTGATATATAGGACCAATATATCCCAGATATTGATGATAGTATCTGGTTTAATCACTGCCAAATCCCATATGTATGTATACAGTATAGAACTGAACAATTTCATTTTCTTTGTCGTCAGAGATTTCCATCTGTCTTGTCGAGCGGTGGTTGTCAGCCCTCCATTGGAGCTCTCCCATTCTCTGGTCCAGTTTGGGGCCACAGCTGTAGGTGACCGCTCCACCACCATAATTTCCCTGATCAACCGTGAAACCAACCACAACCAGTCCAAAAAAACAATCGATCCAGAGACCAAGGACGCCATGACTCTTGTAGCACCCAGGCTGTCCTCGCGATCCTGGGGGGGCTCCCAGGCCGCGAAGGGGGGGGGGGGAGGTGGTGATGGGCGGAGTGGGGGGGACGGGATGCTGAGCGCGTGGGGTGGGGCGGTGTGTGTCAGGGTTTGGGGGTGCGTGGTATGGGGGGTTTGGGTGTGCGTGGATCTGAGTTTATGTTTGTTGTTTCGGCGGAGCGGAAGTAGTTTTACGCACACGCTCTAATGGGGGGGGATCAACCTTTTTGAACACTCAGACATGGAGCGCTCCAGATGACTTGAAGGAGGATGTAAAATGCGTGTCACGCCACTAGTTCTGCTGACATGGCGACCCATTGCCATATGGTCATCACCTCGTCATTACACTCAGACACCTACGTCGAGATGTGGGAAAACACATCACTCAGCGAACATACTGAAGTTCCTTCGCTCCACCTAGGATGTGGGAGAGTGTCTGCGTCAGCATTCTCGAGCGATTCTATCCGCGCGATGGTCGGATCTCAGGATCTACTATACCGAGTATGGATGCACAAAGAGAATGGGCGACTGAGAGTTACAGACACAAACAGATGCTGAAATTGGTCGTGAAGACGTAGACTGACATTTACAATTTGGGGAAGTATCATGCAAAATATAGGGAGCGGTGGGTGGTATCGGCGCGCATGGTGTTTCCTTTACTATTACATGAGTTGAAGCTTCACGACTAGATTCGTTCATATGGTCCGTCTAAAACGCCACACCTCCACTACCGTAGCTCGACCCACCTCCTAACTACCAACAATGGAGCGCGAACTATGTTAGGGGGGGGGGGAGGGAGCGGCGGGAGTGGGGGGGACACACAGTAACGTCACAATCACGTGAGCGAGTGCGAGGGGGAATGGGCATCACCAACACAAGCCCCAACCTCTCGCCTAATCAGAGAAGCACTATATATCTCTGGATACTCACACAACAACACACACACACACAGGCAATAAGAGCCCTCAACCCTCACAAACGACTCACCCAAAAACAACCCCCCTCAGGGCGGAACACAATGTCTATCTCTCTATCTCTATATATCAACAAAAAGTTACCAACAATAATGATAGGTGAAATATCTCTCTCTCATCTCTCTGTGTGCGACCTCAAAGATTTAGGGGTTGAATGTCGAAGGATATCTACAAAACACCCTCACAAAAGGGGAGAGGGGGGCGGTTCTTAGCCGGGGGGATTTTATCTCTAATATGATATACACCGCGAACACATATATAACTCTATATATATAATTCTTAACAAAAAAAAATATGAACTAAATACAAATACATATATCAGCACAGACATTAAAACGAAAGCAAAGATGCATAAATACAATGACGTATATCATTCACAAAGATTGATATTAATAACGTGAACATTCATTAAATAAATATAAAAATGACTCACGAGCATGTAACACCTAGACATATACACATTACCACCCAACACACACATATCTTAAATTAAATTACTCTCTCGTAGATACATAACATTAAATATAAAATAATAACACTAAAGAAGAACAACACAAAACGAATTGTGTAATGGTATATTGGTTGGGGTGTTGGTGGGAGTGAGGGGAGAAAGAGAGATAGGGTGAAGAGTGGGGAGAGAGAGATAACTATGCTCTAAAAATAGAGGGTGGGGGTTTTCGCGACACACACTGAATACTCGCAAAAAAGACAAACATTCCTTAAATAGCGATTAAGCTCACTATATATGATGTGTCACAATTTAAACAAAGAATACTAGTATGAATTTACTATATATATCTATAGAGTTGGTTATTTCTTAGGTGTGCCAATGATCAGCTGTATCTATTGAATCTCTCTAAAAAAAATCTAATAGTTATTAGTGTAAATAATTAAAAATAACAAATAAATACAGGGGTCTACTATTATTTTACATAGATCTCTCCAGGAATAGTGTATATTTTAAAGTCACCTTATAAAATTTTACGTTTAGGAGGAGTGGAGGATTTTATTGGTGTATGGGTTGTTATAGTATTGGGAGTATAAATGATGATCATAATAATATACACAACAAATCTGAGAGAAAGAGAATGAATTTACACTTAAATTTTTATAAACTACGATGTATTGGATGGTGGGTCTGGTGGTGGGGGTATTTGGTATTAAATTTTGGCATTCTAGTATCTAAATGTTTATGAATTGTGTTAGGGCGCTGTGTGTGAACTCTATTAAGTGAGTGCGCGTATAGTCTAAGAAAATATATAAGTGGCAATAAATCAATAAAATTGAGTGAGAGAAGACACTAGAGATAATTATTTAGAGAAACTAAACTTGAGTGTCTGAGTGAGTATATAATACTAATTAATGGGAGATTTGAGTGTATGTTTATGTTTTATTTTTTTAGGGTTGGAGTTGGGTTGTGGGTGGGTGGTGTGGGGGAGTAGTGATTTTTTTTTAATGATGGTAAGATATAATATAGATATGAGGGAAATTTATATAGAAGTTATTGTCGATAATTATGATAATGCTGAATAAATAAAGAAAAAATAATATTCATCTTAAATTTTGTAAAAATATGATACTAGATAATTTTGTAAAAATATGGTCTCAATAATAAGTTATGAAGGTTATAAATTCAATATAAGTAACAAAGATATATTTAAAGATCTTTGTTTAAGACAATACATAACATGTCGAAATATTTAGTAAAATTCAAGATATACAAAAAAAAATTGAATAAATTAGAGAGAGTACAAAGACAGCTCTAACATAACATAAAAAAATTAATATTATATTATGAATCACATAACCATAGGAATAATTACATATTTCTATCAAAATATACTAAGAAACTATAAAAGAATTATTAAAAAAAATAATAAGATTACTTTATATGATATTAACACACATATATACTATTCACTTAATACAAATCCATAAACACAGAATAAGAATATACATCCTCTAAACAATCTTATGGATATAGTAAATATAAACATGAAAATAATCTATTTAAATATGATAGAACTATTCACAAATTGGGGGGGGGGGGGGGGGGGGTGGGGGGGGGGGGGGGGGGGGGGGGGTGGGGGGGGGGGGGGGGGGGGGGGGGGGGGGGGGGGGGGGGGGTGGGGGGGGGGGGGGGGGGGGGGGGGGGGGGGGGGGGGGGTGGGGGGGTGGGGGGGGGTGGGGGGGTGGGGGGGGGGGGGGGGGGGGGGGGGGGGGGGGGGGGGGGGGGTGGGGGGGGGGGGGGGGGGGGGGGGGTGGGGGGGGGGGGGGGGGGGGGGGGGGGGGGGTGTTGGTGGTGGGGGGGTGGGGGGGGGGTGTGGGGGTGTTATAGGGTGGGTGTGGGGGGTGTGTGGTGGGTGGTGGTGTTGGGGGGGGGGTGTTATAAGATGGTGGTGTGATAATTAGAGCATGTGTGAGGAGATTTTGTTGATTCTTATAATATTGCTGAGTCTTCTCCATCAAGGTCGGTGCAGTATGAAGACGCCAGAGCCTCTCTGCTGTACTCCTTCACCCAACGATACAGAGAGTACAAAGTCCCCTGCTTTGTGTCTGACAGAATCCTTCCAGAGGACCAACAGGAGCAGCCAGCATGGAGGTAACACTGGGTCAGCCTCTGTACAGCTCTGTATGACACTCTGTAGGCCCTGTCATGTCAGATTTGTGTCATATCGTGTCTTTATTCTTTGTGACTTCACTGGACCCAATACCGAATTCCCAACGTCCTTTGCAAATGTGTGCCGTTTGCCGTCCCATTCTGATTTACAGACTTTGCAGTCTGAATGTGAGCCAGTTCTTTCAGACCATGGCCTCCTTAATCAGACTGCCACTGCATTTTTCAGCACAGATTTTGATTGATGCGGAAAATAAGGTCTGCGTTTGTCATAAATAACATAGTTCATCCAAGTCCATATCGACCCATCACACAGGACAAAAATAACCTGCTGAGCCCAGTTCTCTCTCTCTCTCTCTCTCTCTCTCTCTCTCTCTCTCTCGTGCACCCTTTGCATCCTGTTTTTAACACCCCCCCTCCAAGTAGCCAATATGTGCAAATTATATTTTACCCACAGGCCCAGTTAAAACACCAGGGACACTGGGTTAGCAGTAATAGCCACCATGTCTGACGGAACTTACAGAAAACCACTTCATAAAAATAGAGCTTTACCAATCGCTTCTGACTGGCGGTCTCTCTGTTTGTTCGTCTGCTTGGCAGTCCTTCTGGTATAACCTTTGGAAACATCTTCATCTCAACACTGGAGAAACTAAAGTGATGATCATAGACTTAAAAAGAGAGGAAGATTAAACGTGGCCCCCGAAATGACTGGCAAAGCAGTTCAGAAACTTCCTCTGTCTTCTTGCTATAATCATCGCTAATAATAGATAGGAACAAATTTTGAGGCAGATCGAATAAATTCATGTAAAACTCACATTTTAAATTTTCATAATAGAGCTTGGTGTCAAACAGCGATGGCACTGACAGGCAGAGGGGGAGCTGGAAATGTTTGCAGTTTAGTTAGACGGACAAATTAGGAGGGTCTTCAGTTGGTGATTGTAGAGAGTGAGGCGTGTCATATGTACAGTTTTTAGCAGTGCAGCTCCAGTTGTCTGCTTTAACTAGCTCACAGCCTTCGCTCCATTTATGGGACGTATGCTAACTCTCTTTGTTAGGTTAGTTTGGTTCAGTCGTCTGACCTCTGAAGTAAAGATCCGTCATCTCTTTCTTTTGTAGACAATGATTTGGTTTTATTGAGTGCCTCTAAATATTCATTAAAAAGCCTCCAGGGAGAAAACAAAAACACTTTTGGTTTAAAGCTAAGCAGATGAAAAAATACAAAGAAGAATATATCCTGAGGCAAATTGACTTAATTTGTGTTAGATGCTGTTGGTGTTTGGTTGTTAAAGTACATTTTTTAACATCCTTTGATGTAATATGCACTCGACTCAAGTCAAAACAGTAAAAGACTGTACATCCAAATGCAAAAGCCCTTCTGCCAACAGAATATAAACTCCATGGTTTCCTCTGCTCGGTTCAGTCCATCTGTTTTTCTAGATTTATGGATGTTTCAGTTCGGATGGAGCAAGGATTTGACCCCATTATCATATCAGCAGGCCCCTGCTAAAGGCAGCCTCGGGCTACAATGCTTTGTGGTACAACAAAAGCAAAAGCACTAAGTTGTGAGCAACTGAAAGCTGGATGCTTTGTTAATAATGGCAGATGAATAATCAGGACACAACCACATTTATATGCATCTGAACAAGAAGGTTCAGAGGTTCACTCAGATATTTTGAGAATTGAGAACAGATCAGTCAGCATAAAAATAATTATTTATAAAATTCACTACTCCCAGTTTTGCAAAGGAAACACATACTTCTTATGTCTTAGCTTGTCTTCTCATCTCCACAGTCCTTTCAACACTCTAGACTTGCAGCTGCAGTGTCCTGCGGTACAGCCCGCTCTAGTGGTGATATCCAACAGTGGACTCAATACCATAGACTTCCATCAGGTGGCAGTGGGTGAGTGAGGTTGAAAGTTTATGTAGCTTGATGGCTCTTAACACGCCGTTTGTTTTTCTGTTTCTTTTGCATTGTATTCATGTCTGCTGTTTTCAGGAGAAAAAGTGATCAAGAGGTTAACAGTTCAAAACATTTCGAAGGAGTCCTTGGATGTATCCTTTCTTCAGCAAATACCAATCCGCATGTCATAACACACAGAATAAAACACACAACAAAGAGTTATGTTTCAAACTGCTACCGAAACAGTGTTTGGTCAATTCATAGACCTATTTTATTTAATAGTTACTTCACTGTTAACAATGACATTTTTTATAAACCATTTATTAAGCAATCTTAAATGTTTACAGACATCAGTTACAACTTTATAAAGGCCATCCAAATAATGTTTATAGATGAACTACGCAATAGTCACTAACCATTTAAAAAGTATGATAAACATCAGTTGCAACTTTACAATAAACAATTGTTTAACAGATGGTTAGTGAAGCGTTTCATTGTATGTTAATGATGAAAGAATTACCTAAAAATTGACCACTTTTTAATGACAGTTATAAAGTATCACCAATTTCAAAACTTCTGTCTTTTTATGACCATGGATATGTGCATTTATTATTAGATAAAAATTCAGTCAAAATTCTTAATCCTCAATACATTTACCTTATTGTAGATTTTATGCAGTTGATATCTTACAAATGGCATCTCTTTAGCAATTACTTTAATATCCAGAGATTTTATACTCCAATGAAATGCAGTATGCCTTTATCTTAAATTGGCACTACTGCTTGTATTAATCAATAATAATAATAAATAATAATAGCAAATGTTCACTGGTGCTTTTCTTTGACCGTTTCCAAGCTGAGGTCGTCGGTGCTGGATGTACACAGTGTTTTTTCCCTACTGAATGCTCTCAGATGCATAAGACCAGGAGATAAACACACTCTGGTTCTGGCCTTCAGTCCATGTCTTGAGAAAAAGGTAGGTAAACAGCGTGGAGTTTATAAAGGTTATTTTAGTAATAGTATGAATATTGAGTGAATACCTTACCCGCTCACCCACTGCTGTTCTCCAGTACTGTGAGACTCTGGAGGTACGTAGCCAGAAGATGACCCTCAGGGTGACTCTGTGTGGTGAGGGTGTGGTCCCTGCTGTCACCTGCTCCCACCCTGAAGGTGTCCTTGACTTTGGCTATGTGTTGGAGAGGGAGAGCATCACGCAGGTCTTCAAGGTCAGTCACCAATGTGCTGATGGTAAGAGGACAAGAAGGAGAAGCACAAGAACAAGATCTTGTAGACGTTTCTGTTTTCTGCAAATTCAGGACTGAAAGAGAGTGCTGACTGTTGATGTGCGCTGATTACCTGGATGCTATTTAGGAGGTTGTAGATAAACTGACATTAAGCCCTGTTTTGCTTGCAGCTGCAGAACAGCTCAGCGATGGCAGTGGGCTTCAGGGTGCTGCTGGCCAGCCTCTCTCCCACCAGGCCTCGGGGTGGAGTTGACAAGGTGGCCTTCCTGCTGGGCAGTAACACAGACTCTCAGGTCCAGCCTACTGTGGGTAAGACATAATAAGCACTGCAGTGAATCGTCATAGAACCTGACAACTTTGACTGCTGGAGCTCTAAAGCAAAAGGAAAGGAGTTGTTGGGGAATCAGCGACAAGGAGTAGGGAAGGTCCTCTAGAGGCTCATGGTCACCCAACATTTTTCTAACACACTTAAAACTGTTTTTTGTCTGGATATGTCACGATGCATAAATAACTGTATATATCAGAATATGCAAATGGTCGTGCCCAGCGAGCCCATGCTGTTACTATTTCAAGTTTTATGATGGTTGTGGACTTTGTGCAAAAGGCTGTATGTCAGTGTACAGCCCATTCAGTGTACAAAAAGGTTCAAGGTTACTTATGTGGTACAGTTTCCAACTTATTCAGTTCACAGTACTTTATAGTGCAGTAAAAAAAAATGTTTTACTGCAATATAAATATCAATTTTTACATATTTGTTTAATATTTTGTCTTGTAGTCATCAGCAGGCCCACGTGAACTCTGCGGACTCAGAATTCTGACAACAACTCCGCAGATTCTTTTATATCTATTAATTCAGAACATTAACACATCTACACCCTCTTGTGCATATAAGGGGCAGCCGTTTGTCATTTTCAGTCAGCGTTAAGAACAAAGTTTGTGGTGCAGTGTGAAAATATGTCAAGAATTTGATTAACTGCTGAGGAGCTAAGTACGAAAAAAATTCAAGCTGCTTAAGGTAATTCTAGGTTATATTAATGTATTATGTTTGCTTAAAGTAGGTTTGAGGTAAACTGTCGCCATTACATAGTTTGTCCACCAGAGAGTGCTGACAAGCGCTGTCTTGGTCTTGAAAAAAAAAGAATAGATCTCTCCATAGATCTATACCTCTATCGGGTATTATTTTAACTACAAAATATCATCATCCACCATTTTTCAGGCTACAGGAAGTATAGTATAGTTTTTTTGTTGTTTTGTAATTTCAATCAATGCGGAGATCTTATCATTTCTCCACTGACCTCCATCACAACTATCATGGAAAGACTAGACTGGTGGTTTTATTACAAGCTCAGTAAAACAAAGATAAGGTTTATTTTCAATATTTTTAACAGCAGTAACAGGGGGTCACAGTATTTTGTGTTTTTTATTTACAGGAACGCAAAACTACAGTGGGCTGAGTGTGTTCAGCGTGGTGCCAGTAGAGGGCAGCATTGCTCCAGGACAGAGCCAGGACATCACTGTCACCTTTCAGCCTGACCACCCGTCTGTCAACTACTCTGACAGACTAACCATAGAGCTCAGCAATAAGGTCAGCTGACCCCCACACACACACACAAAGACTCACACCTTGAATACATTTCTTCACTCAACCTGACTTTGGCCTTAAAAGCCATCACAGGCCGAACGCTGTCCTCCCAATGTGCTCTCATTATCCAAATGTACTTAAGGTACCCTGTGTGTCCTCTGCTCTCGCTGCACTAAATGATATAACAACCTTAACCCTGTGCCGTTTCTGTCTCTCAGAGTAGAGTGTGTATGATGGATCTGAAGGGTGCAGCGTCTTCACATAACATGTATCTATATGGAGGAGACCTGCTGACAGTGCCCGTTGAGTCACTCCTCCCTCCACTGCTAGCCAGTCAACCTCAGATCGCAGGTATCAAAGCATCCGCCTTCATTTCTTGTCAGGGTCATCTACGTCTGTTATGATGGATGGGGTGTTGGATTAATGGAACGGATCAATACTGCACTGGTTTTCTATTGAAATTATCCATTGAAATAGTTTCATGCTAAAGCATATTGTTTAAAAAAAGGGAAGGCTCCACCAAACATAAAGCCACTAACACTATAAATATGACTAATAACTCCAAGACCTATTCCATAATTTATGCAAGCAAGGGTACAGCATGTGATGTAGTAATATGCTAATCGTAGCATGCCCGTGAGCTTGTCACCACCCGTATTTAGCTCATATTTCACCACCAAATCAATCAGCAGATTATTGAAATCATACTGCAAATTAGGTCGACACGAAGTCCTGTTAGTGTGACATTATCACTGAGGTGTATCCCAGTTAAGTCCAATTTATAGTTCCTGCATTGGCCTGGCTACAGAGGCATATGTGATGGAACATTTTGTCATCAGGGAGAGTGTGCGTGCAGCCCAAAATGTATTTCCACATTCACCAAATGTGCAAACAAACATGTGTCAACATGCCCATGTATGCTGACACCCAATTTAATGTACTACTTTTTACTATATCTACCTTTTAAAGTGATTTGAAAAGTCTTCAATACAAAATCTAAAAATGTCTGAATTTGTAATAACTAATGTATTAAATAAATGACTGGAAGCCAAATTAAGTCTGGAATAGCAGTTCTGTTAGGCTGTACTTAGCTAAATGCTAACTGTAGCATGCTAACATGCTACCATTCTGATAATGACATATAGACATAATGACATGATAATGATCATGTTCGCTACCTTAAGTTAGGCCATGGTAATGTTTGTAAATTAGCACTAAACAAAAAGTACAGCTGAGGCTGATGGGAACTTTAGTAGTTTTGCAAGTATGTGAACAAAGTAAGTGATACATTTGGCCTGTTGATGGCGCTATATGAAGGGTAAGGATCATCAAAGAGATAACAATTAATTCTGGTCCTCTCCATGAGCAGAGTCAGAAGAGACAGAGAGGCCCACCATCCCTGTGCTGGTGACCTTGCGGGCCAAGTGCAATGCAGGAACCATCACACCTGCAGTGAGGGAGCTGCAGGTTGGCTGCATCCGCTCCACACAGCCCAGTAAAAAGGTACTGTGATGTCATCACATACTGACAGCCCAAATATCCTTAACAGTGGACACGGTAGGTTTACTGCAATAACAACTGCTCTGCTGCCAGGTGTTTTATCGAGATGCATCATAAGACAGTTAGTAACCTGTAGGAGGCAGAGAGTAACTCGGAATCATCATACAAACATTACAAATTTTGTTTTGTTATTAAACTGTATATTAACATACTCATTATGCAATTACCCTGTAAAGCATTGAAACCCTTTGTGGTCTTGTAAAATGACAAGCGATCTGATGCCTCTATCTTTACCTTTTTATAGGCTTCTGATAGAAGAAAGAACAAATAACTAATTCACTTTAAAATATTGTCATAATATCAGCTTTAATTGTTTACATTTTCTTGACACTTAAAATTCTGCAGAGTTTTCTCCCCTTTTCCAGCTAAAATAATAGCATAAGGATTCATATTGGGGGAAATCAGTAATTCTACTGATTTTATCTTGACTGTCTGTTTTTTCCCCAGAGTGGTGAGTTTCTCTGGGATAACGTTGCGTCCCTGCAGCAGCAGGGCTTTAGTGTGGAGCCTGGCAAAGGCACTGTGGAGGCCGGCCACAAACGCACCATCACTGTCAAATGGTCCCCCTATAGTGGATACAAGGTGAGGAGGGGATTATATTATTTTCATCTCTGAAATCGGAAAGCAACCTTTTCCAGAAAAAAGTGCATAATGAAAACTTTCTAGACCTTTAGGTTGTGTCTATGGGTTTTTAATGACAAAACTAGTATTTTACAGCGAATGCTGTGATCTACTTTTCCTGTTGACCAGTGTCAAAGAAGCCATATTACAACCATGTTGTTAAAATTATTTCTTTTTTAAAGGAAACAAATAAAAGCACTTGAAGATAATTGAAGTACTCTCAAAAAAATGAGTAAATTACTGATTGCCAAAAATGTGGTTACATCACATGTCAAGATTTTCATTAGTTTAATGTTTTAAATCAGTTTCAGCCTTTTTCCAGCCTGACAATAATTAAAAAACTGTCGTACACTGAATCCTGGTCATGTTAGTATAGAAACAGTCTGTCACAAAATCGACAGGAAAAGTCTTGTATCAACAGCTGTACTGTAACAGCAACACAACCATCAACGCTTCAAGAAGAAGATTTTGAGATTTCACCTCCCTGTACTACGTATTTATTTATGAGATCACTTTGTGTGTGTGTGTTTTCAGCCCTACGACGTGGTGCAGACATGTGTGCCTGTTACCTTGAAAGGGGAAGAGACGAATGTTTACAGAGTCACCCTGATTGCTTTGGTCTCCACCACTGCTGACTGACCTCCGCTGTACCTGGAGCCCGGCCAGCTGAAAATTTGCTCACACACACACACTTTGACAATCACTGACAGAGTAAACAAAGACGTCACGTGTACTGTACATCTAAGTGGGCAACATTAACAAATGAATGGACTATTTATTACTTGAATTTAATTATTAAAGGTGGAATTAATTAAGTTTTGTTCAAGGATCTGATTTGATTCTGTGATACAGTGATTGTATGGCCTACAGGTTATGCTGGTCTTATATCACACAGCACACAAGTGATTTGAAATACATGAGGGTAAATGGCTAGCATTATCATAAAATTATAGAATAGTAAACTTTTTTTTTCCTTTTTGAACTCCAACACAAATTCATGAGTTATAGATAGATTTGTGGCAAAGTAACAAAGACCCCCAAAAAGCTAGACAAATACTTGTGTTGCATCTAAAAAAGAGGATGAGGAACAATAAAGGTGCTCATGAAGACAGTCTAAAGATAACTTTAAGTGACCATTCAAGACTAACAAAATCCTTTATTCTTGATTAAAGCCAGGAGACAGAAAACAGTCCCTGTGCAGCACATCCACTGAATGTCACCTGACTGTAGCACCTGTTTACACCACTAGGGGGTGTATTTGATACCGAGCAGGCAGCTGTGTTATATCATGGTTAAGGGTGTGTCAGCTGATGTAAGCCAGCAGATGTATACAGTACATACTGTAGCACTGCTGGCACTGTATCCACTGAGTGAAAGGAGTTCACACAGAGGCCAAACAAGAGGCAGTTTATGAAATGTGACACAGAATGGGAAGATCTCAATACAGATCATTTATAGAAAACGCTTGTATGAAACTATAGCCTATTGATCAGGCACAGACTGACATACTGGTCCATTACATCAATATTAATAGTAGTGATTGGATCTGTGGCCTTAATTGCTATAACAGTAATGATGTGGTATATAGCAGCAGTGATCTTAGTGGGCTGCGGATGATTACTACCATTTTTCTATTGCCTGTATATCAGCTATTGGCGGCTTCAGCTTTGAGAAACGTAGAGGTGGCTGGTTCAACTGTGGCACTCTGGATATTCACCAAAGGGTACTTGCGTTGTGAAGCCATGTTAAATTTAGACAAATGTCAAACCTACAGCTCACATATCTTTTAAGTGAGGCTTAAATGGATGTCAAAATCGACAGAATTGGATCACAGAGTGTCATTCCACTTCTCTTTAAGTTGCCTATTTTTATCTTTGCAATACAGCACGTTATGAAAGCATTTTTACAATCCTGAATTGGATGACGTAATTCTCAAATACCCCTGAAAATGTCCCACAACTTTGCTCTTACATGGTGGTAGTTTTAATGAGGATCAGCATAAATTTCACGTGATTTTAAACATTATGGCGATCACTCAGCCTGTCCTCAGGTTATCAATTCCATCCACAAGGCCTGTGGACTGGGCCCGGTTCTGCACAATACTGTTGCACTTACAAGCAGCTGCCACTAGGAGCCCTTAATGTCCCCACTGGCCCTCAAGTGGTGATGGAATCCTGAATTTTCGTGGATTTAATTTGGTGAAGGTGTCTTTCCATCGAGAGTAAAATTCGGGATAATCAGAACTTGCTGACAAACAATGAGATGCTTTACAAACCATTTACCAAGCACATGTTTACTGTAAAGCTGCAGCTGATGTTTATAAACCTTTATAACTGCTGAATGTTTTACAAAGCATTTAATAACTGTCAAATAACTTCTAGCTTAGGTTTAATTAACTATAAATGATGACTGGTTGACGACGGTTACTATAATGTGTTACCTCAGAACGTATAATGAATGTGTCATTCTAATAGGACTGAAGAAGAACTTTTTTTCTAACTAGTTTGATTAATCATTTTTCCATCAGAGGCGCATCCATAAAATCACTGCAGGCGCAACGCAACAATAATCTGCAAATAAGGTTAGAAAATAGCTGCTCTCCCGTTCCCAATTCTTCATTTATTCTGAAAGGACCTGTCGAAGAGTCGACAATTACAGTAAGTAAAATTATTGTTCCTAATGGATAAAAAGTGTTTACAAGATTTATTTTTTTTCTGACCACCAACACATATCATATACATTACATATACCTTTTAAAACTACTTCTCAGGCTACAATGTTTCTCAAAAATAAGGGATTGAACTCCACTTGTGATTATAGAATAGCTCAACATTGTTTGCTCATTTTTAAAAAAAAAACAAACAAAACAGTTTATTCTAACCATTCTCTTCTCTCCATAACATCTCACTGAATAACACTTATTCTCAAAGAACAGAAATTACGTGGACATAAGTTAAAGGAGATCAGTGTGAAATATCCAACACCCTGTACATCAACTGCAAGGAGCTACTTTATTGTACATAAATTAGGTGTTCTTTATGTTCTTTTCTCTGTTTATTAAATGTCATGTGATTGCTCCACATACATAACTGTGTGCTCCTCCACTGTATGTGCACTCTAAGTGTCATCAACATAAGAGGGCAGTAGGAAAATGTTTTGGTCTTTAAGTAATGTGATATTAAGATTAATGCGGTACTTACAACAGCACCAATGTGTAATGTTTCTCATCTACATTATTAACAGTATTCCTCAGTCACATTTACATTATTAAAGTTTACCAGACACATGACAAAACTCCTAGCAGTGTCCCACTGTGTGTGTGTGTGAGTGAGCCGGGCTCTGTGCCTGTGAACAGCAGATGTCAGTAATGCCTCAGAACGGACCAATAGGATCTGACCTCTCTCAGAGATACATGCTGTAAGCATTTATCAGAGATTGTAGGAGATTATGCTAAATCAGATTACTGTACCCCAACCTGCCTATAAAAAGCAAGGTCATTATGAGCTTAGCCTCGTGTAATGTCACTCGTTTTATGAAATGTATGAGCTCATATTAGGCAATATTTGTGTTGCCATTTTGCCTCTTTTTCTAATCTGATTTCTCCTCTGATCTCTCGCTAATACTGTGAGATAGTGCTACTTACCATCCCGGCTCTGCTCAGGGGAGGCATGTGTGCTTGTGTGCGGCCTGTCTGACTGCGTGTGAGCTAGTGAAAGTGACTTTATAAAGTAGTGAAGGAAAATGCTGTACATTTCTTAGATGCCATGAAGTATTTCTTTTTATATACAGTTACTACCTGAAAACACACAGGCGACTGGTGTGCTGTCCCCATAAAGAATGTGATGTTAAAAAGAAGTGTTAGTAATAGAATTAATTACACCTTTTACAAATAAATGTTTCTCAGAGGAAAATATGTATAAAGCAATTGTTGATTTTGTCCTCTTTTTAATGGTTTCCCCCATGAAGATCATCACACTTTTCATGACCGATGTTCATAGTTTGACCACTTATTATCGATCCCATCTTAATCAGACCTTACACAGAAAGCACATCGAGGTGTGTATTGTTTTCCTTTCCTCTCTCCTCATCAGAAAACTGAATGCACATAATAAGCCTTCTCCCCCAGGTGGCCCGAAGCTCTGCTAAAGAAGCTTCACAACACATGCATGCAGACAGGCAGGGGTGTATCCAGGGGCAACTAAATCTCACCAGCATTAACCTGGGCAGATGAGTCCCGGTGGAAACCCACACCCAGGACACTGCCTGATACACAAGTGCACACACACAGGGGCGGTGTTTTCAACTCATCCCGAGTCCATGCGCTGCTGTTTTTCACAAAGTTACAGGTAGTGAATAAATAAAAAAGAATGTTGTATGGTTACAGAGCGGGCAGCCGCACAGCAGATGATTGTTCATACAAGACAGCAGGCCAGTTTCCTCCTACAGGTTTGTGTTACCAGAACTGGCACGAACACACACAAACACACAGTTGGGTGGAAATTCAAATTACTGACACAGAAGATACATTGATGGGTATTTTTTAATGCTGTTTCTGTCTTTTCTTATTTTGATTCCCCCCCACCCCCTTTTATCATCTGCTACATTCATAGAGGTGATTATGTGTCAATGTAAAAACATACACCTATCTTTAGACTACAGCAAAACAGATCACAAACAGGAGGCTACATCCCTAAATGCCGGGCTACAGTAGAAAGAACAGCACACTCTCTTGGGGCCTTGTTCATCAAAAGCATAGCCGATGATGCTCTTGCCTTCCCCCATTGGACCGAGCCCCAGAACGCTTTGTTGTCTCGGAGGACAACAAAGTGTTCCATGTCTCCAAGAAACGCCTTAACCCGCTGAGCATTAACCCCTCCTCTGAGCACTTTAACTAGACTACTGGTGATAATGATCAAGTCATTTCTGTGCTGAGGTGATGGTCCAGCCACAAACACGCAGCACAAGAAGTATGTCCCCACTGATTTCTAAGCTGGAACTGGAGCACGGTAACATCAGGTCATGAACCATAACATGTAGCAAAATTAATATCCAGAGAACATCACTCGTCAACAAAACCTTCCATTGCCATCTTAGATTGACCACATTTCTGGGGACTGTGTCAGTGTCTGATAACTGTTCCAGGAGCACTGTGTAGATTTTGAAAAGAAAATCAAACTCAGAATGTCAATGAGGTAATAATACAAACTCAGAAATATTTATATTTTCCATAACTGAATGAACAGGCTATTCTCAGAGGAAAATAAGGTCCCCGGAACACTGTTAGAAGCTAGAAAGGTGGCAGGGTCCGCCAAATAAGAACAAAGTAAAACAGTATAAAATTGTCCTTTATGATTACATTGTTTATTCAGTCATGAAAACCAGTTTGTTAATTTAGTTTTCTTAGGCATAAAGAAAATCAGTCAATGAAGAAATTTCTCTTTTGTTAAAAAAAAAATCTTCCCTTAAAAAACTACATAGTGCACCTTTAAATGTGCTACGTGTAAGAAAGGTCGATTTTCAAGTCTTAGCCCCAACTCGCCAAATAATGACGCTCTGGGTTTCCCACCTCATCAAAAACTGACACTTTGGGATGGCGGACCACCCATCCTGCAATCCCATGTCGTCAGTTTTTGACAAGTTGGTAATGAGACTCATTAATCACCTTTTCTTACAAATAACACCTTTATGGTATCACTAATGGATATGAAAAATGTGTATAAATATACAAATGCAGTACCAGTATAATACTTCATCAAACTACAATATATTGGCCTATTATTCTTTTCTAATTGTTCCCAGATCTTTTTTCTGGCAACTACTTTTTTCATCCTTGATAATAAAAATACAAGATCAAAATGATATTATACTAATTGTGCCTTTAGCAGAGGTGTATTTTGGCCATGCTTGCTTACAGGGAAGTAAATGCACTTCAGTAGTCAAATTTGTGGTGCACTCTGTTTTGGTTTGCAAATGAGACAGTATTATTTGGCTTGAAGTAGCGGCTGTTGTGCTCACATGAAATTCACATTTTCCTGGAGCTCTCAAACATGTTAGTCTACCCTACAGACTCACAGGAGGTAATTTTGGGTCATATATCCACTTTAGTAAGACCCTGGGATCTCATAGAGAACCATTTATTTCAGGTTATAGAGTATACACTGTGTATGGAGAACTAATATTGGTTAAACAAACAAGTATACCATTTTAATTCTTAACTATTTTAATTATTTACTCCTTTCAAATTATAGTAGAGTTTCCTGAAGAACCTGTGGAGCTGTGTTAGCCACAGTTTCAAAACTATAACGTTACATAAACAGGGTTTGGTGTGCACAAATGCAGTTCTTTTAGCCTTCTGTGGCGTGTGAAACGTTGACGCATGAGTCACATTTGTTTTAACTCTTCAAATTAACAAAGTTCTGGAATCAAAAGCTGTGTTTTCATAGGTAAATGTTATCTAGGTGTGTTGGTGTTACCAAAAATGGCAGTATTTCCTGATCTGCTGGAGTGGTCGCCGACCCTTCGCCGTGCGTTGTGACGCTGCCGTAACGTGGGGTTTCCCAGACCTGAGTGCAGGGTTACCGCGCCCATCTCTGCTGTTTGATGGCCGGAGGAAGAAGCGACTGAGATCCTGGCGTGAAGGAAGAAAAAAGAGGGACGACGACGGTGGGAACGACAAGAGGGGATTTTGGCTTTGAGTTGGAATTTGCGTTGAAACGGAAGAACGCCTAAACGGGACTCTGAAACGTCTTTTCTGGGTGAACACCGCCTTGTCTCTGCGCCTCTGTGCCGGTGTGTCTCCCCCCTCGGCGGGTCAAAAACTGGGTTCGGGGAGTGCCGCTCCTCGGTAGCTAAACTAGCTAAATCTGAGCGCCTGGGCGGAGAGAGGAGACAAGATTTTGCTGTTTCCAGTCAATGTGATATAAACAACGGATACCCTCGACTGAAAGCGGGTAAGGATTACTATTGATATTTGAAATTGCGCTTCAGGAAATGCATTAAGTGTCTGTGCAGTTGGCTAGCCTGTCGAGCAGGGAAGATGAACGAAAGGGGTTAAACTGGGTTGAGTGGCTCCTCCGTTACAGTTAGCTGCCGTTAGCTTGCTGCTAGCTAGTCGTTGCTTCCAGTAGGGTGGGTGGGGGTCACTGTTAGAGAAACTTAACGCACTGCATTAACCCAGGTGTCAACTGACCACAACAATATTGAACTGCCCATACACCTGATGTTTCTATCCGGCCAGCTGGTAGTTAAAGACCAGTGTTAATGTTAATTAGAAGGTTAGTTAGTGACAGCTCGGTAGGCTAGCCAGCACCCCTCTCCAACGTCCGGGTATCTCTCTTAAGAAATAAGCCGTCTAGGTTAAACTGTGTTAGCTTTGCTTTATTTGCCATTTTACCCGAGCAATAATTAGATTGTGGGTTCAGCCAAGACCTGGCAATGCTCTCAAATACCACCAGCATTTGGGATCTGTAATTCGGCGCACATTTTTTCACATCTTTGCCCTAACGTTATAGATAGCTAGTGATTACCTGGTAAGCTAATTGGTCGCACATTTGCTTCCCTCAGTTTACTGTTGACTAACCGTAGGCGAGCTGTATAGGATGGTGGTTACATAGTTGTAACTTCTCACACATGCATACTTCCAACAAGCGTGAACAGAGTTTGGATTTACTTCCACTCATGTTGAAAATGTGTGGCATAATGCAATTGACAACGATGGGAGTCTAAAAATGGCTACTTCACCAACAGAATCACCACCACCCCCACTATTTCGTAGCCAGTCCATACAAGTTAGCCAGCAGTGGTCACAGCCTACGTTTACAGCCTGGTATGGCCGATCAGGGTGTGTTTATCCCGAACATGGCAGCCAGAACAATTTGCCTGTAACGTTACCCTTAGTGAATATGAACGGTGTTGTCGTTGAGTGACGCTTTTATGTATTACTCGTGCATTGAAGCGTAAATATTAGCCTTTGCTAAAATAATTTACGTAATGCTGAATTTTCCCAGCTGTGGGCACTCACTAGACAAGCTATGTTCTAAACGGGATCGTTAAACTAGCATCGTGTAATTCAGTGAAGTGAATCGAAACCAAACCATCCTGGATTAGAGCTACTGTATGTCAGAGCTATATGTTAACATTCCCACGTTTGGTCTGCAGAGTCAGCCATCCAGTCATCCACTGATAGGGCAGAAAAGGAAATGGCTAATTCGTTAGCGCGATTCTAGACCAGGATGCATAAAAAAATATAAATTTGCAGCTAATGCCAAGTTGTAGCACAGCTGTATGATCGCATGGAAAAATTGACAATAAGCGCCGCTGTGGACCTGATAGTGGCAATAGCCATTTTAGTTCCATGAGTATCAAACCAGCAGCATTAGTTTTTATGAACACAAGGTTCAGCCTTAATTTGAACTTCTTCTTTTAATGACGTGTAAACGAGATTGTCAAAATCCAATTAGACAATCTGTTTATCTCGATCACGGGTCTGTTCCAGGGCAAGTTGTTAGCAGCTACAGTAACCATGCCCTACCGGGCCGCGCTGCTCCGTAGTATTTCAAGCTGTGTAGCCCGGAAAACGCACACGCTTTGTACACGATGAAGCATCGGATCCTTGTCAGTACACCAGCACAACGTGTTGAAGAAGAAGATCGGAGATCGGAGATTTTTTATTTCGTGGTAAATATTTCGAAAGATGGTTTAGCAACGAGTCGGACGTGCTGTCGCAGGAAGCCGAGCTGAGCGCCTCCTTCAGCGCCGAGGCAAGATATATGTAGCCTGCCGCTTTGACGAACTTCTTGGCCAGCGGTGTTAAGATATTGCATCTAAAAGAATCCGATAGTGAATATAGACGATTTCTAGTCGTTTCAGTACATTTTCGATGTTTCTCAAAAGAGCTATTTGTATTTACTGGTTCACAAAGCTGAATTCATTTTGCCAGTGTGCCCCCTCCCTCCGCCTCCTCGAATGAATGGGTTCCTGTATTCAGGGCCCAAGCAGCTGCAATGAACAAGATGGCGTTCAAAGCCTTTTTCATCACCGCTTTTTCTCAGACTGAGAGAGACAGCTGCCGAGCATCGGATGAGTCCAGGCTTGGCAGACTAGATTTCTTTGATTTCCCCATCGTAAAAATGTACAGAATGTAATCCTATTAAAAACGTTTTAAAGTTGTTTGGATTCCTGGTCAGATGAATCCAATATGTGCACCTCAGATACAGGACAACATGGTGGGGAAGGGGTGTTGTACATCTTGACTGTGAACCTGAATAGTAGGGAATATGGCAACTTTGATGATTTTCTATGACTTGAGATATAAAACATTTTATTTATGTTTTTTAATGTTTGAGTTAATGGCTGATTCAAAACTTCTGTAACCACACCTCAGGGAAATGGGCATAATTATGCCGATCCAGACTAGGGTTCCCAGTTAAAGGTAACTGAATAGATTTAAAAATACATCTTTATGTTTAAAGAAAAGTTTTAAGTGCAGTGATTTGAATGATTTGAATAAAGGTGAGATTAATACAGATTTATTTAAAAAGTAACTGTTTTGTGTACGTTTATGTGCATTAAATCCTTAAAGACATCTTTTTTGCTATATTCATGTGAAACTTTATATGTTGATGTGTAATTATATTTATTAATTTTGACTGTGTAACTTCTCAGTTTCAGTCAGGGTTAAAATTGTGCACATTTATAATACTTGTGAATATCCTACCTATAAAGAATAGAATCAAACTCCCAATACCTATATATATATATATATATATATATATATATATATATATATATATATGTATGTATGTATGTATGTATGTATGTATGTATGTATGTATGTATGTATGTATGTATGTATGTATGTATATATATATATATATATATGTATATATATGTATATGTATGTATATATATGTATATGTATATATATGTATATATATATATATGTATGTATATATATATATATGTATATATGTATATATGTATATGTATGTATATATGTATATATATATATATATTTATATGTATATGTATATATATATGTATATATATGTATATGTATATGTATATATATATGTATATGTATATATGTATATGTATATATATATATATGTATATGTATATATATATATATGTATGTGTATATATATATGTATATGTGTATATATATGTATATATGTATATATGAATGTATGTATGTATATGTATATATGTATATATATGTATATATATGTGTATTTATGTATATGTATATATATATATGTATATATATATGTGTGTATATGTATATATGAATGTATGTATGTATGTATATATATATGTGTATATATATATATGTATATATGTATGTATATGTATATGTGTGTATATATATATATATATATATTATATTTATATTTATGTATATATGTGTATATGTATATGTGTATATGTGTGTATATATATATATATATATATATCATATATGTATATATGTATTTATGTATTTATGTATTTCTTTATTTCTTTCTGTCAACCACAGGATGATAATGCCACATCTGAGACAACTCTGTAACAGTGATGTGGCAGACAGATTTTGCTGTGATTTATCAGACTATTTGTTTATAAAATAACTGCCACTGCCAATAAAAGACAAAGTGTATGCAATGTACTGGGCAGAGCATTTTCAAGTTTATATCAGTAATAGTTTCAGTTTGAGAACAATCTGTATGCACATCCACGAGCATCTAGTTGACACACTTAGTATAAAAAATGTTTCGTTTAATGCTTTTGTGACCTGGATGTGACCCTTGCCATACTGACACCAGGAAAGTATTTGACTTTCTGTCCATGGGCCTTGTAAACAGTGATGACACAATCCACAGGCATTTCTAAAAATCTGCATTGATGTTTATGTGATGATACAATAAGCATATGACAAGACTGTCTGAAAGCCCTCATGGCAGTAATGTGTGTCTGAAGGACATTTGTCCCTGGGTTTATACACAGCAGAACGTGTCAGTCGGGTGAGTCTCACAAGATAAGGACCATGTGTTTAAAACCTGAATCATTAGCCTTTAGAACTGGGAGGGGGGCCTTTGTTTTTGAATGAGGGTTTTCATCCTGCTGATGTGTGTTTTTTCTTTTTTAATCTGCAAGTGCTGGATATGAATGGGATTATATTCTTAGTCTGTGGATTTCACTTGTTGGGATTATCTGGCTTTGGTCAGTGATAGTGCTGATTTTTCTTCACCTCTGATATGATGTATGTTCACTAGGTGTCTTTTAAAAGGCAGAAAAGTGTTAAGCGGCTTTGCAAACAAGCACCTGGAAAAGAACTACAGGGTGCGGAATAAAATGACCCAACATTTCCTATTAAGTAGCTAGCTCTGTGCAACTGCAGATTTGTTTATAGAATGGATAAACATACACATATAAAGTGTTAAAAGACACGTATATCCAACTTTCAATACAGTTTAGGACCTTTCATAGTGTACTCTAAGCATAGTAAGGTAGGGTTAGTGATAGCTGCCCGAACACATCACATGAAGCAGTGCTAAAATTTCTTGAAGACGCTGTAATATCATCCAGTATGCTCAAAATCTTCAACTGGTTCCAAGGAACAGCACATATTCACGTCACCATCAATACCCGGTTAATATGTAGTATAGTGGTATAGGTGTTTCATAAAAAGACTCAAGTACTGCTGCACCAAGTTTACATTGTTCTACTAACTGACAACTGTAGAACCAAAAGGGGTGGCTATTGGACCTCAATCTCAAAACCCATTGCCTCATGTCTGATGAAGATTTAGCCTTTTGGGGCTTTCCATGTAGCTAGTGCAACCAGTCGATACCGGGGTAAAGCTTCTCCTCCCTTGTGACAGTCAGTGTTAACAGTCCAATTAGAGACGTCCAGAAGACATTTGGGCAAATCTCTATGAACAGATATGTTCAAATTAATGCAGATAAAAGATAAACTTGACCAAAGAAATCACTTTATTGTCATCAGACAATAGCCTACCAGTTACAAAATTGTATTCGACCAATGTGATTTGCCTCTCTTGCTCTCCATACAGGCTGTTGACTTGCATGCAATCAAAGCCCTCTCAAAAGTGATTGTTCGATACACTGGGACTACAGTCAGAAACATAACACTTTTAATACCACAATGTTCTCCTCTTCCTTACAGATTGTGCATGTATAAGCAGATATATGTTTATAAAGATGAGATGAACCTTAACATAAATATATTATACCTAAGGGATTCTTACTGACGAGACTGGGCTGTGTAGGGTCAGTCACTTTCATGAGGTATGTCAGTAAAAGCAGATATTAATGCTCTGATTTTTATCTTTGAGCTTGTTACAGTGGATTGGTCTAGTAGCTGGTGGAAAGAAAAACTCTGTGATTTCACTCCATTTTGAAAAGTTCCTGTTTTTATTGACAGGTTTCTTTTTAGGGAGAGTTAACAATGTGCATCTTACGCCAGTCCTGTTTAGGATGTTTTTACCAGTTCTGTGGCTAAAGGTGCTGTAAGCCCCCGTGTCACTACACTACTGACATCTGGTTAACTACTTTGTGCCCAAAAGCTCTTCACCTTTAAGATGGTCTATAAAGGTGTTGACAATCAGTGATTTTTAATATAATCAGTCCTGTCTTTCTATCTAACTTTTACTACCAAAACAACATGGTGTTTGGAGAAATCAACTAACCCTGCTGTGCCAAGTCAGGGAAGTGCCCGCTCCGGAAACACTGCCATATAATTGGGTCAAAATAACTTCCTCTCTGTTACGTAATTTTTTGTAAATACATTTTCCTAATATGTCACTTATAAATGGTATATTAAAAGTTCTAATTTTCCTTTTGAAGAGATGTTACTAACATAGTCAGTGGTTATATTGTTCGTATCACCCAGGCTATTTACAACCCAGGACCATAAACTTTGTACTGGAAGAAAACTTTTTCAACCCAAGTTAAGTGATATTACATGCAATACTGTGTCTTTCTTTCAACATGCCAAGTGCTATATCGTAGGCAACTGGACTTGTTTCAATTTCTTGAAGACATTTTACGTCTCATCCTTCAGTTCTTCTTCTTTCAACATGCTAAAACATTTGTGCTGACATTCACCCATGTCTATTATCACAGGATGGCATGGCCAATAAGCATTTGTGGCAGGTATGATTACAGATATGCCACTATACAAGAGAACAAAGGATAAAGTACAATGTAATGAATATCCCTGGCTCACATGCACAGTTTTTCTAAGTGTAAGTGCATTTCAGTTTAGTAGGTCATACGTTGACCACCTAATGTATTCCCGTAAAATAGCCTTTGACTTTGTCTTTTATTTTTTGCCATTGTTCACAATGATATCGGCTAGAATGACACCCTCCTGGGATGTGACCACTAAAGTGACATTAATGAGCATAGTGCCCTGTAATGCTCTGTGCAGATATTGTGAGGGGTCAGAGGTCGTTGTAATCTTAATTTTTGACCAAAGGCCTCTGACTTCATGGATAGCATGTTATGAGAAAATATTGCAATATAGTGGTGGCTTGTCATCTTACCGTCAAGTGCTGCAACACTCCATTTTCTTTCAAATATTTTTTTTCTTAGGTTCTTATGCTATCATTTTAGTGAGAGAGTAGGAAAGGAAACACCCAAGACAGCATCTCTGCCATTTTTCTTTTGAAGGCATAGCTCTCTTAATCCATAATGGTGTCTTCATCGTTAGCTTTATCTTGTTTCTTAATTTAAATGGACCATTAGTGGTGGCCTCTGCATTATGGCTTCCATTACTTTACTCGTAGGACTGGTGTGTTGTGGTTGAGCAATGGAAGTCATTTGATTTTCACTCACTAAGCTTCCTACAGAACATTAATGAAGGAGTTTCATCCTACAGGCAAAAGATTGTGTAATAATAGTTCTGTGTTACCAGGTCTTATCTTTAACAATACCTTGGTGTTGGTTTAAAGTTTTTCTAGCAGATGTGTTTGATCCATTTATAATGGTACTGATCGTCCATCTTGCTGTATTAGCTGCACACCATACACTCTCCATATCTCTGTTTGACCCTCACACACACACAGTTATTTCCAATTGCAGGTTTATGTGTTATTTTTAACCCCAAGTGTCAGGCAAAGCTCAGGGTTCCAGTATACCATTTTCAAAATCAAATTTGGCATTTTCTCAAAGGCTACCAATGCCACTAAAGTCACAACAACAGGATGTTTGACCCTCTACACTAGTGAAACGGGTTTCAATGAAAGGGATGATTCTGGCAATAATCCTTAGATTTAAAATAAAAAAAACAACAAAGACAACACAGCTTTGATTGCACTCAAAGTTACAACTAATAGGACAGGAAGAAGAAGCTCTTTCCAGTCACAGAAACCATTCAAGGAACCATTGAGACAAGAGCTGTTGCAATAAACACAATAACGATAGCGTATGTGCAACACAAGCTATCAAACCTACAGTATGTACATATATACTTAACTATAATTGTAATTATGAGTCTAATGAAAGATAAAGACAGGATGTTAGCAACTGTTTATTTTTCCCTGTGCTCGTGGGACATAATTTTTGTTAGCACTGCTTTTAATGTGTGCGGGTGTCAATCTCACTTAAACTCGTCTCCATTCCTGTTTTCTTCTTCAGTCTTTTGCTTCTTCTTTGGTGAAACTAATAACACATGTTCAAACACAGATTTTACGTTGATTAATATTGCAACGTTAAAAGATTCTAAGCATTTGGGTCGGCCCTAATTACAGTACCACACAGGAAAAAGTCAGGTAACCTCTTCCTCACTCACTCAGGACTCCCAACTGGAATCACTGGTAGTCCTTTAGTAGAAATGCAGACTGCTAATTATGCCAATTCTCCAAAGCTGTGACGTTTGTCCCACGGCTGGCCAGCAGACCCAGGAAGCAGAAGAGAGATTGCTGGTGCCAGGATGAAATGTACAAAGTTGAAACATTATTCCATTGTACCCTTGACAAAGTGATAGGCAAAAACATAAGTGATATGAACTATAAAACAGAATAGGTAACATTTATTACCTACAATGATCTACATTGAACCTTAAAAGGAAGTTGGGGACTTTACCTGTGTCTCAACTGAGGGAACCTAGGTCTAAATTTGGAGATTGCTGTACTGAGTGTTGCTAAGCCTTCAAACACAAACCAAGAAAAGTTCAAACTTCTGTACAGCATTTATTCACACAGTAAGATGGTACCAGCTGACAATAGTGACAATATATTAGGCTTAGGAGAGGACATTTTTTAAATGACCATTGCAGGTTTCTGTACTGGTGTCCTCACTTCTGCGCTACTGACCAAATGCTGCTAATTGCTTATTATGAGGTAGTCTTATTTAATAATCTGTACATGTAGATAAATCTGACAAATATTAGGGCTGAACAATTAATTGTAATGTCATTGAAATCACAATATAAAAATGCAGTATTCAAATCTCAGAAGACACAACATTTTGAAAAAGGTAAAGTTTGACAAATCAGCATTATAATGAAGTACTGTAGTGCTGCAGGGATGTCCTGGCATACATCTCAAGATGTAAGATAACATGTTTGTTTGGTACAGACCAAGCGTCATGGTTTAATTTTAAAATTATTTCAAATTAAAATTGTAAAACAAAAATGATAATTTCCAGTAATAATGAATCATATCACAATAGCAATATAATCTTTTAACCATATCACATAGCCCAAGCCACTACACATTCTCCTTTTTACCTGTAAGACACAAAGGCACTAATTAAAATTATATGAAGACAGTCGTTTCAGTACTGAATATGCTCTATGCATCACACATGTGACTTGCTAAAATGTCATTGGACCTAGTGAGTAAGTGTGACAGTGCGACAAAGCATATTTGCCCCTCTGGGGCCTGAATCTAAGGATAGATTTTGGTCCCACTCGCCCGTCATTGATTAATCATGTTACAATTAGTCCATTACAAACTTGCATTTTTGCCTGTGAGAACAGGGCAGTTTGGGTTCAGAGTAAGGTATACCACTTTGCTTGCCTTACTGTGGACACTGCTGTTGAGCAAAACCCACCAACAATAGCACTACCCTGAACTGGATGACACCAGGAGGTCAGAGTTTATGTGAACACAATTGCATCTTGTCCCATGTCAGGGTTTTTAAGGCATAACAGTTAATTCACCAGGTTTCTTCACCTTGACTCCAGAACAGAGGATACAGAAGGAGTAGTGGACACATTGCACATTGTACTTAGTTTTCCACTATCAGTAATTCCCACACATAGACTTTACCAGGTATATTAACATCCGCCCAAGTATATTTGTGGACCTATTTTTAGCGAAATCGCAAGTGAAAATATCCTAAATGCAAGATGTATTTGTTGGACGACTTAATAAAACATACTGATGATGAGAAAGCAGATACAATTGCAGGGAGAGAGAAACAGGAAGGAGACAGAAAAGAGAGGCGAAGCAAGCCAGTGTGTGTGCATTAAGGTGGACAACTAAAGCAACCCTATGTAATGTAGTCAAACTTCTGAAGTGATTCTGCATTAAGATGATTGATCTTTGAGCCCATTTCCAGGTTGTCAACCACTGAAACGCCCATCGTGTACAGTTGGTTGTATGAAGAAGTATTTTTTGACCGGTTCGCTTCCTAGTTAAAATAATTGGTCAGGTGCTGGAAATATCAGTGCCTGATATAGACCAGAGTTTCAACAGTGGGGAACTGTCTCGTAGCCGTGTTCTGACAATTTTACTAAAGTCACACTTAAACCTTTTTGGTGCTTACGTACAGTAACACACTAAACATGTGTTGCCTGTTTGTCTGTTTTGATTCTTTAATTTTTTGTCGCCGAATGCTATGCCTATCTCTCCATTTGCTTGTAGCTTGACTGTAGGTACTGTTACGCATACATAGCCACTGGCCAAAAGGTCTGGTCCATTGTTTTGAATAGTCACAGTAAGTGGAACCAGGGCCGCTTAGTGACCCACACAATCCTGTCAGCACTCAGACACTGTGTAACCCTGCTGAAAGCCCATCACAAGTCCTAGCAGTGCTTTGCATGTGCATGCTCTGCTTTGAATAGAGACTGTCTCTCTGCCTATTTACATTCTAGGCCTTACATTTGACTGCCACAAGGAAAATGTGGCCAAACCTGACTTCCGAGATGACGGGAACAGACAGCCAGTATTAGTGAGTTTTCTTCCTCTTTAAAGAAAGAAAGGCCATAGTCACTTGAGCAAAAGAGTGGGCTAGCTGTCATGTGACTCTTCACACACACTTGTTCCTCTCTTGGAAGCTTGGAGAGAAAGCACGGGGGGAGGGGTATGATTATTAATGCAATCAAAGGAGTGTATTTTATGTTTTAAATAAAGTCATGCTTTTGGCTTTGGGCTAGCCTGACCTTTCCTTTTTTTTCCTTTGCTTTTTTGATTTAACTCATTCATTTATCTCTATGAAAAGCTGGTTGTGCAGCTGTCCCAAGCACAAAACACACCTTTGTTAATGTATGTGACCTTTTTTTCTTCATTTCAACATGGATTTCTTAATTGTTCTCATGCCGTGAAATCTGTTTTGATTAAGTCTTGTGCTCAGTCGCCTGTGTGTGTGATATAAGATTGTATTGTAGACTAGCTTAGTGTTAAATTATATTTCTGATCTTTGTTGTTACCTTTAGTTAGTTTTGCCCGTTGGCTGTCACTTACTCTACAATAGCTAATGGCTGCCATTTCTACCAACTACGCAACAACAATGCACCCTGTCTAGTAAGAGCACACCGCATCATGGAATGTTTCACTAATCAATCAATTAAACACCACTGTCAGTCCCATTGATGTTATGTCCCCTATCATCAGACATTACAACAGCAGAGAGCCACATTGGAAGAAGCACATAAAAAAAATTGTGCCTAGTTAAAGGGAAGGTTCACCCAACTTCCACATATAACTAAGACTATTTCAAATCATAGTGGAACAGATGTGTTTAAAGTTTGCATTTTACGTGTTTAAAGAATTATGTAACAGCACTTAGTTTTATTAATATTAAGATGTCTCCTCCTGTGTATAATATAGCACTCATGAACAAGAATTTTCCATATGAAAAACATCTAAGAGTTAGTGCTGAAACCAAGGTAGATTAATATACAATTTTTCAAAGTTCTGTACCATTTTAATTAAGCTTTACTTAAATGGTATAGCATCATGATATTTTGTAAATGTATGTATTTGTTTAAGTGGATCCCTATTAGTAGCTACCAAGGTAGCCGCTATTCCCCCTAGGGTCCACACAAAATGCATCATCATCATATATGAACTCTTATCAACACCACCCATAACTCAAAATCCCCTCACACCCACCCAGCACCGCCAACCACATGGTACCCTATCAACTTCCATGAAGGGACCTAGTAATTAAAAAAGGTAAAAGGTGGTGGGGTACACTCAAGACAAGTCATCAGTCCGTAACATGGCTGACACTTACATACAATAGGGCTGAGCAATACATTGATATTATATTTTTATCACGATGTGAATCTATATGTATCATCTATATTGGACATTGTTATATCGTGATATGGAGTGAGTGTTGTCTTTAACTGGCTTTAAAGGGCTGCATTACAGTAAAGTTATGTCATTTTTTAACTTACCAGATGGTTCTACTTGTTCTAATTCTTGTCTTTACCCACTTAGTCATTGTATCACCTTTACCTTTTATGTAGAATTCAAAATATCAAGATGTACATTGTGTAATGGGATATTACTGAAAAAATATCACAACATTGAGTTCATATAGCTCAGCCCTAAAGTACAACCCCTCCTCGCTACAATTACTGACATTCACTTCTGTGATTGAGTAAGAGTCACCAATACACCTATGAGCTCATTAAAAATACCTTGAAGAGGGAAACAGAGGGTTTAGAGTTTCCAGTAACAGAAACAATGTAAATGTATATTGTGTCACCGACCGTACGTTGTGGATTTTATTATTATTATTATATTTTTTTTCAAAGCTTTTAGCTAGTGTGACTGCTGTTCAGGAAATGCAAAGGTTTCAGCACACACTTATTGCCCCTGGCTCCAAGTCCGCTGATGTGGAAAGGGCTTTGTGTCACACATACACAAAAGACATAATGTGTCCTGAAATTTCTTTAAAGCCAGCCCTTCCCCCCCTTCTTATATATGAGGCTTCAATGGACTAGAAATCGCATAAATTGATACTATGTAACGCATATGTGTGTCAGATTTTGTTATTGCTTGGGCCCATGTTTGTCCCGTATGGATGTTTCAGTGGCCAAATGTTGACTAAACAATTAACCCTCTGTCTGATGTGATTCCACCAGAATGGAAGGCATCACTTTCACTTAAAGTTATTCAGGATAAAGGTACAGGTAGCCTCTTCCAGATAGAAAATTGCTGTACTGTACAGTTTAATTTTTCTGTCAGACTGATTGTGTGCCTAAAGTGAGTGGAAGATCATGATCAGAACTGTGTCAGCTTATGCATACTTATTTGTAGCCCCAAGATTTTGCTCTACTTTCAATGGAGCAAAATGGGTTATGCGGCCCGGGGCTGTTCATTTTCAGTTCAGCCATTCTTCTTGAGAACCATAAGGATTGGAAATCTACCTACTCCTCAGACACCGATTAAAGTAGTAAAGCACAGTTTGTCAACCTTCGCTAGTTGCTGCTGTATATCATTGGGAGGAGTGGCCAGTTCATGACACACGATTCATCATCGCACTCCTCATTGCAACTGCAGCCACCCAGACATCTCAGATTGTTTTTATGGTGATGTAGTTACACAATCATAAAAACTACACCCATTCTCCTCCTTGCCACTAGGGGAAAGCAGGGCTAGGTTGTTGCTGTTGAGTGTAGCTACTTGGATATTCAAAGAAATATCCAGTCTTTTGCTATTTTTCCTGCTTTTACTGATGTGTTTCAGAGAGAGAAAATAATAGTTTTGGATAAAAGTGTGGCTTGTGTCATCTGGCTGGGTCATAATCAGAAATCAACAGTTATACACTATTAGCAATTTGGCATACAATGTTAAATAGAAAAACCTTTTGTAAGGTTTTTATATTCAGCCCATTACATTGTCAAAAATGTTTTGTCATTCTATTTGTATTAAAACTGTGAGATGTTCTGCGCCTTCATGTAAACATTTCACAACATATTCATGCATTTTGATATTAGCCAGACAGAGTGAGTACAGGTTTACCTTCTTCTCCTTGATTCCTTCTCTTTGGTTGAAAAACTCCAAGCCATAGAGTGTGTGTCAGAGAGAATGACAAAGTGACTGAGATTGCATGGGGCTTTTAAGAAATGTCCTGGAGCAATTCCCTTCTGTCTTCTCTTACTGCATCATCAGCCCCCTTGTTCCTGTCTGCTTTGTGACCTGGTTGTGTTTCAGCTACATTTACCATGCATCACTTCCCCACAGCACTTAGACGGACCCTCACCCCCTCACCCTCCAACCAGACAAAAAAAACCACACATGCACTTACAGTATAATTTCGCCTCTGATTTGTAATATTGAAAAAAAAAAACCATAAACGTGTTAAATTCAAACTGACATAAGGTAATAGTTTTATCAAGCCGTGATAATGTTTATCATCTAAAATTACAGCCAGAGTCCGATTATATTGAGTAACCGCCTATACAAATTATGATCTGATTGATGTCTCGACATCACCTGGCGTCACAGTGCACATTTTGGCTATAGTGGGGCTTTAAAGCGAGGTGATGTGACTGTAAGGCTCTTACATCATCTCCCTCTTTTCCCCAGCAGGAAGTTTCAGTGCATTCCTCAAACCAAATGCAGAAATGTTGTAGAGTTGTGGTCCACTTCAGTAGAGTTGGGATTGGATTGGCCGTCATTAAACCAACACAATCTATCAATTTTTTTTTGTATCAGGGCAATTTTCTGTGTCTGTACTGCCAGCTTTCTTATTTGACATTTCTGTGGCCATTCACAATGTTGCCAGTTTGGTAGTAAGAGCTAGAAAGTGGTTAGGGTGTCGGTACTGGTTAGACTGGAAATGCTGATCACAAAATAGGATTTTTGCCTCAGTTGAAGTGAGAGAGCACAGGGGTGGGAGAATGCTTTTAAATATTGCAGAGGATTTGCTTCCACTGGATGGATGGATTGAGAGAAGAAGAAATGCGGTGGCTTCTGTCCAGACAAAGTGCTTTTCTAAAAGCTATTGCAGTTGCATCAAGACCTGAAAGTGCAGTCCCATTGTAAGCCAGGAATAGGGGGTTTTCAAAACATCTGCCATTTCACCGTACTGGCTTCGATCTAGGTACAAAGTATGTAAGGCTTGTTTAAGTCAGAATGTGATCTGATAAGCTTGTTTTCTATTGAGGTTTCTTTGCATATTCACATCGTGAGAGATGAGATTTGTTTTACTTTCAGATTTGGATTTGTTTTACACACCTTGCACCATAACTTTAACCGTACATTCACGGTGCCTGCCTTTTGTAACCACGTGTGATGTTTAAATGAAACCAAGTTCATACAATATATAGTGATGCAGAGCAGATTCCATGTCTGTTCCAAGTTGCATGTTGTGCCATGCAGTGCAAACGCCTAATTTGCCTGTAGTGTGACATAAAGTCACCACTAAAAACAAATGAACACTATTGTAAAAGGAAAAAAAATGTCATTGGCTACAGGTTTTGCACCAGACCACATCATACATCCAACTACTTTTTATGTCTAATTATTAAACTCTTGAATACATTTCAAAGGCTGCCAAGCTGAGTGGTCCCACAGAAAATTACCTGATCATTACAAGAGACATCAACGACTCTGATAAATCCCAAATTTAAGGTGTTGGTCCCTAAGAGTAGTTGCTTTATGTACACAGTAAATCCTCGCTAATAATGTATAATATGATATATAATGATATGACCTTGATTGATTTCAAACATTACACTTTATTTTCCCAGAAACCCAAATTCCAAAGCAGATGGGATCAATGTGCAAGTAAATGTTTTTGTTGATTGTAACAGACAGGATAAATCACCACCACTAAATTATAATTAACTCTATTTTAGAGTCATTTCAGCTAGTGTCTTTACAATTTGAACTTCACCATTTATCAACAGTTCCATATTAAACATAGAGGCTCTAATACCTTTTCATATTTATAAGATTGATTGTGGGCACTGCTGCTTACCCATTGGTCCCTCTGTCATTCAGGAATGTAGCTCAGTAGCTCCTAGTAACTCAGTCACTCAGTATACTCAGCATCTTGCATTCAGTCTGTCTCGATTATTTGTGTACCGGGCCTAATCTAAGTCAAACTGACCTAATATTGGATGAAGTGTTGGCCTATCCCCTAGTGTTTCAGCTCCACGCACAGCGCCTCCTGCTGATCCTCTACCCTCCTCTGATTTTATCCCCACATTTGTCTGTTAGCATAAGCCTGCCTGTCAGGATGTCCTGTGTGACCTGTTATTGTAATGCAGCTGATTGCATAGCCTGGTTCAAAGCCTGGATGGACACTGGCAAGTGCAATGATAGTAGCAAGAAACCACAGAGCAAGTGTATTTGTAAAGTGTGTGCGCTGTCGCCACATCCGCTCAATGTTTTGACAAAGGGAAGAGAGAGACGAGCACAGCTAGGGAAACACCCTTTAAAAGGAAGCGCCTGCTTAGAGAGGCAATGCGCTCGTATTAAGGTGGTGGCAGCGTGCTGACACAGATGATTGGTAGCTGAGGACTGTCGCAGGTTGTTCCTGACTGACTTGCAACAAAAACCAGCCCCATTATACCTAATGTTTCTAGGAGCAGTATATCAACCACAACCTAAATGGCACTCTCAGGCTTAAGAATATAAGATCCCGCAGTGAAGTGAGTAAGTAGGAACAATCAAACAGGGGAGGTGGGATGCATCCCTTATGAAGGCAATGGGTGGGGCAGCTGGTATCCAAGCAGGAGGGCGTAAATTATTCAGCCCACCATCTCTACCCCACCTTTCCAACACTACCTTGTGCTTAATACATGGCTGTATCTCTCACAGCTGGGCAATATGTTAAAACTAATAATAGTCATGATGGTTGATGATGAAAATATTGTAATAGCTTACTACATTGTCCAAAATATTTTCTGTTCACATATAATGACACCACTCAAACTTCCAACATTTAATGTTGTAATCACTATTTTTAAGTTTTAAGTTAGATTATCTTTGAGGTTTGTACTATGAATAGATTTACTCTTTGGTAGTTTTCAATACTGAAAATGCTGGATACATACTCAAATGTGGCTACATTGGTCTCAAATAAATCAAGTCCTTTGAGGAGCATTTCATGACATTGCAGAAGGCCTAAACAGAAAAAGAAGGTGAATGCTCAGATTTAGCTTGCAAAGTGTTGACTTGTCTTTAAAGGAGATGGACAGTAGCGAGGATACGTATTCCATTTTACTGTATCGTATGACAAAGTGTCAGTATGCGTCGGTGAAAATACAGTAATGCAACTTAGGAGTGGAAAAAGAATATTGCACTCCAGGGGGAAATGGCAGTGAAAACATTGACCAGTTGTTTGATAATTAGATTGTTGTTGCTGTGCCCATCAATCATCATATAGATGATCATCGAAATACATGCACAGTATTGGGGCAAATGTTTTTCTGTCTCCTGTGCGTTCATAATGATACTGAGAAGTAGGGCCTTACTTTGAAATGTACCAGCAGCACAGCCTCAAAGTTATACCTCTCACAAAAACAGTTCAGTGCAGGCTTTATATAACAGTGGCTTATTGTGTTGTGTAGCATTTTCTGTGCTGATCCCCTGAGCGAAAAAGTTGTATATGCACATTTGCACAAGCAATTGCCTGAAAACTGTATGAGAAAAGCTATATTTTGGAATACTAAGAGCCCCAGGGTGAAGTAAGTGTAGGCCTCCTCTGCTCAGTCTTGAATGCTGGGAATGCCCTTCACCAAGGGGTTAATTAGAAGCTCCCCTCCCAATTGTCCTCTGCTTGTTCACTCTCATTAGTTTAATCTGGCTCTGTCCTCCAGCTTGCCTGTCTTGCCTCTATCCTCTTGTGCACCAGAACATCTCACTGCCTGCCCCACTCCTTATGTCATCAGGGTGGAGCCTTTTGTCTACCCCAAAAAATTTACCACCAAACCCCAGTGGACTATCCTGTGATTTATGTCCCTTCACACCTGCTGCCCTATTTTGTTTATTAAGACTTCATTTACTTTTGTTTTTTATTTAACTGTCCTCAAGTCTTAAGAATATATTATTAACATATTTTAAGATTAAACGTTTTCCTCAGTCCAATTATCAGAGGTCCATTTTTGTTTATATTGCAGTACAGTATCCACTCACTGATGCAATTGGACATATTGTACGATTATAAGTTTTGCCAACCTTTTATCTAAGGTAGCTTCTGGTCTGAGAATTATGAGAAATCAGTTTAAGGGTAAAGGTTTACACCTTTTCCCAAGCTATTTTGTTAAAACTATTTCATAGGTATTGAATACAAATTACTATTTAAAATGATTAAACAACCTTAAAATTGCTTTCTGAAATCCATGCAGACTACTTATTTGAATATATTGATTATCAATAGTAAAATTCTTGTAAAGAAATCCTTTCACATCATTTTTTTTCCACATCCTGTGAAAAGAACGCAGAAATGTTATCATAAATCTGTATGGTGTAAAAATGAATGGTGAATGCATGATCATTGCCATACGGGAAGGAGAAATACCAATGAAGTGTGTTTGTATGTGCGTGGAGTCAAATTACACTTCCTCTCTCCTTGTCACTGTGTTGTGCTCGAGATGTCAGAGCTGATAGGAGTGGCTGGAAAATGTGAAGTCTGCTTCCCTCCTCCTCTTTTACCTCCTCCTCCCCCACCACCTCTCTAAAAATAGCTGGCAGAAAGAGAAGGCAGCGAAGTCGAGGCTCTATCTGTTGGGCTGCCAGTGGTTTCAACACTCCCACCACCAGCACAAGGGGAAAAAAGAGTCCTCTGAATCACACCTCTAATACTAATTGCCAGTACTGCCTGATTTTATGTTTTTGGTCAGGAGGAATTATTTAATATCACATCAATTGTAAAATTAACCTAATCTTGGAATTTTAGCATTTTTGAGGTCAGGTTATTTTTGAGCACAGAGGACACTTTGTAAAACATCAAGATTGTGTAATTCATCCATACAAAGCAGCCAGAAATTGGCACACTCTTGGGACTTTTTCAAGGACCAACCATGAAATGTTCTTGACAAGCTGCATCGATCACCTGACCACAGCCCAACTGGTCATGTGTTTCACTTATTTAAACAAAAAAGTGAAGACAAAAAGCCCCTCAAACAAGAAATAAGATGGCTGCTCTAGAGGCCTAGGTGAGCATTATCAGGAAAGATAGCAAGCATTTGCTCATATAATGCATTGTAGACTTCTAGCAGTTTTTGATTGCAAAGGTTTTGCAACCAAAATATGTGAAAAAGTTCCTGGAGGCCACATGAATGTAGATGTTTGAATCCCATTTAAGCCTATTTATCGTTAATGCAGGAGCAATAACTATGTTGCATTTATTAAAAGTTTTCTTTTTAAAACATTCTCTCATTCACTCTTTTATTGATCTAGGTTAAGTGATATAGTATTAAATGACTAATGACCAACTGAATCAAATACCTAGTAAATATGACGTGATATTATATAATATCATGTTATATTTCTAGACAAATTTGATCAGGATGGCCTCAACCAGTTATTAAACAAGTCACTACCCCACAATGGGCTGCAAAGGGTATACCAGTTGCATCCTCTGTTGCATTGTCATTTAAGGGCCGGACAGCTATTGCTTGCTGACAGATAGAATGGAAGCTGTTCACATGTTGTAGCAGCCACAAGGCCCGTGGGACCAGTCAGCAACCTTTAGCACTGCAGACTCCACCCCCATAGTTCCTGGGCCATGGGAAAGCACTACCTCAGGAGCAAGTATGTTTTTGGGGGCAGGCTCTGTGGTCCTTTGCATTGTTCCTCTGCAGTGTTGGGCAAACGTATCAGAAGTACAAACAAAGACCTCTTTAGGAGCAAAAGTACAAGAAAGGGTTATTTGTGTTAAAAAGCAAGGATTCAACAGCAGTGCCCCAAAGCAAATACAGGGAATCACACAGATACAGAAAATAGAAACAAACCTTTTTTATGATTTTGCTATAAGGCTTCGGGGACAGGGTTTCTTTAGCCATTAGGTTTATCATAATTTGGGTAAAACTGTCAGCACGAGAAGTGTAGTCGTTGAGTTATTTATACACTGCAGTGTATGAATCACCCAAAGCGAGACTTCATCAACCAGTGGAACATACCCTGGCCTAATACACTTTTTTTTTTTTTTTTTTATGAATAAAAATGTTAAGGTTATTACAGTTTCCAAAATCAGTTAACCCCACGTGATTTCTTTAAAGTCCACTGGTAGGTTACATTAGCCTTACACAGAGGGCTATTACAGAGAAGATGAGAATTAGCCAGTGATATTACCATGAGACGTTTTTATCACCAAGATTAGGGGTTAAGGCGCCTTGCTTAGATGCAGACACATTTAGCCCCACTGGCCAATCAGGTGACAGGTAGCTAACTGAGATGTGAGGCGCTTGAAGGATAAGGTGTTCATTCAGAAGGTCTCGACACTCACCAGGACAAAGGACCTATATCGAAACCAAGAGAAACAGGGAGGTAAGGTGTGTTGGCAGGACTATGGTACTGTAGTTAGTTTGTATCTGACTGATGGGTGACGATGATGCTTACAGTATTTCCTTTAAAGAAATGTTATTTGAAATTGTGAGCGTGATTGGTCCTTGGACAGGGTGAGAAGAGAGCGCATCAAAGGAAGACTTCCTTCATTTACTTCACTGGATGTGGCCACCGAAATTATAACTTCTCCTGAAGAGAACCATTTCAGTGGACAGCTGTTCTGGAAAGTTTTGTCCACTGACCTGCTTAAACAGGCACCTAAAGTAGTAACGGTTGCACGACATACAATGCATCTTCCATCAGTGTCCGACATGCCTACAAGCCTGTAAGCTAGAGTTGATATTCTTTTTAAATGGTATTTTTCTTTTTGCGTGGAATTATTCTTCTTTGGAGAGTGAAAGTGTCAGTGCTAAGAGCGTCAACCAGAGGATTGGGGTCAGCGGGATAGCCACTGCTTTTAGGATCATCAGCAGGTTTTGTCTTAACCGGATTTGGCTGGAGGAGCTGAATCAACTGTGTCCCAGGATTACAGGGATGACATTGGAGGAGAGTTTAGAGTCCAGAGGCCAGAGCATTGACAGCTTCGCCGAACCCTGCCTATCATCGGAGCACCTTGGGTTCCAGTAGTGCAACAAAACCCAAGCCGGTCTTCTGGTCTGTCTCTGCTTTCTTGATATCTGGACTCTTAATCCTTGGTCCATAGTTACAGTCCAGTAGGGGGTACGTTAATGGACTGTTACGCCAGAGTGGATTTTTTTGCAACTTTTTCCCTCTTTTATATTAAGTAATTTTTCCTTAGCTGTTAGCGAAAAGTTATCATCTGTTCAGTGTGGCTAAATGTTTTCCCAAGGGTTTGCTATAGTTTGGAAGGGGATAGAGAATAAATTCAACATCATCCTCAAAATTGTTATCTTAAGCTTAAAGTAGCTGCTGAGTGCTTGTTGCTAGGTAACAGTTTCAAGTTGGCAAGGACAAGTCTTGAGCTGTCTAGAAAGCGTTGGGCTGTTGTGATTCCCTGCGACTTTGTCTAGGCCTTACAGATTGGATTTAGAGACAATATGTGATCCTCGGCTGTGTTTTGTTTAAGTAACCACGACCATTAATTCATTACAAAAGACCAAACACATAATGACTTTACATTTACTGCATAAACAAAATGAGGACTATGTGACATTTATGTTGAGGCTCTCCTTTTTTGTCTCCAGATCAGCAAGAGTCTAGGCAGCGGAGCGAAGCACACCATTAGCAGAGGAAAATGAGTGAACTGGATCAGCTACGCCAGGAGGCTGAGCAGCTCAAGAACCAGATCAGAGTAAGTCCTTCAGAGTCCTCAATTCTGCCTGATTTTCTGTTAGTTTACAATTCAAGGTCGACATTTTTGTCAATTAAGTGTTGTGCAAGAGAGACTGAAACTGCTGTCGATGAAAGCAGACTTTTTACTGAAAAGCTTCCTATTATGATGCTTCTCCATTAACGTTAGCATTATAAAGATATAGCACACAAATAAAGCCATCTTTTCAGCATTAGCCTGTAGGCAAAAGGTCTATTGTGGTTAAGTGTTAGCTTTTACAACCCATGAACTATTGCCTACAATGCTGTAAATCAGCCACCAAAGATAGTAATGGGATGACAATATTTCATCATGAGCCACTCTACTACATTTTGTACTACATTTTAAGGTGAATATGTCTTTTACGCATCATTGTAGTGATATGCAACTGAATGAGAATCCACCTTGATGCAAATTTTACCATTATTTTCACTTCGTATGGTAGCATTTTAAAAAATATATATATTTTGTATTGCTGCAGTGCAGATTGGCATTTATTATGTTATTTGTCACAGCATTTTGATCGAAAAATGACAGTGCCCTTAACATAAATGACACTGTCATTGGGGTTAAACAGTCGTCTATGAATATTATGTAAACCCCACTGGTTGAATATCAAAACTATTCTTTTTCAGTACTGATTGTGCCATAAACTCAATTTGGTTTATTGGTTAGGGCTCCAAAGTATTAAACAGACACAGGCCATTTTGATTGACTGATCTTAAACTAACAGTGACGAATTAGAATGCTGAAGCAGATTTGACTAATTTGTTGTGTTTCAGGATGCCAGGAAAGCGTGTGCGGATGCTACCCTGTCTCAGGTAAAACATATGTTTATACTTTGATCTTCACCATCATTATTTATTTATTTAAAATGTATAAAATGTTTTTAAATCAGCTTCGATGATGGGTGGTGTTTTCAGTCAGTTTAAAGACTCTACAGCAGAATACATATTTAGACGTAAGTAAGTGACTTTTTCTCTCTTTTTTAATTTTGTTTAGATCACAGCTAACATCGACCCTGTTGGCCGAATTCAGATGCGCACTAGACGGACACTGAGGGGGCATCTGGCTAAAATCTATGCCATGCACTGGGGCACTGACTCGAGGTACGCTCATTCAACTCTATTCTGTCCATTAACTAAATATTTCATCCCATCAGCTCAGCCCTCCTGTCCTAAATGCAGGAAATGGATACAAAAGCAAGCTTGACTGTCTTTGTGCTAGTTACTTCTCCTGAGGGTTCTTGTTAAATCGTAACATAGCACAATAGCGCTCTCCTGCTCCAAAAGCAGGTCTTTTTCTTTACATCTATCAGATTAACATATCCTCTGTGTTGTAACAGTTCAACAGTAGGATGCATGTACACATGCATAATGGGTGATGCATTTTGTGTTGAACGCACATTGAGCATGCCTCCGCCACTCTATCTTGGAGTGTTTCTACTGTGTTTTGTGTTTGTGTGCATTGGGGGTGGGGTATGTGGGTAGGGAAAATACTCAAAATGGAGTCAGCCTTTGTTGGAGCTGTGTTGAGGCTCGATAGCTGAGGCAGATGAAGCAACAGTCCTCCTTTCACATAAAGCCTTTTTCCCTGGAGTTGTACACACCTCTCACCTCAGCAACCGACAAGTTAATCACTGTGGTGCTGCTGTGCGTCAGTCCACAGAGAAGACCATTGCAAACTGCTATGTCACCTCATCATCCTCTCAGTCATATAGCTAAGAAAAAGTCTACCTCTGTGTTTACCCATTGTCAGCGCGTCCTGTTTGTTTGTTAATGTTCTACTGTCCAGAAGAGTTGGGGTATTTATTAGACTACCTGCTGAGAATCAGCCACCCAGAAAGAAGGTCACATGAAGATGTTTTGACCCTGAGTCGAGACTAAGTCTGGTATTTTTAGCCCCATGGAGAAACCAGGGGTTTGTTTGCTCACAGTTTGAGACAATTAACCCATCAGTTTGTTACAGTTAGTTCACCTTATTAGCTGTAATATAGCAAGTTAAATGGTCAGGGTATCTTACTCTCTGGACCCAACAACTACACAAATGTTTATCTCCTGACGAAACATTGTTTCCTGGTAGAAACAGGGCGCTTGTTACTAAATCCTGTTGAACAGTACTTTGTATTGATGTCAACAGAGGGAGTTTGAATATAGAACTAGATAATCTTAGTCTCCATGAAATTATGGAGTCATAACTGATGTCCCAAATGAAAAGATTTCTTCTAAACTGCAGTTGACTGACCAGTTGTTTAGTTTTGATTGTTTTTATGATTCTGGGACAAGACTGCTCATGTTATGGCTCGTTGGTATTGTCCCTTGTTTCTGGGGTTTGGAATGATAAGATTTTTGATTAGTGTTGAATTCTTAGGAATCAAGTATTGAGTCATTTTATTATACAACCATTGCAGCACACCTGAAGTACCCATCTGAATTTAATAGACAGAAATGTTGCGAGCAATATGCCATGCACGATTCATAACAGGCCTTAAATCGTTGTTTCTCAGAAAAGCTTGGAGTCATCATGGATGCCAGCCTCTTGAAGTTGTTCTCTTTAAAACCTTACTCATCTCACACCTGTATTGGCTGCTCCTCTCTTCAGCTGAAGAAAACGACCGCAGAGTAAACAAACTCTTCCTCTGTTTGGCTGTATCACAGTTACTCAAAAAGACTTGATGAATGATGAGCAAACTGATTTTGTGTTTGCTCAAAATCAGGTTTTTGTTCAGCTTTAAATGTGATTTGGAGACAAAAGAGCAATAAATAGAATAAACAGGGTTTGATTTGTTCATCTCACCAGACATTGGGTGTCTGTTCCCAACCCTGTTGATGTCAGAGCTTTGTTCTGACTAGAAAGTAGGCACCTCAAAGCATTGCATCATCACCTTCCAGCTGACACACACACACACACACGCACACGCACACACACACACACACACACACAAACACCCACTCTCACTCACTCCCACACATTGCACTGGAAGTTAGTAAGGGAAATAATCAGAACCTTTTTTTTTTCTCTTTTTTTTTTTGACATCCTAGGCTTGACTTGGTCCCCTGATTATTATGTGCTGCAGTGTGCACATGTGAGCGCGTTCTCGCCTGCCCGGTAGTTAAGATTTGCATAGTCCCAGCAGGCCTTGATGTGTTCACTCCTTTTTCTGTTCCTATGTGCATTGGGGCCATCACTGTGGTTACTCTTGGATTCACCCAGATAGCAAAGATGGCCTCAGAGGTACCTGGGAGCTGTCTCTAGAATGAAGAAGCAGGGTTCCTATCAGAATTACTTTGCTCACAATGCCGACTCTGCAGATTGTGTTTGTAAGGAACATACACATTTTGAAAGTAATTAACCCATTAAGACCTAACACGCCTGCTGAAAATGCACCCTATAGCCTGAGCATTCCATGGCAAGTGTAAAAAAATTACCATCGCCTACTAAAAAATGCTTTTCTCAGGCTCTGTTGCAGATGAAAATATGAAATAAAAAACATTGGAAAGCTTGCAAGTGTGGATTTTATTTAAAATACTTTAATTAAAATTTATTGTACAACATGTATTTTTTAATCAATAATGAATAGCAAAAATATCAATTTATCGTCAAAAATGTATAATAAATATTTACAAATACAACAGACAGACAATAGACAACATGGGATAACTGAACTATATATTATAGAAAGTAGATGAAACAACTTCAAACAACAACTTCAAACTTCAAAATAAATAAAAGCCATCATAATGTGGTGTGTGTACATGTAAACGTGGAGGAGAGTACACAGGGTACAGCTGACAACACTGCGAGGGAAATAAGCTTACTAACACCCCTCACAGTGTTGTCAGCTGTACCCCGTTGCACTCCCAAGACTCGCGTAACGGTTGGTTTCCGTGACTGTGAAATAACGGGCGAAAACCGCGACAGGGGTGACCGGCTCGGCCAGTACTATTTTTACACCCGGCTGTCTGTTGTACGAGGATTTCACCCTGGACACGAACTCCACCGGTTCCCTGGTCCAACCCTTGTGGAAGCCGCGAAACTCTTCAACATGTTCATCACTGTCACTGTCAAACATCATATTTACCCACTGATCTCTGGTGATCGGATCGGCAGGCACCTCCTCGTCAGATTCAGACTCCACACTATTCTTCACCTCCAAATCACTCCCCTCACTAGTACTATCATTAGCCATCTTCAATTCACAAACTTTCCGTCTCAATATTCAATCAATCAATATTTTGCCGGCGGCAGCGCAGCACTTTTTTTTTTTGAGATGACAACTGAACTACGCACAAATGTGTAATCCGGCCTTAAAGGGCCATACACACAAATGTGTATTCCGATCTAAATGGGTTAAATGGTCTGGAAAGTACTTAATGTTGTATATGAATTACATAGAACTGAATCGGTGTGCCTCAGCTCCAGTCTGGGTAAGGTCCATAATGTGGTACTCTGGGATGTTGGTATAGCAGCAGCTCTGAAACAGTGATATGATGTATTTATCTGGCAGGTACTGTATTGAAAGCCTTTATATTTATTACCAACCATGATTTCAGTGCTTTAACTCCATAGATTATAGGGCTTCCATCTTTCTACCCATATATGTAGACCTAGGCATGTAACAAATTGGATCACCTGGGATGGATCGCTTGCTATCTATTGTCAATGCACATATCCAAAAATACATTTTTCTTGCATGTTTTCCCCCTGTTACATTTTCATGTAATGGATCTATTATAAATAAAACAAAGCACAAGGAGGTACTGCAAACCCCATACAGTAATCAGTGCAGCTGTAATTGTTTGCATGACGACACATATTCTATTGTGTTGCATCTGTACTTAAGCACATTGGAGTTTAAAAAACATAAACCACTTGTTTTGTTCATATCCTCCCTAATTGTTGTACAGTGCTGCAGGACAAAGAGGGCTACAGTTTTTCCACTGTACATTCAGTATTGATAGAAACACCTTCAAATGAAAGCAAAAGTGAGCACAATGAGAAATGTAACACTAGCCAAACACTTAATCACTGCAGTGTTGTTTCACATTATGCATTCAAATATTCAGAAAGAATACATTGAAATGTTAAAGATAAGCCAGACTCTCACTTATTGTGCGTCACTCATTGTTATTTCTGTCAGGGACGGTCACATGACAGAAGTACAGGCATTTAACAAACATACAGAAATATATCATCACAAAATTGGATAAAGGATGCTGTGTGTGTGTGTGTGTGTGAAAGTACATATCCAAAATCATCATTGATTAGACCTGCTTGCAGTCATCCTTGGAGCTGCATTTGTCTTCTGTTTCAAACAGAGAAAAAAAAGTTTCCTCATATTTGAAGGGGCTGGTAATTGTATATTGTTCCATGGTTTTATTGTATCTTTCTTTTCATCAGGCTTTTGGTCAGCGCCTCCCAGGATGGCAAACTCATTATTTGGGACAGCTACACCACGAACAAGGTAACACCAACATACTCCAAACAACTGAAACAGTCTCATCAACATGCATATCTTGTGTTTTGACTCTGTGAACAGTTATAATTCAAAGCTGTAATAATTGGGCAGTGGACCAATAAAGACAACTGTCAGCATTACAATGGAGTAAAATAGGGTGATAAGAGGACAGCATGAAATATTAAGCGGCCACCTCTAGCTTATGAGGTTAAAATACCTGTCCCCACTAGGCATGGGACAATATGATAATGGAATGCCATTATTATCCTGTCCAAAATAATGTTGATTGAAGAAATTATCCCATAACCATCCAAGTGTGCTTTCAACTCTTCATGTGGCACTTAAAGATACTGGAAACATTTTACCATACATTTTGTGAACCAGATTTTCAAATGATAAAGAGACTTGGTTTGCTAAATCATCATCAGGTGAATCATTGTCTTTACCTATTCATCAAAGCTTAAGTCAGCAATACTCATTACTCTGCTCATGTCTGTCAGCTATTTGATTCAGATTGACAAGGTGCTGAGTTCATTATAAAACAATTCACAAGTGTTTGAGGGTGCCAAGTAATGCTATTTATAGTGGCTGTTGTGCCCTTGAAAAGTTAAGTTAATATTGTGGGCAGACTTTGTCACATGCCCTCCCCTCTCTCTCCCTTCTGTCACTGCATACTATCTAATATTAAATCTTCCTCCTTCCTTCCAGGTCCACGCCATCCCATTGCGCTCCTCCTGGGTGATGACGTGCGCCTACGCCCCTTCTGGGAACTACGTCGCCTGTGGAGGCCTGGACAACATCTGCTCCATCTACAACCTGAAGACCCGCGAGGGAAACGTGCGAGTCAGCCGTGAGCTGGCTGGACACACAGGTAGGCTGGAAACACCAGTATGCACAAATCAGTCCCAGAATCTGCCATTAGATCATATTTGTTCATGTACTCAGTATCTGCTAAAAAAATGTAGAGATTTGTCTGCAGGAACACTGAATTCTCTTGATTGCTACCTTATTCGCATTCAGTAGTCCTTGCTGATATTTACTAGTCATACTATGCTTTGCTGTCAGGCTTCAAAGAATGTATGGATTTTAATGAATTATAATTAAATCTAGTCTAAAGATATGTGTGTGTTAGCTTGCCAAATGACAGCAAGAAGAAACTGTCAAATATGACATATTGATAAACAGCACTGGCCATGACCATGATCAGCCTGCCAGTACGTGCTGCTTTCTACAAAAGGACACCTAAAGGACAAGAGAGGTCCAAAATGTCATGTAGTCATAATGTAATCATGACAGAGCACTGTCACTGCATGTCTGGAGCCACATTTCAAAGTTTTACTTTGTTTCTTCAAGTAGAGATCATAGCCAATTAAGGTATTGAGGAGACGACACTTTTACCAAGTGTTTTGTTCGTATTTCCAGCAACCACAGACAGCCAGTCAAGTTTAATCCATTTAATTCATATGCTCTCTTTTTACTGGTTAACTTCATGTATTGATGTAAGCCAAACTATTCTAGCACTGACAGATGCCAGTCACATGGTGTGTCTTTCTCGATAAAATCAGGAGCTGGTCGAGCCGTATCCCAGCTCAAACTAATGAAAGTGTTGAGCTCTTAGGCAAGGAGCATTCATCTGATCAGTGTCACATGATGCAGGAAGTGTGTCAGCATTTTAGTTCTAGTTCCCTTGCTATAGGGAGGGGTACATGCACTCGGCCAGCTAGTAAAGGATGAATTATAGGAGCAAGTCATGAACCAGGAGATACCCTACAGCTTTTTTCTTTTTTTTTCTGGGATTGAATTAGTCGATTCATTCCCCCGAAATCCAGAACACATAGCATTCTCTGATGATTTGCAATAGGATCTCTTCCTCTGTGCAGACAGTAAGGAAATGAAGCTTCTTCCTTTTACAAGAAAACACAGTCCAACATAAATGAGTAATTCAATCAATGTGTTTTGATTCCTGTCAGGTTACCTGTCCTGCTGTCGCTTCCTGGATGATAACCAGATTGTCACTAGCTCTGGAGACACCACCTGGTGAGTTGTGGTACTGCACCAGTGTTTTCCAATGCAACACCCCACCACGAGCCACCGCCTCAAAAATCACCAGCGTTGGCTCAACACCAGCCAAATAGAATTACATAAAAAAATAGGGCATTAAAAACTTAATTTGTGGTCAAAGTACTATTATATTTGTTGGCATGACAATTGTAAGGGGTTCCTACATTTAGTCCACCCTGTGTGAATTTTTCTGTCAACAATATTTATGGAAACATTCAGCTTTCCATGGTATTAAGATTCTCAGTCGGAATTGTTCACAATCACCAGTGAGCTAACACTAAAAAGACAAGTCCTAAGCTCCAAGTGTCTCTCTGGCTGGGCTACATGTACATGCTTCATACAGTGTCACGTATGGGGTCAGTCAGATTCAATCAGCGCTCCAGATGTTGTTTCGTAGATTGCAGCAGTAGGTTGACAGTGTTCTTTCTGCTGTCTTGCAGTGCTCTGTGGGACATTGAGACCGGTCAGCAGACAACTACATTTGCTGGTCACACCGGTGATGTCATGAGTCTCTCTCTGGCGCCCGACACCAGGCTGTTTGTCTCTGGAGCCTGCGATGCCTCGGCCAAGCTCTGGGACATCAGAGAAGGAATGTGCCGACAGACCTTCACTGGCCACGAGTCAGACATCAACGCTATCTGCGTAAGGCCTCATATAGACACACACACACACACTTAGAGTTTGTATACCAATCATGTAAGGGTGTCAAGTCTCAAGTCATTCAAGGCATGTCCAAGTGAAGAACATCCTGAGTTTATAGTGAGTTTAAAGCTGAGACCAAGTCCTTACAGTAAATGGAACCGTTACTGCTACAAAAATGATGCTACACAAAGACGGCACACTAGATAATTGTTACTAAATCACAATCCATACACTTTTCATGATCACTACAAGGAAAGTAATGATTTCGCAGCATATATGAATGCACTTAAGTGACTAATGGAACAGGGAAAAAAGGTGTGGGTACTGTTGCACAACTTCAGGAAAATAACAAATAATCATGATTGACTAAATGACTAAATAAAGACAGTCATTCTGTATATAATTTGCTACAATCACTCACTTGACCTTTGTTGCAGTTCTTCCCCAATGGCAACGCCTTTGCCACGGGCTCAGACGACGCCACCTGCCGGCTGTTTGACCTGCGTGCTGACCAGGAGCTGATGGTTTACTCACATGACAACATCATCTGCGGCATCACCTCTGTGGCATTCTCCAAGAGTGGCCGCTTACTGCTGGCCGGCTATGACGATTTCAACTGCAACGTCTGGGACACTTTGAAGGCCGACCGTGCTGGTAAGCCACCTGGCAGATGACCTATGTGCTGTACTAACATACTTTTCCATGCCAAAACATACTTGCATCCAAAACATGTCTGGTAGATACTGGACTTGACACATATTTTAGGTGAGTTATCAAATCCTCAGGCATATATCCACCCAAAAACAACTTTTTACTAACAGGGATTTGATGGTGCGTTTTCCACCTCAAACTCCGCTAATTTCTGTAATTATCACGGAGGACAGTGGGCCAAATATATCATGAAGTCCGTATTTCCTGGTCTGTATCCATTACTGTGGTGGCACTTTCAGCCGCCTGACTAACCAGCCACAAATGTCAGAGTTAAGCAACAGTCCCAGTCAAAAATGTGGAAGTGCATCCCAGTCCCGGTTGTTGGCCAGAACTCGATCCAGATGTTAGTTGCTTTCTACATCTCATCTTTGAAGTATAGCGGATTGGTCTAGTTCAATCGTGAACACAGTCAACAGAGGAACGTCGAGATCACCTTGCCAGTTGCTGCTCAAAACGGGCGTGGCTCTCACTTTGTTGGTTTTGAGAAGTTAAGACATATTGGGTGACCATCCAAACAACACAGCACAGCACAATGTACTGAGGTTTGCACTGCATCATTACTGCTTACTGAATAACAGCAGAATGACCAGTGGTTTTGTGGCACGTAGAAAACCATTAACTGAAGGGAGAGGTTCCTGAGGCATGTTGTGGGAAAGTGTGTATGCTAAAATATAAACTGCACAGAGTCACAGTGGGAAGAGCATTGAGATGTGGAAATGTGTTTAACTGCAAGGTGAGGCAGGTTTTTATCAGTATTATTGTTAATGAAAGTCTTACTAATTCCCAGTTGTTTAAAAAAAAAAAAAAAGGTATTCAATTCCTTGTTGTACAAAATTGCAATTTCGGTCAAATTGTGATTAAACATTTTTTGGGGGTGAGATAGTTTATTCGAGTGCACACACCTTATACTGTTATGAGTGCCCTCCCATAGACTTTGTCATGATGTGACGTCGTTTTTTGATTTCATTATCTGCATCTGGAACGTTAAACAGCTGGTTAGTCAATTTCCTGTTAAACACTACCACATAAGGCAACTGAACATTTCCAAACACGGTTGTGAAAAGTTTACTGACTAGTACCACTCAGAGAGAGGATACAAGAAATGTTACAGTCGGCCACCCAGAGATGTGTGAACACTCAGAAGGAGCTGCAGGGCTCCATGGCTGCAGTGGGAGACACTGTCATACAACGACTCTTGTCTGGCTGCTTCACAAGTCGCAGCTTTATGCTTGTTGAAAAAAAACTCACATGACATCTGGACTAGTGTTTGCCAGAAGGCAGCTCTGCAACACTGGGAAATAAAGAAGGGGAAAATGTAGTATTATGATCAGACTGTTAGCTGTTAGGCTGTCACACTGAATGCTAAATTTGGTGACGCGTCAGTAGATGCACATAGACCCTACATTGCTTTGTATGGCTTCAAAACAACTTTTAATGTCCTGCAGCAGCCAAGTCTGTGTTTTTGAGGATTCCAGAATTTCTGTTAACTCACACGTAACTAACACAATTTCAGCAGTTCAGCAAGGAAGAATAGGGGTAAAAATGTAGTGGTCAGATGTACAAATCTGATGCAGATCTGTCCACATGCATGTTATTGGTTGTTTTGTTTTTACAAAGTCTAATTAATTTGTGGGAAATTTGTGTTACTTTGAATTTAAAGCATCTTTTTGATGGTGACCTGTGATGGTAAATACTTTTTATTGGCACTTTTCATCTGTTTTATCTTTGATGTAGATATTTAGGGAAAATTGTTGATCATCAGAGGATACAGGAGTTTTAAAAAATGCTTTTAGAAATGGTGACCTGTAGGGCTGCAACGATTCCTCGAGTAACTCGAATAAATCGATTACAAATAATGATCGAGGCAAAATCTCTGCCTCGAGGCTTCGTTTAATTCCTATCACCCGCGTTATGTGGCCCGCTTAGCTCAGGTTACTGCAGACACACACCACTACATTAGCGTTAGCGCAATGGCGGAGAGCCAAGAAGCTGTCCGCAAAAGTCAGAGAATGTCCAAAGTTTGGGATCATTTCACACTTGAAGATAACAAAGTGCAACGTGTCTACTGCAAAGCAGAACTGATGCACCACAACAACACCTCAGCAATGATTCAACATCTGAACCGAAAGCATCCAGTTAACACCAGCTCACCAAGCCTCGCCGACTCAAGCTAACGTAAACATTGATGTTAGCTAATTTAACGGAGCCTACCATCGCTAGTTAGAGCGTATGGTATATTAGATTACTCGAGTAATCGATGGAATAATCGGTAGAATACTCGATTCTAAAAATACTCGATAGCTGCAGCCCTAGTGACCTGGTTTTAAACTGGTCAGAAATACAAGGTGGACAATAGATTGATAGTGGATTTCTTTACACAGGGAATGAACTTCTTTGGTTGTTGCTGTTTGAATAGCATTGTCATGTAGTGCCCCTACTTGAAATGTGTCATTATAGCAGACTCTAATCTTCATATTGTGCCACCCATAACTCTACAAACACCATTGCATTGTTCTTGACCAAAGATCAGCAGTCGGATATTGCTGCTGTACAAGTGTTTACTGTATTCAGTACAATATACAAGTTGATGGTTTTATGATTTTGTATACATACTATTTTATAAGAACTTTTGGTTGTATCAGAATACTTAAAATAGTAGTAGTAGGCCTCCAATTAAAAGATTTTGATGCGTATAAAAGGAATTAATATACATCTGGGAGAGTAGCAAGTGTCACCTACTCCTGCAGTGAAGACCCCCCTCTGGAGCCATGAATACTTTACAGTTATTGACTGCATAGTGGGATAGGGATCAGAGGAGGCCCACATCTGAGTAGGCTATTCCAAATTCACACACACGTATGTGATCAATTTGTGGGTGGAATATATGTTCAGCATATTGGGTTAGTATTAGCCTTTTTATCATTTGAAGTCCAAGGGCTCGGCTAACAGCATCTGGAATTTATGCTGCTCTTTGTGTTTTGTACCAAACAGCCAAAACACATCATCCTTTTGTCACATCATGTTTCCAAAATTCCCAATTTAACAATTATGACTTCAGTGTACAGTACATTCTGATATCCAGTGAATCAGTGTGTATAAGTCTAACCTAGCATATGGGATCCATCAGATAGAGCAGGTGTGGTTCTGTGTCTTAACCTCTGGTGTGTCTGCAGGTGTCCTGGCTGGTCATGATAATCGGGTGAGCTGCTTGGGTGTGACCGACGATGGTATGGCAGTGGCAACAGGGTCCTGGGACAGCTTCCTCAAGATCTGGAACTAGAGTCTGAAGGTAAGTGATGAACTGTGCAACAGTGGAGAGAGTGGGGTGCTTCATCAGGGATGGTTTAGTAAGGGCATCAGCCACATGGGACCTCACCTAGAGTTTGTATGTACTGCCACCTGGTGGTTTGGATGGAGGGTGCATCATATGAACATTATATCACATCAGCTACACATAGTGGAACTTTTGTACCTGTGTAAAATGTTACTGTATTCAAAATGTTATTTTATATTTAGAAAATTCTCAAATCTTGAAGCGATATTAAGATAGTATTTGAATTTAAACTGAAACATGACTAAAATAATGTTTTAGGACAGTTTTCGTCTGCAGTTGGTGAGTATTTTTAAGAGCTAATTAAAACTGGGGCCGAGTAATATGCACATATGATCAGCCCTTGATTGCCTGGGTAATGGGATATCAAGTTGAGTGAGGATAATCAAATAATTTGTTTTTTCTTTTGTCCATTTGTTTCCAGATGGCATCTGGACTCCAAAGTTGAGTGGAAGACCATTCCAACATCACAATGTTCAATTTTATTGCATATCCAATCTTTTCAAAAACACCATGATACTGACTCCAAACACCCCAAAAAACTATCAAGGGCAAAAATTCTCTCTCTCTTTCTCCCCTTCTCATTTAAAAGAGCACAATTGTCTGTCACTCATTCAGCTACTCAAAAAGAAAAAAAAAAGCTCAAGGAATTTATAGTGGTTTCAAAATGGAACGGATGGGAAAAATTGTGCATTCCTCCCACGACCATGGTCTGGTATTGTAGTAAGTGAAAATACAAACACCCCACCACCGCTGCCGCCACCACCACCAAGGAAACATGTCCTGCGTCCTCATTATACACAGGTCTGAGTGAAGGTTATTACATGACAGTGATCTAACTCTTAATAGCTTTTTGGCCATGTTTATATATGTTCCTTTGTTGTTTTTCGTTATTTTTTTTTTTTGTTTAAGAGGAGTAGATCAGTGAACTGTCAGTTAATGTTTAAAACGAGGATCAAAGCTTTGTTTTATTTCCTAGTCTTTACACATTTTAGAGAATGTTTTTAAGTTGGAAACTAAAAGAACCTCCAGATCACGTCATTTTAGATCCAGCTTTATCCCACTGGAGAACAAAGTGAGAGAATTGAGCTTCAACAGGGAGTCCTCAAGCCACTTCTGGCCCTTCTGTATATTTAGTCCCATGATACTTTTACTGTTTCTTTTTTTCCAGTGTAGTCCACAAATCTTTGTTTGCACAAAAATTAAACTTTGCATATATAGAATAATGTCTAAAGAAAAAAAGTTAACTAACCAAGCACATGCTGTTTATGAAAATGAATGCTCGTTTTTAAAACGAAAAACAACAAAAAAAAAAACAAACCATTTTAACCATTCTTACACCTTTTTGTCTGGCGACAGTGTAGAATAATTAAATGAAGATTAACCCATCGGATCATAATCCACCCCTCCCCACTTTTTTATTCTTTTTTTTTTTTTTTTTCTCCTTTAATTTAGTTTTGTTTTCCCTGGTTTTTGTTGCCCGTGGTTGGGACCGGTGATGTGATTTGGTTGGGTAGGGAGTACCTCCACTTTAGCCCGGTTACGATCCGGACGTTTCTCTTTTAACAGAGGTGCCCATTCCGTGCTTGGAAATGCAGTTACTACTCTGTGAATGACATGTTGTATAAATCAATGTTTGAAAATAATGATATTGAAACTTTTTAAGTTAAAAACGAAAAAAAAAAGATTTTGGTTGTCTGCCATGGGTGGGTTATCTCTTAGAATCGCATGCTGTAGAATTGCTTAAAAAGGTGCATATGGAATTAAGTCCTTTGATGTTTTTCTTTAAGAAAATAACCTGTTGAATATATCAATACAATGGTATTTATATTTTTCTTTTTCTTTTCTTTTTTTTTTCCTTCTTTTTATTTTTGGCTACTCCGTGCATACATGATTCAACTAAAATGTCAAAGCTATGCACTTGAGAAGCAAACCCTGCAACATAAACGGTTACTTGGTCCATTCTTGGGAGGGATTCCACAAATTAAGAAGTATCGTAAATGTTTAAATTGTACACACATGCATACGTACATTCATTCACCTAAACATACACAATCTCAAATGGAACAAATAAATTTTCATTCCTTCTGTAGCAAACACAATTCCACTTACAAAGAAAAACATTTTATAACAGGTTTTTTTCTGTCCTTTAATAAAAAATGAAAAAAAAATCTTGCAGCATCTGAATGGCAGAATTTTCTGTTGTTCCCTTCTCCTTGTAAACAGAGACGCTCTTTCTTTAGCAGTAGTGACATTTTTTCCATTCTGTTTTTTCTCTGCGACATTCTGTACAAAAAATGTGCTGTAATTGTGCGTTAGGCCTGGAGTTGGCAAAAAATAAAATGAAATAAAAAATATTAAAAATTAATTAAATTCCCTTTCCTTTTCTCTCTTTCTCCATCAAATAACTGTAGAGCTCTGCACCCCCACTGTTCCCTTTTCACCTTTTGTATTTAATTTTAAAGTCAGTCAGTGTACAACCGAAAGCTGGATGCAAGATAGAAACTATATTAAAATGTACTGTTATTTAAGATGTAATAAAAAGCAGTTTGAGATGACCTACTGTGTTGAGTGTGATTCACTTAGAGCGGTTACCACTGAAGCTAGAATGTTGCAGACTGTTTGGTTTCCTTGTAATTATGTTCAAGTCAAATAAACAATTTCTTATCCACTGTTGAATCAGCCTGGCTTCTCTGTACAGTTATTTGGGCATAGTTTTCTCTTTTTATGAAGGTAGCCATGCATTCTGGCCGTAAAGGGACACCTTAAAGTCCTGTTTTCACATGTAGTTACTGTGAGGCTTGAAACCGTAGGCTGACTTGACAACTTTTTCAGTGTTTATCAGTAAACATAGACGGTCAACTGCCAGGCATTAATTCCCTTGCTTTAGGTCATTTTGCTTATTAGCTTATTGATTCTTCCCTTCCTCCAGGTGCTGGTCCCTATGAAGCTCTAGGTTGTCGGACTTTTTTGAAAAGGTGCCAAAGGGTCAGATATTTTACATTCCCTTTGTCTGTTGGAATTTTAGTGTGTAAAAAACACTCAAATATATTTAGTTTGCCCCACTTTCTTAATTAGTTCTCATACTAATAATAATAATAACACATTTTATTTAAAGGCGCCTTTCAAAGCTCTCAAGGACACTGCACATAATAGAAAAAGAAACATGTACAAAAGCACAAGAAACAAATCTGCACCTTCTTAACTTTAGAAGCAGGTCGTCAGTTTGACTCTCTAAATTCCCTCAGTTTAAACAGCTTGGGTTGAAACCTTTATATGAAATAAGTAAACTTTTGTACTGAGCAAAAGACATAACTAATAAATGGGCTAATGAGTCCACTAATGTAATGATCAGAGGGCCAGAATCTGTGCTCACAGGGCTGCATTTGACCCAGGGGCCGCCAGTTGAACAGTTGAAAGTGCCCTGACCTTTGTTGCCCTCTATTGGGCATAAATCTGAAATGCAATAGGGGAGCGTCTTCTGCCAGATTAGACTTCGAATGTTATATATTTAAATCAAGATAGTGTGTAATTTACAGGAAAATATTTAAATAGTTTTAATGTAATGGGGGAAAAACATTCAATCATCATACTGTACTCCAAAATTGAAAATATAGAATACTTGAAAATACTGTTCTTTGTATTGTAATTTTATTGTTGTTATAGCAGCAGTCAGAGCAGTTTCACTGTACAGTTTGTCCTCTTTGTGGAGTTAACGCTAATCATCCAGCAGTGATACTGCAGGCTACATGATAACGTCAAGAACTCACTTATTTCTCATGTAGCATTTGCTCACATGGTCTGTGTTAGAAATTGCGAGGACATTCATGGGAAATCAAATTGGTATCGTTGAATCGGGTTCTGCACAATGTGATGGAAAGTCTAATTGTGACGACTCTGCTGGTCGCCTGCTAGTTTAATGTGCTCAGGTGTGAATTGTACTAAACAAGGCGAGCTTATTTGAAACATTTGTTCGATAAATTCATGGCCGGTAGGTACGATTATTTTAGAACCTGAAATACTCATCAGGACACGTTCGCTGTCTTCGACACAATCAACACCTTGTAACTCTATCAACCAGACCTACTGCATTTTTCAGGAGAAAAGAACCAAACGTAGGCAAGATTAGATCACAACCCAAACAATCCGTGCCCATGCCCCAGGTCACACACCCTGAGGGGAGATAAAGGCCACATTTTTGCATCAGGGCCCCAAGCAGACCACATTCAGCCCCTGTGCAGATAGCAACAAATCAAACACAGAAGAACACATTATAGTGTCCAAATGTCTGAAGTTCAGTTGCCTGCGATATAGCACTTACAATTACCATGACCTGGATGACTGAGAATCTTCATCAACACATTTGAATACACTAAACCTCATTCAAATTTAGAATATCAGTTTAAAACTTGAGGGAAAAAAGTTAAATCATTGAAAAAATGTCCATGAAATTCAGAATATCTTAGTGTTTGGTAATTCCCCCTTTTGCTTCGATGAAAGCATAAGCGGGCTGGCAGGGACTCCAGTTTGTGCGAAACCTGATGAGTTATGTTATAATGCTAATGCAGCATGACTCAACAGATTTCCACAAAGCCTTTTTTTGACGTCACAGAACACTTGACCATCTCAGTCTTCAAGTAACCTTATAAACGGTGGAGGAAAGTCCGTGACGTCACGACTGCCGATCCAGAAAGTAACGCAGGTCAGGACCTTCAATTCATCTGCATTTTATATGTCCTAACATAACTCTGTGAACATTTATTAATCCTCAGACTTTGACTATTTCAAGGTTTAAATAAAAATATACGAGATTTTCTATGTGGTCTCCAGTGTTGCTGTACATAAAGCATACATAGCATTAGGCTATTATGAATAAACAATTACATATCAAATCAAAATTACAAGCAAAAGCCAGTGGGTTTAGTTGTGAAGCCACTGCTGAACTGAACTGTAACACAATTACAGAGTCTTATCTATGTCTTTGGCTTGATTAAACAGTGTGTACAATGGGACTTATCTATAATGATCTCATACCGTGGTTATTTGTCCCTGCCAGGCACTGGGGAGCTGGTCATGTTGCAGTTTGTTGACCACAGGTTGGTCAAGTCGTCCAACATGACATCGACGAGGAGGCGGCCTCTGATTGGTCGCTCAGTATCAGGAAGTGATGGGCTGACTGTTGACAGCTCTCTAGTAAAGTAAGATGGTGTAACATTATTATCTAATAATGGCGAGGCTCTGATCCTACGGCAGTTCGCTGCGCTCCAACTGTGTGTCGTCCCCTGTAACGTTGTGGGTACAAGGTAGTGTGGGGCACAGGGGTGGTTGATATTACGCTTTGTGTTGAACATGCCTAACTGCTAGCTTAGCTCGCCAACTAGCTTTGCACTAGCGTAGGGGGATAGCTCACTGTGAATGTTCTAGCATCTGGCTTCGTCACCATTCATCCGCTTATAACAGCTTTGTGTGTCGCTGGAGCTCTTGTTAGCTAACGTCGATGGATAATTATGTTTTAGGGAAACTTATGATTGTCAAAGCTGGCTAGCATAAATGACAACGAGGCTGCTAACCTCGCCCAGCTGTAACATAGTTATTAAACTGTAGCTAGTTATAGCCAGCTAATCATCCAACCGGCTAGCCAACGGTACGTTAACCTCAAATGTTGGAACTCGTAAAAACTTCATTGTAATCCCTGAACTCCGCCATTGTGCTGCTTTACACGGTGCTTAAGCATTACTTTAGAATTCCTTGCATTGTAATATACATTTTTGTAGCCTTTATTACAAAAATGATATAATGTTTGACTTAATTTAAATCTAGCAGTAACGCTATTGCTTTTCTGTGCCTAATTTGGCGAAGACATGCTATTAAACCAACATTAAAAGTTGAAAATGTGGAGAAATATGTTAGGCCTGTTGGATTGTATATGTGCCGGATTATAGACCAATATATATAACTGTAATTTATCAATGTATACTATACGTAGAATAAGTATTTGCGAGGCTTTTATAAAGTATCAATTAAATTGCTTATTTTTTTCAGTTGAGTTTGGATCTAAGTTTCCACCATAGATGGCAGATTGGATCAGGACTGTCTGTGTATCTAAGTTGACACATGATTGTATGCCTGTAAACATCAGACTCAGGCTCTGTCAATGATTGGTGTGGCCTGTCAGTTTACTTGCAGCCTGGCCGTCTGAGATGGACGGTGGAGAAGAGGTGAGAGTAGAAGCTGCCCCATATTGCTGCTCCACCTGTGATGGAGGGGAGGTCTCTAGCCGCGGCCTGGCTAGACGCAACAGGAAGACCCGCAGCCTGAGCACCTCCTCAGCCGGCAGCTCCTCCGAGTACAGGTTGGTGTTGAGCAAGTGCCACACGTTGAACATGATTCTTCAAGGATGTTAAGTCATTTTCTTTGGAGGCTATAGGTCATAGGAATTGTATGAGCAGATAACTAAGGGATGCTATCCTTTCCTAGACCATAAATAAAAGCTTTTACTAACTTTACTTTGTTTCGTTTGTATGCTGTTTTGCTGTTTATGAGGTTACCTAACTTGTCATGTCAGTTTCAAATAATGCGTTCCCTTAAAATGATGAGCTGAACGAACATGTCTAGGTGTTCCTGACAGGTAGATACTTTGATTTGATGGACCACATAGCCACAACACAGACGACTGACTGGAGTTATTGCTGTGTGGTACTTGAGAACAGCTGCTGTGGCTTTAGGTTCCATGTAATGAGAAGCATTTTCAAAACAGACTTGTGACATGGTCCGTGTTGCGCCACCTCGGGCTGTCGAGAAATGCAAATGTGTGTGTACAATCCCTTTTAACGGTCAGAGGAGTGGCGTCAGGCAAACATAACGCTTGTGGCCTGAAACGTTTGTTCACTGTGGATGTGGCAAGAGCTTTGTTTGTGTGTTTTAGCAACAGCGAGGGGGTTTGCCGTCGAGGAGAAGTGAAAAGGCTTAACGGGTCCTCTGGGCACAAATCATGCCTGTTCAATTACTGATGAGGAAACAAGGAAGTGAACAGTCATTTAAAGATTACACTTTTCCAAGATGTCGAAATACCCTCCCACAAATACATTCATTGAGTACGCCTCATTTTGGAAAAAGCCACTCATTTTGTGACATTTAGCAGAAAGGTGTGGTCGTGAATCTAGGTCAACAAACTACTATCCTAAAATCTGTATAGAAGGGTGATGAATTCTCTTGGGTTACTTCATGATTGTAGGGCAGTGACTCACAACAAGAAGTGGGAAGGGGTTTCACTTTGGCTGAAAGATGCTATGAGTCTATGTGTGTTTGATTAAAAAGCCTGAAATAAAGAGTTTAAGCCAAGCTGAGTGCAGTCTAACATTTTAATATTTAACATGGCTGGATAACCTTTGATTGTGTTTGATATTTCAACAGTGTCATTACCTTTTGTACAAATTAGCCTGTTCTTACATTTATGGGATGGGATGAAACATTTTAAAAGCAAAGAGGAGGAGATAAAAATAAGCTGATGGAGATCTAATTTTGGATTGAAATATTTTTATTCTCTGGATGGATGGTAAAAGTGCAGGCTTCCTTTTCTCTCAGATCACTCTGATCCCTCCAGATAATTATATCAGAGTAAGATTCGGTGTGGATTTCAAGTGTGAGCATCCTGACGTTCAGTAATACGACAGGCCCATGTACCTGCCTTTGTATTTGTTTGTACCAGCATCAAAAGTGACGGAGAGCTTTCAGCACGTTCTCATGTTATTCAATACATTAGATGGACCACACAAATGACCCTGGTTGTATGAAAGAGTCTGACCTCAGCTGGTGGAAATCCTTTGGCTCACGCTAAATCTTTATGTCTCAATAGCTGTGGCGCCACTTCTCCTTTTTCTTCAAAAATGGAGAAATGAAAGTGGGATTTATTTGATGAGAAGCTTTGTATGTGTAGATAATGATAGAGACCTCCATCAGCAGCCAGCATCGACAATTCTCCAGTTAGTCCTGTAAATAACGAAGAAGTGATTTTACATATCACAGCTGAAACAAAATTAAGCATGTGCTTCTTTTTCTTTTTTTTTTTTACTACTACCTGTTTCTGTGTTGCCAAAAGCTGTCTTGTATTTGCTCTTCTGCAGGTGCATTCTTGTCTGACAGCTTTGGTCGTTAAAACCTGAATGTTTGTCTTTGTCATCCTGTCTTTCAGGAGGACTCAGTCTCTTCATGGACCAAGCCCTGTGACAACATTCGGGCCAAAGGCATGCATGCTCCAGAATCCACATGCAGTGATGTAAGTCAGACAGAGCAAACAGGTGATGCATCAGTATGTGTGTGTGTGTGTGTGTGTGTGTGTGTGTGTGTGTGTGTGTGTGTGTGTGTTTTTGTGTGCCCTGCCTTTTGTGTTGTCAACACGATAGCGTCAGAACCGCAGGATGCAGTCACGAACCTTCAAATGGTGTACTTGAGATCATAACGTAGGCCAAGTTTGAAGGTGGTTATGGTAAACAAGTTGATAGTTGTCTTTTTGTTACGGTCACAAGGCGGTGTCGTTTTCATTTTTCAAGTGTCAATTTAGTCTGTGCAACTACAGAGACCATGAACGCCGCTTGCTGTCTCTTTCAGATCTTCCTGTGCCAGTAATGACTCTGAGACGTGGGGTCAGTTGTGACACTGTTAATAATGAACTTTTCTTTGCGCCAGCACTGATTTACCAACTTCCATTTTAACTAGAACAGGTAGCTGTCAGAAGCAGATTACTTATTTGGTAAAAACATGCAGTTTCCCCAGACCACATAAAATAGTGGATGTCAAAAAAACATTCAAATGCAAAATGTAAAATAGTTGTAGATATGGACTGATAAACTGGCTTACCTTGATTAAACTTTTGCTTGACTAACAATGAAAATGCAGTCTTAAGTCAAGTGGGTTTGGACTCAGGCAATATATTGATATTATATCGTGATGAAAAGGATTAAATGTTCAGTCAGTGGTCATTTTACTGCACCAGAGGCCTCACTTACAAACATGTTCTTAAATCTGCACTTTAACTTTTTCTTTAGACAGTTTTCTTATGTTGGATTCATAAAAGATGCTGAGCATGAGAATATTGAATCTTAAAGGTGGTAGAGTTGCATTAAAGCAATCTTGGCTGCAATTAACATTTTAATAAACCTTATATATTTGTGTTTTTATATTTTTTATGTGATCTATTCTATTATTATTAGAATTTATATGATAAGAATTTAGAACTCCTATAACTGAATACAGTAAACTGATCTATATGTTACACTTCTACTAAACTGGTTATTTATGAGAAGATTTTAACCTCATGAACCCAATCTTCCTCTTCCATTTCCTAATATCCTGTCATGTCACTTCAGAGTTTGAAAAACAAAGTATTGCATACTGTATGGGAACGACATACTGTACTGTCCCATCTAAAAGTAATTACACTAATACAGCTGTCAAAGGCTCCATACTCATATTGAAGAAGTGTTTATCAAGCTACTATGTTCTAGAACTGCATCTGAAGTAATTCTTTTCTTTTTCTCTTTTCTTTCATCTTTTTCATTTTAAACTGCAAATCAAGCCATCAAACACGTTTCATTTTTAATATGACGCCAGGTAATATATGAAGGCAGTGACGTGTTTTTCATTATTTTAGCTTGACTCCAGCACAGTGGATTTCATCTGCTGCTAAATCTAACTGTTAATGTGAGTTCGGAGTGCAGCAGGACAATAATGCTAAACGTTGAGACGAGGCAACCAAGGAATTTATAGGGTTAAACAGGCGAAACGGTCCAGTCGGCGACTGAGAATGTTATTGATTTTCTGATTAACAGACTGAAAGCAAACAGCACCCGAAACCAGTAGAACAGCATGTCTAGGACCTTTTTGACTCAGTTAGAAATGTCTGTTGCAAGAAAGGTTTGAATTGAATGCCTGCTCAGATTCAGTATTTGACACCATGCTCGATATGACGGGCAAAATGAACACAACCTGGAGACCAGCTTCAAATAATCACTATCGGTATTAATCCCAATTTCAGTATTTTTGACAACACTACTTCCTGAACTGTTCATATGATGTGAATGTAAATGCTGTCACATTAAAGCTGACACTTTTAACCTCACAGTTCAGTTTGGATCCATTGTGCTGAGTACAAAGCCAAAAAACGTCATAATTTACTTTCTGGCTGTTCAGGCTGTTATAGTCAAGAGAAGAACAGTAGTTTTAAGTTAAGCTTCATTTACTAGCTAAAAGTAACTGCTGTAAGTAGGTAGTATCGGTGGGCAATATCATGATCATGATCATGATCGGAGTCTACTGTGTATCATCTTAGATTTCAAAGATCATTGAATTTTTTATCCTGGTTTTAATGGCTGCATTACAATGAAGTGAGGTCATTGTCTGAACGTATGAGACCATTCTACTTGTAACTTGCTTTTACATACTTAGTCATTGTAGCAGCATTACTGCTGATCATTTGTCCAATCTGTCATTGTGTTAATATTTAGCGAAGGCACATTTAAGAATTTCTACTTTATTGTCTCTTGTATATTGAGGTATTACTTAGTTGAAGATGTTGTGATATTTGATTTTGAACCCAGTTCGACCAGATTTCAAAATATCATCACACTATAATATTACTTAATTTATTATATGACAAGTAAATGAAATAAATCCTCACATTTCAAACACTGGATTAACAAAAAATGATTAATTATATGTTAGTTAACAAACTACTACTTGATTGACAGTTTTTTTTAACTAAGATATGAAGTGATCCAATGAAAAAGCCCTGCAATAAACGTTTCATTGAATCCATGTGTTACCTTCTGACCGACAGCGCCTGCACTTATAACAGCGATATAACATACAAATGCAAATTACTACAGAAGATAATTCTGACACATTATCGAGAAAAGCTGAACGCACCTCCTGGAACTTTGCGTAGATCTACTTAATGAGTCAGTGAGCAGAGTTAAGAAAGACTCTTGGTGTTTTCCCCTCACAGCGCGGTCAGACTGTTGGCCTCTTGACTCCCTCAGTCACATAAGTGTCTCCCAGCCATGTTTGTTTTTGGCAGCGGCAGTTGACAGATTAGTTTCCTCAAAGCCGCTAGACAGGTTAAAAGTAGCCACCATGCTATTTTTGTTCCAAACTAAAGGTGCTGCTGTAGTGCTTTCAGGTAGAGGAAAAGGAGGAATACTGACCACTTCAGTCATTCTCTGTGGGAGGGTGTGGTTGTGATACAGATGAAGCATTTGTTATGTGACTACAGAGAGTGTCCACCCATCACGACTGTCCCTGACGCCAAATACGCCCTGAAACTTAACACAGCATTAACCAAAGGGATTATTTTTAGAGCCAGCCCTGTCAGCGAACTATAGTCCACATTCTCTGTCATTATGCATTGCATGATATAATCGGCTACTTAAACAAAACCACCACGTCATCCCTCTGTTAGCCTGCTTGTCATGATGAATCAACATATTCAATTGTTTAATATCCTTTGTTCAGTTAATAGATTTTATCGTCAAAATATCTCCATGCAAAAGAAACTGCAGTGGTTTCCACATTGATGCACCGACTGAATTATTAATTCTAAAGCAATCCTAACTTTTTTTTTCTCTTCTTCACTCCTCATACGGTTTAATTTAAATAGATATCTGAGGCTCTGAGAGGTAAAACTCAGAACTATTACACAAAAAAGCCAAGATTAGTCTAAAGTTTAGTACACATTTGGGTAGAGTACGCCATCAATAATCTCAGTACCCCTCAGATTTATCTTGTGAACCTTCGGAGGGGCCCAGCCCCTAGGTTGGGAACCAATGAATTAAACTATCTCATCTAGTATATAAAGTACTGACAACTACAGCAGAATTGATGCAAATCTATTGATAAATTATCTAATAATATGCCAGTCACAGGGCCTGTTTTCTGCAGAATAAGTTTTCTTTGATACTTTTAGCTGATATTACTGTACTTTTACTTTAGTAGGATTTTGAATGCAGGACTTATACATTGTTGTATTGCTACTTTGACTGTAGTAAAAGATTTGAATACTTCTTCCACCGCTGGGTATTTGTGATGAAATTCCTGCATGGCACCCTCCTTAAGCTCACCAAAGTTTAATATATTTAATTTGTAATTTTCTCACTTGCTTTGTTTATTGGTCAAATACTATTTTCTAATGGTTTCTTTCTAATAAACCTTGCGTTGGGTAGGTCACTCAGGTCATTCTCTTGTGCTTTGTTCCCACCTCTGTTTGAATTATGTTGTAATGATAAGGAATGGAACCGAAAGGCTCCTTAAAGGTACGAAATGTTACTTCAGGTTTCCTGCATACACCCTGTAGCACCAAAAGTGCTTTTCAAAGTAAAAACCAGGATCTCGGGAAGACGGTAGCATAGAATAAACACTCAAAGGCCAAGCCAAACAAAGCGAAGCCTAGACTAAGGAGACATTAAAAAAAGAAAACAACAAGCAAAATGTCAATATGATATAAATAAAGAGATAAATACAAGAATAAAAGCAATAAAAGGCAGTAAGAAGATGGGAATAGGTACAGGTATGTTGCTTTCTTGTGGAAATAATCACTGTCGTGCAAATGTGCAAGGATATTTGGGAAGAGATGAAATAGAAACAGGGATGCTGGAATGTATTCAATGTTTGTGGCATTTTTGGTCCAATTACAGTGAATAACACTGCATGCTGCCTTTGTTACAGTACATGATCACATACACCTACCCCAAGTCCATAGTTCTTCAGATAAAGTCTGTCAATAAGTTATGCAGGAACAAGTTTATTGTTTACCAATGAACAGAACTGGTCATGGGGACTGTGGTAGGTCGAAAGGAAGCTCAAGTCCGTCCTGTTGTATTCCCATAACATGTGATGAGGCAATTCACACACAGAGCTCATTCGATACATTCTTCTTGCCCCGTACTTCCCCTGTCTGCACGTCAGCTGGCCACATTGTCTTTTCTTGAAAACGGTCATATAATGGAAAGGACATTTTCTGATCTTTACTTTAATGAACAGGGAAATATCATGCTATTTAAAAAAAGTATGAACGTAAACCTTTCTGTGTTAATCACAGTGATAAAATGCTTGATTGGACAGATAGCTTATTGAGTCGTCATAGCTCTCATTACAGTGGATATTCTAGTTCTAGGTGAGAGTTGTATTTCAGTAAATCACACCTGTCTAATAAGGAAAGCCCTTCCCTGAAATGGGCGTGCTCAGCACAGCCCTGGTAGGCGGGTGCTGAGATGAAATCATGCTTTAAGTTGAGTGAGAGCTTTAACCCCGCAACACAATGCACCAGGAAGGTTTTACTGTTAAGTCCTGAGCAGGGATAAATATAGCCGCGGTGAATCCCGCTCGAGGAGCTGTCAGCTGATCCCGGAGCCCCACCGCAGCGCATGGAGACACCCTCAGCCTCTCAGAAAACCGGCGGCTGACTCAACAGCTCGACCGCAAGAAGTTATCTGACTCAGTTGCTCCAGCTGCTCTACAATGTGCAGCATTCGAGGAAGTTGTTAGAGGCAGAATGTGCTTTTGTTTTGCGTGCACGTGCCACCAGGACAGAGCCCCGTTCTCCAGCTGAGTTGACCTGACGCAGCATCGTTGTTGCAGTACATGTGGACGGCCATGAAGTTCGACCAGTGCATACAACAGGACACTGCTGGGAACAACAGTGAGAACAAAGTGTGGAAATGGTGAGAGGAGCGTCCCTGTGTCTTTTTTTTTTCAACATGTTTTATTGGTGAACTATTTACTGGCAGCACCAGGCAGTGTGTGGGTCACTGCTGCAGATGCTCAGAGAGCTTCACAGCAGGGAGCTTATAGTAATATCAAACTGGTGTGTGATGTCAGAACCATGTTTAGAACGTTTAGTTTAGGCTGTTTTGAAATGAGAAAATGATTGTGTGAAAATGTGTGCATGGTTGGACTGATTCAGATTCCGGAGGCTGATGTCATGTAAAGGTTCAGTGGCCGTATCAAAGTGTAATCGCGGCTTTGACATGTTCCTTGTGGCTTTGTTTGCATGTTATCACAGCCCGGCTGTTGTAACAGCCCGGCCCTGTGGTTTGGACGGAGCGGGGTTGCTGAATGAAAGGGGAAGGTCAGGGTTCTGATGCTTTGAGGTTGGTCAGAGGAGAAGTTGTACATGAATAGATCACAGCTCGTCGCCGCTTCACATGCTAATGAAGTTTTGCTTTGTGTCCTGTGTTTGTCGTCGAAACCAGGCCTGCACACAGCTCCATTTTTTTGTTTGTACCTGTTCAGGTTTGGATCAAACAGGTTCACTTCATTGAGGAAGTGTTGTATTAGAGCTGGATGTTTGCCTCAAGCAAGGGTAGCCTGTACAGTGTAATGCATTCTGATTCTTGTAATTACTGCCTTATGTAAATAATCCCTGGCAATTTTCCAGCTGTCGTTGTACATTGTATTTTTTAGGTGGTTTTGGACCTTTTTGAGTGGCAAAAGAAACGGGAACAGAATATCTTAATGTTCTGCTTCCTTATGTCAGAACAAACTATATTCAGTCTCATAAAAGAGAAGTTTTATTCCAAACAGTACAGCAGCAGATTTCACTAGATGTAAAAATGTTTCCCTGGTGGTTTCCACAGGTGGGTAGAGACTCACAGGGTCTGGTGGCATTATTTCAAGCTGTTCAGTCAGTTTTATGGAGTGAGATTGTGTTTGATAACTTTAAGATCTATTTGGAGCTGAAGACAGTAGGCGTTGTCCAATCTGCTATTTCAGGGCCAATACTGATTATTGATGATCGAGGAGACAGATAACCAATAATTGGAAGCGACATGCATTCAGAGAAAAAATCAAAATCTTTTTCATAGTTGAGAAAAACCAGTAATGAAATGTACTCAAGTACTGTACTTTTTTTTTGTAAATTTTTGAGGTACTTTGCTTCAGTATTTCCATTTTCAGCCTCAAACACAACCTGTTTCGGGTCTTGTAAAAGGCGCTATATAAATTTAAGCTATTATCATTATTATTTTTAATAGTACTTAAATTCCACTCCATTTATTTGATAACTAAAGCTACTTGTTACTTTGCAAATTCGGATTATTCAGTGCTGATCGGCTCTTACTCTTGACATGAGATAGTGTTGTGGGACCACTAACAGAAAAAGGGTGCTGCATCTGAACCAAAGTACTGCATTTTAAAATGTATTTATTTATCTGCAGTCAAACACAGATACTGATAATCGGAAAAGTGCTCGGCCGCGATAATTGACCACACAGATAATCGGTCTATCCCATTGTACGGTAGACCACATGTGCTAAGACACTACAACAAACTGTTTGTCTGAGTAGAGATATCATAGCCCACAAAAAAATACAGTTTAATACCAACAGTACTGATACGATTAGGCAGTCATTTGAAGGCTAGGGGAACGGGAACTACTTGTGTTAACATTAAAGCCAGCAAGACAGCACATTGGTCTCGGTGACGTCCACTGATAGCAAGGCTTGAAACTACCATCCTCCACGTGTGATTGGTGTGAATGTCCTCATGTGATACTGATGCTAATTTACCAGCAGAGGTAATTTGAAGCAGTGCTGATTGTTATCAGGTACCTGAGGGTGTCGGCTATGTGTGCTGCTTGTGTTGGAGTAACCCTGCATAGGAAAGGAAGTAAAGAGATGTGTAAAAGTGGTACATAACGAGTAAGGGTAACATTTTAAAATACCCATCATTTAAAAATGGCAAATTTATAGTTGATTAGATTTAGTTAATAGTTATTTAACCGTTAACAGTATGAACAATTTCTTAAGCAGTTGTAAAGGTTTATAAACAGCAACCTTACAATAAACATTTGATAATCATCGATTAGTGAGACATGCATGCAATGGTTCTACCTATTAACGCTGACATTTAACCGATACAAAACTACTCTTTAGAAAATGATTGCTTCGAGGCTGTAACAGTGTCAACAAAAAGAAGTTCTTGTATAAGAACTTGACTGAGCCCGTTGTCCGATCAGTAGCTGCCTAACATGTATGACAGAGCTGAGACTAACGAGAGGCATGAACAGACTTTGGTATCGATATATCGGCCCATACTTTTCCCCCTTGGCTAGGTCCACCTCATTGTCCGTGTGATTCGGATTCGTTTCAGCTTCACCCTTGGCATTTCACTCTCCATGTTAGTGTAGTCATTCTTGTGTAATGTTTTGAAAATATCTTCACAAGTTTTAGAGAGATCGTTGCCCCTTTTAAATCTCAAAAGACCACTCCTGCTTTTCGTGCATTTGTCTTTGTGTAAGGCCATGACCCTGCAGGAGACACGTGGGGTTGGCAGTATCTGGCAACAGAGCCAGACTATAAGCCAGGGACACTAATTGGACAGCTAGTTTGCAAATCCTGGTTATGAATGATTCTTCAATTGGATAAGAGATTTTACATCAGCCAGGATCTGGTTCAGGTCTTTACTAATATAAGTAAGGGGGGAATCAGTATCAAATGTTCTGTTCTGTTTTGCCCTCCTGAGGTTAAAGTTGTGTTTGTGTGTTCAGGCACATTCAGGACCCCGCCAGCCAGAGACTGACGTGGAACAAGCCACCCAAAAGTGTCCTTGTCATCAAGAAGATTCGAGATGCCAGTCTGCTGGAGCCTTTCAAAGAGCTCTGCATATTCCTCACTGAGGTAAGACCGTGTGTTCATGACAGAATTAGCAGCGTTTGCTGGTGAGGGATCACTGTAACACCACTGTGTGTGTTGCCCTCTTGCATTCAAGTCCTCTCTTCAAAATAAAAAAATCCATCAGTCATCAAGTCTTCAAACTAGTGAAACGCCTACTTGTAATAAAACCGTCTTTGTGAGCAGAGACACCAACTTTTGTAATATTCTGCAGTGGCTGTTGCTAATCTTGTCTTTCTGTCGTGTGTTGTTGTAGGTGAAAAACATGATTGTTTATGTAGAAAAGAAAGTTTTGGAGGACCCAGCCATTTCAGGTGATGAAAACTTCGGGGCCATTACTAAGAAATTCTGCACTTTCAGAGAAGGTACAAAATCTAACCAGTCTCTTTGCAATGGATGTTTGGACACTATATATTAAAAAAAAGCTAGTAAAGTTCTTTGGTAGGATATTTAAAAGGTTTGTTGTCCTTGTATTTCTCAGATCTTGACGACATCTCCAATCGCGTAGACTTCATCATCTGTCTTGGTGGAGATGGAACTCTGCTGTATGCGTCTTCGCTCTTTCAGGTGTGTGTTCAACCTCCCGGGGTATTTTTTTTTTAGAAAAACAGCTTTTGTGGATATTTTTTAAAACGTAGTGGTTCGACATGACAATCATGTCATTCCTTTGTTGATTGTAGGAGAGTGTTCCACCAGTTATGGCCTTTCATCTGGGCTCCTTGGGATTCCTGACACCTTTTAAATTTGACACATACCAGTCTCAGGTCACCCAGATTATTGAAGGTAAAAAATGCTCTTAATCTTTCTGTCAGCCTCTGGCTTTAAACGGCACACCTTATGTGTTTACAAATGCATGTGTTGTTCCAGTTTTTTAATCGCAAAAGAAACGTTGTGCATTTATATATACATATGTATTTAATTTGAATAAAGGTAATGCTGCCATTGTCCTGCGAAGTCGCTTGGTAGTCCGGGTACTTAAAGAGAACTGGGAGAAGAAAGCCAGAATGGACGAGAAGGGCATCATCCTGACCAATGGGGACGTTGAAAGTAGCCGTAAAGCCATGCAGTATCAGGTAACATCTGCACCATACACCGCTACTTCAGTATGTCTTGACATTTGAACTTTTGCCAAAAATTAGTAGTCTCACATTCCTTGCCAAGACGTAAGGCTCTGATTCTTCAAAACAAACAGACGTAAAGTTGTGAATAAAAATGGGAGCAGGAATCATAATAAAGCACCGCATGCTGCAATTTTATATCTGTCAACAGTCTAAACCTGGACTGTGATTAAGTCAAACAGGTTACCCGTGTTTTGTCATAGTGACTCGGCTCTATTTAGGCTGGATGCTTGAGTGCTTTGAAAATGTTGTGAAGGGAGCACTTGAACAAGAACTGTCATTAGCGTTTCAGGTATGAGGTTGAGAGTCTTTGTCAGTGTCTCGTCTCGTGTAGACGTGGCGTTAACGAGCATGTTTACCTACCTTCTGACCTACTTTGGAATATGATATTTACATGGAAAATGAGAAATCTTCGTATACATAATTCTAACAGGATCCATGTTTATGTTTGTACAGTTGACTCTTGATTTCTCACCACCTCAATTGTTTTCTGTACAAAAGAAGAATGTTTGGAACCCTGGATGTGGTGTTTACAAGCCGCAGTATGTTTGTTTCTGTGGGAGTACGAGGACATTCAGGTTTCTCAAAACTCAAATGTGGAAGTCTGTGTGTGTGTTTCAGGTACTGAACGAGGTTGTGGTGGACAGAGGACCGTCCTCCTATCTCTCCAATGTCGATCTCTTCCTTGATGGACACCTCATTACCACAGTGCAGGGAGATGGTGAGTGGGCACACAATCTGTCTTCATGCTCATTGGTCGATAAATGTAATAATGTAAATACTTACAGTGCATGGGGTCAGTCTGGTCTGCACTGTACCACCAACTTTCAACAAGTCCAGAGTCTGAGGGTGCTGACACGTTAATCAGATCAGTGTTGTATGTTGATGCTGTATGGCAGCCAGGCTTTCTACTGGGTGGTATTAATACACTCTGACAGCCCAAACAAGAAAATCTGTGGATAGTGCAAAGTTTAGTATCTGCGCTCCTGCCTGACATTCACCTCCCAGCATGCAACTGGACATTGCACAAACGTTTCTAGACATTGCTGTTGTGTTAGAGAGGGCATCCATTCAAAATACAAATCAAACCAAAATATAGATATATATAGATAATAGATAAATAGATTAAAAAAAAAAAAACAAAAAAAAAAAACAGCTATTCTAAGATAAGCTTTTAGCCTAAAAAATTGTCACTAGTAAACAAACTTTTGACGATGATTCATACGCATCGTGTCGTGTCCTTGAGTTTCTTCGGCTGGCTGCAGACAGCCTGCAGGTTGCATCAGGTTCATGCAGCTTAACAATTACGAAAATGTTTCAAAACAGCGTGTAGCAGATTAACACCCATGGTGGGTCAATGTATTGGCGTACTTGCAAATGAAGATACCCGTCCATCTGTTAAATTGTAAGCTCCACACCAGGGAAGTGAGATCAAACTGAACTACATGAAGGTGCCATTAAGTAGAAACAACAATACTCTGTTTTTCAAAATATGTGATATAATAATGTGTTAAAGTCCTGTGGTACTTTTGCTTTTTTAAGAGCAGAACCAAAGCACTACCCTTTATTTTCTTTCTTTATTTGATTAGGAAGTCCCTTGAGTCCCTTAAATCTCTTTTTCTGAGGATGACCTGGATGAACTGTCACACACTGAACTGCTGATACTTTGCAACTAAATTAAATGCATACAGGTTTAGTCTAAATTAGTGCTAAAACAATTAAGTGACTAATTACAGAGTAAAATAGGGAGAGTACACTTTTGATATTCAAATAATTAAGTCAGTTATTAAAATTGTCTAAAATTTCTTTGTGTTTTTTTTAATAGGTTTCATCATTATGTAGCTCCCCGGTAGTGTTCCTTACGTGTTCCAATCTGAAAAATTGAAATCGTTGTGTGTTATAGTCAAAATGACTTGAGGTATCTTTGCACAGGATTTTTTATGTACCTTAGAAAGTAACCGCCGTCTCACAATAAGAAAATAACATTTAAATTTAACTGCCATTACTAATGGCTGACTGGGAGCGTCTATATAAAAAGCCCAGAAGAGAACTTTCAGTGAAATGTCAAATTTTTTCTGGTTCCAGCGTTAAGATTTGTCATTTTATAACATTTTCTCACTTTTCTTACATTTTATAGTCAAAACGATAAATATATTAATCAAAATAATATTAAAATAATTGTTAGTTGCAGCTCTTCTGTGAATAAAATACATTTAGCTAGAAGCACTACAGAGGGTTAGTGTGAGATAAAACACTGGCCAACAGGAGTATTTGTAAACATATCATTTGTTTTTGTGCCGTAAGCTTTTAGAGTAGTTGACATTTGTGGAGATAATGCTTTTATTGTGAAGGATGACTAACTATGCTTTTAAGAGAAACATAGATAGTGTTTGTAACTTCGCCCTGATATCATGCTTTAATTCACTGAGTCCACGTGTCTGTGTGCCCACTCAGGCGTCATAGTATCCACACCTACAGGAAGTACAGCGTACGCTGTGGCAGCAGGAGCCTCAATGATCCATCCCAACGTCCCAGCCATCATGATCACCCCCATCTGCCCACACTCGCTCTCTTTCAGACCCATCGTGGTGCCTGCTGGGGTGGAGCTAAAGGTGTGTGTACATCCACTGTTTGTAATTAAAGAAAGAAGAAATCTCATTGTCATATTTTCTCTGTGATAAAAAAAAAATTGTGTTCCTTGTGTGACCTTTCTGTATTCATTGCTTGTCTTTTTTCTTTAGATAATGCTCTCTCGGGACGCCAGAAACACAGCCTGGGTGTCCTTCGATGGAAGGAAGAGACAAGAGATCTGCCACGGAGACAGGTTAGTCCACATACCTGCTGGTCATCACACCTTAGCCACACAAACAGCATGCAGAGCCAAGCAAAGAAGCAAAGCGAAGCACGCAGATTCTGTAATGGATAATAAGTTTAACTGGTCCAGCAGCTGGCTCAACACTTGCAGGCTTTGTTAAGTAACCTTATCAACCTGTTAATAGGCTTGTGGCCAGTCAGTCTTTATGTAACGCCTCCAGGTATAATCATCTTCCTGGTGCTTGAAATGAGCTGCCAGTCATTTCAAGATACGGAACCCTTCACAGAGGAATACTCAGTGTTTCTTCAGAAGGAAGTTACTGAATCTGATTTCAACACCTTCTCTTTGCTTTTGTGATTGCAAATACCTGGACTTTCCTTTCCTCATTCAGCCGTTGTGACACAAAACCTTGTCTGATTCTCTCTTTTTTTTTCTCTCCATCCTTGTTCCAGTATTACCATCACCACTTCCTGCTTCCCCGTTCCTTCCATCTGTTCACGTGACCCGGTCAACGACTGGTTCGAGAGCCTGGCCGAGTGTTTACACTGGAACGTGAGGAAGAAGCAGAACTACCTCAGCTCAGAGGACGAGGAGTTCTGAGGCCGTTTCCAAGATCCTAGAGGTCTTCTCCAAGGTCTCCAGGACTCCTGAGGTCCTGGTTTTAGCTTGACCGTGCTCTGTGCCATTTTGTCTTTTATGGATAGGGGGTCTCACCAAACTCCATTCAACAAACCATCATATTAATGTTGCCTTACATAAGAATTTAAATGCTAAGACAAAAAAAGTTTTTGGGACAAACAGCACTTTTGCTGCGGCCTGCCATGTTTTATTTTTGTGGTACACAAATGTGGGAATTAGAGGCAAACTATGAAACCCCTAAGTGTCCAACTAAATCAAAAGAAAATAACGTGAAATTTTATTGTAGGTATTTTAAGACCAATAATACTATGAAAAAACAAAATATAAACCAATTCATGTTGAAATAACTCATAAAGCCTCAAATCAGTTGAATTATTTTTTTGTGACAGTGCAGTAACTCCACTCTTCAAAGTTGACATTCTGAAATGAAATTACCACCAGGAGGAAATGACATGGTATAAAAACAAAAGACAAAAAAAGGCTGTAATTCATCTAAAAAATGAAAAAACAATGAAAAATGTATTTCTCAAAAATGTGTTTGGTTCACAATTTATTGGACATTTCAGGGGTTACAAACATGAACGTCAAACCTCAATCAGACTCATCTATTCTATTCAAAGAACCGGGGTTACACATGTAACCTACCCAACCTAAATTAGTGAGGAGTCTTAAAAATTCCCCAAGGATATTATGTCCTGCTCTAATGTGTAAGCATGTTAAAATGGTGGATTTCTGAATGGAGTTTGGCCACACTATTGTTCCAGGACTGTCCCTGTGTTTTCTTTCTTCACAAAGTAAAAAACTGGCCCTCTGAGGTCAGTTTGTAAAGAAAAGTATTTTGACTTATAATCAAAAGGAAATGCAGGGGTCGGGACGCACAAGGTCAGTTGTGGACAGCAGTTATTGCAGTACTCTCGATGGGTGTTATCAGGTCTGTTCTAGCACTTTTTAATCTTGAAGACAGATTGCAGGGACACTTCCACTACATACTTAACAACAAACGGTAGTTCTCTCAGTAAAGCTGAAGGCCACGTTGCAGTTCTCTGGAAAATTTAACAAAAAGAATCCGTCAAATCAAAATTTCCCTATTACTGTTACTCAAATCAGAAAAAAACAGATTTAATTCCATCAACGAATTAAACGTTTTAGACGATTTTAAAGTGGGGAAGAGCAGATTCACAGTTCATCCTCTTGGCAATAGTGGCCCGACTGTACAGACTGTGCCTTAAACACTGGTATCATTAATGTACAGAAATCTTATTTTTCAAGGTTTACATCATGGTAATGTTTTTTAATCATACGCTCGCACAGATCTGTGATTTATGCGTTTCCATTTTAACCACATGTTGACGCTTGATTGGCCAGCCGTATTACGCAGCGCGGTCCACAGTGTGTGGTCAGTGCGTCGGGATGGCGTGTCAAGAGTGAGACGAGATGGTTAATTCCAAGCAGAGAGACCACAGCTTGGATGTCTTCAATGTATTTTTAACGTCTCTGTTTTAAAATGTCTCCTAAGCCATAGCTGAAATCTGTGTAGATTTTTATAGACCGGTGTGTGTGTGTGTGTGTGTGTGTGTGTGTGTGTGTGTGTGTGTGTGTGTGTGCGGGCTGTGGGTGATTTAATACTCTGCGTATGTATGTTGAAGAAAATTGTTATTTTAGACATTGGTGCATCCATTCTACATCAGTTTGCTACTTCACAGTCATTGCTGAATACTTTAAGGTGACCTACCTTAACCTTACATATCTGTTCACACATAATGTCTCAATGTTAATATATACATTGGCTCAACTAATTGTGTCAGGGTAAAAACACGTCACCTGTTGTAACTCTCAAGTGGACCAAGTGAGTTTAAAAAGGCAATCATTCCTTTAACACTATATGTGTTCATGTTCATATATATATATATATATATATATATATATATATATATATATACACACACGTGATGCTTGAATAGGATGTATTTTGTAAAGTCTATATGTTTATTTACCAGTTTACAATGTATCATTGTTGAAAAATAAGTCTTTGGTACTTTTTTACATTAATTTCTCTAGTTGGTAACTCTGTTGATGAAGAAAATGTCTGTTTTAGAATTTATCAGTCTCCGTCTGCAGTCGATCAGAGTGCAGCGAGGTCCAATCAGAGCCGAATGCATTCCACGACAACTTGAATGGTCTAATTTTCAGATGGAAGTTCTCGTGACAAAACAGAAACTGGCAAACCGATTTGTTTGTTTCCAGTGCTGGTCGTCAGAGTAAAAAAAAACCAGTTCTACAAACAGCTTTGACTTCTCCTTTCTATGAAGCGTCGTCAACTCTTCTCTTAAAGTGCTTTTCACTTTTGTAACTCTGAGAGCCTCTTACTCTGACTTTTGTATCAGTGAGTTTGTTAATATTTCTAATATGAATACTGCTATTTTTTTTCTCCAGAGCACTTTAATAAACAGAGAGAAAACGTAAACCAGGAAGTGTGTGTTCCTTTGTTTGATCAACGGGCTTCACGCCTGAAACCAGTCACTTTGAAACTTAAGTTTTGGGAGTGTGATGGAGGTCATGTATCCTGAAAGCAAAATCCACCAAGTTAGGATCAAAGTATATAATAATATATATATATATATATTATGGTAACACATTAATTAATGGTAAAGTTATAGTTAAATCTTAGTTAATAGTTATTACCATTAATTACAACATTAAGCAACTGATTCATACTTTATAAATGGTTAAGAAATACTGTGTAGTTCATCTATAACATTATTTGGATCACCTTTGTTTATAAACTTTATAATTGACTAATAAAAAACTAATATAATAAGTATTAAATGTGCGATATGTAAGAATTGACAATAATAATCATAAATAGACATGGATTATCGAAAGTGCTTAAAATTGATATATTATGTGCAAGTTCTTTTAATATTTCTTGATAGTTGTCTATGAGCTTCTGTAAAACTAGTTCTCATAAAAAGTGTTTTAACAATTAACCTTGATCTGTGTCCTAAACTATAGATCCTGAAATGTGTGGGTAAGGGGCCTGGATAAGAACTGAAAAAGTCCCTGAGTTGGATGTTAAATCAGGTGTTAAACCCTGTAAATAACTTCCTCCCCGTCTCATTAAGCAACAAATGAAAACAGTCGGTGTTGGTTTGACAGTTTATTAAAAATGATGATGAAAAAACACTTGGTTAAGTGCATTAAGGTGCTACAGAAAGTTAAGTTAAAAAATATCCCAGTGTCGCTCTAAGAAGTGGTCCAGATGACAAGATTCAAGTTTGACAACGATGACTTTAAAAAAGGCAGACTGAAGTTAGTCAGCTCCGAGTGGAATTTACAGGAAGGAAAGAAAGGGAAAAAAAGGCCTTTTAAATAAAAGCTCCATTTCAAATGGAGGCTGCTTAAAAAAGTCTTTGGTGTTTACACATAGAGCCTACAAACACCAATGGAGAAAGATATTACAGTGCATAGAACAGTAAAAATAGGAAACCTATATGAATCCAAGTACGAAGGCATCTGATGGAGTTTCATATAAAAATGTTTAAATGCAGCTAAACTGTTGGAGCTTTACCTCCCGTGTTCAGGCACGCTGACAAACAAGTGTCGAAATGAAATGGATACAGTAAACAGCACAGTGTTGAACAAAAACGATGAGCTCTACAGTTGGCACCACCAGGCTGAGGTTTCTTCTCCTGAGGCCTTCAACCAGCAGCTGTGTCCTTGCTCCACCACCACCGGATGTTTTATCACTTGCTGGGTGCCGACACTGGAACAACAAAAGAAGGATTAAAGCCAACATCGTGTTTTTCTGCTGCTTTCTAGCCAACATAGACAGGCTCAAGGTCAGTCCAGGTTAAAGCCAGGTTTGAAGTGTAGCGTCTGTTTAGTCAGAGAAACATTTGAAGGACTGAAAGGAAAGAAAAGAAAGTCGGTTTACTCACTCCTCTCCCTCAGGCCTTGTCCGAAGCTGTGCACCAGCCTGATGAGGCCCCAGAATAAACCCACTTTAATCAGCAGTGAAATCAAAGCGCTGGTGACAGCAGCCGCCTCCAGGATGTACACGCTGTCCTCGGACCACTTCTTTATCACCTGCAATTAAAGCAAAAACATCGTTTTCCAGCTGGAATCCATGCTGGAGCTAAAAAAACTTGATACCACTCAAAAGTCCAGTGATATTCAATCAGGTTCTGGGCTCAAGTACAGCTCTGAGGGTACTCGTACTTGACTTTAATATTTCCCTTTTCTGCTACTTTATACTTCCACTCTCCATTTTGGAGACAGATATTGTGCTTTTTACTCCACTCCATGCATCTGATAACTTGACTTATTAGTTATATTGCAGACTGCTGCACCAGAGCCGAAAGAAGCACATTTTTCAAACAATTGATTTTGTCTGTGATAAAACAAAACAAAACATGGGTTCCAAGAATCCGAAAATTACGGAATTTTCAGATCAGATAATAATATAATAATCAGATAATGCACCAGGCCGATCATTGGTCCACACACAATATGTAGTGTATACACGCATGTAAACACAGTACACTGCATGAAAAAATGACTTTTACTTTTGTTACTTAAAAAGGAGCGAGAGGTAAGAATAACCACTGTCAAATTCATACTTAAAGCTAATAGGTGGCAAAATATCACGAGAATAACTGCTGAGTGCTGCTAACTGTCGCTGCTGTTAGCTAGTTGGCTCAGTTAGCCGAGCAGCTAGTGGTTTGGACCGGGAGATCGGAGACCAGGGGAGTGTTGCTGTGTACACCGCTAGACCAAGAGCTTTTTATAACCCTGCAGGCCTGAGCTAGCTGTTAGCATGATCATTTCAGTGGATATCTCCGTAATAACACATGTACGTACAGATGTTATTTCTGATTCTGATCATTTCAGCTATGTTTGCCAATGATTTAAACTTTATCTTTAAGTACATTTAATATCAGATACTTTAAGACGTTTATTCAAGTAATGTTTCAACGTTAATGTTAACATTGTTTCAACGTTACACGTCTTTATTTTTACTACGATATTGACTGGGTCACACATACATCAACCTGCTGCTGTCAATACAGACTGAAATATCAAACACGTATTAATCCTCTGCAGAAAACAGCCCTCAACAAATACTCTACTCATGCCTTTTCTAGCACCTTTTGGTAAAAATGACCAGTTGCTTTAGGTTGTTTTTTCAAACGGATTTATACATTTGTGGTCCATATTTAAAGATATACGTCTTCGGTAGGAACTTTAATTGTCTGTGTTCGTCATAGCTGCTTCATAAAGCATTCTTCACTCTTCACTCAGAGAGTGAAGAGTGAAGAATGCTTAGTAGATTCAGAGAGAAGCTCACCGTGTACATCAGATATACAAAGAAGGCGACTTGAGGAAGGTTCTGCACCATGAAGACCCAAACTAACGCCTTGGCTTCCTTTAAAACCTGAAAAACAACAAGTGGTTCATCAAATGCAAAAAGAAACTGCAATGCTGACTTGTATATGTCACCATGTGTGCTTTATACTGTTTATTGTACATCCTGTCTGATATTTTTCTCATTGGTTTATGGTGAAGATAATGGATGAGCACTCACTGCAACAGCCCCGACAGCGGCCGTCAGGCAGGCCCAAAACACCCCGACGCCCAGGATGATGTAGTTGTCAGCAGACATGGCAGAGTCTGACGTCGTGATCAAGATGCACAGACACAACTGAAACACACCAACAACACATCGTGAAGTGTGACTTCAGAGACAACTGTTTGTTTCCCGAGCGCTCCATTTAGCGCCAACACGTGAGGAGCAACATGTTGCAGTAGCATCACACCTGAGCGTCCGCTGTGTTCTCACTGACATGACACACACTTAAACCAGAAATGCTGCAGGTCCAGAAATGTTATCTAAAGAGTGTGACTGGGGCCAGGGAAATAAACCTCGGTTCACTGCAGAGGTTACGTTGTCCAACACAAGGAATGTACAAAAACATTCTTGCAGACTTCTATGGTGGATTAGTTGTAAACATGTCAAGTACTGCACAGTCTACAAATAGTGTGAAAAAACACCTCATGGATGTTAAAAAAGTCACTTCTTAGGGATGAAGCACTTAAAATAATAGGCAGCCTGTCACGCCCGTTTTGTATAGTAAAATGAACATGTACCTGAGCCTGCAGGTCAAAGGTCACCATGGAGAAACAGAGGTTGAGCAGGAAGTACTGCTCCTGCAGGCTCTCCAAGGCCCCGCCCACACGGAAGGCCATCATGTTGGGCCTCCTGATGAGCAGCGTGGTGCAGGCCATATGGATCACACCCAGACACATGATGCACACGAAACGAACCTGTGACCCAAAACACACCACAGATGATCTTTGGATGGTTTCAGGTGAAGTCTTCAAGGTTAAATTAAATAAAAAAGAAAAGATGAATTTGTTAATTACGTAGCTATCGTGGGATGCAGATCAAGTCAAACATCTACTATGCAGTTCGGATTAATGTACCCAGCAAGCCTCCGGATACATACTGAGCTGCTGTTCGTAAACCAAAGTGCTTGGATACATTTAAATTCTGACATGATGATGGTGCTAAAAAAGTCAGATCACCATAACTATAACAACTCATCCTGAGGGGGACATCAATGTGTGCACTGTGATTTCACCAAAGAACACACAAATGTCAACCTCACGGTGGTGCTTGAGAACACATAATGGGATCCACTCAATAGGGTTCATCATCTGGGAACCATGAATGTTTGGCACGCGTGCTGTACCAATCGATCAGGTAGATGTAAACATATATAACTCCGCCCCCGCCATTGACTGTGAAGGAAAAAGTCAGGGGGTCACCACAGTCGGGATTCATCCTCTGGAGACCATGAATATCATCATTTCATGGGACTACATCTCATAGCTGTTGAGATCTTTCAGCCAAATACAAGCACAGGAGCCTGGTTCAGCCCTCAGGATGTTTGGCTGATAACCAACACCCTCAACTCAGCGCCGTTTGGTCTCAGGGGGCCCCGAAACTCCTTTTTCAGGGCAGGTTTCTGGCAAAAGAAATGCAAATTTGAAGGTACGAAACTGATACGTATCACTGGAAGACTTGCGACTGCTTTCTCAGATGTAGGTATCACTAGCAGAAAACACCCTGAGGGCTGGACCTGGCTCCTGGCTTTACAGCGTTTTAACAATTTCTGCTGCAGGGTGTCAGAGCCTGTGGAATATTATTCAGGCCGGGTGTCTGTCACTGTGTGTCATGGACAGTGTAACAGCCACAGGAGATGCAGCAGCTGGTTGTACATGCAAACCTGTTTGGCTTTACATTCCTCTAACTGGAAGAACGGCCGCTGCAGCCCACGGTGGCGTTTCCTCCTTCTGCACGAGCCAAAATCAGTTTCTCACACATTTCCATCAGTTTACATTCACCTCATCAACACAACAGCTGATAAGACGGTTCAGCATCAGCTATCAGCAACGATACCCAGTCAGAGATATAAAGACGAACTTTTTTTTAAACATTCACTCCATCCTCAAACACTTTCATGCTTCGCCTCTCAGGCAGCACCCAGGCTGGCCTTCTTCTTCTAGAGCTGTACATGGTGCTGGAGCTATATGCAGTCTTAAAAGAAGCCTGCAGACAAAATCTAGGGCCGAGAATTTATATTCGCCTTGTCTGCATGTTTTAGGGTGACAAAAAATGAAAAATGTAAATTATCTAACCTCATTAAGTAAAGCTTGAATGCATTAATAATGTAATTAATTAACGCAGCATCTAAAATGTTTGTATGTGGCTGTGTTTACAGAAAGCATGATAATTAGTTTCATCATAATTTGTATTTGCCAGATTGATACAAATGTATATAAATGCATTAAATGCATTCCCTTCTTGCTGGCCAAAGAACATCTGATGTCACTGCATCTCAAACCAAAACGATTATGTCTTAATGTCTTATCTTATATATAACATCTAAGGGGGACGCAGTAGATACGTGGTTTTTGTGGATTCTTTGCTTGTTCTTTTAAATCCATACGTGAAAATCAATACACCAGTCACAGGAAGAGGAATCTAGTCTTTGAAGGATCTACAAACTGTGTTATTTAATATACATATGCAAACAATTGTTAATTCTAAATATTCCACATGCAGTGTGTTGTCCCAGGGCATCCAGCAGAGGGCAACCTACCAGCAGCTCCTGCTTGCCCTTCGACCCCAGCACGGAGAAGTTGACCACCGATCGAACCATCACTCCCAACACGCTGAGCACAAACGCCACCAGCTCCTGTCTGTTCTCCTGCAGCACGCCTCGGCTGATGTAGTAGATGCAGAACACTGCAGAGGACAGACCACACGACGCTCACATACCACAGGAAGGATGTCTCCTTTACGAAGCTTCATTTTTATATTGGCATTATGACGAGTGGTCATCAGTAGTAGTTTTTATTCCTTAAAAAACAATTTCAATGATATACCCCATCGTCTCTGTATGTCTGACTGTACAGCCCTTACAGTGCGGTGATCATTCACATTTTCTACTTATTATGGCCCTCATACTACAGGTGACAATTCCTTTTCTTCTTATCAATCTTAATGATCTTCTCTTTTAGCCGTTCAGTGTATACACATTTGGGTAACAATGACAAATGCTTATCACGGGCAACTAAAGCCACCACTTTTATTTGAGGGTTTCATAACTTAGTCAAATCAGCAGCAAACAAACAAAAACAGTATTGATTTCAAATCTAACTATTAATTATGTTGATGATCAGCTTTCTTGCCCGGTGTGTGCTGTGACGGGCTCCGGCCCTTCATCACGATCTGCACTGTGATTACTGAGTAGAGAGACTGGCTAATTAACAAAAATCAATACTTTGCTGCTCTTTGAACACATTTCTCCACAGAGGTCATCCCGAAGCACATGTTACCATGGTGATCTTCCCCCACCTTCATGATAACAGATAACCTGACTTATGCCCAGAGAGAGCTGGCTAACCTACCTATCTCGCTTCGTCATACAAGCCAGAGGCATCTGAAACCAGGATATGATCTTTATAAATACATAACTGGATATACCAAAACATGAAAAATATACACAATGCTTGTGCACTCATAGAATGATGCGCCCTCTCACCAGCACAGTATGAAGGAAGATGTGGGGAAAAAAAGCGAGCGTGTATGCAGAAGTTGAACAGTGCGTGTATTCAAGTTTCCGGTCATATGTCAGACAACAGAAAACATTTGAACTCAGGACCGTTAGTGAGATTTAAAAAAAGAAGTACATTTTAAAGGAACAGTTCACTCAGAAGTTAAATTCAGTCATTACTCAGCCCAACGCTGATGGAAAGTCAGGTGACGTTTCGTAGTCCACAAAACATTTTTGGAGTTTCAGAGCGAAACAGCGAGGCAGCATTCTCCTATACAGCTGAAGTAGACAGGGACTTAAACGTTTTAAAACAGGGGGGGGAGAGAGAGAGAGAACAAAACAGAAAATGGCTCCACGTAGTTTGTCTGGCATAATCTAGGTCTCAGGGAGCCCAGAGATCCCAAATTCATGTGAAAAGACAATATGAACACCCTCCTACACGTGGTGAATTTTGTGCACCCACTTCATGCTAACGTTTATAGCTTGGAATTGTTTTTACACTCCGCTTTTAAAAAAGGTGCAAATAATGTCTTTTCAAATCAATTTGGGATCTCAGGGCTTCTGGATACTCGGATGAATGTTTTAGCGACTGCAAAACTTCACCTGACTTCACATCGGCATGGGGATGAGAAGATATTGACAGAATTTTCCTTTTTTTGGAGAACTGTTTCTTTAAGACTTTACCATGGTCTCTATGAACCAGTCGTGTGTAAGACCAAAAGATCTGTGGAGACAATAATGAATCATTTGGACATGATGAAATCATTACTGGGAAATACCAGTTAAAGTCCCTGCATTAATTTCCTCCGGAGTCTTGGTCACACCACAAAAACTTCTTCTTTTTGCTAACTTGCGGGTGGTTGTGGTTTCGCATCAACTTCCTGAAGACGCTGACAGTAAATGTCTTTCTTCGTGCTGATGGAATGATGGTACTCACGTATTCCGATCAGCTGGATGAGGGACACGGGGAGGTTGTCCTCATCCGTCACCTCCGTGTCCATGTGCTGCTTGTAGACGCTGGATATGGTGAGGCCAAGCAGCGCCAGCAGAGACATGACGGTGAAGCAGAAGTAAAGCTTGAGCAGACATGAGAGCTCCGACCAGCGCTTTATCTGCAGGAGGGTGGAGATGGAGAGACAGCCTGTCATAAGGACGAGTCTGAACAAGACTAATATCCTGAGTGAAGACAGAAATTCAAGTAGCAGACGGACTGGGATTGCCGGGACTTTCCGACTTGCTGTTTTTTCAGTTGATTTTATTTGTAGTTGTATTAAGTGATTTATTTAGATGATATTTGAGTCCAAAATATGTCACCACACCCACAGGATTTGTTTCACTTTCCCTCCGGTTTATCACACTACAGTTTTCAGTTTTGTTTTAGCTGCAGCGGCTCACCGGTCCACATGGTGTTGGGATCAGTTCCTGGTGTCTTGGCCTCAGGTTTGGAGAAAGAAGGTCCGGACCCTCCCGTGGTTGTCCAGAGGGCAGGTTGCCCAACAGAGGACTGCAGTGCAAAAAAAAAAAAAAATATTATTATTATTATTATTATTACAAGGGAAGTTTCTTTAATGCATTGCAAATGATTGCAAATGTGTCTTCAATAGCTCTGCATTAGAGATGTGGACGGATTATGACAGCAAACCACATTGACAATATGGGTGATTTAGTGAAAATACCTTGGAGAGTCCCTCGTTTTTTACTGATGTTTTAATATGTTACTTTTTGCCGAGAACAGCTGCCGTAAATCAACACACAAACTGAAAACATTGATATTAAAACGCTAAATCAAAATGTATAAAAGGAGCAAAGCTACAAACCACAAACCCAGGATAATAAACAACAATCAATGGCAGACCATAAGCACAGGAAAAAGAAACATGTATATGTATGTGTGTAGTTTAGAAACAGTTCAGACTAAGAGGAAATAGAATAGGTCTTTAGCACATGTCATGTCAGAGCAGGAAAAGCATGGGTGATAATGATAACTGTGCTTCTCCTACTGTGACATGTCAAAATGTCTTCTGAAAGAACAAACAAATAATAGGCAACATGAAATGATCATGTACTTATGACACAGTGTGTTACCACCGAACAGATGGACTTTGATACAAACTAAGCAAATAACTAAGCCTTTATGACAGGTATCTAGAGCAAGTGTGATATAGTTATTGCACAAGCTAATCAAATGAGAGCAGGAGACACTGAACAGAAACCAACACAGCACACGACCCGTCAATAACAGCTGTATCTGTACAAAAGGATTTCAGACGCTATGTAAACAGTCTAAACTGCTGATCGACCCTGTGTCTAATACGAGGGCCCTACAGAGCCCAGGGGCCACAACAGTGAAGGCTTAGTCAGGAAAATCCTCAAGTAACATCAGACCCATGACTGACTGTACAGCATGGTGAGCTGGAGGGTTGTGACATTTGGGGAATTTCCATTGTTCAAGGTTAAAACAGTGCAGATCTTTACAGGATCACTTTTGAATTCAAATAATCAGCATTGCTCATGATAACCCGAAAGACTTCTTGTAAATGATTAATTGAAACATAATCGAAATGCAATCTTCAAATATCAGAGGCTGAAGTCAAATGTGTGATAATACAGCTTTATGACGTGCTGTAAAACCGCAATGGCAAACAAATCTTTTTTTCCAGACACAAGAAAAGATCTGGTTGGTACAAACCCTAGCACATGTCAGTACGTTTTCAGTTTCTTTCAGTAAAAATGAAAACCGTGAAAATGATAATTCTCACTAATCTTGAGTAAGATTCCAATATTTGTCGAAATAATCTTTTGAGATGATTAATAATGATTTTTCCTTTGCAGCCCAGGAATTTATCACGAGTGCACCACGAGGCCGCAGCTCTTTCACTAAAGTGACAATTTTGCAAAAGAAAACAAAACATATAATGAATGAATGAAATTACCAGATACGTTAAAAAAAAAAGTTTTAAAACAAGTACAGACAGACTAATAATGCATGGTTGCAAATATACTAATGACACACACAAATTAACAAATCCAAAAATAGACATTTATGTCTTTTTATCTTAAAAAAATCTTTGCAGGGCTAATAATCAACCTCAACTAGCCTATAGTGTCTATATGGAAGGAGGAATAAACTAGGGAGTTATCTGCCCACTTAAATAAACCCCAAGTAGTAGTTTGAAGGCTATAAGTATTAAAATGAACTTAACTCTCACTTGCAGATGTTTCCCAGCGTCTTTAAGCATTTCATGTGTTGTGTATTGAGCTACTACACCACTAAAATGAATATAACAGTAATTATTTCACATTTCTATGGCACCATCAGTTTTAACAGCTGATGTTAGGTTTAGTCCTCCTGCAGCAACATGTGCTGCTTTAATAGAAGACAGCCAACAGAGACTAGAAACACAGACTATGACATGGACGAATCTTTTCACATTTCATTCAAGCGAGCTGCTGCCTGACAGAAAGTTGTGACTTATAGTTATAACAGGGTAATAACGATCAGATTCCATTATCCCATGATGCAAACGTCACATAAACTGTGATAATAAGTAAGTCGAGAAACTTGTCTACTGACCTGAACTCGTCCATGTCTTAACGGACACGACTGTGAGACCGGGAGTTTACATTCCTGCGACTTGTCTCTGTCTGTCCATCACCAGCTGTCAGAACTTCAGTTTCTCTTTCGTCAAGATAAACAGGAAACAAGAGCCTCTTCTTCTGCTGCTGCTGCTGCTGCTGCTGCTTCTTCTTCTTCTTCTTCTTCTTCTTACAGTTCTTCTTCGTTGGTTCGGCGTGGCTGCTCCAAAGTGCTGCTGCCCCCCCGGTGAAGAACAACACAGAGGCTATCGGGACATTAGCAAGACGGATGTTTGTCATTTATGTGTCTTTAAAACGATTATGAGTTTGGTTTCCGTGTGTTTATTTAGCAGTTGGTCACGTATCAACACACTACTGTTTAATGTGACTGTTTTATTTATTCATTTATTAAATTAAAACCAATTAAAATTACGACTGTTTACTGCCATCTGGTGGTCACAAGGAGAAACTGCAACTACACATTATTACCTAGGTGTTAATAATCAGTTAACACTTAACAATCCGTCTGTAAAAGTTTTAGAAATCACTTGGTTGTCAAACAATACATTTTGATTAGTCTAAACAGTTCTGTGATAAATACCCTACTATCATTGTTACAGTTTGATTTTTTTTTACACTGAAAACTCTTCACACAGTCAGAACAGCTGCAGTCAGTGTGGATTAAAGACGGGGCCACTTTTCAATGCTTTGACACAAACTGGATTCAAATGCAATGAACGGTTTTCTCACTCAAACTGAAACACAACCAACTCTGTATTTACATTTCACATTTCACACATACTGACATACATGCTATTCTCAAAACTGTTAAATCTTGATTTAAAAAAACCCACATAACAAAAGATGAGTGTTATTTGCCACATTCTGCTTTTGCATCTGAGAATAAAATAAAGACAATACAACTGCATAAACTCCATCTGAGACATGGTGACTGTCAAGCCAGTGAAGCTTAATCCACAACAATTTTATAATTATATGGTGTTTGGTTTTACAGCCCATCTCAGGATGGTGTCACTTTTCCTTCATTCTTTCTCTCCATTCCTCAGTCTTACGGGGCAATTGTTTTTCTCATGGAGATGTAAAGTTTTTAAACACCAGACACAGGATCAAACGTCTCTCTTGGATGCACAGAATGAAAGAGAATGTCAAAACACTCCCAGGTGTATTGTATAGAGGAGACATTGGCGTGACGTGGACGACTACTTGTGGCCAAATGCAGAAGACAGGGTGGACTAGCACTGTTGGATGTCTTTACTTGTTTGCTCTCCTATACAAGTGTCTTATGAATATGCATCGTTGTATATTGCATCATCAGGAACATTGCTTTTGTCCACAATTATTCTATGCAAATAAAAAATAAACTGCTGTCAGTTTTATATTCATTGAAGAGTATTCACTCTCCTCTAGTGGTCTAGTGGAGAACTACAACAGAGCTTTAATACAGCGCCCATTTACTTCAGTTATTTATCTATTTTTTATCAACAATGAAAAATGGAAATTAACTTTTTTTTTTTTTTACCACGCTGCCAGTATCCCACGGGTTCCTGAAGGCATCTTTTTGAGAACATCTATTGTGTCTCGTGGCAGCTGCGTCAAGTAAGAAAGTAAGAATCACCGGAAACGCAGCGATTGTATCATGTAAAATAAAAGCATGTATGCATTTTTGTTTTCCTCTGGCAAAAGTTACTAAATGAGAACAAACTGTCACTCACTATTAAATATACAGTTATAACAAATCACAGCAATTATTACGTTAAAGTAGATTTATTTCAGGGTTAGTAGTGACTTTGTTTCAACAATGGAGGTTTTAATTTGAAGCTCTGTCATTTGCATTCGGTTGTAGTTCGACGCTAACTTGACGACTGCTGCGACTTTATTGTTTTTAGCAGCCACGTCTCAGGTGGGCAGATATGGACAGCCCGGATAGATAGCGACATATCAGTGTGTTGTAGGTGTAGCATCAGTGAACACTTCCCCGGGCTGTGTAGCATGACGTATAGCACGGCTGGCTTTATAGCTTCCTCTCGTTTGGCTCCCATGCCCCAAGCTAACGTCAATGTTGAACTTCCTCTTTAACGAGGCTCGCTGCTGTGTTGTTGACCGGCTGGATTCACGGTGGTTTTTAGTCTTTACTCAGCCACCCGGATTCAAAGCCAGGTAAGAGTTCGTCTTCCTCAACTACATTAGGAGTTTACATGTCACCCTGAAAGCCTGTGTTCTTGCGAGAAGAAGCTAGCAACACAAAACTTAAAGTGTCCTCTGTGTGTGTATAGTTAACGTTACATTGCTTTGTTGTTGTTAGCACTTGAAACCAAAGCTAAGGACGTTTGTACATACTAAACACACCACAGAGCACATTTAGACTCCAGGGTCGTGTCTGGTTCACGTCTAATGATTGGTTTCTTTTCAGCAACATGCACAGTTTTGGCTCAAGCCACTTGCTGCCTTGCACACGAGGAGCTGTTGCACTAGAGTGTGTGTGAATTGAGAATACACAATAGTGACTGTAACTAGGTGTTTGCAACATCAGCCTAGAGTTACTGTCAATAGCATATAACCTAAAACAACAGGGCATAGTGAAGAGTGAGTATGGATGTCAATACTAATTATGCATGGTTTTAGTAATAACAAATAATACGATTCCTAATATTAATATATGTATTTTATAAAGCGCTTTTCAGGGTGCACAAAGACACTTTACATATTAAAAAGCAGAATGATTAAAACAACACACTAAAAAGAAAAACAAAAGACAGGAGTTATTCATTAAAAGCAGTTCTAAAAAGGTGAGTTTGGTGAGGGTTTTGAAGGTTGTCAGATCTGTACAGTCTCTGATGTGTTTGGGGATGGAGTTCTGGTAGTACATCAAATATAAGACCAGTGTGAGACAAGAGGCACTTTATTTAATATTTGATAAGCTGTTAAAAGTGGATGGGCACTTACTATATGTATGATTAAAAGAATAAGTGAATTTCAAGTGTAAATATCACACTTTACCCACTGTTGACCTCTGGTGTTTCATGTGACAGAAAATTATTTTTGGTCTTCCCCAGCTTCTGCAGAACTGGGGACACCTGGACTCAAAGCATTTGCATCCTTTCCTGTAAGACTAAAAGCTGGATCAGTTGCCAGACCAATCAGAGGATGGACTGACATTTTAAGCTCTCATCGACCCCCTCACCTCCCTCCCATCACCCACCTGCGGGGCCCCTGGGGGCCCTCAGGCAGCGGACGACATGCCAGGTGGCAGGCAGTCTGCCAGGCACTCGTTGTGGCGCCTCCTGTCCCCGTTCACCACTCGCCAGGAGCGAGTGGTGCTGGCCCGTAGCGAGAGCCTGCCAGGAGAGCAGGTGCTGAAGATCACGGTTACAGAGACGACGGTTATTGAGGCAGAATCGGGGGTGTGGAACTGGCGCTCCATGACCTACCTGGGCTTGTGGTACTTCTTCAGTTTCTGCACCCTGTTCCTCAACAAGTACATCCTGTCGCTGCTGGAGGGGGAGCCCAGCATGCTGGGTAAAAAAAGAATACTACTCTTCATATTACACCATACCAGTGTTTCTGCAAGTTTTTATCTCTTAAACTATATATTGCGTATGTGCTTTGTGTTACCGTAGAGCATGTCTAAAGCACACCATGAGTCTTAAGTTTGACTTACGTCTTTTCAGGCATGAGAAACAACTTCCAGAAACATGAAACTTGTATTAATGAATTAATTTCAATGAAGAACCTTTGTTAGTTTTGTCTTCATGCAGAGATTTTGAATGATGATGCATTCAGGGACACTTCAATGCCCAGAACTTGCCAGGTGCTAAAACACTGAAAAGCAAGAATCAACCAGGTTCAAATGATTTTTTCCACGATCACCATGTTTTGTTTTTCTTCTGAAATAACAAATTTCGATGCGTCAAATTGTTCACTGTGATGGATTTCTTAACTCGTGCATTTTATCTCGCTGCAAGTTGATTTCTTTTGTTCACTGAAATGAATGAAAAGTCATGTCTGTGCCTGAAATATCCACTGATTTCAGCAGGAGTGATACAACAGCATATTTTAAGGATGAACATGTTAAGCGTACACCCTGATTGTTTTTTTAGTGGGCGCTGATCCGTGAGATTACGTTATCATGTAATCGTTTCCCTTTGTTGGTCTTGCTGTGAAAGAACAAAGTAAATGTAAATATTAGGTCACCGTTGCAGCTCTAGTCGGCAAAGTAAATTTTTATATTCATGCTGCAGGTGCGCGTTGTCTTTCTTATGCTTCCCAGGTGCAATTCAGATGCTCTCCACCACCGTCATAGGCTGCATAAAAATGTTTGTGCCCTGTTGCCTGTACCAGCACAAGTCCAGAACTGAGTACCCGCCCAACTTCATCATGATCATGCTGTTTGTTGGACTCATGAGGTGGGTCCCTGCCCTTTACAAATATTTAATAGTTGTAGATCAACAAGTGAACGCCCACTTTTTAAATTAGTTCTGTAAATGTATTTTCCATCCTTCCCTCCCATTGATGTTTCAGGCATAACAACTTTTAAGGCCAGGGCATAGCCAACCAACTACAAGGTGTATCGTGACCATAACACATTGATTCAGAACAATAAAAACAAATAGAAATCAGGAAAAAAGGCAAAAGTACAAGACTGGTCATAATTATTTAAAGAGTGAAGGACTACTCTTCCGTTAAACCATTGTGAATCGTGTCAAAAACGGAAATCATGGATGCTCTTTGTTAAATGTAACATCAACGATCTGATCATGGTAGCGGTCACTCGCTAGCCATCGTGGCTATTTTGGCTTCATCTCCATGGTAACAGTGAGCTCAACCAATCACAGACGTTGCTTTTACACTTGAAGTGGTGGAGAACTTCTCAGTGACAACACTGATTTCAAACGATATTGATATACAGATTTATGGCTTCTACAGGTGCAAATATCATAGTTTTACAATCTCATAGCTCATCGTAAGTCTATTTTGAATTATGGCCTATAATCAACATCCTCGGTTTAAAGTATGAATGGGATTTTCACTTCTGCAACCTCACTGTTGAATTATGCAAAGTTTGTCTTGATGAGGGGTTTCACCATCCTCCAAAATCCTCGATTCAATTCGATTCAATTCTTTACCTTTTTTTATGCCATTTTTAGACTAGTCTAATCTAGTATCATTGGTTTTATAACTTTAATTCTTATTACAAAATATGGTCTACATGGTGTAGTGGGTAATCTCCTTTATTCATTTGCAAGGTACCAGACTAAGGCTTTATTGTCAAAATTAGATAATCTGTATTGTCAGTATAAATGTAACAATAACTTGCTTCACCAGTCAGTTGGAAACTAACTGTTAACAGGAGAAGAGAAGTCAAAAATGAAGAGTGCACAATTTATGTAGTGTGCTGTGGTGGTCATGTAGCTCTGTGTTGCTCTCAATTATTAGTGATCTGTCGTTACGGCCACTTAATCTTAACTGTTCAGACCTCCAATAATTTTTCCTTCACATTATCATGAAGGGAAACACCTTTGTGGTAAGATTAAAGCTGCTTGACAATATGTTGCGCAGATCAAGAATGGCAATTAAATGTTTAAATCCAGAGTTTTTCACCACCGAATAAGGTTGCATGTCTGATGCTACAAATACCCCTATAGTGCTAGTTATGTGGTTTAGCTGTGGTTTTGTCGACAATGACAACTCAACGAGTACGCAAAATATTTCCACACCGCTGATTTCAGAGAGGCAGGAGGGGGCTCGAGTTCAGTTGATGTGTCTCCTGTATCCCAAATCGCATGGTGTCTTTTAATTGGTTGCAGCTTTATGTTAGAGGAGTTAACGTTAACTCACTTCATTGCAACTTACTGTGGGTTTTTTTTCTTTTCCATCTTGGCATGCCTGTCGGATGTGATAAAAGGGTTTGGGCAGATTCCTTGCTTCCAGGAAATCCTGGCTCCTTTGATTTCCAAGGTCGAGATTGTGACGTGTCATTTTGATCAATAGTGGATTTACAATCGAGATCGTGACACCTCTAGTTTTGATATTATAAAATGTCTTCATAAATGTAGAGCAGAGCAACAAAATCAAATATTGCAAACTTTTTGGACAAATACCTTTTTTCAATAATGTAAAATATTGTAGGGATGAGTTTTGGTACTTTGAACAGAATATCAACATAATGATATTTTTGACCAATAAATATCAGTAATGTGGATATAACGATTAAAGTGGGTAAAGGAATATAGAACAAGTAGAAGAGTCTGGTGAGTTCAAAAAATGACATCACTTTACTGTACTGCAGCCTTTATAACCAGGAGAAGACAACACACAACACATGATGATGTAACAATATCCAAATTTTAGTCAGATATAATGATAACAATATAATGCTGATGTATTTCCCTGCTCTGCTCTGCTACTGAAGGTTTTACTTGCAAAGACACCCCTTGTGTTTGTTGGTAAATTACCAGAAAGGAACTGGTGGCTTCGAAGAAAATAGCACAGACTTGGATTGATTTACACATGCTGATGCAAGCTCAATGTTAATGCTCTGTTTTACCAAAAGTGCAGTATTAACGAAATCTTTGCCTCCATTTGTCAGGTTCATAACAGTGGTCCTGGGCTTGGTGAGCCTGAAGAACGTGGCCGTGTCTTTTGCAGAAACAGTGAAGAGCTCAGCGCCCATCTTCACCGTCATCATGTCCAGGCTGATCCTCGGAGAGTACACAGGTACATAACACACTGACGTGCTGGAGGGTGTTTGGATAATTGGCCGGCTGACTCTTTGTATTGTGTGTACTGTCTACCTGCAGGGCTGTGGGTGAACCTGGCCCTGTTCCCGGTCATGGGTGGCCTGGCTCTCTGCACAGCCACGGAGATCAGCTTCAACATGCTCGGCTTCTCGGCCGCTCTGTCCACCAACATCATGGACTGGTACTGCAGCACTCGGCACACATTGCCTCAGCAGTGTGGTGCTTCTGATGTTTAACCCTTTGTCTCTGATCTCAGTTTGCAGAACGTATTCTCCAAAAAATTGCTAAGTGGAGACACGTACCGGTTTAGGTAAAATGAATGTGAATTCTCCTATTATAACTGTAACATGACATAGTTTGATGCACCCAGACACTTGTTATAAAACTCTGTTGATTTATTTCAGCCCTCCTGAACTGCAGTTTTATACAAGTGCAGCAGCAGTCATCATGCTTATCCCTGCATGGGTGTTCCTCCTGGTAGGTCAACGCACAGCTGCTACACTTATTATTGTATCGAGTGATGTTAAGGAGAATTATGTATGTAAACTAGGTAGTTATTAAATGAATTAGAGCTGTATGATACCAGCTGTTGCTGTCAGATGTCGGACAATATAGTAACAACACTGACAAAAGAAAACAGGCTGGAAACTGTTAAACAGATACAGAATGTGGCAGGACTGAAGGTCAAGGTCGAGGTTGTTGATGTTGATGGTTGCTGTGCTCCGTCTCCATATTTCCAGGACATCCCAGTGATCGGGCAGAGTGGGCGGAGCTTCATCTTCAGTCAAGATATGATCCTGTTGCTGCTTTTCGACGGCGCCCTGTTCCACCTGCAGAGCGTCACTGCGTACGCTCTGATGGGACGGATTTCTCCCGTTACCTTCAGGTAGGAGACAGGCACAAAACCTATTTCTAACATTATTCTTAATTTGCAGCGAAACAGTTGACAACCCTCAGGTGTACCACTTAATTAAGTACATCTTCCTAGTGCTGAGGGCAATCTCTTTAATCCCCAGCACAGTTGAGTTCTTGCTAGTGTTTATCAGAGTGGTAGAAATAGCTCGTGCTGCTGCTTTCATGAAGGGGAGTTGAAAGGTACTTGGGAGTACGACTGTATATATGAAAGAGTTTCAGAAAAGGCCTCTTGTGGCTCCAGGGGGAGATGACATCAAGTATGTGGCTGAAGACAACAAGTTTTAAAATGAAAAGTACCTGGGGCTGTGAAGTTTGAACAAGCTGAACCTGTCAGACCTCTAGCCTGCTTCTCTAAACTGTCGAGGCGCATAGTTTAAGGCTACATGAACGAGTGCTCACATAGCACGCGACTGTGGACTGTTACATCAGTAATGTAGAGATCAGGTTTTGACAGGTGTGGAATAAGAAAAACTCATATTTTGGGTCCTGTTGAGCCGATTTTGATGCCTTTTTAAAAAATAAATATATATAAATAAATTTAGAAAAAAATTGACATTTGAAAAATTGGTGCTGAACTCTGCTGTGAAAATGTTCAAACCTTTGGATTAAACTGAAATCTGCTGCTCCTGATGTTGAAACCACCACATGTGGCACCAACAGTCATTCTGTGTTCAGAGTGCACATTTGGCTCATTCAGATGCATTCACTGTGATTTGCACCTCCAAAGAATACCATTATCAGCTGTTGCCATTGTGAATAAACATCCATAAATCTGTTTTGAAATCATTGAAAAAAAAAAGATGAATACTCCTCTTACTTCAGAGCTTGTCTGTGAATAATACTGTTTTTAAGTTTCCTTCAGTATCAAAGTCATCCAGAGGTGGTTGTCTGTACATCCGTGGAAACAATGCAAACAAGAACTAAAAAATAATAATACCCATGATATGGACTCTCGTGCTACTGTGTGTGTGTGAAAGAAGTTACAGTAACCAGTTTAAAACAGGTGTCTTTACCATGTTTCCCGTAACAGATAATGTTCTCATTCAGGCTGTGAATTGTATTAATTTGATGTCGATCCCAACAGTAACAGCCCTCATCTCTTCCTTAGTGTTGCCAGTACTGTCAAACACGCCCTGTCGGTGTGGCTGAGCATCATTGTCTTCAGCAACGAGATCACCATCCTCAGCGCCTTCGGCACAGTCCTTGTGTTCATCGGGGTCTTCTTGTACAACAAGGCCAGGCAGATGCAGAGGAAAAGCTTACAGGCCATGGCTGCTGAGCAGAACCACAAGCCACTACTCCAGGACCAGGACTTTCAGTCCTCTCAGTCTCACTGAGGACTCCGCACTAGTGACTGAAATGCTGCCTAAAGTGGGATCAAGGTATTAACAGAATTCAGGCTGTCAAGAAAAGATGACTGTATATTTGTTTGTCCTTCACCATGCACACCACTCATGTTTATGTTTCCCTGTTTCCACTTAGTGTCACTTTTTATGTCTTAAACTCTGGTGACTGGCTTGATAAAGGTCAGTGCTTGTTTAACCAAGCCATCACGAGTCCCGTAGAACAGTATATACAGTATTTTGTAGTCCCTAATCTGTTCACATAATTTCACTTTTAAGCATCGTTGATCCTTTGTTTTGTCTGTGAAAAGTCAGTAAAAGGAGAAGCTCAGGGTGTCCTTCAGCTCTGTGAAGGAAGTGACTTCTGTAAGCTTTTTGTCTTACATTTGCATTCCAGAGTGTGCTGGTTTATCTCTCATCTGTGGTACAGCTGCTTCTGAATGTATGCTATTGTGAATATCTGTAAAGGTGTAGGATTTTAATCGTGTGACGGTGTGACCCACACTGCATTATACATCGTAAAATTGGTCCTGATTGCCTCAGAATATAAGATGTAGGCCCCAGTGCCTGAGATGGGAGGCCTTGTGGAGGCTCGTCCAGCCAAAGCTTAGACTAGCCGTTTGACACATTTTTTTTAAACAATGTGTGGAACACTTAAAAGCCACATACTGCATTCTAGGAATGCTCATCGTTTATTATGAACTGTGGGTGTAGGTGGGGTTTATGTACCTGCCTTTTCTTCTCGTTTTTTCTTTGTAAACTGCATGCTGGTATGTCAACCCTGAACAAGAGAAGGGCCTCAGAGAACGAATGGAGTGATGAGCTGCTGTATGTTACACGTTCATAATCTTGGGGGGGGGGGGGTTCATGACCACTGGGATTTTATTTCGGTTGCTTGGCCCATTGGCTCTGTTGCTTTTGTCTGCCAGTCAAAAGATCAAACAGGTTTTAAATAAACCTCCTAAGGTAGTAAAATAAGGAGATAAATTGTAAAATGTTACACAAGTAGCCACCAGTTTACAAACCAAACCAAACAGCTCATTCAACTTTGAGCATCTGTACTCATTGTACTTGAGAAATGAGGGGTCATAAGCGACATGCGCTCACATTTGGTTCCACTGGTTTAAGCGCTGATTGCCTGACTGTTCAGGTTTCTCACTCTGTTGGATCTACTTTCAGCAATGTCATCACAGTGACTGCAAAACCAGTGGATCGAACAACGAAACATAAAAACCCACCGAATAAGAAACCAGTTGTTGGATTTCTGTAAAACCTATGACACTGATGAAATGGTCAATTCTATGACTTATCCTGTGGTTGCTGTTGATACTACTAGCTTCCCATGAATGACTTCATGAGTTCACAGACTTACAGCCTCAGCTCCTGTGGTGAATGTGAACTTTCCTCCACAGATGCCTTTCTGTCATAGCAACAAATTAGTACCATTTTGTCAGCTGTGTGGTGCCTATAATCCAACAAACGTGAATCTTATTCTCACTATACTGCAACAGCCATACTGCCTCTAATGCAGTCTGGTCCAGGCTTCTTGACTGATTTTTATTATGTTCTGAGGTCAGTGACTGACAAAGTTCATCAGGTGTCCTGATAGAACTAATCTGTGTTAATCATTCCAAGTCTCACAGATAAGTGTTTGATTGTTTTATGTTTTTATTGTTCTTCTTTTGCTGCAGTGCCTCAAGAAGCAGTCTTTTCTTTTATTTTCTGACACAGTTTGAGCCTACACCTAAACATCTCTTGAATGGAACCAAAAGGGTCGTCTGACTTGAATTATTTTTTTTTTTACATTTTAAATGTGCACATAATATCTGATTGATGTTTCTCAGTCAAGTGCTTATAAAATCAAGGTGTGGGCATAAATGTAATATTAATTCTATCCATAATCTTCAATATTAAGTCTTGGGAATGCTGCTTTAAGAGGCCTGTTCGAACCTGCAGAGTTTTTCCATGTATTTGTGTCATTAAAGGTTTTAAAAGTGGAAAGCATGGAGGTAGGAGGGGGAGTAGTCATGAACTGTGTGTTTGGGAATGTGCAAATCAAGGATGTAAAAATATTCATTACGAACAGTCTTTAACGAGGATGTAATGATGTTTTGATGAGACTGCAGAGAATAAAATACTTTCTCTTCAGACATTGTGGAAACCTCTTCTGTATTTGGAGTGGTCAGTCAGTGCTGATTAACATACACACCACTATCTGGATTATAACTTGTTTTGGGAAATATCCTTACTTAACCTGCATCATGTATCCCATTTCTTCTATGTGTACACATGTTAACAACACACTTTTTCCATTCTTGACCTTCAAATTCTTAAACCTGCATTATCTGACTTGTTGATGAAGGTTCTCATTCATCCAGGTCAAGTGCTGTAATGTAGGCAACTGGACCCGTTTCAGTGACCTACAATACAGCACTTAGAAATATCTGACTTGTTAAAACACAAAAAGCTGTCAAGATATTTGAAACAACCTCCTTAGTGCAGCACAATATTCACCTAGATTTACTCCTATTTTTAGTCTCCCTGAATTCTTGAGCAGAACATCAAGCTGCTTGCACCTAAAATGCTTCACCATGTTCACAATTACAAAGACTGGCAACATGTCAACATTGAGCTGATAAACATCTGGAGAGTTGCTTATCTTAACCCAAAGGTCACACACTTGCTGCTAATAGACACAGTATGTTTATGTGACCTACAAGTGCAGTTTGTAGTGGTGCCTTTACTAAAATGATGATGCACCCGTCACAAATAATGAAATAACCTATTCTTGATAATGTATGGAAGGCCAGAATTGCCATGCTGGCAACTGTTTGTTTTTTGTTTTTTTCATTATCTCAAGATCACAAGTTAGTAATTATTTTATCTGGAGAAAATTAGCTTTGTCAGCTCGATCAAGAGAGAATCAACCTGTTGCCACAAGAAAAGAAGGGTCATCAGATTACCTGGAAATTTTGTAGGTCAAAGTCATGTGTGATCAGATGATCATGACATTGCTTTTGGAATTCTCTATAATTGTCCAATAATCATCAGAAAACACAAGTCGATTTATTGTGATGAACTATTCCATTCTCCCACAAGACAGCCTTTCGTAAATTAACCCGTCCTCACAAGAAACTAAAACGATCATCTCAAGTTTTTACCTCGAGATTACGGCATGAGAAAATTATTGAAAGCAAGGCCATTCTCGGCTTCTGTAGAATTGTTTATTAATATGAAAGCCGCTTTCACAGTGATAAAATGCTTTGAAATAAAGGAAAAAAACTATTGTAAAAACTTTTAAGATGTTTACGTTCACATTTCCTCGTCTTCCCTCATAACAGTTTCAAGTCACAGGAGACTCTGCTGGACCTGTATTTGAACATTTTCATCACACAAATATCCATCATAAAGTGTGTTGAGGTTTCTGACACTAGCTGTATTAGACTTGACTTATTCCATTCAGACTTAAAAACAGTACTTCGGATTCAATATTTAAAAAACTAAAAGTGAGACCGTTCCAACTGCATTAAAATACCCTGAGAATGTCTGACCCACGGTCAGTTTGTGTATTTAAAGTGAAATGTCCAAACCATGGAAGACCTGCAAGTTTGCAAGAAAAGGAGTGTCATTGTCAACAGTGAGGTCATGTCGCCGGTGGACAGAAGAGCCTCATCAGTCTCTCGTAGCTGAGGAAGGTGACGGCGTTGACGGGGAAGGCCCTCAGACTGTTCAGTAGGAGGCCTTTGAAAAAGACTCTCACTCCCTCCTCTCTGACGCTCACTCTCATGCAGTGGATGAACCCGCTGTACACTCGGCCGCCGGCCCCCGACATCTGGAGCCGAGCTTTCACCACGTCCATGGGCGTAGCGAAGGCCCAGGTGATCACACCTGCCATGCCACCAGCCATCAATATTGCAAATGTACCTGAGGATGAAAAATGTTTGGTGCATAATGTAAATATGTTAAGTCATGTATGTATTATTGTAAATACCACGATAAACCAAGCTAAACTAAAACCAAACTTTCTCAGCAGTTAACAAAAGCTCTGTCCAGCTGGACGTTGATCAGTGTGGTTTCTTTCATATGGAAATCTGAACACAATAAATTATTCTAGAATACACAAAGGTGTGTGTTACTAAAACATGAGATACTGAGTAAATAGGTAATACATGTATTAAAATAAGAAGATTTACTAAGTTTACTTAAATCTTAGCTCTGAAGTCCAACTTTAGTATCTTATAATTAGTCTTGAATCATTACGATGTGTCATCTTATGATCTCTACTTAAGTATCTCACGGTATTCTCATAGTATCAAATCAATTTTACGAAGAAGGTTTAACATTTGGTTTAGCTTCTCATCATGTTTGATTTTGTATCATCTCAAACATTTCATTATTTTGACTGACGGAAACTGGCTGACCTGGCTCTTTGCCAGTCTCAGTTAGAGCCTTTCGAGTGACCTCGTAAGGCAGGAAGTAGAGTCCATAGCAGGGTACGTCCCTCAGGGCGAGGGCCAGCCCTCCTCGGTACAGACCCCTGGGTCCCTCCTCCCTCAGGATGACACCAACACAATGAATGGGTCCGCGGTATCGCTCCGCTGTTGTTTGACCTTGCAGACGCACCTTCACCAGGTCGATGGGTGCACATACAAACACCTGAAAGCAGATCAAGTTAAAGGGTCAGTCCACCCAAATTATAACAAGACTTTATCTGCACAGCATATTTCATACAGCGTCACACAATGAAAATAGTCACTCTTAGCTAACACTTAGATCTATGACATGGTATCTGAAAGACTTATGGGCCGACTGCGGGTGGAACATGCTTATTATCGAATGATGGGGACTTTTAAACCAAGGACCAATTACCCCCTTGAACTCATGCACTATTAAAACTTAAATGGGTGATTGCTGAACTTTTGATTCTCATGAACCCTTGGCCTCTCCACTGATGCCTGTCTCAGGTCAAAAAATATTCTTAACCCTATTCTGACCATTACTTTTTTTTTGTGGGACTGCAACCTCTTGAGGGCAGTAGCACTCTACTCTTATTTTCACACAACATCTGAACGCTCCTTAGAGGTCTCTAAAACAAGGAATGAAACTATAAAACTACAAATGCTTTGCTGTTCTCTCTGTGAATGAAGAGGCTTAACACCCTGAGAGTGGTCAGTTTCATAGCACTTGTTGTCCTTAAGAGCCCTAACAGACATCATGCCTGTAATATCTGCACCTATGATCCTGCTTTGGATGAAACCAGCCAGTGAACGTCAGGTGCTCTTACCTGCACCAGGCCTGAGAAGCAGCCGGCTGTGAAGATCTGTGCAGCAGTGGCTGGTTTGCCTTGACTTCTGTCACTGCGCTGAGACTGAGTGAGGTAATCTAAAGCATTACTGTAACTGCCAAAGACAACGGAATTGACGAGGCCCGTGGTCATCACCGGAAATGCCATGCCCTTGAAGAATCCACGGAGCTGAAATGATAAACAGATAATCATGCACCAATCCTCTCCTGTGATCTCTAGTGGAGACTGAGTGTTTATGCTGTGATATCTGGTGAAACAACTTAAGATAACAAGAAACTTACCCCTTCATGAGAGTATGTTTTAGCAACACAGTGAAATATCCCTTTATACACAGACTGGGCCTGCAGGCGCACCTACAAATGAAACATGAGGAGTTAGAAAAAAAATTGTTTCGCATATTAGACATGTTAATATTTTTTAGTGTTTTACAACCTTCACAGTGTCTATTGGATGCCCAACTGCCACTCCCGCTGCACCTGCAATAACCAACAAGGAAATGTAAATTCTCCATATATAAAAACTACAAATACTACCAGTGGTTCCCCTACATACAAATAGCAGCTGATAAAAACTGACCGCTGCTGCTGAGGAAGAGGAGAGGAGGCGGGGGAGAGAAGAGAGTGTACTCTGACGTTATATTATTTTGCGCTATGGACGCTTCATATCTCAGTCAATTAACGCACCTGTGAGTAAAAGCGGGTAAAACAAAGGAAAGGAGACAAGAGGACTCCGTCTCATAACTTTAGAGTCTTAAATTACATTTTTTTCCTTGCTACTGATGCTTCATAAAAGGGATTCAGGATTCATAGAAGATAACCATGGATTTAAGTTTCATTTATCATTGAAGTAAGTCAGCACTGTTTGATAATGATAATTCATTTTAGAAAAAAGGAGAGTTAACAATGAATAAGTGGGTGAATGAATAAGTGACAGCGTATGTAATCGGTCACCCAGCGGACGTGAACAGTCAACCAGCAGATGTAAATGACCACCCAGTGGATGTAAAAGGTCACGCAGTGGGTGATGGGATCACAAAAAATTACAACGTGTCTGTCAAACCGCATAGCCGTAAGTCCTGGGAGGTTTGGGGGGACACGACACCCCCATCCTGGAAAAAAAATGATTTGCCTCGCCAGTTTATCGCTGTAAACACAACTCCGAGTGTTGGCAGTATGAATGTAGTTCTTCTTATCTGACGAGGTGTTAGGAGTGTTTGATATTCACCACTACATTTGGTGCCCTCTTCAAGTCGCTCTTGAGAAAATGTCATGCAAATTGTCCCATCAGAAGGTGATATCAGATTTTCGCCCGTGCAGATTGACATTTTCAGATGAGTTTAAAAGGCTGACTCATCACAACTCGTATGTACTATATGCACCCCTGCAGATTCCCTCTGCTGTCAGCAGACACATAAATAGAGAAAACCTCCAAGACTACGCACTTTGCAAAATAAACTGGAGGTGTGTGACACCTCCTACAACTTACAACTTCATCATGGGGGAAACACTGACTACAGTATATTTACTGTTACAATAACTATTATTATAATATATATTATATTATTTTGCTTTTACCTGAAAGGCTTCCAGCTATGAATTCCAAAAAAGGCATGACTTCCACAGCTCCACAACCTGCAAAGACCAAGTGTCTGACCTGTTATAAAGATAACACCTGGGGATGCAGATTTACAGCAGGCAGCCTATAGAGCGACCTGACTGGTCTGACAGCCAGGAGAGTTAGTATATGACTGGAGGCAATGTCCAGGTTCAAGGTGTTAATGACACCAAGGTACTATAGAAAAGAAGATTTAACATTCAACTATCGAAACATTTTCCACAACTCGTCATTGGACTTTACCTCCGTTAGTGTTATGCTAGCTTGTCCAGTTGTAGCATTGCGGCACAAAGAAGTTAGCCCGGGGTGACTTTATTCTGAATCTGTAACACACAGCAATGAACGAGCTGAACTTAAATCACACAAACAGAGGACCAAACAGTACATTAGCTTAAAGCATCAACGTGCTTTGCATGCACCGGAAGACTAGCAAAATCTCAAAACTGTTGGACACATATGAGTGCAATGATTTTACCTGTGTAGCCCTCTCGACTGATGCTAAACTCCTGTTACTCTCTCCGTCAGTTACCACCGCCTCCATGTTGTCACTTTCTCAGTTTATAGGCACACGGAGCCCTTTCAAAATAAACTTCCGTTTTACCAGGAAGTAGAACATTTATATGTCTGTTTACACTCTGACCAAATTATTTAGTGTTTTTAAAACAGATAACTCAAAACACAACAGATTTCCTCATATGAAATGCTCCTTTATTGCACACTAACTTACTGTTTAAATAAGGTAGACAGACTTCTGAAATTAAAACACAGGGCATTTCCAGTTTGGTGGACAGTGCACCATTAGAATATCATTTGTCATATGTAATGTTTTTTTTTTATATCTGTTTTTGGATTACCACTGCTGCTGCATTGATGTGTATGTGTCATTTTACCGCTGTAGATGTTTAATGTTGAGCTCATGTTATATAACGTTGGCTAGTTTGATCTAGAGCAATGCATCATGTTCTCTGAGATCATTATGTTTGTAGCTTTACTGCCCTGTGAGAACCACATATCTCTATAAAGTAAAATGAAAATTTAAAAAAAGAGCCTGTTTTCAGGTTGTTGTTTTTTTTACAATGTATTATCCAGCTAATCCCAGAGGGTGTTAATTAAAGAGTTTATTTATCTTAAGAAAGAATATAATTTTTACACAATTCATCACCAGCATTGTGAAAGGATTCTTCAGGTCAGTGGTTGGACTTGTCAGAGTGACACAAGCTCCAAGCTGATAGTATGAGGTCCAAATTCTGGAGGCTTCCTCGGTACTGGAGAAAACACAGAGCCACAGTTTGATATTCTCATATTATGACCATCAGCATTGCCTCTGATACACCATTTCATTGTACATGGGTCTATCCTGAGAGGGACGGCTGCGAGGACATCAGTTCATGGCTGATATCTGCTTGTGGATGTTTTGCAGAATACAGGTCTAACCACAGGTGTGACTGGGCATAGTTCATGGCTGTAGGATGTAAATGTATTTAGGTGATCAAGTCCATCACGATTATCCTGCGATCTTAAGAAAACAACATTTTATTTATTGTGATACATTAACTTATCTCGACAAGCTTTACACTTTTTTCAACAAAACAATACAAAAAACCTTTTCATCATTTGAAACTATCATATTGACTTTACGAAATACTTAACATGTGATCTCAAGATAACGTCATTTGAAAAACAATTGCAAGAACGACCATTCTCAGCTGTCACAGTATTGTTTATTTACAAAGAAAATCACTTTTACTTTTTCTGGCCAATTGACAGGATTAAAATTATTTTTGAAAAAAAGACAACAACAAAACCTAGCGTTACCGCCTGGCAGTTGTTTGCCTCAGCACACTAGTTGAGTTGCTGTTCCTGAGTTATGATGCAGAAAAATGGCCAGAACATTTTTTGCAAAACATTATGATGTCACTGTAAAACTGACCTTTGACCTTTTGGATATAAAATGTAATTGTTCCATCATTTTATCCTATTAAACTCGTACTTATCATATATATCATCAGATAAAAGGTCACAGCAACCTCTGACCACCAAAATGAATCTATTTCATTCTTCAGTACAAGTGGACATTTGTGCCAAGAAATTCCCTCAAGGTGGTCCTGAGATACTGCGTTCACAAGAATGGAATGGTCAAACTGAAAACACAAAGTTATACTGTTTACTTTCACATTTTGGTCAAGTCAAATTGAATTGATTTCCAGTAAACATGAGCATCTTAAACCTGATAATCTTGAATCAAAAGACTCAGCTGGAACTGTTTCAGCTGATAATGTTGAAAAAACACAGAGAATATCTGAACTACAGTCAATTTGTGTATGTATGGGGACATTTTCACACCATAGGAAGTCCGCTCAGTTTATAAAACAAGGCGTGTCAATTGTCAACAGCGAGGTCATGTCGCCGGTGGACAGAAGAGCCTCATCAGTCTCTCGTAGCTGAGGAAGGTGACGGCGTTGACGGGGAAGGCCCTCAGACTGTTCAGTAGGAGGCCTTTGAAAAAGACCCTCACTCCCTCCTCTCTGACGCTCACTCTCATGCAGTGGAGGACCCCGGTGTACACTTGGCCGCCAGCCCCCGACATCTGGAGTCGAGCTTTCACCACGTCCATGGGCGTAGCGAAGGCCCAGGTGGTCACGCCTGCCACGCCACCAGCTATTAATATTGCAAACGTACCTGAGGACAAAAATGTTTATTAATCTAAATCTTTGATGTCACGTGTGCTTTTTTTTTGTACTACCAAGCAAGTAGTATTCACTTATTTGTTGATAACACTTATCTGGTAGAATTCAATACTACAGATAAGCAAATACACATCGTAAGGAAAAAAAAGAAAAGCTTAACATGTCTCCTTTAATACATCTGCCTGTCCCTGTCCTGATTGGTCTACAGTAAATATGTGTGGATTAATTTCTTTTTCTGATGTGATAATATACCTGGGTTGCAAATTTACATATAGGTGCATAAATTTGCACTACTGCTGGTTTTGAATAGTTTTGATGCAAAGTTTTGGGTAATTTATTTTGTCACGTCCGTGAGTGAGTGTACCTCATCATTTTGACTTACCATATTATCAATTTTTTATTTTTCTCTGGCTAAAACAGCCTTCCATATTTCACACACTACCCTGCTTACATATTTATTGAGGGTCTGTGCTATTGTCTCTGAAACTGACCTGGCTCTTTGCCGGTTTCAGACAGAGCCCTTCGAGTGACCTCGTAAGGCATGAAGTAGAGTCCATGGCAGGGTACGTCCCTTAGGGCGAGGGCCAGCCCTCCTCTGTACAGACCCCTGGGTCCCTCCTCCCTCAGAATGACAACAACACAATGAATGGGTCCGCGGTATCGCTCCGCTGTTGTTTGACCCTGCAGACGCACCTTCACCAGGTCGATGGGTGCACATACAAACACCTGAAAGCAGAACAAGTTCAAGGGTCAGTCCACCCAAAGTAATAATTATTATCACCCTATCTAGGCTCAAGCTATGACAGTTATAACAAATCCCATGAAAAGACTCAAACTAACAAAGACTAAAAACTAAGTGACCTCTCCGCTGGCTGCTGTCTTGGTCAAACACATTCTAAACTGACCAAGACTTTTGTTTATTGGTATGTAATAAACATTGCAACCTCCAGTGGCCATCAGTATTTTACACTTTTCTCTGAACTTTTTTGTGCAGCTCTTCCTCTACACCTGCCTTATAATAGGTGGGAACTCACAATACATGAAACTAGAAAGAACTTGCTATTCTCTCTGTGATCTAAAATGTTTCACACCCTGAGAGTGGTCAGTTTCATAGCTCTTTTTGTCCTTAAGAGCCCTAACAGACATCATGCCTGTAATATCTGCACTATGATCCTGCAGCGGGCTTTGGATGAAACCAGCCAGTGAACGTCAGGTGTTTTTACCTGCACCAGGCCTGAGAAGCAGCCGGCTGTGAAGATCTGTGCAGCAGTGGCTGGTTTGCCTTGACTTCTGTCACTGCGCTGAGACTGAGTGAGGTAATCTAAAGCATTACTGTAACTGCCAAAGACAACGGAATTGGCGAGGCCCGTGGTCATCACCGGAAATGCCATGCCCTTGAAGAATCCACGGAGCTGAAATGATCAACAGATAATCGTGCACCAATCCTCTCCTGTGATCTCTAGTGGAGACTGAGTGTTTATGCTGTGATATCTGGTGAAACAACTGAAGAGAGCAAGAAACTTACCCCTTCATGAGAGTATGTTTTAGCAACACAGTGAAATATCCCTTTATAAACAGACTGGGCCTGCAGGCGCACCTACCAGGGAAACATGAGGAGTTAGAAAAAGATCATTTTATGCATTTAGTCATGTTTATGTTTTTTGTGTGTCATTCAACCTTCACGGTGTCTACTGGATGTCCAATTGCAATTCCCACTGCACCTGCAATAACCAACAATGGAATGTTTATGTCCCAATGCTATATTAACTTTTGAAGAAAATAAGATTCAATTTAATTATTTTGTTTTTACCTGAAATGCTTCCAGCTACGAAGTCCAAAAAAGGCATGACTTGCACAGCTCCACAACCTGCAAAGACCAAGTGTCTGACCTGTTATAAAGAAAACACCTGAGGATGAAGATTTACAGCAGGCAGCCTGTTGAGCGACCTGACTGGTCTGACAGCCAAGAGAGTTAATAAATGACAGAAGGTATGTGTTCAAACTCAAAGGTGAGGGCAAAACCCTGTTAAACTAATAGAAGTGGAAACACCGAATGGCTTTTTTTCCACACAACTGATAACTTGATAACTTGATAGCAATTTAAAAAATAACGTTTGTTTAATTGGACCACCCTGCCTACTGTCTGAAACCGTCACCTCATTGTAAGAGTTTCCCCATTATTAGTCCTGTCTTTGCCAGTGTCCACATTCAGAGTCAGACTTTGTCCACAGAATTGGAGTGAATCTGATAGCGTTTCACACGGTCCGACCGTCCTTTTTGAGCCCTTTGCGGTCACTTATGGAAAATCCACATTTCTGCAGACCTTTAAGGGAAAAACATTCTCATCACACAGTTTATTAAACAACAAAAAAAAGTAATACGCCTTTTAAACATTATGGAACTCTTACCTGAACTAAATGTTTGTGTATCTATGCACTCTCAGATTTATAATTATACAGCCATATAGTAATTTAAAATGTAAAATGAAAAGTGGAGTTGAAAAGCCAGTGGTGGTGCACCTGACCCATATGTCTATGGGGTAATTTGGGGCTGTCACTAAACAGCATAAAAGTCCCTCCCTTGAATAGAGCTTTTATTTGGGTCTGTTCATTTGTAGATCCTGCTGCTGAATAAAAAAGCAAATTATTTACAATAAATAAATAAATACAAAGTTTTAGTTAAATTAAAACAAGTAAAACCCAAGTAATAAAGTCAGCTACATTGCAGGATGGAATAAATCGAGCAGTTAAGTCTAATTAAAATACAATAAAATAATCATACACCACTGATGGTCTGACTGTGTTTCAGTCATTCACTTTCAACGAGGTGTGGCTGCATTGAGAAAAAAAGATGCTTTTCTACGGAATTCACATCCGAGTCTGATGTATTGAAGATGTATTTTGTGTCAATTGTTCAATAAAACTTAAAATAACCTCCAAAATCACAAAAAATTGCAAGGGGCCACCAAGCAACGTCATCACTAGTGGGCGGCAGTGTTGCCAGGTGTACGATAATTATCGTATTTGTACGATAATTTTGCCCTCTGTACGATGTACGATCAATTATCCCAAAAAAGGCCAAATATACGATAAGTTGACCATTCCGTGAATGTGTGGTTGTAATCGGTTGTAATCAGCAACTGTCTGTCGGAGTTTTTTTTGTGAACCCTGAAGGCATCTGCTTTTCTAAATGTGAGCTACGAGTGACGTACATGCGTTTGCCTCAGAAGTCCGCTGCGCCCGCCCCATGAGTGAGGAAAAGAAAAAAAAAGAAAAGAAGAAGAAGCCGAGCCGGTCTGGGGGAGGAGGAGGAGGAGGAGGAGGAGAGGTTAAGAAGACGTCGGGGCAGAGTCGAAGTAAGCAGCATCGCCTACAAACTTATAGAAAAGAGTGGGGTGGTTGAGACCTGTTGCAGGCTCGGAAAGCAAAGCTTTCTGCCGGTGCTGCAAGACAGAGCTGGTGGCCGAATTAACTGTATTAAAAAACCACAGGAAATCCAAAAAAACACAAAGAGAAAGAAAAAAAGAGTGCATGTTAGACGCTATTCAACACTAGAGTGACTATAGCGCATCAATAGACTTGATGTTTTGGTTATGACGGGTGTACGATAATTTCCCTCAAAATACGATAATTTTATGTCTCTGGTACGATAATCCTACATTTCCCACCTGGCAACACTGGTGGGCGGTAAACATCTTGTAAACACAGTGACGTCAATGTAGTGCGCGTCGACGCTCTGAGCTTTTGTAACGGAGGGAAAAAGCCGCGGATCGCGTCGTGAAATTAATTCTATCCTCAGTTCGTTTTTAAGTCTGCATTAGTGTTTTTATTCATTCACCATTAATCTTTGTTAAAACGAGCATTTTTATCTTCCTTTCCCATTGGTTGTCATCGTCGTTTTGACAACAAAAACAGCATCAAGTCGATAATGAACGCTTGACAGACCGCTGCTGTGCTAACGTTAGCTAGCTAGAAAATTAGCAGTTTATTTGACAGCTTTTAGGAAAGAAAATATGACAACTCTAACAAGGCAAGACCTCAATTTTGGACAAGGTAAGATGACCAAACTCACAATTTGCGTGAAACTGAGCCGTCCTACCTCTTGCCGTGGTTTATAGCCCCTGTTTTGTCAACGAATATCTCGACAAGATCCAGTTGATTTATTTATTTGGCTATTAAATGTGTCCCTGCTTATGAGTAGAAAAGCCACTAACTATAAATAAGATCAATCATGAATATATGCTTGTTCATTCGGCGTAGCTTAATACAAGTAGGCTGTCTATATCTGTACATTCTCCCTAAAATTTACTTGCTGTACCCTGTATTCTTAAGCCAACATGGAGATACTAAATTGCCAGTATTTTGCATTGAGTTTTTGGAAACCTGTCATAATACAAGAACAAAGGTCTTACAGAAGATATGTTATTATACCGTTAATTCCTCTTTTCCAGTCGTTGCTGACATCCTGTGCGAGTTCCTGGAGGTCGCTATTCATCTCATCCTGTATGTCCGTGAAGTTTATCCCTCTGGAATATTTCAGAAGAGAAAGAAATATAATGTGCCTGTGCAGGTAACGCATGAATTTGTGTGTAATTACTATTTACCTGTAATTGTAAGGCTTTCCTGTTTGTATCTCTAATACTGCTCTTTTTGGTTTTTCGGTGTTTATTTCCAGATGTCATGTCACCCAGAGCTGAATCAATATATCCAAGATACACTTCACTGTGTTAAGCCACTTATTGAGAAGGTAAGTCTTGACCTGATTCTGAGGTAAATGTAAGGATCAAGTGTCATCTCTAACAGCATTTGTGTGTGCACTTCTAAAGTCTTGTGTTTATCCTCCCAGAATGATGCAGAGAAGGTAGTCGTTGTCATCATGGACAAAGAGCATCATCCAGTGGAGAGATTTGTGTTTGAGATTTCCCAACCAACACTGCTGTCTATCAGGTTTTACCACTTTGTCTTTTTTATCAATTGATATTGAGTATAAATGGCATACTTATTATGTGGTACATTTGTTGTGGTTATCACGGTCCTTAACTGCCTGTGGTTTTGTTGTCACAGCTCAGACACATTACTGACACATGTGGAGCAGCTGCTGAGGGCATTCATCCTGAAGATCAGTGTGTGTGATGCTGTTTTAAATAATAACCCACCAGGTAATGGAACTGATGATTACGTAAAGTGAAGTACATGACAAACACATACGACAGACCTGTGAGGCGTAGTTTAGGGTGTGACATTCGTCTGGCTCCTACACAAGTCTCTGAGACAACTGAGCCTTATTGACCATTCAAAGAAGTAAATGACCTCTCATAAGCTAGATGAGCTAGACATTTTAGGAAGCAGTGACTGAGAAGCAGCTTGCAGTGACAATGCCTTGATAAAGAAGATGCTATGACTTGTAAATTATTTTCAGGTGTGAATAGACTTAGTTGTGACCTGTAGTTGTTTGTTTTTTTGTCACAGGTTGTTCCTTTACAGTCCTAGTACACACCAGAGATGTCGCTACACGCAACATGGAGAAGGTTCAAGTCATCAAGGTGAGGTTTTTAAATAAACCTTCAGATTAACTTGTGATGTACAACTTCTGATATTAACAGAGAAGCCTGTTTATGTATTGATGGTATTGTAATCAGCACTAATGCTATATAAACAGTAAATGATTACATGGATGTGTTAGCTCACATTTTTGCTTTTCCCCTATCAAGGATTTTCCGTGGATAGTTGCTGATGAGCAGGAGGTCCACATGCAGGAGCCAAGATTGATCCCACTAAAGACAATGACATCTGACATAGTAAAAGTGAGCAGAAACATCCCACTCACTGTTCAGTGTATCTGGTCAAAGACAAATATCTAAGTCACCAAATTTAAAGCGAGGTTTAACTCTAATTCTGTTTTTTCTTTCTTTCTTAAATTTAATGTCTTTGCACCCAATTTGCTCATACTGATTTCCGATTGTTCTCTGCCTTTGACAGATGCAGCTCTACGTGGAAGAAAGAGCCCAGAAAACATAGCTCCTTGCTCTTTAGAAGGAAGTGACTGTCACGGTGGAACAAAGTGTAAAAACATCATACCATTTTGAAACACGTTTTTGTTGATCATCAAGAAGGAAATTTGAAGTGTGCACATCATTCTGCAAGGTAAGACTGAAGAACACAGCTGCAGTTTCATTGAGAATCAAATCTGTCGCAGACTGTTTGACATCTTCTTGTGATTTGATTGCAATCCATACAACTATGCATGTACATGCTTATTTTTTATTGTCATGTATTGTGTTTAAATGCTTTCAGTTCAGATCTTCAGTGTAACATGATGATCCAAATGTAGTTGTTGCGCTATGGCAGTAAAATTACAGGGGACATTGAATATACTGGTACAAAAATACTCTTCTACTACCACCAGCTTCTACAGCACAAACCACTGGTGTCAGTTCAACCCTCAGCTGTGTGGTACCTTCACTGTAAAAATATCCTCCCTCTGTGTCTCTTTTGCTAATGCTCCCTAGATGTTGTCTTTTCAGCTGCAGAGGGAGTCCAGAGGTTAGATAATCTTGTTCTGTTTGAAGGACAGTTTTCTTTTCACCCACTGAGTCATAGTGTTGATCAGGAATACAGTGTGAAAGTTTTGGGTGGGTTCCTATGGAATGAAAAGGAGCTTGTTGTGTTTTGTCATGCACATTTACAACATGCAGTAATGATTGTGTCCATTGTGATGTGACAAATTCAAAGTTTTGATGGTTTGACAGAAGAAACAATGTAATTTTTACCACTGATAATTAATATGTGTAAAATTATTAAATTGTAATAAAAACATCAGCAACCTCTGTCTTAAGGTGTATTAAAGCAGGAATTTTCTTTTGTATTAGTGTTCTTAGCAATCGATTCCTTTTATTGTTCCAAAATTTAACCTGCTTGGCCAATAGGAGGCTGTTATTTTAACACATGTTTTCTTGCCTTCCTGACATTAGCTAAGTTTCTGCATGAAAAAAAAAAAAAGATATGTCATTCACTTTACAGGGATCATAAGGTCACAGTTTCTCCATTACTTTTAGGTTGTGTCATGTAAAATACTGTGCTATTGGTTCAGTTGTTAATGGTGAATTTGACCAAAGGTGGACACTCAGTGCTGTTCAGGTGAAGCTAGAGTTACAGTTGAAACCAGTTTACATACACTTTATAAAAAGACAACCTTTTTTTCTCACCTTCTGACAATATATCAGACTAAACTTTTCCTGTTTTACCTCAGTTAGGATTACTATATTTTTTTTTTTTGCTAAATGCCAGAATAATGACATAGAACATGTTTAAGACAATTTTTAATTACTTTTTTAAAGTCAGAAGTTTACATACACTAAGATTACTTTGCCTTTAAACAATTTGGGGCACACCTTTAATTAATTTAATTACAGGCACACCTGTGGATGTATTAAAAGGCACAACCTCAAACACACTGCTTCCTTGTGTGACATCATGTGAAAATCATAAGAAATCAGCCAAGATATCAGGAAAAGAATAGTGGACTTCCACAAGCCTGGTTCATCCTTGGGTACAATTTCCAGATGCCTGAAGGTGCCAAGTTCATCTGTTCAAACAATTATGTATAAACACCATGGGAATGTCCAACCATCGTATCGCTCAGGAAGGAGACGGGTTCTGTGTCCCAGAGATGAATGTGCTTTGGTGGGAAATGTGTGTGTCAACCCCAGAACAAATAGATATGTCCTGTGGTCTGATGAAATCAAAATTGAACTGTTTGGCCATAATGACTGTCGTTACTTTGATGAAAAATGGGGGAAACTTGCAAGCCTGAGAACATCATCCCAGCTGTGAAGTACGGGGGTGTTTTGCTGCAGGAGGGACTGGTGCCCTTCACAAAACAGATTGCATCATAGGGAAAGAACATTATGTACAAATATTGAAGCATCTCAAGAAGTCAGCCAGTAAGCTTGGGTGCAAATGGGTCTTCCAAATGAACAATGACCCTGAGCATACTGCCAAATTAGTTACAAAGTGGCTTAAGGACAACAAAGTCAATGTTTCGGAGATGCCTAAACTATTGCGAGAAGCTTGTGGAAGGATACCCAAAACGTCTGAGCCAAGTCAGACAGCTTAAAGGCAATGCTACCAAATACAAAATACTATAAACATGGGAGGGAATCTCTGAAAAAGATGGTATTGTGTACAAACAGAGAAGACCCCTAAACCGCTAGTCACAGGCCTTGAGCAGTGGACCCTCCAACAAGCCCACACAGGAAATGACACTGATTCTAGAGACAATGGCAGCAGCGTGGTGATGCAACTCACTATGAAGCCATGCAACAAAGTGCTTTCTACAGTGGTGATTGATTTGATAAAGTATTTTTGTTGCTGCTGTCACCATGTAAAGTATATATGTAAACCAGACTTTACATGCAGTATAGAATGTGCGGTTAATATGACTGCACTTGCAAGATGCAATTTGACACTTTTCTCTTTAATATTCAGCTGAGTCCTTGCTGATGCATGTTGCAAGGCTCAATTTTCCGTTAAGGCAAGAAGAAGAAGTAAAATCTTTATCACATACAATTTTACAATGTAGTGAAACTTGTTACCTGCATTTAACCCCCTGAGCAGTGGGCAGAATTAACCTACCGTAATATACACGTTCTGATGGTTGAGAAACTGGAGCGCTCAGAGGAAACTCACAGAAACACGGGGAGAACACGCAAACTCCACACAGACGGGAATCGAACCCAGGACCACTGGGCCACAAATCTGTCTGTATATTATTCAGAATAAATAATACTTTACAAACATTTATGACTTTCAATATGATGTATAAAAGTGAAGACAAGGATGACAGAATGTCACTGAATGAAACAAAAATCCTAAATCAGTCTTCCCTGTGAGCACGCTGTTTTTAGGAAGTCCTGTCTTAAAAGGTTTTGAATCTAAATCGTTCCAAAATGTCCTTTCTCTGTCAGCAGGGCTCCGTCATCAGCACCTATGGATGTAGTACCCTGTTGAGTATCCTATGATGTACATGGACACCAGTGCGGCCAAAGCCCCTGCTGCCTTCACTGCTATCCCAGTGCTGCCGACACACAGTCTGTTGTAGATCCTGTGAATGGAGCAGAGAGCGAGGCAGAGTCAGGTCAAGCAGCTTTGGTTTACTCCCTGAGTTACTAAGTTGGTTTGATTATAAAGGATTTACAAAGCTTAAAGGACTGAAGTTACTTGGAAATGTAATGCTACGTTTTTGTAGATGGTACAACGTTTGTTGTTTCAGAGATATTACACAACCTTCCAGTGCTTAAATCTATCATAAAAATAACAGATTCATGCATGCAGTTATAGCATGTGTCCTTGTTGGTCAAAGTGCAAAAGGGGGAAGTCTAAACATCAGCCTTATCAGACATGTATAACACTGACTAAACCATATTTGACCTTTTTAATGAAAGATCCATTTGAGCCCATATTGTTAGTGTAATCCAGTGTAGTCCCACTGTGTGGTTTGACCTCGTCCACATCTCCCTATTACTCTATACCCACAGTAGCATCAACCCCTTTTTGTAGCTATATGAAAACTTAATATTTGATCCTTGCATCTTTTTTTCAGCCGTCAGTTTGTCTCACCTCGTCATTGTGGACTGTGATTCCTCTACGTTCATGTTGATGTTGTCCTCGTTCCAGCGATCGTTGCCGGTACCGTGGGAGTCCGTGTGGGTGGTCATTTCTCTCTCAGATCAGAGGTTTATCTGGTGCCTAGAATCGATGGTTACTCACTCAGACACACTGAGGATGGAGAGGAGTCTGTGTGTGGCAAAATGTCCGTTAAGCCTTTAAAGGAATCTTGACTAGTTGAAATAAGAAAAGGCAGAGTTGACCAGGACCTGATTGTGTGTAGAGGTTAAAGGAGACTTAAAGCTGTTTGATAATTTGTTTGTGTTTTCATCATTGACATGCAGTGTAGTGAAAGGTATCTACACAAGTAAAAGTGAATATATCGTGTTAAAATATTACTTTGATGAAAGAAAGTACACAAAAAGTACTTCAGTGCATCTGATATATCTGATATGATATTGACTGCTTTTTTTTCTGGCAATAAATGTACTTGATTATCAAAAGTAAAAGAAGAAGTAAATTATACATACTGTATCTGTATGTATGTATATACTTTATTGTATCTGATACTCAGTATATTTCTGATTATTGAAATCAGTGTTTTTTTTCTGATAAAATTACTTCATTTAAAACTGTGCTACTATGGCACAGCAGTGTGATGCAGTACGCAATCTGCAAAGTAACTAAAGTTACCAAATAAATAAAGTGAGTAAAAAGTACATTATTTGTAATAAAATTTAGTGGAGTGGAAAGAATAAAAAACAAAATAGAAAATAGAAAAACTCGAGCACAAAATAATGTAAGTAAATGTACTAATAAGTACATCACTGTCTGCATACAATATGTAAAAATGCACTTTAAGTATTGCTAAATGTCTTTTGCATAATATGGCAGTATTCACAGTGTTTAGTACCTAAATCAACTAGATTAAGATAATCTGATTCCGAAACAGTGCTATAGAGCAGAATTCACTTTATATTCCCTCATTCCGATAATTCAAGCTGTGCTCACCTGTATGAGTGTGAAACAGTCAACAACCTTCTTAGAAAGCTCTCCAGCTCTTTTATGCTGCCTGCTTGGTATGAGACCTTGACCATAGTTCATGTGTTCACTGAGGTAGATTGGTTGTACCTAAACTCTCCTCTTTCACCTCCTTTATGACTCTTATATGAGTGATAAAGGGTAATTAAAGCTCTGTGTGGATCCTTAGTCTCCAGTTGCATGACAGCGAACTCCAATGCAAAAATACTTATAGATTTCCACGATACTTCCTCCCCTTCATGAAAATAAATGTGACTTGGTTTAATTCAATGTCACTTTGTTGTCTCACAAGTTTGTTCCTTGGGTCCAATGAAGCAGTTGAACATGCTGCACCTCTGCTCCTGCTGGAGTAACAGCAGCGCCCTCTTGTGTGTGTGAGATAGAAAAAGCAATTGCACAATCTCAGCTACACACTCATTTTATTGCTGTAAATGTACCCACTGGCCTTAAAATGTCACAGATGCCTCCTTCTCAGAAGGAAAGCCAGAAGGCATCTGTTCCTTGAGGCTTCAGTATGCACTCACCATACCCACTTTATCTGCATCACATTTGCACATTGAGATGTGGATGTGCCTGAATTCTTTTTTCAGGTTTTCTTAGATGTGAACTATCGGCAGAAAATATTTAGTGTGATAAAGATTCAGTTTTTTTCTATCCTGGTCCCAGTACATTTGTTGGTTTAACAAAATACAATTATTCAAAGCAAGAAAGGAAGTTTGTGCTCCACTGACTTTCCTTATCAAATAGCAAAATAAAACCATACACCTTCTGAATTAAGTTTTTCTCTTATAATGGCGCATCAGTGAATGTTCAGTCAGGAACATTATTCTTTTTGCATGCTTAGGCCTTTAGTTTACACCATCCTGTCATTTATTCCTGCCACGCATAACCCTAACCCACTTACTAATGATTGAGTTACCTGTCATTATCTAGGGTTGTCAATTGACATATCAGCTGGTTACATCTATCCAATAGCACAGCAACACACTTACACTGCAATCCTGTCGTGTTGCTGCTGTCGTTTTTTTTTAAAAACAATCTTCTCCCAGTTGATACTAAGTGCTACAGACTTTTTGTCAATAACTGTCTCATCACGTATCATCCACTGTAATAAACATTATCTTTATTTCATTAAGTAGTCTCTCCTGATTCAAACTGCTTTAATTCATACTCTGTCCCCACCCGAAACTGGCCGTGAAGTTAGAATATCCTTGGCACTGAATTCCCTGAAAATCTCCACTCCTCCCCACTCCATACTGCTAGCTGCACAACAAACTGAGCTAACTTGCTAATGGCAGCTACAGTTAACGGCAGTTAGCGGTTACTGTGTGACACGTTGCCCACCGTTTTATTTGTATTAGTATGCTTATGACTTCGACAGGTGGAAAGTGTTTCATATTGCACCTTCAAAGATGGCTACAGGTTTTTAGGGCCGAAGGATTTCCACAAAACTAAGATGGAGGAACGGAGGTCAGCTCAGAAGAGGAAGGATCGGGCAAAGCAAAATGTATATAACTAATATTAGTTTCTTGGTGATTTTATAAAGACGTTTGGTTGAAACTTTGACTTTGTGTTGCGTGTTTGACCCTAAATTATCTTGTTTTAATGAAAATCATAAACGCCCCTCCCCTCTTTATATTGTCATTCTCTTGATATTATATTGCAGTTTGTTCATAATGTAACTCCACCAGGACTGCTTCTGTACATGCAACATATGGCACCTGCTGCATGTCTGTCCTGAGAGAGAGGGTCCCTCGTGTCGGTCTTTCTGCAGTTTCAAGGTTTCTCCCTTTGCCTTCTGTTTGTGTGTGTGTGTGTGTTTCTCTTTATCCAAATCAAATATTTATTGTTATTGTTTTAATATTTTAGATGATACAGCCTTCTGAAATTTGTATTTTGATGATTCATAATAACTGTACAAACTTGACGTGTAATATTGCTCTGGGTGAAACATGATTTTTCAGAGAGCTATGGGAGAAGAACTCCTCTTCAGAGCGAATGAATATTTTAACTTCAGAGCACAACTATCGGGCCTGCCATAATTTAAGTGTCTTAAGTATTTCCCATAGTGCAATAACCTCTATTATCATGTTATGAGTCATGCTGCTGAGGGCCTCTGCTTCGCCGGCACTCAGACGACCTTTGGTACAGGCTTGTGCATGAGCAAAGCTCAGTGCCGAGGCGTTGAGATAAACAGAAGAGCTACGCAGATACTTCACGTTACTGCAGCCTGATTACCACTGGAATAACCACAAAACATGGTTCCAGAGTGTGTGATTGTGTGAGAGAAAGAATGTAAAATTATTTATTACTTTAAGTAAAAAGAGGCAAGATGTTTTCGTTTATCACGTCGCGTCTTCCGACTTCCTTCCTACCAGGGTGGTTGACTCTAGAGACAAATCCACTGGACTGTTTGCTTCAAGGTGAGATCTATTTATTTTCTCTGGCGTCCATATTGCTACAGGCTGTTAAGTGTTTACAGAGAGCGGCTGGAGTATGTTATTGGTTGCAAATTCAGTGTTATGTGACCCCGCAGGACTGGTAGGAGCTTGTGCGATCTCTGTGCTATGCTCCCTGCTGAGAGTGCACTTATTTCTAGAGGAGGAGAGGTGAGGGAATGGTCTATTAGCAGCTCTGTGCATGAATATGCATTTGGCATTACGTTGCATAACCTGACCAGTTGGCAAGATTTCCACCATCCTCATCTAAATATTTCAGACACTTATTAAATTTACTTGTATTTCTTACAAGATTTCTTCTCTTCTTGTGACAGTGATCAAAAAGATAAAGACACATCAGATCAGAGGACACCCAGAAGACAAAGGAAAACTACAGCTGGACTTTCTGAGACGCTCCAGTTTTTCTTTGTGACTGGGATTCTGGCTGTAGTGGGCTCCCGTGTTGCCTCCCTGGTCGTGCTGGAGTTTTGTCTTCGGGCTCTCTCTGGATGGGTCACAGCTGGACCAGTAAGACCCCAAACATGATTACTGATACTCAAGTGTATCGCCTGATTTGCTTGATGCTTCTACGGCGAACTTACGGCTGAGTTAAAGGTGCAATGCGTAAAAAGAGAGAGAGAAAGAAAAAAAGGATATGTTAAAAAACATTTTAAAAAATAACAAAGATATCTAACCAGCCCCAGCCTGTCCCAGTCCACAGCTCCTGTGCTAGCTGGGAAAACACTTCCCTGGTCCCTGAGCTCCTAATCCGGACAGCTAGCTGCATGGCTAACTGACTAAATGCAGCTACAGTAGGCAGCAGTTAGCGGTTACTCTGATGACATGCTGCCCCCTATTTGTTCTGAGTGTGAATTCGACAGATGGTCAAGTCTTCCATGCTGCACCTCTAACTCCTGCAATCTATCATGTCACGTTGACTCATGATATCTATTATAACACACAGCCAATCATCTGTTTTGATTCATCCATCACTCCTATTCATACACTCCTTTATTTCCCAGGAGTCCAAGAAATTTCTGCAGCAGCTGTTAGTTCAAAGCCAGTTCACTCTCGGCTGTGCCCTGAGCTGTGGTTTGCACTTTCTCCACGAGGGGGCGTCCCAGCGCTGGCTATGCTCGCTCCTGGCAGCAGCCCTCAGCTGGTTCCTGGCTCGGCAGGCCACACTCCTGCTGCACCATGTCATGGCTCTGTACAGACTCCACAGCTCGCAGCGCTACTGCGGCATTTGCATCAGCCTCCTCACATCGGGCCGCCGCCTGCTGCCAATGCTGTGCAGGCTGATGATCATTACTTTCTCTGTGGCTGTGGTGGCCGCAATATCAATCATCAATAAACACTTCCTCTCTGCGACAGAGGCCCTCAGGTTCTGGACGCCACTGACTATCTGCTACACGCTGTTGGTCGTATACATGCAGGGTGAGAAACATGTAAAGTAAATTCAGAAATTAGGGGGCAAAGCTAGTAAGACGCTGATCAGTCTGGGATATCAACCCTTCTCAGGGCAGAAGAAAATTATTAATTAGTCTGATGCCTCCTTCTTGTCTTGTCTGACCACTAATTCATCCATCATCACTTCTCTATAGACCTCTCCTGATTTGTAAACATTTTGACCAAATATTTGCATTTTAATGCTACGTCTTGACTCTGCAGAGGAGCAGCACCGTCTGCCAGGCAGCCAGACTGTCCTGAACACAGTGGCGGTGCGTCTTGGCGGTTTGATGGTCCTGATGCTGACTGTTGGACGCTGGGCAGACGTGCTCCACATCCTAATGTGTTTCCTGGGTGAGGCCAGCTGTCTAATCCCCACTATGGATCTGCTGGATGCAGCAGCCTCACAGGTCAGTGAGTCTCCCCGGAAGCAGCGCGCAGGGCCGAAAGCACTTTCTGTCCATCGGGACCCCAGAACTGGGGCAGAATATCAATGTGTTCATTAGAGTGGGTCCCAGGATGAGACCGAACTTCTCAAACTTGTATCCCAGGTGGAGAAGGTTTAAGATCCCCACGACAGATTCAGGTCAAAGTATTCTCCGATTCAGAAGACCGAGCCTACAGTGTATTTCACTGCCTGATGAAATAGTTCAGAGTTTTGAATAAAAGCACTGTTGATGCAGTGCTTGTAAAAAATGTTTATGTGAATTGGCAAAAAAATGTTGAATCATTTCTGCAAATGAATGTTTTTTTTTTTTTAGAGTAACCTAAAGGTCATTTATTTAACATTACATTATAATTCGGCGTCAATATAATTTACATATATAATTTATAATTTATATTAGTATAATGTATTATTTTGGTGAATCATGTTAATAATATTGGTTAATCTGACTATTCATATTCTATGTTCTGCATCTCATCTGTCTTATTTGTTACGCATACACAGGGTGAGGAGGATTATACGGACTACGTACAAAGGGACCGTAGACGGAGACCACAGGCACCAGAGAAGCAGCATCACAGATAGCCACTCTGGGATTTGAAATACTCGCGCCACTTCTTTATAATGGCACTAATTTCTATGAGTCCTATTGGGCCTACATAAAACATGAATGCTTTTGTATTTAGAATGTGATATTTTTTCATTAAAAAGTCCAATATTATTACTTTGTGGGAATTTCAATCTCTTAAAAATTTTTTCCACCTCTTTAATCGTACAGAGAACGCTTGTCCAACAAACCCTGCCTGTGTGTGGAATAGTAAACAGACCCACACACTACTCACATAGGCCTGACTATCTTCTTGTCTGTTACATCACCTTTCCTTTGTGACTATCAGCACATCAACGCTAATTCAGGTGACGAACGTGCAGTTCTGGATGTTATTCTAGCAGTTCTGTCTGAGCTCTGGGATGAATTAACGCTGTAATCTTGGAGAGGTTTTGCCATGCCAGATACTCCTGGAGAGAGCCATTGTTCCAGATTTTTCTATGTGGGGCCCCAGAGCCGAGGGGGCTTTGTAACCCTGTCCACGGCCTGCTGATGGATGGGGGTCAAAATAAATTAGATTTATGATGTGTATGTTATGCTGCTGCAATCACGTCTAGAGATCATCTGTTTCTTATGATCCAGCTCGAATGTATTGTATTTTCTTTTCTTCAATTTTTTAACGATTGATGTTTTCTTTAATCAAAAATAGACACTTAGGTAGGCTATTCGATGAAAAAAAACATAATAATGCACATTATGACTTAATGTAACCATCTCTAGACTATCACACACAGCTCAAATTGAGGGCTTACCATGAAACAAGTATGTAATTTGCACGAGTACACAGACATGGATTAAATTGAGATAAACGACAGGGTTATAAAGAGTGTCACAGCTCGGTTCTTCCACCTGCTGTGCAGAGATTGACAGCTGCAGACGTCAATAACAAACGCAGACATCGACACCAGCCCACACAGGGTAGGCACTAGGGGACGTTTATTAATTTTGTCGTCGTTTTTGTCGCTAAGCTCGATTCAAACAACGTCCTGAGTCTGTGGATGTGATTTTCGCCTTTGTCGTCTCTCTCCTGAGATTGTCTGGTTGGAAAAGAAAAAGGCAAAATGGCTGACGACAGCGTTCGTGCTGAAAAGTCACACAAAATGGCGTTAGACAAAGGAAAGGCAGTGTTACTAGGTTTCACTCTCACTTCGGTTCCGCTTAAAATTCTTGAAAACAAAGCCGATTTTTTTACTGAAACTCCGTCTCCCACATGAAAACATTATTCTTGCACTGACATCGACTTCTCTTTAACACACGACACGCTTATGACAGATTTGTAGCACAGTAAGCACATCTACACGAGTCTCTGCTGTGTTTTTCTCAGTAACGTCAAAGCCTGGCTTCTTGTGACAATTTAGATGTTCCCTGACACACACACACACACACCATATTAAATCCACATTTTGACGCCGGTATTGTGCCCATGAGATTTGTCTTTATTGAGAGTTGTGGGCTGACAGAAACATATTCCATGAGAAAGGTTTTTGGATTATCTGTCCCGTCATTCCATGTAAAAAAAAAAGGCGTGTGAAACTACAGTGGGCACATTAGCCTGGCGGTCCAGCTCCCGAGATAATCCAGGTCTGAGAATCACTGACGAGGAAATTTAGTTTTGGTGTCTATAGTCGATCCACCAAAATAGGAAATTGTACTCCCATGGGTTTATTAGATTTTTAACTGAATATAGTTCCACATCAGGACGAATTCAGTAGTAGACACAGGGAGGACGTTCTCCATGAGCACCCGAATATGGTGAAAATGCCCATTGAAATGACTGAGCAGTTGTTGACACCTCCTCTGGACACTTCCACACTTTTCTGTTCTCATCTGATAGGCACGCTGCACGCATGCGCAGAACGTGTTTTTTTTTGTTTTTTTTTTTGGCCAGTCCCCTGTTACCGCATTTCAACGCAGGCGCACTTCTGCCATCAGTGTGCGTGCTTAATATAGCAACAAAAGCAGAATAACGCTGTGGTGTAGTAACAGAGCTTTACTATTCCAAACTTTAATCAAATAATGGCTTTCTATTGGCCACTCAGTTACAGTATGGACACAATGTACTGAGGGTGAAAGTGACCGGAGACTCAGTTCACCCACCATTTTATTAACACGTGGACACCTTGATTAGGCTGAGGTAATAATTTAAAGGTAATCTCGGCTACACATTGAGTAGTTATTATAAAAAGGTAGGCGACCAACAGGGGTAGTCATGGAAAAAAGACATCAAAATGGTGCAGCCATTATTTACCCCTCATCAGTGCTTATCACTACTGGTCTTTGGAACCTTTGGACATAGGCCCAATAACTCATGTTACTTATTAGCTTAAAGCAGAGATCGGACCAGGTCAAACTGACTTTAGATTCCACGCCATTTTGTTTCCGACTTGTAGAAGTTATGTCTTTCCGGCCTATTACAAGCAAAAGGCAGACACGTTAAAGTGCAGAGCAGAATCAAACCTCAGTATGAGGTGTTTTATGAATGACTTTTGCAATCCTATGACTGTGGCATTGCTCTTCTTCTTAATCCTGATTTTGTTTATCGTTTAGTGTCCTATCTTGACAATCCAATCAACAATATCTTCTTAAATGTGATTGTTTCATTTAAGAGGTGTTTTTTTTTATCAGCAGCTACAATGCATTGCTAAAGACTAATGGGGCTTCTCTTAATGAAAATATCAACTCAGTTTATTAACATGTAAAAGTGATTTGGTTTGAATACTTTTTCAATCCCACAGCTGCCAGACCTTCTTACTTTTTGAGAATATCCTTTCGAATTGGCTCTCTGACATGTTAGTTTTAATTGGACTGAAAGAAAGTAAACCCACTTCTTCTTTTACACCACCTGCCCAAAATGGGGCCCGCTATAAGGTTATATTTGGCTGATTTGGAAGATGTTTCTAGCAAAAACAAAACTAGAAATTGAAAAGAATATATTAAATAATACTCCTTTTTGCATTTTTCTTTTGTAAAACGTTCTATACTAGGTAACCTACCTATTTTTTTATTTTTCGTATACGAGCACAGCAGGAAAAGTGACAAATCAGTCAGTTAAGGGAACATTAGGGATTCGGTTTAGGACCATGACCGACAAGTCAAGTTTAAGTTTTTGTCCTCCAATGTAAAAAGGTTTGGATGTCCCTCTTTATAACTGCTGCGTTCAGGGCAGCAGTTCTGTGATTAATGGATGAATAAGCTTTGGTGATAAGTCACTAACTACATGATTTTCTCCAGTTCCCCAAAACTAGGCTTAATATAATGTGCTAGTTAGCTAACTCTTTCAGTTTACAGAAACGGAATATAATTATATGGCTAAGAGACAAACTAGAGGGGACAAATGGGTCACAGTAAGTCATCAGTGCATTTTATTTTGTTTTAAATGTATATATAATTTTCTGTTGATGCTATAGGCCAAAAAATACAGTTAATAATGAATAATGTAATAGAGATTCACGACTGATATTTCTTACAGAATCACCAAATCGTAACTGAACTTTACTGGAGTTTATACAATTTGAACTGATGCCTCAGTCTATTATTTTACTGAAGCTCAACACAGCCTCAAGTGATCTTAACATAAAGTAGACATATTATGCTCAATTTCAGGTTGAGAGTTTCATTTTGTGTCACTACTAGAATAGGCTTAAATACTTTAATGCTCAAGAAACACATTTTTTTCTCATACTGTCCAGTGCTTAAGCAGTTAAATCCCCCTCTGTCTGAAATGCTCTATTTTAGCGCCTGTCTCTTTAAGCCCCCCTGCTGAATGCACAGTCTGTTCTGATTGGTCAGCTCACACGTGCCTGAGCCAGCACAGCTAACAACAACAGAGCAGCTGTACTAAATCATTTCTTACGTGCCAAACTAACCACTGGGCATAAATCATGCAAATGTGCGACTCTCTGACATAGTGTGATGTCACAAAGTAACAGAGTTAAAGGTGAGACTACTGACAAAGTGTTTCAGGAGCAGTGTTTTCTGTGGGAGAGAGGAGCATGTTAGTGCGGACTTTGACCATTTTATCTTGCAAGATTTACATACAAGACCCTATATAACACTGAAGGAATGGGAAAAATTGTAAAAGCACAACAGGTCTCCTTTAACATTACTATGAGCTATGCGTAGCTTATGACTGAATCCTTCCATGTCAGGTTTTTTACCGATCTAAACCTATATTCTGGAGACAAATAAAGCAATTAGTGGTGACTTAAAGGTTATCAGTGATCAGTCCATCCAGCCATTTTTCAAACTGCTCATTCTGTGTAGCTCCAGGGGAGGCTGGAGCTGAGCACAAAAGGAGCCCTTCCCGATTACACTCTGTAATTATTAGTATTTAGTTGAGTTGATGATAAATGGTTGACGCACCTCCACAAACAATGAGCTTGCTACTGTTTTAAAATGTGGTCTGATGGCTCACTTTATCATGTTTTTTGTTTCAGTTCATAGAAGAAAAAAAAAGAATTAGCTCTAGAAATCTAGATCTAAAATGATTCTACGTGTGCTCTGTTCATTTGACTGCATGCAAAGTGTCTCACCTTGCCATGCCCAACTGCGATGGGAGCCTCCTGTGAGTCAAAGCCTCTCAGATGTCAAAGCACCTTCATTCAACCAGGGGTTTTCTCACGCATGCGCAGCGGCGGAGGACTATCTCATCGGGGAGAAAAAAAGAAGTTCACACACAAAGCCACGCCTGCGCGGTGTGCCTCTCATTACAAGCGAAGTTGCTGCATCTTTTTAGGAAGCTACATGCTTTCTTTCGACACCCAAAGGTCGCATGGTGTCAGGGACGCGCCTAGTCACGGGAACAGTCAGGAGCGCGTTCATGAGGTGCAAGATCGCGCTTTAACAGTGAAGAGTATCAAACAGCGTGCGGGGATCCAACCTAATGGTTTACATTGGGTCACAACGACCAGTCAATGATTTGCGCCGAGTATTTTTCCCCCCTCGTCCGGCGTTTATTTTGCAAACCTTTTCTATTTTGCACGGGAAGAGACTGACATAGAAAACTCATCTGTATGATAGGGGAGCAGGAGCACACAGTATGGTCCGGGAAACCAGACATTTATGGGTGGGAAATTTACCCGAAAATGTACGAGAGGAGAAAATCATTGAGCACTTCAAGCGGTGAGTAGAGACACTTGTGAGCGACGTGTGTGACTGTGTTTTGTGCCCAGTGTGAGGACGAGTGCACGGCCAGCATCTCTCCCTGTGTTGTGTCACATTTTAGTGAAGTCGGGATGAAGCAGGAGGTTCCCCCCGTAGCGAAGTCCCATTTGGCAACTGTGCTGTCAGCTCTCTGTACGCGACAACACCGAGATAAGAAAGAGAAAAAAAAATACGGCTAGCACGCGTCAGCCACCCAGCTAGCGGACATATGGTTTTGCCATTTTGACACCAACTTGTAGGCTGTAGGTGATAACTTTACTCGCCCTTTCATGTCGTGTGGCTTCACATTCGCGCCGGGTAACCGTTTGACTTTTTAGGAAGCCAACCGTTTCCCCACCTGGCGACCGTTGAAGAAAAACACAGTGTCTGTGTAACGTAGCCGCTAACAGCACACCGCCAGTGTAAACAAACTTCAGCCTACCTGGCGAGCTGCTAGCTTTGTACAAGCTGTGTGCATTTCACGGTCTGCATCTCTGGCAGACTGTGAAGTCTGCAGCCTGAGCGGACCATGGACCCGGTGTTTCACTTGACTCTCCCGTGAGTTTGTCAGGTCACAGCCTCCAGCCAGACCCGTGCACAAAGTGTGCTCAATTAGCATACAATATATATATCTGGCAGAGTGCACGGCGGCAGCTGCAAAAAACGGATTGTTGTAATTGTTTTATATATATATATATATATATATATATATATATATATATATATATATATATATATATATATATATATATATATATATATATATTTGTCCTGAATTCACCACAAGTCGGTGAATCCTCCGAGCTGACGCGACATCACGCCGACGTTCAAGCTGCAATTGTTTCAGACTGGCCGTGATTGAACAGGCTGCTCCGCGTTAACGCTGATGTGCAGCGTCGCACCGTTGCAGGAGGCTACTTGTGCTTACTTTGAGCGCAGAAACGATCATCTTTGCCACATTATCACCGCGGTGTCTCCCGCCCCCCCTCCTCCAGCTGCTGACTCGCACAGCCTGCAGCGGGATCTGATTTAAGGGGAATCAGGCAGCATATCGATATTTTAATTACGATATTCAAACTGAGCTCCGCTTGTGCATTTTTTTTCCTGTGACTGTGTCTGTTTGGGTTTATGGAGCAGACATATCCTTTACGCATTAATCCCATATGCATCCTATAATGTATCGTGTTCTTTGTTGTCTTCCTTGGAGGGAGAATAAAAAAAAAAATGTAAATATGATTTTGTGTGTGTGGCTTCCACGGCTGCCTGCGCGCTCTCGCCTGTCGCTTCTCTTCTCGGCTGTCAAGGAAATAGCAGCCCGCCTCTCCGTCCATATGTGCTGGAAGAGCAGACTGCCGAAAAAAACATCAGTCTACCTATATGAGCGACGTCTCCTTCTTCACTGTGTAGGCGTCGCCATATCGGCCGAAAGCTGCTAAATTACCAGCCCTAAATCATTCATGTCTGTTCAGCAACGTCGCCACCGAAAGGCGCGTTTGTCCCGGAGTGCCCCCCTTCCTCCTCCCCCCCAACATACGACTGTGCAAAAAAATATTAAAGTCAGGATATTAATGTCGTTCCTTCACATTCTCGTCTTTTTTTGTACACAACAGACGGATGCAGGTGAGCTATAGACATGGTTCGTGTCTGACTCATGCAGCCTCGCTGCAGAAAGCACGATAGCGGACTACCTATGTGCCGTTTTTATTTACATTAACCCGATGTGCGTAACGTTATGTGTTTTTTTTTCTGGGGGTGGGGATGGTGATCCGGCTGCATGTTGTTGCAATAGCGGAGGAGGAGTGAAAGTGTGTCGGCGGGTCCTTTTTAGCACGCTGCCTCAGCTCTAGCGTTAAACCCAGAGGTAGTCGGGAGCATGCAGGTGCATGACAGCCCCAATGTGTTATAGAAGTCATTGAAGATGGGGGACGGCAGAATGAGTAAGCAGTGTGAACAGCTTTTCTAAAATGGCGTCGGAGGCTGTTCAATGTTGGGAACTGGCATGCCAATGAATTTATGGGCACCCCACTGTCTCCGTCGGACAGTCAAATACACTCCCGAAAAATTCTTGGAGGTGGAGGAGGAAGAAGAAGAAGGGGGGTAGTAACGCGGAAAGATGATGGCAGGCTTTGTAATCCCGGACTAGGTTTGAAAATTTAGGGTGATGGACTTCCCATCATTCAATTCAACCATCACTTAACGAGGTGTTTACAGGCTTATTAAGAAAATCAAAAAGGATGCCATTGAAAAACACTTAATTATTCTTTGATTTGGGGAGGAAAGTGGGAATGATGTAATGTATGCATAATTGTGCCAAAAACCCTTTGCTTCTGGTGAAACAGAAGGAGCCACATAGACATTATTGATTGTTTTTCCTCTAAACCCACACACACACACACACACACACACACACACAGCCAATCAGGAAATGTCACGTCTCTTTTATATGCAGCCCAGGCTTCATCTGTATGCCTTCCAGCAGCTATAAGCATACGGACACCCCCCCACCCCAGAAAACATGCTAATGTCAGAAAATATATGCAATGCATTTATTAACATGCAATGTGCCATGGTTTTAAGTCCAGTTGCTGGGTTACTGTTGCCTTGTAAGAAAGCACATCAGAGCAGGGAGAAGAAAAAAAAAAAAGGAGCAAAGCCACCTTAGTTCCCGCCCCTCCTTAGAGACACACACACACACACGCACACATGCGTGCACGCACACACACGCTGACATAATTGAATCCAGCACTATACATTTAAATAAAAGGTGCTTTATTGTCACAAATAATCAAAACAGAACAACCCTGTTTTGATAATCATAAACACTGATGCAACATAAAGTGATCACCTTGTCTTCTCTCCGTTTTCTCCTCAGATATGGACGTGTGGAGAGTGTCAAGGTCCTGCCTAAGCGGGGTTCAGAAGGTGGAGTCGCAGCCTTTGTGGATTTTGTGGACATTAAAAGTGCTCAGAAGGCTCACAATGCTATCAACAAGATGGGGGACAGAGACCTGCGCACTGATTACAATGAACCAGGCACGATACCTAGTGCCGCGAGGGGGCTGGACGATAGTCTGTCCTTAGGCTCTCGTGGCCGGGATGTATCAGGGTTCACAAGGGCGGCAGGGGGGGCCGTATATGGGCCCCCCACGTCGCTCCACAGCAGAGATGGACGCTATGAACGCAGACTAGACGGGTAAGTGGACAAAGTTTCTCTGAAGGCAGGGGGAACCGTGGTTTCTGGTAAACACCTTACCTCCAAGCATCTTCCCACCATCTATTCATTTACTTGTTTAAGGGGTAGAGGAGAAAAAGAGTTCATGCTCAAGAATTCAGTCTCATAGGGATCCCCTGTTAAGTCCTCGGAGTGTGCCCAGCGCTCCTGGATTCATAATTGCAGGTAGAGATATTCCATAAGTGAGAGCATGTTTGTTCACACGTGAATCTATTATTAAATGAATAGTCAATAGTTTAAAATGGCTGTTGGGGATTATCTGTGATCTTAAACATCTCCTGTGAGGTGGATATATCATTTGCGGAAAATGCGGGGCAGAGATTGGATATCGTAAAATTTCCCAGGATTATTGGAGATTGCTGGAGAGAGAGAGAGAGAGAGAGAGAGAGAGGGAGAGATTGAAAAAGAGAAAAAGAGAGAGTGGTCCAGCGGCCATCCCTGGGATTCCCCTAATCTGGAGTTACGTGCCCTGCGCGGTGGATTAATGTCACCCTTTTTTCCTCATGTAACAAAACATCCATTATATGTATAAGGCACCATTGTTTGGATTAGTCTAATTTGGTTTTCAATTATCGTGCACACCTCACCGAGGTGTTCGCTTTGCTCGCAAGGCCGGAGTCACAAGGATAACCATCACAGGATATTTATTCCCCTCTGTTGGATTAACACTGGCCACACACTTTAAGGATATGCTATCATGCTAAAGGTATGGGTTCCTTTCTTGGTTCTTTTGTTTTTTTTTTTGTTTAATTTGGGATTATATCTAAAATCAGGGCATTACAGTTTGAGTGCTGGGAGACCTCTACTGGTGATCCATCTCAGTAGAGACAACAAACAGAAGTGAGCAAATGACTCTATTTTTCCTGCCTTATTTTTGTGGAGATTATTTTTTTTACTTCTCAACAACTGAAACTAGCAGATTTATTGAGGACCAATACGGACTATGTTTGGATCGTACAATTCAAAGAAGAATGCTGGAGATTGAGACTGGAAAGTTGCTGCTGGAGATAACCTACCTCATGTCTGTGGATTACCTGCACCTTTCTTGAATGTGGAACTATAACTAAACCTTGGATACAAACACATACAAATGAGGAGAACGAAGTTGCACTTATTAACTGCATTTCTTACTGACTCAGCATTGGTTTGGACTGCATGCAGGCTCTTCTGCTTGTAAAGGAGGCAGAGAACAGACATGAGCATCCACAAGCTTCAAAACCGGACTCCATCCCAGGAATGAAAGCTATGAGCAAGCATCTGGATTACCATTAAGAGACATGTTCTTTATTCTTAATCTGTCATGGCCAGATTTCCCTCTGCCAAAGGAATTTGACTACGTTACTGCTGAGCAGAGTGTGACCAAAGAGGGACGTGCTGGACTTCATAAATGAAGATGCAAGACGTATTTTTTTTCCCCCTGATTTCCTTCATCGTTTCTGGGGAATCAATGGTGCACTACTTCCTGAAGATGTACTCATGGATATCATGTGTTTTTTTTATTTCGCTGTACTCAAGTGCAACTTTGTTTTTTTTGTATGGATGGATATATCGACTCAAATGGACATTTTCCAGCACACAAAACATCCCAACATGGATTCGTACAAGGTCGTGTTTGATTGCAGCATTTTAATCCAAACGGACACTCCAGCTCATCAAAGTACACAAGGTCTCCTGCCCTGAAGACGAGGATTACATTTTCTAACTTGAACAATTTTGCTTCAATTTTTTTGCCCTCTCCACTCAACATTTTTGCCCACATTTTTCTGCTCACAAAGTTCTGTCTCCCTAGATTGTATTTGGAATTATAGGTCAAGTTACCACTCTCTCAAAAGGTTGGTATGTCCTGCCCTGTGTATTTTAGCTGTCCTCTCTAACCCCCTAGTTTGAACCCCTGTCTCTCTCCATTTTCCCCACTAACCGAAGTAGCTGGTACATAGACTGTTATCACTGCCTGTGTGTCTATGCAGAAATCTTTACCTTGTATTGTTTTCCTTTCTCTTCTCCCACCTGATCCCACCTTCAGCTCCTTTCCCCCGTTCTCTTTATGATGAATTGAGCCATGTTGCAGCTGTTTATTCATGACGAATGATCCGAGTAAAAAACAAAAACAACACTGCCTTAATATAACACAATGATTGAGCTGTGGAATCACATAATAATGATAATAATAATTATAATAAATAATTGCAATATGTGCAATAATAGTAATAACTGGAATAAGAGTGAAGAATAAGGAGAAGTATTTCCACATGTCCGAAAAACTAGAGAGACAAAATTAAATGATTTTGATTCATAGATGAACATTGAAATGGGATTTTTTTTCTTTATGTTAAAATTATTAGTTGATTTATTAACAGCGCATAAGTAATAGTCACTAATTTAAGTCTTTAATTGAACAAGAATACAGGTCATTTGCATGTACTTTTTAAATGATTGTTGGTTGGACAAAACAACATTTGGAAATGTCACCTTCGGCTCCCGAGGAAAAATGTCGACTAAAGCATTTTATAGACTTAAATGATTGATCGATTCATTACAAAAAATAATCTGCATACTCATCAGTAATGTAAATAGCCGATAATTACAGCCTTGCAGTCTTGCGGTTTGGGTTTTTTACGTGTCCTCAGCTTCCTTTTTATAGGGACAAGAGCAGAATTTGAATGCCATATAACTTGACAGACTCAAAATTAGATTTTTAATTTTAAACCTCTGAGAAATATAATTATTCAAGATTATTTTTGAACATTAACTTTTATTAAAGAGTTGACTGTAGTCATAGATGGGAATAATGCAGGTACAGAGATTACATTCTGTACATCCAAAGTGGATTACAAGTCTAGCCCCACCAATACTCCTTTTGGGGCATCATTTATGAGTAAAATTATTAAATTAAATAATTAGAAATTACCCCAAGCATCGTTTTCTCCATTACGTTCTGTAAGGAGGTTTTAGTATTGGATCACAAATGTGCCTTTACAAACAAATCTCAGATATATGGATCAGGCTCTAATTTTTCACGTGTCCATTTAGGGTTGGTCAATAAAATGATTATTGCCATGAGATGGTAGTCAGACTTTTGTCTGGCATTTATGCTCTAGTATCAATGGCTTTTTAGAAATTTGGGTTCTATTTGACTGTTGCAGGCACTTTTGCAAATCAGTGAACAGGACAGGGTCATGGCATTACTGGGATTACAAGATTGTTGCATCAGTTGATGGGTAACCTTGATTTGTCAGGTATTTAATTCACTGGTTTAACCAAAAATGGATTTCAATGAGGTTATTTTTGATTTTTAAAATTTAAAAAAAAAAAAAGGATTTTGATTGAGTTTCCAGAAGTTGTTGTGTCTCAGTCTATATCAATATTACGGCTGAACAATTAATCAAAATATTTGCAAAATCACTATATGATCAAGTGCAATATCAGAATTGCAGAAGATGCAACTTTAGGTTAAAGCTAAAATGTGTGACAAAACAACATTGTAATGTGCTTTTGTGCTAGAGAGATGCCCTGGCCGACAAATCTTATTCTACAGATGTAATAAAACATGTTTGTTTGGTACAGAGTCAGACCCCAGCAATACTTTTTTTTTCATTGAAAATCAAAATTGTGACTAGTAAAATCACAATTGTAATTTTTTCCCCCCAAAATGATCATGATATGATTTCCCCCCATTCATATCGTGCAGCTCTAATCATTATCATGATATGAAGTAATAGATTTCTGTTTCATGGTTCTTGCTTTGGCCGTCAAGGACAACAAGATGCTCCACAGCTGCGCAGCTTACAGCCAGGATGCATGGCTTAAGGAAATCTAACAATAAACTACTTATAACAGTTTTAGAAATGATTTTGAATTAAATTGAAATGCATGTATCGCTCACACGCGACTGAGCCACCACATAAGACTCCTTTTTAGCATGCTGCTGGAATGCATCCTCATAATTATGCTGTTCACGTAATCCCAAAACAGTTGATGTGCTCAGCATGCACCAGAGCAGACTAATAATCAAACACTGATGGAAATTCAGCCAGAAAAAAAGTCTAACTGAATTATTTTTAAGCTCCATGAATAATGTAGAACCTGTTTTGTGTAAAGTGAAATTGAAGTGAAATTGAAGGCTATCTATCGAGCACTGAGCCTGCGCCACCAAATTAGCATTTTCGAGAGCATCTGGGGGTCAAGGTAATCCATCACTTTCACAGCAGACATCGTTGTGCCATAGATGTTATTCATGAATCCAGCACACAGATGATTAAATCAAATAAGCTGAAACAAAATTTGCCCCTGACCCGCTGTACTTTACGTATAGCGCAGTGAAATACAGACATAGAGCCGGTGTCCTAAACCAATTTATCCTCAACATGCAGGAGACCATCCCTTGCAGCCTTTTGTTCTCATGACCTGTGGTGCAAAAGCCTTTCATGGAAAGACTTAATGACAGCCACTTATGGCCTCAAGCAATGTCGGTATCTGTAGGTTAGATTTATGTCAGATGTTTATGCTGAGGAATATTTCCACATTGGCCCGGCAGAGTATCCATATAAGGTGTTATCAGATAATTGCACAGGGACAAACCCTGCAAACCCTAATCAGTAATTATCATTCTGTTTTTGGCTTACATTTTTTTGCTTGGTTAAAAAGAAATAAAACCTATCCTTTCAAGCAGATAAAATTTAAGAAATTTTGGTTGGGGAAAGGATTAAAGGTTTTTAAAATGTTTTTATTTGGAACAAAGGGTTAAGTTTAGGGGATGAATGCAGTCTATCAAAGTCCTCTCAAGTATAGCGGTAAAATGTTAATGGGAATATGTGTAACACATTTCTGTCAGGTGTAAAGGTCAGGTTGGGCACTTTAAGAAACTCATCTTATGGATCATTTACCAAAATGCCTTTCAGGACATCACAGGGCATTAGTGATGCAGAGGAAGACGCTTGTGTCATATATCTTCAGAGAAATGGCAGCAGCCTTCTGCCAGCAGCTCTTGTAACCCGTTTTATGTGGTTTCTGAAGCCGAGACGGAGACATAGGCAGTTCACTCTGTAACCATGTTTAGCCAAGGAAACTCACGTACAGTATTTGAGTCCTCATATGTTTTACTGAAAACATTAAAATGTGTCCAGCTATTATCCAAAACAACTAATAAATCTTTTCTATTGGAAACGCACCACTGCACATCCTTCAAAGTTGTGAAGTACAAGAAAGTTTGAAAATCATAAAACTAAAAATATCCCAAAAGGAAGCCTGTAAACTGTGCGTTGTGTTGATGAAGGAACTAATTACAAACATTTGCTTGAGATTCAGAAAGCTTTGTGCCTTCGCTTTAGAAAATACTAACCAAACGCCTCTATAATGACATGGACAGTTTCAGAAGTTTCTCCACGTTGCCAATGTTTTTGATTTGTACTTACAGCTCTTTGTTGCTTTGGACAGCGTAGCAGCATCAGATAGACACATTTTCACACAGATGTAATCAAACTGTCTCTGATGGTCCAAGTCAATCAAAGATCTAAAAGATTTGGATGTCTCTATTAATTATCCAAGGAATTTTGACTTTTTTTGTAATTTTCATACCTATTTTCTTCCACTCGATATTGTAAACTTAAACACAGCCTGAGAGTAAGCAGAGCATCATCATTGTTTGGTTGAAACTTAGGTTATGTTGTAGGTTGGGCTAATATTTTCGATTAATTTGCTGATAATTTTCATGATCAACCGTTTAGTTTCTGAAATGTCAAAATCGTATAAAATGATCATCATAATTCCCTACAGCCCACAGTGATGTCTTCAAATGGCTTCTTTTGTCCAACCAACAGTCCAAAACCCAAGGATACTTAATTTACTATCATACATAACAAAGAAAAGCAGCAAATCCTGGTCGGTTAATTTTCTTTTGATCAACTTGTCAATTAAACAACCCATGATCACAGCTGTAGTTATGCAACACTTAATTTCCTACAGTAGTTTTTTCAGTCATCCTTGCCTTTTATTGGATAGTTGAAAGTGGGAACCAAATCTTGGGGATGGGAGAAAGAAATAGTGAGGGTCTAAAAGGCTTCCAAAAAGGTCCCAGTACCAGGAACCAGGAACTTTAGTCACTGCCCATGCTCAAACCAAAGGATGTTGTAGTTTGGTTATATGGACATCAACCACATTAAATATTCTTGTGAATCCCTAATTTTCTTTTGAGATTTCCATCTTTAAAGCTTTGATTTCTATGGTTAGATAAGAACATTAATATTTAAGTAATTGATTCATTTAGTCTTTGATACTGGTAAGGGTAATCGGAAGTATCTTTTTCAAATTACATATGTACATATATACAATACAGACGTTTTGCAGTATCACACAGGTATAACGCTGCTATGTTTTTTGCAGTAAATTTTAAGATATATTAATTTTACCATTACGTTTTTACCATGACAGTTTGCCATTAAATTCCTTCTTTGTATATCTCAATATTATTTTCCCCCTTTTTTTTAAATGGAATAATAATAAAATGTAGTCTCTTATTTAAAGAACCAGTTCAATGAGAGTTTGTAACTGTAGTTATATTAAACCATATTCCACCCTGCGTTAGAACATGATGGTTAATTTGCTGATTATAATTTGATCTGAATTCAAACAGTGGTAATTGCTGTCCTGTCCCGCTCATTACGGGGAGTTGGGTAATATGACTGCTGTAATGACACAGCAGTCGTATTACCAAATTAAATTCTGATTGCTTTATTCAGTAAGAGGATGCTCAGGTCTGAACAGAATGTCCTTATTAGCACCGCTTCTTCTGTGCATCTTTTATAAAAGATGCTTTGAAGAGCTTTCAGGAGAACAAGTGGTGTCAGATTGTGTAACATTATCAACAAAAGGCTTGTCGCAAGTCACCTCCAAAGACATTCAACAAAGCCTCTCAGATGAATGATCAGACGCCTTAAAAAGTGGCCTTTGTTACAGTCGCTAGATAGTACAAGACGAGAAAGACTTAAAAATCCATAAAGGCATGAATCTCTCATGTAAATCCTTGTGCAAATCTGTTATATCCTGCAATTAAACTCTGAAATAAGCTGCAGATTTCTGTTCTGTTGAACACTAAATGCATGCCCTGTGCTAAAAATCCCTTCAGGATCCTATCCTGATTATATCTGTTGATATAGTGTGTTGCATTTTACAGTAGGGTATACTCTACTTGTGTATGTCTATGATGCTTGAACTGGGAACAAATTTAACACCTGCATCCAAAGATAAGTAAAAAAAGTTAGCTAAGTTACCTAATCGCCTTTTTGTTGTGGAAAGAGGAGGTTGGTATGATGGCAGAAGAATGGGATTCATTTAATCTCCAAGTCATAAACGGTTAGGCTGAGAAAAACGTGTAAGACCAGATGCTCAGTTGTCTCTACCAGTTAATTATTTAAATCCCCCTGTAGTTCAGTCTGTAGGCTGGAAGATAATTCTCTTTTCAGATGTTTGAAAACTACCCTTCTTGAAACACTTTACTGCCCCATCTTCCCATATGTCTAATTAAGGAAAACCCACCAGAGACACCTGATAATTTTGTTTGTCCATTGTGTGATGCTAACAGCTTTCTTAAATATCTTAAATGTATCTGTAATGTGATGTTGTTCTCTCCTTTCTGTTTGTTAGGACGACTGAAAGTCGGGATCGGGCATATGATCACAGTGCCTACGGACATCATGAGCGTCCTGGTAGCAGTTTTGAACGCCAGCGGCACTATGAAACAGACTATTATCGTGATGCAAGAGAGAGGACTCTAAGCACAGCTGGGAGTGGGTCTGGTACCTCCAGTGGAAGTGGCACAACGGTGTCGTCAGGAGTCGTTGGAACTATCGTTAGTGCTGTTGCTGGCAACACAGGGACAGGTGGATCAACAGGGGCCACGACGGGAGGAAGCGGAGGATCTGCATCCAGCGCGGTCGGCTTTTACCGCTCCCACAGCAGGAGCCCTTGTCGCTTTGAGACACCAGAGCCTCGCTATGAGTCTCGTGCCAGGGAACCCTTTACATTGGCCAGTGTGGTTCACAGGGACCTTTACCGGGAGGACAGGGGTCGTCGCGGGGAGCGCTCATACCGCCACAGCCGTAGCCGGTCTCCACACTCAGCACATTCACGGAATCCCTCTCCTCAGAGACTGGCGAGTCAGGCCACGCGCCCTCCACGCTCCCACAGTGGGTCAGGCTCTCACAGCCGCTCCTCCAGTTCAGACTCGGTCAGCAGTACCAGCAGCAGCACGAGTGGCAGGTGAGTGAAGCTGATCTGGCTGTCAAGATTTCTCGGCTTGTGTATGGTTGTTGTTTACCGTTGTGCATCCCAGACTTCAGCAGGCGCTGGATAGAGCAGAGAGTATTTCGAGAAATCTGCACACTGGATGATGCTTCAAGGGATTATTTATTTCACAAAATTAAGCAGTACATATTAGTACTGTTTATTGGAGCGATTCAGAAGATTATTAGTGCCATCTATATGTCAATTTCTGCTGCTTACCAGGCCACATTTTTAGTAATGTTAAGCACTTTTTACACAGACATAGCACAAAACTACAGCAACAAAGACCCTTCTTTACCCTTTGTTAATTTACGCCAAACGAAACAATGGCAGTATAATGTCGCCTCAGCATGTGATTTTAGATAGTGTGGCACCATTCTGCAGGCAAAAGAGGAGTGACGTGTAACAGTACAGCCTGACCACAGCCTGTGGCGTTTTACATACGCATCATTATATAACATGGCAATAACAATCATTTACCCACAGCTGAATACCCAAAGGTAAGAAGGCTGCACACGCACAAATCTTCAGGACAAAGTTGACAAATCTCAATTTGACCTATTCATACAGGACATGTCAATATCTTCTTCAGTCGTTGTCATATTGTCAAAATAGGATGTATATGGGACCTTAGGAAAATAATTCCTTAATTACCATGTGGCCCTTTAAACCAATCACCTGCCAACTCCTATATATAAATGACATCACTTCTATTCAAATGTTAGTGTGTTTGTTGACATGGACAAAATAAATTGGTGAAATTGCGACCTGTGAACTTTGTCCTAAAGGTTTTTGAGTGCTACCTTTATACCTTTGGGTATTTAGCAGTTGAAATATACTGTGTGATCATAAAACAAATTACTGGGAGGGCGCATCCTTTCAAAGATCAACAATCATTTAAGGTTATATGGTGGTTGATCTTGTACTTGATCTTGTGTATTAAGGGTAAGGAGCTCTCAGTCCTCGCATTGTATCTTCAATTTGCAGACATTTCCAGTTGCTGTTCTTCTTTGAATTACATATAGTTTTACAGAATTACTGAGCTTTTAAATCCAATATTATTCGTAATTCAACATTTATATTACATTTTGAATAACATTTCTAACATGACCACTTTAGATAATTCAAAGCACAAAAAACACGCACTGTCACCGTTTTAAATTTTGAATCACTCAGCAAAAGCCATTCTGTTTCTTTGGCACTATTCAAGGATGATCAAAACTTTCATTGGTGTAGGATATTAATACTTTGTGGAGACATACATCAGATCTGACAGAAATGAAGCAGGTGGTTGTCCAGAACATCTTCTCAGGCTTGATTTTTCTGTTTTCAGCATTTTGACATACCTTCACCCAGCAGGTGGCACAAATTGCATCTAAGTTGCTTCATGTTTAAAAACACTTTTGTAAGGTACACCATGACAAGAAAGATTACTGTGTGTGCACCGAGCAGCAGTATGATTTCTTATTCAGTAGCATAAGTTGTGAATGTGTAAACCTGTGAAGCAGTGTTAAAGTGTGCAGATTTCCACTGTTCATTTTGTGTGATTATTAGCTAATTTCTTAAATGGCAAATCTGTTTTTACAAGTTTGTTGACTAAGTAGTAGATTGCCGGTACGTATCAAAGCCTGGAAAATGACCTTTGACGCATGTAACTCCTGGAATGACAAACTTGGCTTTCAAGATTTGATCTAAATTGATTTATTGCCACTGTTACTTTGGATTAAGTTAAAGTCCACTTTGTGTATTACTAAATTAAAACTCCAGGACAACATGTCCAATACTCTAAATGTTTCCCGCTATCTTGTCTTCATCAGAGTGGTGTTAGAGGTTTTTTTCTGGTTTCCATCCACACAGTCCATTGATCAGTATTGAAACTCAAAGATCACCATAGTTAGTGAGTTTACAAAACGTCTTCTTTTAAAAATACATTTGACAAAATTCATCACTTTCTTTTTTTCTTTTTGTCCAAGAAATGTAATTTTTGAGGTGGTATTTTACGTTTATAACATGGTAAAATGTTTTTATGCACAAATTAAGATCCACTCACTTACACGTAACCAGTAAGATCACACACATCCTAACCTGAATTTGGATCAAAAAATAAATTTGCATACAGCAGCTAATCTAATCTAATCTAATCTAATGATTTCTGTAATGAATTTGTTTTGGTGGCAAGCTGTGAGTGTGTTTTTAACTATTGTGTTGGAACCAATAGTCAGTCTGTGAATCTGGTCCCAGCTCTGTTTTGGATTTGACATGCTAATCTGGCTGTTTTTGTGCACTGCTGAGTATCGCCACTTTTGTAGTCATCATACTGGCACTCAGGTTCTTGTCAATGCATTGCTTCTTCTTGTTGATATGGGTTGTTGTTGAGGAGCAGTTGTACAATGAATGAATAATAAATAACAGAAGGCCAGGATAACCAAATGCAAAAAAGATACGCATGTCTGTCCATGGGATTTACTTCTGCAGAAATCCACCTCACCCCTCTTCAGTTGTGTGTTTTTCGGTTAACTGCATCACCTTTGGACACAGCAAAGTCCACAGTTCTGAACGGCGTGCAGCGACACATGTGGTTTGACGAGGTAGTGCTACGGGGGGAATTTCAGGAGACGGCTGGTGTATTTTTCTCACTGCCTACCTCTGTGTATGGGTAATGGCTCCCCCCCTCCGTGAGATCCAGTTGGAACTGGAAATTTCTGGCCAGTGCTGGCTGCCTGCCCACTCCCACAGGCCAGGCTCCGTCAGCAGCACTTCCGGGAGTGTCTGAGCACAGGAGGAGAAAGTGAGAGGGAAACAAACAGCAGAGGGCCTAGAAAGCTGAGACAGGCATGGGAATGGTCTGAGAAAAACGGTGCATGAGGCAGTCGTGAATTCATCTCTGACGTGCAAATCCATCTTTTTACACTGATAACGAGTTCTGCTGTATAAATATGAATTGGGGAGAGAGGGGATGTTTTTCTCCTCCGCAGCTGAGGGACGCTGCTGTTTTTGAACAGGAGAAAGACACATTCACAGCTCATTGTATGAGCTTTTATACAAATGCGTTTGTGTATATATATCAAACCTGAAATGTGTGCATAATATTGCCTTTTTAATGCAGTGTATCTAATCTTCCTTCCTTGCCTGGCAGTTTGGCTTTCACCTTTTTATTTTTTTTTTTTAATCAGAGTTAAAAAAAACATTTTGTCTGCCATTTTTGGAGAGGCAGAGCATCTAGCACTTTTTGCACCACTGCAAAATGATAAATCTCCTATAAGTGTGTTCCAATATTTACAGTATACATAGCATATCAATTTATGATTTCATTGAGGTGAAAATGTTAATGATAATAACGTAATTAGATTTAGTATTACTTGGGAGGGCAAAGGCAACATCCTGTTACTCTAACACACAAAAAAGCTTTTTTCATCATATATCTGTAGTGCTAGAGATAAAACTATAAGTCTTGCTCTAACATCTAGGTCCATTTTCCTCTTTCACTACAGTGATTCTAGCAGTAGTTCCAGTGATGACTCTCCAGCACGTTCAGTGCAGTCTGCTGCTGTTCCTGCACCCTCAGCACTTCCTTTATCCTCCCTTGACAAGGATGAACCACGTAAAAGCTTTGGCATCAAGGTCCAAAATCTTCCTGTGCGCTCTACAGGTTAGTTAAAAGAAGCTCCAGCAGAGTGAGCACTTAAAGAGCTTTTTTCTGCAGAAATAGTTGTGCAATTTATTTCTGTGTATCCTTCAAACATTGACTCTTTTTATTTATTAAAAGACATCACCAATTGTTGATCATTCAATAATGTTTCTTTATTCACTATACGTACTTAATAGACATTTTATGTGTTTACTACAGATACAAGCCTGAAAGATGGTTTGTTCCATGAATTTAAGAAACATGGAAAGGTAACATCTGTACAAATTCACGGAGCTTCAGAGGAGCGCTATGGGCTTGTCTTTTTTCGCCAGCAAGAGGATCAAGAGAAAGCACTTGGAGCATCAAAGGGGAAACTTTTTTTTGGCATGCAGATTGATGTCACAGCCTGGAATGGCCCCGGTAAGTTCTCATATATGACTTTATTGCAGCAAAAACAGAACTATTGGGAAAATGTACAGGTTTCCAATGAAGTTAACTTATTTTTCAGAGACAGAAAGTGAAAATGAGTTTCGGCCCTTGGATGAGAGGATAGATGAGTTTCATCCAAAGGCCACAAGGACATTATTCATTGGGAACCTGGAGAAGACCACCACTTACCATGACCTGCTTAACATATTTCAGCGCTTTGGAGAAATAGTGGTAGGTTAATGGTGTGAAAAGATTGAGAACCAGGCTGTGTACAAGGGTTGCCACACATAGTTTGAGATGATCATGCTTACTTACAGGATATCTCTATTTTCATTATCCCCAAAGGACATTGACATTAAGAAGGTGAATGGAGCCCCACAATATGCCTTTCTACAATACTGCGACATTGCCAGTGTCTGTAAGGCCATAAAGAAGATGGATGGCGAGTACCTTGGTAACAATAGATTAAAGGTGAGAGTTATCATGTTAATTTAATTTTAAATGTCCTTTCACAGCACTGCGTCATTCTTGTCTTTTACAACCATACTCAGTATTATTTATGAGCACAATTTGTGTGATGTCATAAAAAATAATTGCAGTCTTACATTTTAACCTTCCTATTTTCAGCTTGGCTTTGGAAAGAGTATGCCTACGACGTGTGTTTGGTTGGATGGCTTAGCGTCAAACACAACTGAGCAGTTTCTTACTCGTCATTTCTGTCGCTATGGACATGTTGTCAAGGTAAGTAAGTTTATTTTTTCTCTCATAGTTGCCCATTGTTTACTTTCTGGCACATTGGGACTCTATTTTCCTCTGTCTTCCGCAGGTTGTATTCGACAGAATGAAAGGAATGGCCCTCATCCTGTACAACAACATTGAATATGCACAAGCTGCTGTCAAAGACACAAAGGGGTGGAAGATAGGGGGCAGTAAAATCAAGGTAAGCGAAACAAAGCTTTGCTTGTTTTGAAATGTTGCTCTGTAATGTCTTCTAAATGCCTGACAGGCTGTAAAAAATGCAACTTAGCCTCTTTTGTTTCTTTTAAGGTGGACTTTGCCAATCAGGAAAGTCAGATGGCCTTCTATCGTTCGATGCAGGCATCTGGCCAAGACATTCGGGACTTTTACGACATTCTCTCTGAAAGAAGGTTTGTGTAGTTTGCTTGAGAAATAATAATTTCCCCTCAGTGCTGTCTAAAATTAAATGTAATATTATTGATGCCAAAGTATGGTGAAATTATAATGAGCTTTTTTGTTGTATATTTTTTTGCAGGGATGAAAGACGAACTCAGTATGAGTTTCAAACAGAAAGACAATATTATGAAAATGTACGGACACCAGGAACCTATACTGAAGATCCCCGTCGTAAATACCCTGCCAGAAGTCGGGAGTTCTACACTGAATGGGACCCTTATCAGGGAGATTACTATGATCCACAGTACTTTGAAGACCCCCGGGAATATCGAGAATACAGAGCTGACCCTTATGAGCAGGACATTCGCAAATACAGCTATTTGCAACGGGAACGTGAAAGAGAGAGGGAGCGCTTTGAAACAGATCGTGGACGTGATCATGGGAGAAGGACCATTGAACGTAGCCAAAGCCCATCTCACATTGCCTCTCGTCGCCCTGCTAGCCCTACTGCATCTCCTTCACTCTCTGAGAGGGTACCCAGCGATTCAGACCGCCGTATTTGCTGCCGATCTTCTGAAAGAAGTGGTAGCTGCAGTTCAATCTCTCCACCCAGATTTGAAAAACTTGAAAAGGCACGCACTGAAAGGTACAATAAAGCAGAAAAACTTGAGAAGGATCGACTCTTTGAAGTTGAAAGAGGGAATTTGGCTGAAAAGGAAAAGCGGGCTGGACGAAAAGACCGAGGAGACAAGGACAAAAGTGAGAAACAGCGGCTTAAGAAACTCAAAGTCGCTTCACCTATTATCCAGCCATGTGAAATGGAACCTGAACTTGAAAGAGATGTGAGCCCTGAGTCTGTCCTTCGAAGTAAAAACAGTAAACTTTCAAAGGAAGGCTCGAGCAAAGGAAGACTAGACCTTCCACCTTGTGTGGTGCAGTTAACACGTGTTAAAGAAAAAGAAGGAAAATTGATTGGTCATTCTGTTCAAGAAAAACAAATACCGAGGGGTGGGAGTGGCAGTCCCAGATTGGCATCACCTACTGCTGACCAGAGAAGTCCTCCATTCCGCACAGAGCCATCCAAAAGTGAAATCTCTAAGCATGGAAAGCTGCCCAGAGACAAAAACATGCACAGTTTAGTTGAGGTTATTGACAAGGATGCAAAAATCAAATCCAAGAAACATGGAAAATCTGAAATGGGATTTGACAGTGGCATTTCTGTGGATATTGACCGTCTTGCTGCAAGGAAAAGGCGTTTTGAAGACTCTGGCAAAACTGAACGACAGAAGAGAACTAGTGAGGAGGACCTTGTTAGACCTGGACTTCATAAAATATGGAACAGTACAAAGGATACAGATTTGGACAAAAACCTTTTGATGAAAGGGGTCCATAAGAAAGAGCACCACAAGGATAAATGTGTCAGGATGGTTTCAGTTAACAGTCCTAAAGATGGACAAGACTGTGAAATCAACTCATTAGACCTTTCTCTGGAGCGGCAGTCAAGGATAGGGGAGATGCCTGATGATTCTACAGATCAGTTGGACTCGCCCTACCTTAAAATGGATTTAGAAGGCTCAAAAAGTGAAAACAGCTCCAGTCTCACAAAGATGTCAGATGATGGCAGCCTTGACTTGGATGAATTAAAAGAACAGCAGAAACAGATTTTCACTGAAAACGAACAAGGGAGAGGGAAGTGCAGAGACTCAGATGATGGAGATGAACACTTTGTGCACATTGACCAGAATAGCATATCAAAACAAATTGAACAGAGTCAATGGTTCCGACCTAAGCCTGGAGATCCCGATAAGTTAGTCAAGTTTGAAAACCCACCAAGTAATGAGATTCGAGACTTTGAGAAGGATTACATCATGCATGACGTTGGAAAACCAATTCAGGATACGCCCAATGATGACTTCTCTTCCAGTAAAAGAAAGAAATTGGAGAATTTTGGCTTTGAAATAGTCACTGCAAAAAGAGAGCGCAACTTTGCAAGTTCCCAAAAGTTGAATGAGGACATTTATCAGAATTTAACATCCTCAATAGGACATGGTCACTTTTCTGCAAATGATGAAGATGAAACTGCCCAGATTTCTGTGTCTGTTATAAACAAAGAAAGAAAATCTCCAACAACAGATGATAAATTTTCACACACAGAGTCATTGAAACACCGTTTGGGCCTGACAGCCACACATTTTCACTCTTCTGACCCTGAACTTCCAAAGCTGAAGACAAACATGCTTGGCTGCGATGAGGAGTTAATGCAGCGTTGGGAAAGACGGATGAAGTCTGATTCGCTTAGAATGGAAATGACTTTCCCAAGTGATAATGCAAAACGTGAAAGCATCCACAAACGCCTTGGCCAGGATTTGGAACCTGGAGAAGTGCAGTCTGATTCAGATGATGATGGAGAAAACAAACACATCTCTCCCAAGTCCAATAGTTCCTTGTCTTATATCCTCAGGGATCGTGATGAGAGGATGACAGACCTGAAGCTTTCAGGCTCTTTGGAAAAGAATAAGTTTTATTCTTTTGCATTGGATAAAACTATAACTCCTGACACAAAAGCACTCCTTGAAAGAGCCAAGACACTGTATTCCTCCAGGGAAGATAATTGGTCCTTTCTCCCCTCACGCTTTCCAACCTCCCACAGCTGTTCAGATAAAGACAAGGTAGAGCTAGCCCCTCGACCTATTCCTTCTTGGTATAAGAAAAAGATTCGTACAGACTCTGTTGAAAAGCTGCATGACAAAAAAGAGGAACTCAAGCCACAGGACCAAGAGCGCCAGGACCTGTTTGCCTCTCGCTTCCTACACAGTTCAATCTTTGAACAGGATTCTCGGCGTTTGCAGCATCTTGAACGTAAAGACCAAGATTTAGAAACTGGAGTTACTAGGCCTTTTGCCAAGCCTGGAGCTGCTGAGGCACAGCCTGAATCTGGAGTCGGTGACACCCCACAAGAGCCCAAAGTGCTTTTCCATAGTCGTTTTTTGGAGCTTCAACAACAAAAAGACAAGGACCATCCCTCACCTGATACAGAAAATGATTCGATAGTTGAGATTAAGAGAGATGAAGTACAGAATTGTGATAATGTGCTATCTGACAAAGAATCTGAGCCAGTTCTGAAGGTTGATGACAAATCAACTAGCCCCCCATTAACCTTGTCGATTTCACCATTTGTTCCTTCCCCTAAAGAAATGTCTCCATCAGAAAAGAAAGAACTTCTGTCTCCATCCTCAGATCAGCCTATGTCAGTTGTTAAGGAAGAAAAACTAGAGCCAGTTCTTGAGTTGAGCCCACCTCATTCTCTTCCTATGGAAGACTTCAAACCAGTTGCTCCTAAGCTAACCATAAGCCCTCCACTTGCTCTTCCAGAGCCAGAAAATGAAATGGAAACAAAAGTAGAGTTAATTGAACCCAAAGTGAAAATTGGAGATGCTTTGGTGGTGGAACATAATCCTGTTGTGGAGGGCAAGCCTCCCACTCCTGGTGGTTCCCTGAGTGGCTTTGAGAGAGAGACTGCAATTCAATTAACTTTCTCTGACTATCCAAAGATTGAAGAAAAACCTGAAAGTATTCAGATAGAACCTAAAATAGAAAATCAAGAAACAAAAAACTTTGAAGAATCACTTATAACTGAGGCAGATAGTGACGTGTGTATGCCAGAGCTCGAGGCTGAAATAAAACCCTTACCAAACCGCAGACAGCCCAAGAGTAAAAGGGCAAAACCAATGTCAGTGTTGCGCACTTCACAACCTTCTCAGATAGTTGCCTCTGAGAAACCTGCAACACGAAAGAGTGAACGGATTGACAGAGAGAAACTCAAAAGGGCTTCATCCCCTCGAGCGGAAGCTCCAAAAGCATCACTTGAGTCTAAAACCACAGCCAAGTCTCCAATCCATGCGTCAGATTCTGAGCAAAACCTTGAGTCTAGTTTGATCCATGGGAGAACACGTCGCAGGAATGTAAGGTCCGTCTATGCCACGCTGCATGAAGATGACCAAGCTGGCAAAGAGGTGGTTGAGCCATCACGCTCCATGCGCAAACGTGGTGCTGATAAAGAACCAATACAGCAAGACGTTCAAATTCCAGCTACCAATGCAAGGCGAGGACGGCCACCTAAAAGGGGTGTCAAACGAGGTGAGGATCTATCACCAGTTAAGGCAGATCAGCAAAAAATAATGGAGGAAGACACAGAAATCAAAGACACCTCAACCACAGTAGAAGTAGTGAAAGCCTCTGAGGGATGGCGTTCACCCCGCACCCAGAAAGTGCAACAAACACAACTGACCTCATCTGCTCCACTTAACAAGAAAGGAGGTAGGATCGACAAACAGTCTGGCAACACTACTGCGCTGGCTGAACAAGGTGATCTGGCAAGTCTTGATGAGTCAGACTTTAAGTCTAAAGCTGATTCTGAACTGTTTGGAAAGTTATCACAAAAGGATGAAGACACAAGCTCACCAGTGCACAGAAAGGAAAAAGACTTAAAAGATTTTAGTGGAAAGAAATCTACTGATGGGGATTTTGAAAAGGTAGACACCAGCTGCACCGAGAGCAGACAACAACCTGAAAAGTGTATTAAAGTGAAAACGCCAAGGCTGAAAAGAAATACCAAACAGGTCACAGAAGATAAATCGCACAGCTTAAAAAATCTTGAGATCCGTGTAAGCGTTGATGATGTAAAAGGTTTACTCCGTTCAGAGGATGAGCCAGAGTCTTTTGAAGCTCCAACTATTACAAAAACAAAGACAGTTGTACAAGAGAATGAGGAAATGAAGATTGTAGGCTTTGCAAAAGAATCAACAGAACCTAGTGCACAGGAAATGGAAGACACCTTATCAGAACCTGAACTGCCTGCTGATCCAGCAGCTCTCTTAGCACGGCAGATGGAACTAGAGCAGGCAGTTGAAAATATTGCTAAACTTACAGTAGAGCAACCTCCTCGACCGTATAAGGAACCACCTCCTGAGCAGCCTACCATATTGCCCCCTGTCATAGTAGAACCAGAAGGTGAGGTTGAGGAGGAAAAGCGAGCTAATCCTGCAAGTGAAACAGAGCTAGCAGCCGCCATTGATTCCATTACAGCTGAAGAAATGTGTGCAGATGCAGATAGTTTCACAGCTCCTCCTACTTACACAGCTCTTATTCCTACCCCTGATTCTGTGATATCCCCCTCCTCCAATGAGATTATGGAACCTGAAACACACATGGTGATCAACAGTATTCTTGCAGCAGACTCAGATGATGGTCCTCTGACACCCAGCCCTAAGGGTGTAATAGCAGAGTCTAAGGCAGCTGAAGATACCCTTCTCCCTGAAACACCCAAGAAAACAGTTAAAGCGAGGGCCAAAACCCCTAAGAAGTTGCGAAGTCGTAAAGGTGCAGCTGCCAAGAAAGGGGATACTGTTGAAGAGGTTTCACAACCAGAGCCCTCCCCAGTCAAGTTACCAGAGTCCATCCCAGAAGACCCAGAAACCATTAATTCAAAAGCAGTTACAGTTGCAGCTGGGGCAAGTGCAGCAGCCTCCGTTGTCACTGCTGTTGCAACTTGTAGGCGTGACGTGACAAGCGCTATAACTGTAGACACGCCCAAAGAGGCAGAACAGCCTGAAGTGGAACAGCCTGTACCCAAGGAATCTGCCTTTCATTCAGGCACAAGCAACTCCAGTGCTAAAAAGCATGCCCAAGCAGCAGAGCCATCTCCCCCAGCTCTTGCCCCTGCTCCTGCCCGCTCACAGTCTGCATCCCAGTTCAGTGTACCCCTGCTGCGACCGGCCAAAATGCCCCTTTCACCAGACTGGCCTCCTCGAACTGAAGAAAGTAGAATCTATGTTGCTCCTTCATGTCACGTCACAGTGGTAACTCCTTCTGCACCAGCATCAACTACACTTGGAACTCCATCAGCAAATCCCCCAATGCCTCCTGACACCAAGGCCTCAGATATTGACCCTAGTTCCAGTACCTTAAGAAAAATCTTAATGGAACCAAAATATGTGTCTGCATCGAACAGCAATTCTAGACCTACCACTATGGTGACATCTGCACTGTCAGATACTTCACGGGTATCAGAGAATGAAAATCCCTCAGATACAATAGTTTCAAGACAGTTGCATCCTGAAGAGAGACCACCATTGCCCCCCCAGCCTATACACCACAAACCCTTCCCACTGACAGAGTCCCAACAGAATTGTGGAGAGAAGCCCCAGCATACTGTCATTTCTCCTGCTACCTCAGTAATAAGTCGTATTCCAATGCCTTATGACACAGAAGAAACTCCAAGAATTTCACTGAGCAACCGAAGCATTGGCATATCCATTCCCAAGCAAAAATTTAGATCAAACTCTAATGAGAATAATCGTTACCATGGCATGGATATAGTAGAAGATGGTACTCGAGGGCGCTCTGTTGTTGAGCCTACTCCCTACAGTACAGGCTCCAGTCCTGGCCTAAGGGTCAATACATCAGAAGGTGTTGTTGTTTTGAGTTATTCAGGTCAGAAAACTGAAGGACCTCACAGAATGAGAGCCAAAATTAGTCAAATTCCTCAAGCTAGTGCTGGTGACATAGAGTTTCAGCAATCTGTGTCCAAATCTTCAATGAAGCAAGACCCACTCATCACATCCTCCCAGTCGCCTACTCCAAAAGTAGTCCCAACTCCTTCACCTTATGGGCACACAGGAGTTCTCTTGACAGGCCAGTCTTACAACTCTCAACCTGTAATTTCCAGCACTAAACAAGAGAGTGTGGACAAATCTGATGCTCCGTATCACACAGCATCTCAAGGTGGCGTGGTAAAGATGTTCCAACAGCCAGTTAGTTCTCCACAAGTCTTGATGTACAACCAAGCTGTGATACAGCAACAGCATGGCAAGAGAGGACTGGGGACTGAACCCCTACCAAAAAAGATGGACATTGGTAAAGCTGTTCAGCAGTCTAACCTCAGCCCAGTCATGAGTCCACACCACCCATCGTTATCTGGAACCCGCATGAGCCCCAGCCCTGGCATCCCAAGTGATCGGTCATCTCTACACCTAAAGCAAGAGCCCCAGTCCCCACGAACAGCTGTTCACTCTCCTTCACCCTTTGTCAAAGCATGTCCTCCAAGCAGTTCTCCTCGAGGAACTTCTGTTATGCTAGGTCATGGCATGCCACCAATGTCTACATATCATTCTAGTATGCATCACCCGCACTCAGAGCAGTCCTCTGTCATAATTCAACCTCACAGTGTCACTCAGTCAATGGCTCACGAAGCAAGGATGAACACACCACCAATCTCTGGGATAAATTATGGGAGGCGGGGTGACTCCCTGTCTTCTCCCCACCCAGGGCCTCCACAGCGCTCAAACACACCGCAACCTAATGTCATCCGAGATCTAGTTCTGCAGTCTCATTCAAGTCCCCAGGGTTCAGTATCAGGTGGCGCTGGCAGCAGTGTAAGTGAAGAAGACCCCAGACACTTTAACCAAGCCCTTAGCAGATCCTCGGTGCCACAGCATCAGTCAGACGTAATGATGATTCACAGTGATCACAGAGGGCTCCATCCAAGCATACGCATGGACCAGTACAGAGACATGCACCAGCGCATCCGCATGCACCAGCAACTGGGAGAGCAGGCCGCAGTAGAAGCAAGACAGTCACGTACCTCAGAGACTGGAACATCATCTTCAGGCAACATCTCTGGGCCTTCGAAGAGTCCTATAGTGGCAAAGAGCATTGACCTTTCTACAAAGGAATCTCACAAACCACTTGAAGGAAAGCTAATACATCCACCCTCCAGTGAAAGTAGAATCAGGGGAGTCCATGCATCTAGTCCTGTCATGGTGTCTCCTCACCCTCATGGGGTTCAGATGATGCATCCAGGAGGTGCAGGCTCCTTTCCAGTATACCGGGACATGAGGGGCTACCCATCCCAGTTTCCAGGACATCCTTCATCGGGACACAGCCTGGCTAACCAAGGCATTACATCTTCACAGGTCACTTGATATGGCTTTATTATTGACTTATTGCAAATATTCCAACACTATATTATGTAACATACATTTTAAAACTAAGGGTCATATACAAAATACGCATAACACTAATCATTTGGTATGTATTGTCTTCATCAGGTCCCTCCAGAGCCTGAGTTGGGTCACAGGAGTAAAATGTCTCAGTCACATGGGGGAGGAAGTGATTCCAAACCTGAGAGTTCCCATCTTCGCCATGCTACCTCTACGGACCTCTCACACATTTCTCGAATACAAGGGGATACAGTCTCGCCCTCATACCAGTCTCCAATGACGTCGCCTATGGGTCTTACTCACAAGTCAGATCTTTCTCTACAGAAAGGCCCTCCAGCCTTCTTGCCAACTACTCTGCCAACAGTACCTACACCAAGTTCGCTGCAGCCACGACCCGAAGCTAAGCTGGAACATTCAGGACATCGCTCCATCGACATGGTGCAGCTTTTAACGGTAGGAAGATTGATTGACCAGCATTGTCATTATAAATTGAATACATTTTCAAGATTCAAAACAATTTTCCTGTTTTTTTTTTTTTCTGTACAGAAGTATCCTATTGTCTGGCAAGGTCTGTTGGCACTGAAGAACGACCAGGCTGCTGTCCAGTTGCACTTTGTTTCTGGTAACACCATACTGGCCCAGCGCTCCCTGCCACCTCCAGAGGGAGGTCCTCTTCTGCGTATTGTCCAAAGGATGAGGCTTGAGGCCTCCCAGTTGGACAGTGTGGCGCGCAGAATGACTGTGAGTGTTTTGGATGTTACTTCCTCTGAAAAGCAGGTTCTAAAACATATTAAACAAGATGAATTAAATGGAGAATTGATAACAAAATACATGGATTTGAGCTATGACCCTGATTAAAACTGTTTATAAAAATAATTTATCTTAGTTCTCTATGGATATGTTTTTACATTTGTAATTAAGACTTATCATTAATGGCAGGTTGAGAATGACTACTGTTTGCTACTGGCTCTACCCTGTGGCCGAGATCAAGAAGATGTCCATGGTCAAACCCAAGCCTTGAAAAGTGGCTTCATCACCTACTTGCAAGCTAAACAGGCAGCTGGAATAATCAATGTGCCCAATCCTGGCTCTAATCAGGTCTGTGCTCACTTAACCTTTTCCTGTTCTACCTTTTTTTTTTGAAGACTTTTGCTATGTTTCATAAATAAATATTAGAGTTCCCTTTCTCATCATATTGTGTTTATCTTTGGATTTCACAGCCGGCTTACGTGGTGCAGATTTTCCCACCGTGTGAATTCTCGGAGAGCCACCTTTCGCGCCTGGCCCCGGACCTTCTCAACAGCATCTCCAGCATTTCTCCTCACCTCATGATTGTCATTGCGTCTGTTTGATTACCTCCATTTTTCGTTCCTGAACAAAGCCAACACCAGCCGTTTTGGACTTGTCCAGTCTCGTAGACTGGAATTGCCTCATATTTTTATGAGTTTGAATTTTTGAAAAATCTAATTTAGCATGCACTCACTTTTTTCTCCTTCACTTTCACCAAGTCCTTAAGTCACTCAATGACATTGAATTCCAAAAACTATACCTTTACAGAGAGGATCTGAAGGGTTGAACGGGGATTTTTGATGATCATTTCTGATTTGTCATTTCATTTTTGCCATTTTTGGAGGTGTTGTGCATAGCCTTTTCTAATTCATAGCATCCATGAAGCTATGGATTGAGACCTTCCTATGGGATATTTTTTACCTTCATAAAAGTGATTGTGATTTTTTTTAAAAAGACAAAAAGATGTGAGAAGTCATTGCACTATGTTAAGGAAAAAATTGTGAACTCTGTACAGATTTGAGTTTAAAATGATACATGTTATGGAATTACTCTTGTGATCAGCCATGCTTGCGCAAGTGAAAAGAAAATCATTGCCTGGAAAATGATCAAGGATCATTTCAGTCTGATCAATCATACTGCTTTTGCTCCTTCACCATCGGCCAACTTCTACATCATTTCCGGACTCAACTCTCCATCCCGAAGTGTTCCCTGCCCCAGGAACTCGTGAGGGGACGTTTAGAGTTGTACAGTTTACACTCAATGCCTCAACAGGGGACTATAAAGAATATTTAATTTGTTTATTTTTGTTTGCATCTTCTTTAAGCCTAAGGGTATTGTGGACAATTATGAAACTGTAAATATTATAAATATTTAAAGACTGAAGCAATGTGGAGAGACCAAGTGAATTATTTTACAAGACAGATCATCAAATCTCAATGTTTCGTTCTTTTTTTTCTTTGGTCAGGGGTAATAGGGGGGATGGTGGGAAGGATCTTTACAGGATCCAGTGGTAAAATTCACGAAAAAAAAGTTTTTTAAATTGATTCTGTGCCAAATCGTCTTTTGCAAACGCGCAACATACACAATGTATCTTGAACAGAAATTGATCTGAACCTATTTTCATATGTGACTTTGTATTTTGCCACTCAGTGGGCAAACTTGATTCCTTTTTTGTTTTCTCGGTATTGTTCATCAACCCATCTCTGTTACTACAGTGCTTTTACATTATGAAATTGACTCCTCATTTTGAAGGAACCATTGTATTGTAGGGGTTGCATTTCCGTTAGTATTCCTGTTTTCCTTCTCCCTGATGTGGTCCTCTACTGCCCCCTGCTGTCTGCAAATCATCCTCTCACATATTAAGGTCTGCACCCTGAGGTCATTAAAGCCGTGACTTCATGGCAGATGTGCTATAGCATGCTTTATTTTCAAATCTTTAAGGGTAAAGTGAAATCATTGAGGCAAAGAATGTGACTTGAACTTGACGTCATGCCGCTAATGGATGTGTTGATCATCTGTCTCCATGTCACCCCTTAACTGTCTTCTTGAGCCAAGCTGTAAATACTAATCTCCTTAATCTGTGCTCTTGTGTATTTTTCCCCTTTGTAATTGTCTTTCTTCAGGGTCCTTATTTTTGTTTTGTGCAACAAAACAAAGCAGTCTGAAAGAGACAGGAGATGAGATGTGTAAAACCGATGCTGAAAGTAAAAAAAACCATGCTTGTCAGTTTTGTGGTGTAAATATTTCTATGACTGCAAGCTGAATACTCTCATGGTTATGTTGAAGGCACTTATAATTTTTGATAAACAAGAAGAAAATACAAAAAACAAACTTAAAACGGTGATTAATATGAAATCTGTCTTTTGATCAATCTTCATTTTGAGTGTATTTTGCTGTTCCTCCATGAGGACATTTTAAACTGTAAAATAAATGGTTGTTTAACTTACTTCTGAAGATCATTAAATGGTCCGTCACTCTTTGTTTGTGTTTTTGTGAGTTGCTTTTGAGGACTGAAGTTATTTCGATGCATTGGATGGTGAAGATATATACAGAATCTTTAATGTGTGTCTAAAGACTAAGATTTTAACATTGGCGTAATCTAAAGTTTGCAAGTTACTGCACCTAATGTGGTCTCTATCTGTATGCCTCTGCATCATGTTTCAACATTATGCGACTGTGTTGTCACTCTGCAGAATCAGTGCTGCAGTCCATTCAGCAGTCAGAAGATGTCAGTATCTGCCTGATTTACATCGCTGACGTTCAAGCCATTACGCAGCTTTGTGAAGCGAAGCAGGCTACAACCATAGAACTCAACTGACATTTCACTTTGTTATGAAACTAATTGGTTCTCTGGTGTTTTGACCCTACCTTCTGCTGTGTGCCTATGAGCGTTGTATCTTACCCACATCTTTTATTTAAATTTGGCAAAGAAAATGATGCACTGTTGGAAGTAGAGAACCTTTGCTTAGCCCTTAAAAATACCTTTAAGCAAGGAAGAAATTTGTCTTTGATTTTATCTTTGGTTGCACTCAGCAAGACCAGGATTTAGTTCTAGTCTGCCGCGTGTTGTGGGGGATCTTGAATGCTCAGCCTTACAAAACAGAAGTTTATTCAAGTCTGTTACTGTACAGTACTTCTATGAGACCAAAAGTTAAGAGAGTATTTGTTACGTTTACTTTTTACTTGCTTATCAGAGATAAACTAAACAAACATATTTAAGTGGACTGTGTTTATGCTGACAAGTATACAGAAAATAATGCCTGTATATACTGTAAGTGCACTTTACTGAATTATGTGCTTTTATTGTGAGCATATTTTCACAATACTTAATTGTTTGATCGAGATATACTTAAGTAAAGTATAATTAAGTATTCTCGCCCTATACAGAAAGTTTCTGACCATTAAGACTGTATTTATACTGTGTGTTTGTTGGTTTTGTGTACTTTCATAACCCCCACCCCACAAAAAAAACAATCCAACACAAAAAAATGTTAATTTCTGGACTCAAATTTTACTCTTTTTACCCATAGAGAATACTCAAAGTATACTTTAATTGACTAAAATGTGCACCTCTATTATATAATATATATATATATATATATATACAGTATATATATATATATATATATATATACAGTATATATATATATATATATATATATATATATATATATTATATATATATATATATATATATATATATATATATCAACTAATCTTACACTTTTAAGTACACTAAAAGTTTACTTTATTAAACTTAGTGGACTGAATTCGTTTCAAGAAGTACCAAAGTAGCAAACTTACAAGTATACTGATACTGATTTTAGCGTACTAAGGAAATACACTTGAACTGTACTTAGAGTATACTTCTAGCTCATTGAATAAAGTAAACAAAAAGAAAAGTCACCCTTTTATATTTGATAATGATGAAACTGCCAAAGATAATACGACCAACATTCAGGATGAACTAGCTACATGCGAGCACTCTGTTAAATATTCATGAGCTGGCAAAATTCTAAAAAGGTTTTTCGTGGCTCGGTTTTTAGAAAACGGTATTGAAATGGCCCTGGAGCGAGACAAATGAGCACCGTGGCTGTCAAGGCTACAGTTATAGACTCATCCCTGAGGAAAACAGCTCCATGGTTTCAGGGAATTTTAAGACCGTGGCTTGTACATTAGGGTTTCCGGCTGCGCCCGTCAAAATTCGGCAGTACACAAGTCGGCAGATTCTCCCCAGAGGGAGGCCGATGGGGATTTGGTGGTGATTGGAATTCTATTTGGGAACATTTGGTGGTCAGGGCTGCAGGATCTTTCATTATTTTTGGAAGCACTCCTTAGAGTGCAATTAATTACTATCAAATGCAGACAGCCTGTGAGGAGACACCCGCATACTGTATGACTTAAATTGTACAGTGAACGTCTTCATTATCAAAAAGATGTTTATGTAACAAAACAACTGCCTGTGATGCATTTTAGACTGCTGCTCTTCATCCTCAGTCCACAAGTCCTGATGCAGCAGGTCGGTGCTTCCCTTGAACAAAGCATGACACTGAGAAACACCAGCTGCTGCAGCATAAGCTGGTGATTGAGCACCCACGGGAGGATAAAGAGTGCCATACCCGTGCTTTACTCATTTTTCTCCTGTCATTCTGCCTACAGTAGAAAGAAAGGAGTGTGACCACGCAGAAGAGGTGAGGCCTAAATGATTTATTGTACCCTGACAGGCCAAGACTAGGAATGATAATTGTTGCTCTGTTTCACAGCGTGAGAAGAAGCAGATTGGACCGAGACACTGCAGCAAAGACGAGGAAGACTTGAGGAGAAATTCAGGATACTTTCCCTGCATGTTGTCCCACCTTACTTTCCAGATTTGCAGTTCTGCTAAGATTACAGGCTCTGCCCTTTGGCGTCGAAGCGGAGTCGAGGAGGAGTCACGTGCCCTCGTCCTTAAAGTAGACTATTCATATTTCTGAGCTATTCTCCCCTCTTGAATTCTTTGCCACAGGATGACATTTGGAAAGCCCAATTTTAGCTGTAAAATGAAAGGAATGTTGAAAATTCAGAGGTTGGGTTTTTTAGACACTGATAAGTGCTTGTTTTCTTGTTTGTGTGATTTTGGCATTGAGCTCCCAACATTCCTCACTGGTGTTTGGACACTTTCTCCTCGGATGAGAGTGCAGAATAAACCAAGGAAGAGGGTTAGTTTGATTTAAAAACACTTCCCTCGGTTTGTAATTGCTTTGCTGCATATTTCAAAGTGTGTGAATGAGGTCGTTGATAAACCTTCAGCCTGTGCCCAACCAATGCATCCAACAGCTGATCTACACCAATCGCAGTTATGGATATGAAAATTGACCCAATAGGACGAGTGGTTACAATGTTGTCCAATAAACTTAAAGGATAAGTTCACCCAAAAATGAAAATTCATAATGCTGATGGAAGTCAGGCGAAGTTTTGTAGTCCACAAAGCATTTCTGGAGCTTCACAGCAAAACAGAGTTGAAGGGGGTTTCCTAAACAACTGAAGTGCACTAAAATAAAATGGCTTCATACTGCTTGTCCAGTGTAATCCAAGTCTGTGGAGGCTCTGGGATCTCTATTTGATTTGAAAAGGCAACATTTACAGGTGCACTTCAGATTGGTGCCTGCTAACATGTTTAGCTAAGCAGCTACGGTAAAGATTTCGGCTTTAAAAAGGGTGTAAACAACGTCCTTTTTTAAAAATCAATTTTGGTTATCAGAGCTTCAGGAGGCCACAGATGACTTGTATAGAGCCATTTTGATGTTTTTTCAGGAGTTTTTTTTCACATTTAAAACAAGTCCCCATCCACTACAGTTGTTTGGGAGAATGTGGCAATGCTGTTTCTCTGTGAAGAGATGTTCTGTGGACTACGAAACTTCACCCAACTTTCAATCGACAGGGTGAGCACATGATGGCTGAATTCTCATTTTTTTGGGTGAACTTATCCTTTAAACGCAAGACGCATCAACATAGTTTTGACAGGCACACACCCATGCATGCGTTGTCTCAGTGTTTACCCACATTTATTAAACAAATGATTAGCAATTATGGAAACTTCTTTACAGAAAGAGCTGTTGAGCGTAATACAAAGGAAGCATTAAAGGTTTTACAGCGAGGCTCTGCTCAGCACACAGTTGCCAGGCTGCTTTTCTTGCCAGGAACCTATAAAAGGCCTTAACCCTCCAAACAATAGGCAGCAGTAATATCACCATTTAAAATGCCCTGAGGTGCTTCAGCAGTTTTTTTTCTTTTTCTGTTCAGCCTGAAGCCTGTCTTGTGTTTGTTGCTGGTTTTACTCACCCCACCGCTGCGTGGGAGAACTTTGATGCAGCAGTGTTGTGATTTGTTCCAGGTCATAGACGTTTGGAAGCTTTAGTATTTGTGTGCACTCTTCTGAGGACAGCGACTCCCACATGCGATGCCGGGGTTTGGGCTGTTAATTGCAGTTGTTAGCTGTTGGGAGTATAAATCACGCTTTCCACATAGTTGGTGGATTTTTTTGTGTTTTTGTGGATTTTTTTAGTTTCACGAGACAAAAAATTATAGAAACTCTACGAAATACGCGTTTCATCTTTTTTGTCTGCTCATCCCTGACATGAACTACTATGTAAAAAAAAGGGTAGTTAAAATAACTTATTAGGACTAATTTGTACAGTGAATGATGTGAAAATACATAATCCCAGTTCTTTGAATCACTTGTTTAAACTGACTCCATACTGAACTAGTGGACTGCCATTTTTTTCTTTGACAGATCGTAAAACAAACACTAGACAATTCCCCGCCGGGGAATCGCGAGAGTGGGCTGT